>JAJEKV010000236.1:0-667532 GCA_021234155.1 Isoetes taiwanensis
TTATTCAATCATTGCATTTCAAGCGGGGTGTTACGAGGAATGTCCTATCAGCGAGCTGCATTCTAACCGTGGGTCACTGGTCGTGATTGGGACTTATTCTAATACCCGCAGCTATTACTCTTTTCTTGTTTTAAACAAGTCATAGCACATTATGCACATTAAAGCAACATCCATTCTTGTAGTCCTGATCCTGGTTGAAAAGATTGAATGATAGGCGTTGTTGCGCAAGTATTCATTCCTGCAGATTTCGGTTTTAGGGCCGAATCGGCGTGCAATCATTACCTCACGCCGTGAATTTAGCCCCTTCCATTTTGTAGAGGCCCGGTCAAAGCAAATATTCGGGCCGCAAAATATGGAAGGAGGGGTGAAATATGAGAGTCTCTTATAGAAGAATCGTCTTGGGGCCGGATGAAGCGGGCCCAGTCGAGATATTGCAAAGGAATCAATGACAATTCTGGAAAGGTATCCACCAAATTCTTGCCTAAATTTCTTCGATCGTATTAAAGTCACGAGTTTTCAAAGCTACATGCAGTAGTGGCGTTGAAATCTGATTCCTGAGTGAATAAAATCGAAAAAAAGAAGGTATTTATTAATCCCAAACGGTGTGCTTATCTTACTAAATGTACGATGAAATGGTAGAGTATCTAATAGAGTGTGGCGGAATCCTAGCATCACCTCACATTTGAAATTGTACCCGACCATCATAGATCTGGTCCGGTTGTCTCATGAATGGATTAAGTCTTGTAGACTGTTGTAAATCATGATTGGAAATGTCGAGCTCTTTTTGAAGTGAGATTATCTACGAACATATTGCATTATAAGAGGGACCTCGGCCCGGCTTTCTTTAATTTATATTATCCATGTTAGGCGGGGCGTAAGCGAGAATACTTTGTAAGTTGAAGCACTACACCATAATGCATGTCCCGAAGACCTCAAATACGAAGAAACACTTAGTCAAGGCATCTAATATCATGCTGAAGGAACCCTTCCTCAAGGCGTTTAATAATATTAGTTCTGACCCGAGATGATAGATTGTTGGGCCTTTTGAAGGTAAATATGAGATGGGTGAAAATCAATACGGGTTATAAATCTAATGACATCATCCATAGGAAGTTATAGGCCAGGGTTCTAATCAATGCAGTCTGAAGGTTTATTGATGGATCGATTACTAGCACTAAAAACTTGACACACGGATATATGAAAGGAAAAAAAAGCTTTAGAGAGTTTCCCATCCTAATATTGTTAAAATGATAGGCTATCACAACAACGACAAAACAATACTATGGAGTTGATGCACATTGACCCTCTGAGAAAAAAGGATGCCCTTGAATGAAAAAGTCACGAGATACCTTTTCGGTTGTAAAGGCATTAGATATCATGTATCGAGGTTGCTAAGGCAATGTCATATCTACGAGCATTGACATAGTGCATAGGGATCTAAAGCACGGCAATATTTTCACGAATTCCGCGGCGCCATCCTTGATTTATTCTTTTTGGTCCGTCAAAGCTGGCGATTTTGGAATAGCCAAACATCCATTTGATCTTGAAGGCTCGACGGATATGAGAGGTACACTAAGCTTCCATGGCACGGAAATGCTACCGCTTGAGGGGTGTTCATTATTACCGGGAAGGTTGGCGTCTACTCTTTTGGGGCAACATTTATAACAATCTTAGAGTCTTGATATGCATATTTTTCTTACCGAGGAAAAAGAATTTATTAAGCAAGACTTGGAGATAGAAAGAATTGATGTAACCATGGACAATTGGATAAGTGTTGTCCACTTTACTTAAAACCTTTGTTCTTGAATGTGAATGAATTCCTGATTTGCGACCAAGCTTCCATGAGATATACAATGCCTTAAGTTTTTCTGAGGGCACCAACTCATCTACGGTGATGCTAATGGTAAGTTTTGATCCCTGTTTTGTTGCTAGCTTATATCAAAATAAATTAACAAACAAAGTAAGGTTGTTTATATGTGAAACATGTTTTAGAGATGAATCGACTGGAAATGATGATACCAAAATTCGATGCGAAAATGATTTAAATTCGACATTCCACGGATCGCCGATTTCAATTGATGATCATGGTTGATACACCCCATTTCCAAGTTTGCCAAGTTTGCCTATCTTACTGCCGAGGCATGGTCCTGAAGAAGCTATCTTCATTATTCAAACAACATGTAGCAGACTTCACTTTATGTGTGAATGGCAAGGAGGAGCCTGATGTATCATTTCGGAGATCACAAAGGGTTTCAAGATGACACTACGGAGATTGGGGCGGTATCTTAGCGGCTACCCAAACTCCTAGCAAGTAGATTATTGTGGTCACTAGCACCACTAGCTTTTGAAGTGCCCCGCGAAGTTGCAGGAAGTGCTCAAAGTTTGCCTTTAGTTAAGTTGAATTGCGGACTCGTTTAGAGATATTGCAAATTGGATGGCATTCAATACTGGATCCCTATATGGCTTCATGACTTTCTAAAGTGGATATTACCGGGTAAACGATGTTGAAAATTAGGCCTTGTTGAGGAGTTGGGACTCATACGGTACTAGCTATCTTTGTGACCAACATTTAAAAGCCGCGGGCTATACATTCGTAGAAAACCGGCATCTTTTAATTCTAAATTACCGTTAGATTCTATGTATATAGAGTTTTCTATGGTACTTCACTAATTCCAGGTCGTCTTTATGATTCTATCTGAGTTGATAATTGAAGGAAGGATGTGGACAATTCATCCCATGAATTGGTCCTAGACATTAAAATCTTCTATTATCTGGATTTATTAACGTGTTTGCTACTACATCTTTGATTTTGTAGTATTACACGCACTGGTTAATTCCTTTTTTATTTTTCTCTTCCATAAAAAAGAAACTAGTAGTAGGGCAGGCTTGGGGTAGCTAAGTATCACGAGGAAATGGAAAAAAAGCACGCAAAATTAAATGCTATGCAATTTAATACAAAACTAGTAACTCACTTTGCACTAACATTCAACTCTTTGAATCAATTCCTTGAGGAAGAAAAAAGGGCCCATTAAGTATGTGCAAGAAAATGGCTAGCCCGGTGGGCATGGCACAGGATGGGCGGGGCTGAAAAGCAATGCTCCATAGACTTCCTAAGGTGGGATTATGTACCTTCCAAAGTATGCATGTCTGGAAAAAGTTTTTGTCTAACGGATGTGTGGTGAGTTAGCCTAAGTAATGCCAAAATAAGTATTCATTTGATCGGGGGTTCAAACCTTGCCAATGTCTCTTATCTTTGGGGTTGCTTACTAGGGGTATCTGATAAATGATCCCGGCGAGCGTAGAATTTGAAAAGCATGCGTGTCCCTCACTTTAGCTACAAATCAAAGCAATGGGATAAACCAGCTAGTTAGTACAAGATCAGTCTAAGTGGATCTTATATTATAAATGTTATATCGTAAGTCTTGGATTGGATCAAGCCCTAATTTTAATAGCCGAGATCATCTAGGTGCATCAAAGGCGAGAATTTCTTCACACAACTTCCTACCACGTGATTGATCATATTTTGATCTCTTATGGGGAAAGGGTAAAAAAAAAGGGGAAAGGAAAAGGGAGAAGCGATAAAAGACAAAAAAGCGCAGGGAAAGGAAAAGGAGAAAGGGATAGAAGAAGAGACAAATGCATGGGAAAAGGAAAAGGAAAAGAAAAAATTAAAAGGGAGGGGGAGGGCTTTGAGAAAAGGGCGCAAAGGAAAAGGGCAAAGGGTAAAAGCGGAAAAAGGAAAAATGGCATAGGAGAAAGGGAGAGAGTGGGAAAAGGGTCAAGAAAGGGAAAAAGGAAGGGAAAAGAGCATGGAAAAGGAAGGGAAAAAGAGCATGGGAAAAAAAGAAAAAAGGAAGGGGAGAGGAAGAAGAAAAGGGAAAAAATGGCATGGGAAAGGAAAAGAGGGAAATAGAAAGGGAAAAGGGGCAGAAAGGAAAAGAGTGAAAAGGTTGGGAAAATGAGGAAAAGGGCAGGAAAAGGGGGAGCAGGGAGAAGGGAAGGAAAAAAGGGCATGATAAAAGGGAATGTGAGAAAGAAAGAAAAAGGAGGCAAAGGTGGAAATGGAACACAGGAAAAGGGGCATTAGACAAAGGAAGGGGAAATGAGAAAGGGAAAGGAAAAGAGCAGGAGAAAAAAAAAAAAAAGGGAAAAGGGTGAAGAAAGGGAAAAAGAAGCGAAAAAAAGACATGGAAAAAAAAGGGGGGAAGAGGAAAAGGGTGGGGGAAAATATGAAAATGGGCATAGAAAAAAAAGAAAAGAGAAAAAATGTGGGAAGGGCATGGGAAAGGAAAGGAAAGGGAAAAATGATGAAGGAAAGATGAAGGAAAGATGAAAAGGGTGCAGGTAAAAAGAAAGAGGGAAAAGGATCGGGAATGGAAGAAAGCGGAAAGGAAAAAGTCCATCATGAAAAGAGAAAGAGAAAAGCGACCGAGAAAAGGAAAGGAGAAGGGTGAGAACAAGGAATTGAAAAGAGGAAGAGGAAAGGGGAAAAGGACACAGGAAAAAATGGAGAGAAAGAGTGAGGAAAGGAAAAAAAAGCGGGGAGAAAAGGAGAAAGTGGAAAAGGAAAAAAGGAGGGTGGGAAAAGGAGGAAAATGGGCACATAAAAGGGTAGAGAAAAAGGGGAATAGGAAGAGGCATAGAGAAAGAGAAAAAAAAAGAAGGGAGAAAAGGAAAGAGAAAAAGGGCATGGGAAAAAGCGAAAGGGTGCCGAAAGAATGAAAAGGGAAGGGAAAGAAAAAAGGAAAAGGAGGGCGGAAAGGGGAAAGTAAGGAAAATGAGCACAAAAAAAAGGGGGAGGGAAATGGGAAAAAGAAGCGAGGAAAAGGGCAGGGATAAAGAGGAAGAGGATGGGGAAAGAAAGAAAAAGGGCACATGAAAAGGTGGGGAAAAAAGAACAAAAAAATGGGATGGGAAAAGGGAAAGGAAAAGTGAAGGAAAAGAAAAAGAAAGGGAAAAATGGGAAGGGCGGGGAAAGGATGAAAAAGGAAAGGAAAAAATCCGTCAGAAAAAAAGGAAAGGAAAAAAGGGAAAGGGGAAAGGAAGGGAAAAGAAGGGGGTTAAAAAAAGGGAAAAAAAAAAAAGAAGTAAAAAAGAAGATGTGTAGGAAAAATAAGAAAAATGGGAAAAGGAAAAAGGGAAGTGTGTAGGGAAATGAGGGAAAAGGGAAATGTGGAATAGAGCAAAAGGCAAATGTAAGAGGAAGGGTATCATCTGCACAAAAGCCTCTTAAAGATCAGCAATGCTGGGCTTGGTTTCTATCATATTAGATTTATGAAAAGGAGTCTGAGCTGAATAGGTTTTCGTCCATATACATTTCCAACTTATGCCCAGCAACGCTGGGCACCATTACTAGTCTTAAATAAAGTAATAAAAAATCAACGGGACCAAGGTGGCACTAGGGTGGTGAGGCTGAAAAGCAATGCCCCTAGAGTTGCTCCTGGGACCTAGACTTCCTAAGGCGGGATTATATCGTACCTACAAAACATGCATGTACGGCAAAAGTTTTGCCCAATAGATGTGTGGTGAGTTGGTATAGGCCTGCCCAATAGGTGTGTGGTGAGTTGGTATAGGCCTAAAATATGTGTTCATTTGGTCATGGCTTAAACCTTGCCAATATCTCTTATCTTTGGAAGTTGATTACTAGGCGTATACGGCGTAGTAGAACTTAAAAGCCTGTACGTGTCCTGCCGTATGACAGTGGGGTAAACTAGCTAGTCTGTAGATGAAATGCTAACAGATGTTCATTACACCAGGAAATGCTAACAGAAATGCTAACGGAAATGCTAATGGATGTTCATTACACCAGGAAGGTTGATGTCTACTCTTTTGGGGCAACATTTATAGCAATCTTAGGTGCCGATATGCATATTATTTCTTAGCAAGGAGTAGAATCTATTAAGCAACACTTGGAGATAAGAAATCGTGTAACCATGGACGAATTGGATAAGTGTTGTCCACTTTACTTAAAACCTTTGTTGCGTAACTTATGTGCTCGAATCCCGATCCTGATTTGCGACCAAGCTTCCATCAGATATGCAATGTCTTAAGTTTTTGCAGGCACCAACTCATACGGTGATGCTAATGATAAGTTTTGATCCTCTGTTTTGTTGCTAGCTTATATCAAAATAAATTATTAGCTAAGTAAGGTTGTTTATATGTAAAACATGTTTTAGAGATGAATACGACAGAAATGATGATACAAATTGATGCGAAAATGATTTAACCGACATTCCACAGATCATCGATTTCAATTGATGATCACGGTTGATACACCATTTCCAAGTTTGCCAAGTTTGCCCTATCTTACCAACAGGCATGGTCCTCTGAAGAAGCTATCTTCATTATTCCAAACAACATGTAGACTTCACTTTATGTGTGAATGGCAAGGAGGGGCACATTGTATCATTTAGGAGATCACAAAAGGGTTTCAAGATGACACTACGGAGAAGTGGGCAGTGCATGCTTGCCTACCCCAAGATCTAGCAAGTATAACATTGTGGCCACTAGCACTACTAGCTTTTGAAGTGCCGCGGAGATTTGAAGTGCTCAAGAAGTTTGCCTCTGAATTAGAAGTTGAATTGCGAACTCGTTTAGAAGATAAATTGCAAATTGGATGGCATTCAATCTTTGGATCCTCAATTAAACTTCATGACTTTCTAAAGTGGATATTACCCCGTCGCGTGATGTTGAAGAAATTCAGCCTTGTTCGAGTTCAGACACCATCTTGTACTAGCTATCTTTGTGACCAACATTTAAAGAGCACGGGCTATACATTCGTAGAAAACCAGCATCTTTTAATTCTAGAGGTACACGTTAGATTCTATGTATATAGAGTTTTCTATGGAACTTCACTAATTTAAATTAGTCTTTATGATTCTATACATGTTGATAATTGAAGGAAGGATGTGGACAATTCTGTCCCATGAATTGGTCCTCTAGACATTAAAATCTTCTATTATCTGGATTTATTGCTGTGTTTTGCTACTACATCTTTGATTTTGTAGTATTACCTGCACTTTGGTTAATTCCTTTTTTATTTTTCTCTTCCATAAAAAGAAACTAGTAGTAGGGCAGGCTTGGGGTAGCTAAGTATCTGAAATGGAAAAAAAGCCTGTAAAAATTAAATGCTATGCAATTTAATAAAAACTAGTAACTCACTGCACCCCAACATTCAACTCACTAAATCAATTCCTTCAGAAGAAAAAAGGGCCATTAAGTATGTGCAAGAAAAATGGCTAGAGGTGGGCATGGCACTAGGATGGTGAGGCTGAAAAGCAATGCTCCATAGACTTCCTAAGGTGGGATTATAACCTGCCTTCAAAGTATGCATGTACGGGAAAAGTTTTGTCCAACGGATGTGTGGTGAGTTGGTGTAGGCCTAGTAATGCCAAAATAAGTATTCATTTGATCAGGGGTTCAAACGTTGTCAATGTCTCTTATCTTTGGGAGTTGCTTACTAGGGGTATACGATGATGATCACTACAAAAACGTTGCCCTGTTACGACATCTATTACGACGTCCAGACGTCGTTTGAACGACGCCAAAAAGTCGATAAACGACGCCTTAACGACGCCCCCAGACGCCGCTTTATAGCGACTGCCGCTATGCGTCGCTATCTTGCGCTGCCGTTTTAAAGTCGTCTTAAAGCGGCAACGTCGTTCAACGCACGCCATCGCACATCGGCTGCCACGCCACGCAGCGGCCACGGGGCGGCTGAAGCGGAGTTGTCGGTGCGGGCGATACGTGTTTGACGCCGTTCAACGTCGCCATTATAATAACAGCACAGCGGCCGGCGACGGCTGGGTAACAGCCGGGTCGATTCTTGACGGTAAAGCACGCCAAGGTCGTTTAACGACGTCGATACAAGAGCGCCGACGCACCCACGTTTTTTTACGCGTGGAATTTCCAATTTTTTTTCTTCACCGTAGATCAAATCTAACGGTTATGAGGCTCTCCACGTGCACAATAATCCCAGCTGGCTGCAACGTGGATAGCCTTAAATTGCTCCAAAGTCTCTACCCTCGTTTGTGCAAACGTGCTAAAAAAATTTTTTTTTAATTTTTTTTTTTTTTTTTTTTTATAAATTGAAAAAAATAATAATAATACATTTATTATGAATGAAGTTAATACATTTAATATTAAAGCCTATAAAATGAATTTAACCAATAAAGAAATATAAGATTTTAACGTCATTAAATGATGTCGCTTAAATATATTAAAAAAATACAAAAATAAATGAAGCCCCAATTTTTTTAGCTAAATACATTAATCAATAAATTAAGCTAAATACATTAATCAATACATTAAGCATATTGAAAATTAAATGCTTACCTGGAATACGTACAAGGTGGCAAAGTTGTTTTGCACAAGCAACGCATTTTGTTAGGAGTGTACATGCAAAACAATAAATTCAATGATTAGTAAAATATTAGTATAAATAAACAACTTAAAGGAAAAAAAAAATATGGAAAAGCAATGGGGAAGGGTGGTTTCAATGGCGCCCCTTCTTGGATAACAATTTAACCTAAATAAAGCATTAGTATTTTATTAAGCGTATTGAAAAAATTAAATCCTTACGGAAGAGGTGCCAAGTTGTTTTGCAATAACAACTCATTTTGCTAGGAGTGTACATGCAAAACAAAAAATTCAATGATTAGAAAGAAATAGTATAAAAAAACTAATAAGGAAAAATTTTGGAAAGAATAAGGGTCTAGATCTTTAACGACGTCTTCTTAGATGGGAAAAAATTAGAAGAAGAATGGAAGAATTCAGAAGAAGAAAAGGCTAAGAAGAAGGAGGAACCCGAAATGGGGGGAGGAAGAAGAATCTAAGAAGATGAAGCGCAAGAGGAGGATTAAGAGTAAGAATTTGAATAAGAGGAGGAAGAAGTAGTATAAGAGGAGGAAGAATCGAAATGGAAGAAGGATGCAAGAATGGAAGAAGAAGAATGAAGGTTGAAGGAAGAACAAACAACAAAGACAAAAAGCCCTAAATCTACAACAAGTTTAGATTCAAAAAACGAGTTGGTTGATCTGTGCACATACCTTATGAAGCTTGTCTTACACTTAGAATAGACCCCAAAGTAGATCCGCCCGAAAATCGCCTCAAAAATGCTCCTCCATAAGCTTTGCTTGCTTTCGAAAATAAAGCGGCGGGATTACGCTGCTTTGATTTTAAATCCGTCGTCGTTTAACGGCGTCGTGACGTCGTTAAATGACGACACAAAACGTTGTTGAACGACGTTTGCAACGACGTCATTGTTTGTTACGACGACAAAAAAAAAATAAATAAATAAATAAAAAATTTTGGAATAGTATAGAATGCATGTACACTTGATACATGGGTTTATTTAACTGGATAGGGGTTTATTTGACTTGTTACACCCGTTAAAGTTATGAAATATACCACCATGAGAATGTTCAATGTTTTATGGTACATCCGTTGAGCTATGAGGTATATAATACGATGATGATAACTAGTAATACCTTACCTGCTATGATAACTAATACCTTACCAACATGCAAAGATGTAGTTTATCTTAAAATTTTATTTTGTTAGATTTAAAAAGGTTAGGTTTCCACCAATAGTATATGTAGCTACGTGTTCGTTTGTTACGACGACATATATATACAAGAAATTTAATGCGTCCTACGATGCATGTCCGAGTTTTAGCATGTTCCTATGCTGCACGTTCTTGTCGTGCCCTACATTCTAAAAGAATCTTTTAAGAATACTCTAAATTCATAGATTCTCTAAGATTCTATCAAGGTTTTCTTGGAGGTTTCATGGAGATTCCTCTAAATTTTATAAGATTCCCTCTAGATTCCATTAGATTTCCGTAGATTCTCCAAGATTCTATGAAGATCCCCCTAGATCCCCTTAGATTCCCTTAGATCCCTTTAGAATTTATGAGATTGCCCTAGGTTCCCTTACATTGTATGAGATTCAAAGATACTCTATAAAGATTCTCCTAGATACTCTAAGATTTCATCAACATTTTTTTAGATTCCGTTAGATTTTATGAAGATTCCCTTAGATCCCCCAGATTTTAAGAGATTCCCTTAGGCTTGTAAATATTTTCTTAGATTCTCTTACATTTTATAAGATTTTCTTAGATTCTATTAGATTCTTCTGGATTCCTTTACATTCTAGAACTTTTTAGAACATTCGAAGACTAGAACATTCTAAGACTTTCAATATATTCTAGAACTTTCTGGAAGTATTTCCTTAGATTTCCTTACATTTCCGTAGATTCCCCTACATTCTAGAACATTCTAAAACTTATTAGAACAATTTGGAACTTTCTGGGAGAATTTTCTTAGATCCCCCCCTAGATTCTCTTATGTTTAGAACTTTCTAGAAGATTCTAGAACTTTCTAGAGCCTTCCAGAACATTCTAGAACTTTCTTGACCTAGCTAGAATGTTATAGTATATTATCTTAATGGGAATATTACCCTTAAGTATATTTGAAACATAAATTTTTAATGGAATTAATGCTTGGTCTAGTGGTTAGAATGGGGGGCTAGGGGCTCAATGGCCAGGGTTCGAATCCCCCACGCAACATAAAATTTTTAAAAGCCTTTTCCTAAGGGATGAGCATTCAACTTGAACCGTAGGATCTTGGACCCGATCAAGGGTCGAGATCTCACCACGTGACAATAATTAAAGCAACATAAGTCATACGATCTATTACATATAATTCCCAAAGTCATGTGCACCGTAGGATATGTGCCAAGCCACGTGAGCCGTAAGATCTCAGATTGACGATCAGGATCGGATCAACCTAGACCGTAGGATCGATTACACATAATTCCAAAAGCCATGTGCACCGTAGGATGTGTCCCAAAGCAACGTGAGCCGTAGGATCTCGGACCGACGATCAGGATCAGATCAACCTGGACCGTAGGATCGCTTATATATAATCTGGAACAAACTCCCAAGCCATCTGGGCCATAGGATACGTCCCAAAGCCACGTGAGCCGTAGGATCTCGGATCAACGACCGGATTCAAGAGGACAAACATAAGAACATATATATGTTATGATATTTTTTTAATTTTGTCCCCTGCTATGAGAACTAATACCCTACCAACATGCGAAGATGTAGTTTATCTCAACATGCCTGTATGTTGGCGATGACTTAGGAAGCTAGCTGACAAAAAATCAGAATTTAAGTATGTACTATGCATTAATTACGAATTTACGAATGTCTCACTACTGCAAAAGCGGCCCTTGACTTCTAACTGCCACAACGGGAGGAGTACAGGTCCAAACTCCATTCCGTCAGTTCCCCTTGGTTCGTGTTCTCAACTGCATGTGATCGGCCAAGGCCCAAGTGCAAAAGACCAAAACTCGGCACCCAAAACGCAAACCCTGCTAGAACCTGGCAACTCATAGGGTTTACGTTTCGGAGGCTCTATCCTTGTCCGGGTCGACTAGGACCTTGCGCCCGTGTCTTGGCGTAGAGGGGTGTTGGCCTTGAGCACGGACCCTAAAAAACCACACAGGCGGCTTGCCCCAAAAGTCCTCTCCAGAAGGCCACAGCGACGGACGGGCAACTTCCCTCTCGGGAACCGTGATCCGTCTCGCCAATGGACTCGAGCGTCGACATTGCCCTAGGGACCAAGTTTTGTGGCCGAAGCCCACCCCTTCTCGAAGAAGCGCCAAACTATCTCATGTGCAACACACTCGTAGTCAATTGGCCTAGGAGGTGGGCTGGCGAATCTTTACCAATGTAGGGCGTAAGTGTTTCTTTCTTTTGCAAAACTGACCATGTAACCTTGTCCCTAGGTTAATTTTGGCATTTTGGACGATGTGGCGAAGTCGAATTGCCATTTGAACCTCCGCAATGTCCGAAACGACAAAACACTTTGGTTTCTCTGATTGTAAGCCCGCGGGGCGCTTCCGCGGTTTGATATGTTTTCCCGGACGGATGTTGGATTTTTGGACCTTTCGAACCAGGTTCCTTGAACAAAGGATTCAACGGTGGGATCACGAGGCAGAGATCGGGAGTGTGGTCTTTAGCGTCACCCCCGTGGCGGGCGCGCGAGAAAGGCTGCCTCGGGGAAGCTTTTAGGGCTCGCCTCACGGGGTTGGACTCTCCCCCTAATGAGGAGGCCTTGCAAGGTCCACGGCCTTGTTTGACTTGGGCAAGTGTGCCAGCTTCGGCTGCCGGACGTTCTAATGCAAACTATTTGATCTAAATTTTATCCAAATTTTTTTAAAGTTGGCTTTGTATGTTGGCGATGACTTAGGAAGCTAGCTGACAAAAATCAAATTTAAGTCCGTACTATGCATTAATTACGAATTCACGAATGTCTTTGCTCTTTGCCAAAGCATGGCCCTTGACTTCTAAGCGCCAAAGCGGGAGGAGTCACAGGTCCAAACTCCATTCCGTCGGTTTCCCTTGCTTCCGTTCTCAAGCTGCATCTTATCGGCCAAGGCCCAAGTGCAAAAGACCAAAACTTCGGCACCCAAAAGCGCCAAACCCCTGCTAGAACACGGCAACTCATAGGGTTTACGTTTGAGGAGAACTCTATCCGCCAGATCCTTTTTCTCATGTGCCTCACGGAACTCCAAGAGGAGCTGGCAAAATCAAAATTCCCTTAAGTTTGGCAACAATTTTGAAACTATGTCACGCTCTCAAGGACCAGTTACCACTCCCGGCCGTTTTGGTTGGGGCGGGTTGCTACCTCTACACCCACGGTCCATGCCACGGTGGGCAATCAACAAGTCAATCATGTTCAAATTGGCCGGAGGTAAATTGTCAATCTCATCACGGATAAACTTCGGCAAACAAATGGCGTCAAACAAATCTATCATGCCCCATATGACATCAAATTGGCTAATGGCCATATCCACGAGACCTCAAGGCGTCACACCTCTTCTTCACATCAACATTGGTGATCTCCAATTCCCCTTAGAATTTGGTGTTTGGAAGGCTGGAGAAGATCCGGTGATTATGAAATGTTGGTCGGTGGACCTTTTTCTCCGCCGGGCCAAGAGTATCCATTATTGGGCCCGCGGATCGGTTAGTCATCACGGATGGTCACCTCAATGCCACTATGGACTTGGAAACCGGTAAGATCATTTCGATCGACAATCTTTGAACCCTCTCTCTCAGACCACCGATTCTAAGGGTTTGAGGAATATCTATCAAGTTCGGGCTCCACTGTGAGTGCGCCTCTGTCATCCTACCCCGAATATGCTGATCCTTGGGAGAAATGACTCTTGATCGGGACCGGGCTGTGGCTGCCTTGCTTGACCCTACGGCTCCTTGCAATGCATCCAGCGTGTTGATCACTTTTGGATGCGCTTTCTCGATCTGTTGATGTGATGTTTGTCATGAAGCAACCTACAGCGAGTGAAACTTCGGCAACCTCTCTTCTTCACCACAGGCGCCACGCATCTGTCATGCTTCAACCTCCTGCTCATATTGTCCAAGACCACGGAAGTTATCCCACATATTCAGACTCCGAAGTCGAGATTGTGGGCGTGGGCAACAATCGGCTGTCGCATTGTCGCCAATCTTAGACACCCTATCGAAAGCAGGGGCCGTCACGCTCTTCAAAAGTTCAAACACATTTTAGCACGGAGCTACGAGACCTTCGGGGATCAACAAAACAACGGGGAACTCACCATTCCTACCAAATCCGATGCACGCGTCCCGTATAGCAGCAGCGATGCCGGCTCAACCCCAATTACCGTGATCGTGTCAAGGCAGAAATTGACAAACTCCTTGCTGCAGGTTTGATCTATGAGGTCAAACATTACGAATGGGTGAGCCCCATTGTTATTGCACTCAAACACAATGGAAAGATCCGTGTTTGCGTGGACTCTAGGAAACTAAATCAGGCCACGGAGCGTGATCATTTTCCACTTCCCTTCACAGACCAGGTTCTGGAAGAGGTTGCTAGACATGAGATGTACTCCTTCATGGATGGTTTTCTGGCTACAATCAAATCTCCATTAAAGAATCGATCAACTCAAGACTACTTTCACCACCCGGTAAGTCACTTTTTGCCTACAAGGTGGTTCCTTTTGGATTATCAAACTCTCCATCAACGTTTCAACGCATAATGCTCTCGGTTTTTTCATGATTTTATGAAGGAAAATCCCTTCTTACAAATTTTTCAAGATGACTTCTCGCCTCTGAGTTCCATGGCTGACCATTTGGATAAATTGGAACTTCGTCTTTCGAGAAATGTGATGAGTCCCAGGCATTAGTCTCAATCCGAGAAATGCACCTTTTGCGTCACCGGGTGTTCTGTTAGGACATGTTGTCACAAAAGCGGGGTATCCACGGATCTGCCAAAATGGGTTGTGCTCAAGGCTCAAGCCCGACCAATATCAAGGAGACACGCTCTTTCTGGGTAAGGTAAATTATTACTCCACCTTCATTCGGACTTGCAGCCATTGCGGATCCCATTCATAAACTCACGGGTGATGAATCCACGGGCTTGGAATTCCACAGCGGATCTTTGCTTTTCAAAAGTTGAAGCTTTTACTTACTCGGCCCCGGTTCTTGTTCCTCCTCAATGGGACAAGCCCTTTCCGTCCATGTAGATGTCACCGGCGTTAGCTATTGGGCTGTTCTTTCTCAAGAATATGATCGCACTAACGACAAACCAATACGATATGCCGCGGCAAAAACTCAATCTGGCTGGCGCCAACTACTCGCCCGCGAGGCGTGAAGCCTTGGGTTTAATTTTTACGTGTCCAACGCTTCCATCACTATCTTTTTAGGCGGTCGGATCAAGTTCTTTGTTGACCACCAAGCACTCCTTTATTTGATCAACAAATCCGCCCACGGGCCTCATTGCTCGTTGGGTTCTCATACGCAAAATTTGCACCTTTTGAAATTGTTCACAAAGGCGGGCAAATCTCATGTTGTCGGATTATCTTTCACGCATCCACACGGATGATCCCTCTACAGGAGTCTCAGACGCCTTTCACGACGCTCAACTCTTTTCCGGTCACGCAGCGCCCCATTGGTTCCACAACTTTTCAGCGGTATCTCCTCACGGGTGCTCTTCCACCGGAGGATGCCACGCTCTCTCCAGCCAGCGTCAATCCCGTCGACACCAATTTCTCCGAGGTCCGGTGACTACACCATGGTTGCGGGCCATCTTTACAAAAGGGCAAAGGATACCATCCTTCGGCCGTGTTCTCCCTCGGGAGGTCCCAGATATTGTCAGAAGCCCATGAAGGGCTCGGTGGTGGTCATTTTTCATGGTGACACCACGGACGCATAAAATCCTTCTTGCGGGTTATTTTTTGCCCACGGTTGTTGAAAGACGCTCACGCCCACGCCCGCCGCGTGTGATGCTTGTCGGCGTGTGGGAAGGCCCACGCCCGTGGCGCTCTTCCATTGGCGCCGGTCGCCACGCCCACTTCCTTTCGGCAAATGGGGATGGATTTTGTGGGACCCATTGATCCGCTGCGTGGCACACCCGTGCCGCTACATTCTCAGTTCTCACCGACTACGCTACCAAATGGGCGGAAGCTTGCGCACTTCGGACAACAACTGCGGCAAGCCGCGCCAAGGTCATCTATCGACAAATCATCACGGCGTTTTTGGCTGCCCCGCGAGCTGGTCGGTGATCGAGGTGTCCATTTTATCAATCATACCATAAAGGAGCTAGCGGATTATCTACTGATCCATCATCACAAGAGCACACCTTACTATCCTCAAGGGAGCGGTTTGGCTGAAAGCACCAACAAAAACGGTCACAATTCTCAAGAAAATTTGTGGCGCTTCTGCCTTGGTGGCAAAACAAGCTTCCCTCTTTGTTATTTGGGCTTACAATACTTGTTTCAAAATAGCTCTTGGTCACACTCCTTTTAAATTGGTTTATGGTCAAGAAGCTCTCATGCCCTTTGAATACATTCTTCCAACTCTCCGGTTTTCAACTAGCTCTGAGTCCATAATCCGCTGCTTGCACTCAAAGAAAGGGTTTATCAATTGGAGCAGTTGGATGAACTTAGGCGTGATGCTTACATTCGTGTTCTTCATGGACAACGATTGCAAAAATCTTTACATGACAAAGCGTATTAAGACAAAACATTCAAAGAAGGCGATTTGGTTCTTCTTTATGATTCTCGTTACAAAAACTTTAAGGGCAAGTTAAAGTTTCGATGGCTTGACCCTTATCAAATTGTTCAAGTGGTGCAACCCGGTGTTTTTCAATTTTGGCTGAATTAGATGGAACTCCATTACCTACACTAGTTAATGGCTTTTCGCCTCAAACAATTTCATACAGCGAGAAAGTGACAATCATACAACGGAATCTTTTGTTCGGACAAAGACACAACCGATAGTGACTAGCGGCGGCATATTTATATTATATAGGTGGAATTTTTACAAAATGTGGGCAGAGCCCATCTATTTCGCTATGGGCGAGCCCTATTTACAAAAGCGGGCTCGGTAGCCCTATCTACTAAGTCCTAAGAAACTTCCGGGTTGGGCGAGAGATGATCGCGAGGATGTGGTACGGTTGTTCTCGGGGTCCCAGTAGCGGGTGTGAGAATCACCTCCATCCCGTTGGTGTGGGGATCGGCATGCTCAACCATACCGGCACACCACCCGTCCATCGCAATGCCACGATTGTGGCATCGCCAGAGGTCCAGGCAGTTCATTTTACAAGTAATCCACTCCAGGCAGTTAGTTGGAAGGCATAGTGCACTTGTCGTGCAGTCCAGCAGCAGACATACTGAGCGCCATCGGGTGTCTCAGCCTTCACCCATGTTCGTCTTATATAGCCCACCGAGGACCTCCCTGTCGACGTGGACCAATCAGAAATCTCGCCAACGTGTTTGCAATGCAAAATTTTGTTTCTAAATGGGGAATCTTTTCTCCCGCCGCATATCTAGCCATGGTACCGACACCTTCGTTTTAATGATATCTCGCCGAGTTACCCGGCATTAAATGCTATTCCTTCTTTTCACGCCCGTCGAACATTAATGTCGTCCTTTTCGCCCATTTGTCACATCCGATCATTCTCTTACGTTTCATCTCCACCGTTCATTGCTTCTCCCTTTACTGTTTGGGGACTTAGCCAAAATTTTGCCTCGCATCTGTCGCCACCTGGCATCATCAACGGTTGCAGGTTCGCCCTCATCATGCCCCTTCGCCTACACTTGCCCGGCCCTAAAACCTTTTAAGCCTATCGTGTTTTCGTCTTCCGCTCTCGGCTCTCGCCTTCTCAAGATCATCCTTAGGTTTCTCTCCGGCGCTCTTCACCATGGTTCACGCACCCAAATTTCCGACTCTTCAAGCTTCTACTCCGGGGATCGGCTCTTTTCAGTGCATTGTCCTTCTTGGCCCACCTTCGGGGCCTTCTGGTTGGCCGAGTCGAGGAAGTTCGCGGGCATACAAGCTTTATGAATTCTCACAAATGGACCTTAGGCACCAAATCCGGACCAATTGATGCGGTTTGTTGCTAATATCGTCAACGCCCGAGGAAGGATATGCTCGCGTGGTCGATGGCACCGCGATCTTGCTTACTCGGCCCACGATTTCTGAGGTATTCCATATTCCTTTGCAAACACCTTCTTTGTCTTGGGCGCTTTCTGGGACATAGATGTCCACCGAGTTTGGCTATTTGTTCAATATCAAGCGAACATGCATCGCCTTACAAATATTGCAAAGCCCCATGACACTTTTGTCAAGTTTCTATGGCGCAAATTCCTTGGGTATTCTATCAAGAACACCTATATCAATAAACCATTCTACAATGTGGTTATCATGGCCGTCTGCTCCACTCACTTTCTTGATTGGCCACAAATGTTATTCTACAGACTCCTACAAGAAGTCGATCACCTTCGGGCTACCCCCTCCTCTGTCTCTGAAGTTTCGGTGGGTGGCCATCTTCAAGCTCTTATTCGTCATTATCTTCCTGTTCCTGCATCCCCTTCCATTTCTCATGCCTCCACTCAGCACTCTCTACATTCACTTCCTCAAAACCAACAGGCTGTCCCTTCACGCCAACCTTCTCCTGCTCTGTTCCAGCGGCACCACCGCGTGTCCTTTGTTTCCTCTTCCTCCTCTCTGAACCCCCGCGCTCCCTTTCTCGTCATGTCTCGGGCGTCTCAAACACTGACCGGCCACAAGCGGGGCCCTCCACCTCCACATCCTCGCCCGGCTCTCACGTATCAATATCAACCCAGGATGTTCAAGCTGCTGCTCTAAAGTTGCAAGAATCACAGGATGCTCTCATGAATGGGGTTCAAGCGTCCCTGGAGGCCTCAGATGCGCTTCACCGAGACCTTCAAGCTGCTACCACGCATGTTCACACTCGGAGACCGGCTTCAAAGAAAAGCCGCGAGGTCTTTTACCCGGGCTCGTGAGGATCTCAAGGCTGCCCATGATCAGAACAGCTTGCTTATTGATCAGCAGGCTCAGTTACAAACCACCATTCGGGAATTATTGGAGCAGAACAAGACAAAGGACACCCTCCTGGATGACAAGGAGAAAGACATTGCTAAGCTTGACACCTTGTATGCAGAGCTTTCGGACTTCTTCGCACTCAAGTTCATGATCCGGTGGCGTGGCCTTCGCCTCAACTCCTTAGAAGCTCAGCTTTCCACGCTGACCACTCAATTGACGTCTCTCCAGGATCGTTTTACGGAGGCTCAGAAACAAAAAATTGTTGATGACGCTGAGATTGCCATGCTGTGCCTAAACACTCCCGGGCAATCCTCTTCACATGCATTAGAGGTAATTTGAGATCTCATTTTGTCCCATTAAGGGATGCTTAAAAAGCCACATCAGCTTCTTAAACTGTCCAATAAGAGAAGAGCTCCAGTGTATTTTATTCCAGTATTATGTGGCAGCAGTAATTAATGCAGTTCTAACTAACTTTTGCAGTGTCATTTTCTACTATAACTTATGATCAAAAACTCCGATTCGAACACTATTTGTGGCAATGGATTCGTCTCCTCAAGATCTTTCTAATGACAACCCATTGTTATATATTTTGGGATGTAAATATATAAGAAAAGAGCAAAAAACCATATTTTTTAAGGTTAACACATATGGCTTGTATTGAAATACATCATAACCATATATCACTTGAAAGATCTTTTCATTACGCATCTAATGCAACAAACGCCGACATTTTCATGAGTAGATCAAAAGTTATAGGGAAAAACGATGACAATGAAGTTGTTAATCTTTGCATTAATTGCAGTTTGATGTAGAGTACTCATTCTATTGGAGGATTCTTATGGGGACAAAAGGAGATCTCAAATTACCTCTAATGCCACGCTTCCTCAGAAACGGGTCCGTGATCAGTCATGTCTTCTGTTAGAAAAGGATAACCGGATCCGCGATCTTGAAAATCAGTTATAGCACGCTGTCCAATCTGCAGAAGAGGCCCAAACCAAACAGGAAGGCTACTTTAATCTTGGCATCCACACGCGTCGTGGATTTTGCTATTCCTTCCGGTTACCGGATTATGTGGTTGCCCGACGCCACTACTTTCTTTTCAAATGGTACGCCGCCCGATGGTGGGTTGATGTCCCCCCTAGCGGTGAGGATTTTTTTCCGGATCTGGCGGACCTCTCAATCGCGGAACAAAGGTTTGCTCTATGCCCTTTTGGTCTTGACCTCCTTCCTTTGTGAGGACCCTGATTTAATCACTTTCCAGAGTTGTCCAGCCCGATGGTGTACATCTTCCATGACTTCTATCCGGTCGATACCGGGACAAATTTCGTGGACGGGCCACATCGGAACTTTCGGGGTGACTCCACGGGTTCAATGGTTTGCTCTTGGATAACAACCCTATCGGCAGATCATGATCGAACTCCGCCCTTCATCGGGTACATGCGAGCTTGCTCATCATTTACCTCTCGGCAAGCTGAAGCGTTGGAGCAGTGCGAAAAATCTTGGGCATCACGAGGATCTTCCATTTGCCCAAGTTTATATGCGGCATTTGGCGGGCTATAATCAATTGCGTGCCATTACGGATAGCAAAGGCGGTACCCACGGGATGGGATAGTCCTCCTGTATACTTAGCTCTCTACATTTGGGATAGATGGTGCAAAGCTCTTGATCCCGACCTTGTCCGTGGTCGGGGCTTGGCTCAATAGCCCACGGGCATGGCTCCTTCTCCATATGCTTCACTGGGTGCCCCTCCACGCCCCCGGTTTCTTACCTCTGACTGGCGTCTTTCCTTCTGGACGAAGGTCATGGATGGCCTGGCCCAGTCGACTCGCCCTCGGATCTCGGCCGGATCTCGGTGGGATCCCGTTTTTGTCCCTTTCGAGTGGGGAAGATGGTGCCACCTTGGACACCACTACAACTTGGATCTATATTGCTAATGAGCGTGGTTGGCAACGCCCTGCTGATGCTCTTCATGGCCTCGATACCTTCTTGCAGAATGCCGCCATGTCACCTGATCCTTCCGTTCACCGTCAAGCTGGTTTCTGTGCTGCTCTCAAGTGCATCTTGTTAAGTTCTTTAAATCGGCAGCGACCAATCTTTTATTATTGCAATTCGATCCCGGTGCCGGTCTCGGACACGCCTTCTCATGGAGTGCCGGTTTGTTGCCGGGGCGCACATGCTGCCGGAAGACATGGTGCGCTCTCACTTCCTCATTGATGCTGATCACGCCCTTGGGCTCCAACACTCGACGCCCTTCAAAACACGCCCAGGACCTCATTGCTCATTACCATAATGGCGACGACCTCATTCGTGAGGATCACTTTGGTACTGGTTTCCGCCCTCCGGAAGCACTTCCTCCTTTTCTTCAGACTGAGTGTCGTTTGGTGGCGGGGAGTGTTAGTCTTGTGCCTCTTGGTACATGAATATTCATGCATACGACGGACCAGGTCAAGTCCAAGGATCCACAGTCAACCACGGGTCAGTCGTCAAAGGCCCAGCAGAAGAC
This sequence comes from Isoetes taiwanensis, assembly GCA_021234155.1. Classification (NCBI taxonomy): domain Eukaryota; kingdom Viridiplantae; phylum Streptophyta; class Lycopodiopsida; order Isoetales; family Isoetaceae; genus Isoetes; species Isoetes taiwanensis. The sequence goes on from JAJEKV010000236.1 coordinate 20,895, forward strand.
CAAGCGGCGGACCACCTTGATCAAAGCCTGCGTCCGCTACCAAAGGCGGCCTTTCGGACAAGTGAGGGCCCGAATCCTCGTCCGGTCGTCGGCGTGATTCGAGGAGCACTTCAAGAGGCACCGCCGGCATTCCTGCAAATCGGGCCTCCTTCCAGGAGTCGGCACCGAGATCAGTCAGAGTGTCTATATTGGGCCAAAGGCCATTGTACTATATATATGAGTAGAGCTAGCACATGAGTTTTTAGATGAGTTTTGAGTCTTGTCTCACTTCAGTTTCTCTCGGTTGCGAGAGCTCATGTATCATCATCATTGATATCAAGGAAGCTTAGGGTGAAAGTATGCTGGTGGGTAGCAAAAGAATGCGTCCGGACGCATGCTTATAGCGGGGTTTTAGCTCGCTTATCGGCACCCGCTTTGCTTTAACGGGTGCTGATGGGCTTGCCGATCATTTCTTTTTACGCCCTTCATGTACTCGCATGTCCACCTCCGCGAGCGAGCTGTTAGGAAAATGATTGTAGGCTTTTGGCTGGATTTTTGCCTTGCGAGTGGTGTGGTAATACGTTACAAATTGGATTATACCGTCATGGCCCTTGAAATTTCTCCCTCAATTCACTTATCCTCCCTCTCGGGGAATTTCATGGCTCCACGATACAGGCACGGAGGCAATCACACGTTTAGCATTGAATTTTTCGTTTGATGAATCCCAATCTGATGTTCGATTTGTTGGATGTCAATGCAACACGAGAAAAATATCGCGTGAAGATCCGGTTTCCTCTGCAATTTACAAGAAATTGGATGCGGCGAGAAAAGAGAATCTGGTACGGAATAAGATGAGAAAAGCGGTGGGTGAGCGGGAGGATCGAGCATGAGGCCTTGGCAAGAAATAGCCAAGCAAGTAGTTGATTACTTCAATAAGCTCACCAAAAACATTCACCCGAACTCAAGGCCCGATGTGATGAAGAGGGTGGTTCATCACCACGAAATGGAAATCTCGAACACGGAATTTTGCCAAATCCAAAGGAGTGCAAGGCGTGAAGTCTTTGCTCAACAACTTGAAAAGCGGACAATGGCAGACCACAAAGAGGCAAAGGAACCATGATGTTTGGAGGCGAGAACCTCGAAACCTTTGGTGATGGCTTCTTCCACAAAATCGAGATGCAATTCCACTATGGCGGGGCTGTTAGGTGCATCTAATTCTTGCTTTCATGCAGTGCTTCTTCGTTCTTTTAAGTGCTTTTAAGTGCTTGTATCTGGCGAAAGTGATCTTTGGATGAGATATGTTCATTGATTAATGTGCAATATTTCTTATGATAGGTTGCATGAGGTCAACAATTACAAGCTCTTTGCATTAAGAAAATCGGGCAGATCCTTGGAAATAGTCAGGTGGTCTAGCTTCCAAAGGAGGTTGAGGTCGCGATTCTCTCACCCACCTTGCAAGCAAAGCATAGCGAAGTGCGGAAACAAAATAGCGAGTCTCTCCTTGCAAGAAAGATGTTGTGTTTCTTGTTGGAGAGTCGGGGCTTAGAATTTCTTATCCCTTGCACCTTATGGAGGTCACCACGGTATAAGTTTCCATACAAATTTTTCTTTGCTATTGTTGCATAAATATTTCTAACCAGCGGCCACCATTAAATTTGGAGCTATTTCAACAATACAAAAGGCACATCACGAACACCACTGTTTGCTTAAAGGCTTTTCGAGAAGTTGAAGCCTATTTATGTAAAGAAAGTATCGAGAAAGGAAACTTGTTGTTGCATATACCATATGAAGTTGGGTATGCCGGGGTAGCCCAGAATGCATTAAGGTCGTGGCGGATTTCATGGTGAAGAGTGCAAGTGCACTCAGTGCAGGTCTGTGGACTGGTGAGGCGATGTCTCGCCGCCAATATATGTATGACTCAACCCGGTGAGCTCACGGAGGGCTGTGGTTTGCAACAAAGCGAGGGTGAAGAATGGCATAAACATGGCCTTGATCGCGGACATGTCGAAGTGTGGTATATCTTCCTATATGAGAGAGAGAGAATCATGAGTTCTTGCTTGAATGGAAGGCGTTTGAAAATGTAATACTCTCTTTATTGCATCTTTGCAACATCTTGATATGTCTTTGTCATCCGAAAAGCGCTTTTTGTGCTTTCAACTTGCGCTAATCTTACGTTTTATGCTCTGAGACCTTATTCTGATTCAGTGGAGAGCGAGAAGAAATTTGGTGGAGTTGCGGCTGCGTTACCAAGGAGGTGCAGTGTGGCGTGAGAAAAGAAATAAGCCAATGCCACCAAGAAGGGAAACAAAAGTAAGAAATCCAAGGTAGGCTGGTGGGACCTGACTGAAGGCTGCAACACAAGTTGAGAAGAAGGGAAACAAAAGTAAGAAATCCAAGCAATTTGGTGGGACACGGTGAAGTTGCAGCACAAGACGAGACCTCAAATGGCAAGGGGAAAAAAAAAAAAGGACCAAAGCCGGTCCTCAGTTGTCTTACAAGAGAGCGGCGGTGAAGGATTTTATTTCATATCGTGTTCCACATTGAAGATATTCGTGCCCACACAATTACGGGGCTAGATGGCGAGGCCATGCAATTGAGGGAGTTGCACTGGACAATATCAAGATGGCACCATTGTTTACGTAATTGATTTTTTGCAGAGAATTCTGACATAAAAATACAAAGGGAGGTTCAAAGCCGGCATTGGCACAATGACGGATAACAATTCTCGTCCACATCCGTATAGGATGGACATGGGTTAAGGATCGAGAAAGCTATTGAAGGAAACCCATTTTTACTTGAGTGATGACAAGCTTCATGACACTCTTTTTTGTGCGGCCTTGTCTTAGAAAGCACAATTCATGGCTTGTATCAAATGGTGTAGATTTCTCAGGGCATATAGTTTGGTCGGATGGTTGTTCTAGCCAATTCAAATCTGCCGACCATTCTATTTCCTACCAAGATATCACCATGAGCTAGGGAAGGAAATAGTATGGAATTTCTTTAGGACAGCCCATGGTAAGGGAGAAACCCACGATGGGCAAGGGGCGGGGTCCTTAAAGGGGCATTCACTAGAGAAGCAGCTCAAGTATGATGGGGTGAGATTTAGGGTCTGGCGATGCATGTGGTCATAAACTCATTTGGAATGAAGGTACCAACAACGGGGACATCAAAAGGTATTATGCTTTCATCTGTTTTGTATTTTGTTGAGTAGTCTTTTGTACGTAAGCTTCTTTGTAATGTCTTTGAATAGTGCTTTCATCGCTTTAAGTCTTTGTCGTGAGCCGCTTTGTCTTGTGATGAGTAGTCTTTGTATTATCTTTGTCTGTGAGATGCAATACTTGTTGTTTCCTTGCAGGTGCCACGGGTAAGTGGAAAGGATGATGTTGATAGGGACGGAGACCATTTGGACTATGCGAGTGGAAGGGACCAAGCAAATACACGACATCGGGACATACCAGCCAAATCAAGCACAAGGGTGGCTCATAGAGGTTTAAGTTGTTTTACGTAGTACTTGTTTGAAAGGAGGCTGGTCATCTTGTGTGAACAAGCCAGTTGAAGAATTGGAAATATGTTACACTAAAGCCCGGATAAGTCTCTTGGTGAAAGTCTTGAAAGCCGAAATCGATGAGGCATTTTGAAGGTGATGGAGAATGGCTATCAGGAAGCGTGGGGAAGGTGATAACTTTGTTGTTGTAGGCCGGCGGGGAAATCGGGGAGAATCTGATTTCTATGTGGTCAAATGTGTTAAGCCGAGGCATATCCTTTGAGAATTGTCAAGGATAGGCTGAGTCGGACCTTTAATGTGGATGAACATGTGTTGGCTGGTTTGTACTATCTTTGCTTGACCGGATGGTAGTTGGGATGCTACTTGAAGACAAAGGCGACTTTCGATCACAGTCATCGCGTTATCGGCTATCAAGTTTGAGATGAATCGATTCACGGCACCAAGAGATTTTTCCCTTGAACGGGCTACTCACCGGATGATCCTTGATGGTCGCCATATGAAGGTTGAATATGCTTTGGCCTAGTTGTTTTATCATTGTAACAAATCTGTAGTTACTTGTGTACTTGTCTCAAATTTTGATCATTGTATTGGAGACAATGCCCCTAAGACAATGTTTGTAGTATTGGTTTGAATTATTGGAGTATTTTAGTATTGGAAACAATGCTTGTAGTATTGGAGAGTAAGCTTGATATATATTACGAGAAAATTGTACACTCAAGATTAGAACATCACTCAAGATCACTCAATCTTGAAGATAAGACAAAGTAATCATACATATATATTACAAAAAGTCTTGTACAATGGTTACTTCATGAGTCATCGAAGTCTTGAGTCATCTTTCGTGCGCGAGGAAGGGTGCCGGGTGCCTTTGTACTTCTAATGGAGCATTGAGGATATAGTAGGCGAGACAAGATAGTTGTTGAGGCGGTAATCAACACTACAAGCTGTCTCCTCTTCCAACCATGCATCGAGTGATGTCAACTGTGAGATCGTTTCTGTATGCTGACATGAGAAGACAAGTATTCAAAGTTGGACACACAAACTTCGCAAAAAGTTGTCCTCTTCTTGCCCCTTGAAAGGCATAATGGGAAGGGTTGTGTGTGGGGGTTTAGAAACCCTTTTGTGTAGGCTATCATCAACCAAGAAAATCATACCATGATTTTGAGGAAAATCCTCAAGTACAACCTTCAACTCCTTGAAAAAATCGCTTTTTAAGTACTGTTTGGATGCTTGCATGCATAGCAATGCTCTTGACCATAAACCTTCAAGAATGCAGTGTGCAAATCGGGGAACAATGCATCCACCATATCCCTTGTATTAGAAGTAGAGAAGCACTCCAAATAACAATATCAAACCTCTGCGGTGCCCCTCCACAAACTCATGATACCACAGTGCGCAAATGAGGTACTTATTTGCGGTTTCTTTTACAACATGCTTGGTTTGTGGTGGAGGCAAGATTTTCCCGTTCATTCTCCTCATTTTGTAATGCGTGCCCGATTACACCATTTACGTCCGGCACCATCAACTTCCGATGCGGGTGTCCATCCTTGGGCGTTTGCAACCACTTGTCGATGTGTCTTTGCATCGTGCTTTTAATCTGTCTTTGCAATGTGTCTTTGGACTTCTGGCTCTTGGGAAGTGCTATCGGGAGGTCTTTGGCCAGTCTTTTGCAACCTCTTTGGACTCTACGCTTTATCTTTGCTACGGATGGATGATGGAGAGATTCATCCTTATTAGTATAGCCCCAATGTATGGGTGTTTCCGGCTATCGGTAACCCTTGCTTTGCCTTTGTCCTCGGTTTCTTCATTCGACTGTCTTGTTCTCTCGCATGCAAGGATGAGCTGCAATTAACAAGCGGAAATTCGAAACACATACGAAATATAGCGGGATAGGGCACCTTTTGTATGTTAGAGTTTGTGTTGGCACTTCTTTTATCGTATTGTCTTCTTCATCGGATTCACTAAGTATAACCATTGGCTGCCTTCTTTTTTACTTGAGACAAGTTTTCTGAGAAAGCCTAAGTTGAATAATCAAACCAAAATTTGCACATTAAAGGTGGAATAAAAGCAGGGGATCAAATATATTAATTGTTTGAACAAAACTTTTTTGGTGATGGTTTAGGGTTGTCTTGCAAAATCAAGGTTTGCTTGCACGAAATACATAAGGCAAAATTACATTAGCCATGTTTTTTTTTTCTTTCCAAATGCTACTTCTATGGGGGCGTCCTCATCAAGGTCATTTTCGACTCACCCTCACTTTCTTCTTCCACAACCTTCACGGCCCTTGACCAGGTGTCAACTTTGTTCACCTACTTAACGATTGTCGAATCGATTGCCGACATCTTAGCCATCGTTTTCCTTCCCTGCATCAGCGGTGTTAGAGGAGGCCTTTGTAGAGGCGGTGCGAGAATTTGGAACTATACTATAATTGTTGGCACCATCACTACTACTTGAATCTCCCTTGGATTCGGCATGCTTTGGTGTCTCGACCTTTGTCTTTGCCAAGTCTTTGCGGTATCTTTGAAGAGTCTTTGGTAGTTTGTTTGTCAATGTCTCTGACACCTTCCGATCTTTGTCAATTCAAAATCGAGCAAAGCGGGCATGTACCTTTTCCCATGTCTTGGTACGTGGAGTGTGAACCCTTGTGGACTTGTGCTTGGCTGATCACGGGGTCCTTTTACTTTTTGGTGTGATTTCTTTGTTTCCCTTTTCTGCCGCTACGGGGAGTTGTGGCTACATGCTCATCAACATCAATTATCTTCTTCGTTTTTGTGAGTTGTTCCGGCATGCAACACTTCACCTTTCTTGTATTAAAGCTTACCTATTTCTGCACTAAGCCCGGTAGGAATGGTCTCTGTGCACTTTCGAGGACATCCTTTTTCCATGAGCAAGCTGGTGCGGCTAGCGTGATAATGATGTCCACATTTCATCCGCTTGGTGAGGGTGTAATCATCACGGAATGCAAGACCCACGGTGGAGCATCTCTCCTCATCTCAATTGGCAATCGGAATGGTATTGGGTGATCTTTGACCGGTGATCATTTCTCTTGGTCATCTCCCTCGACTGGTGACATTCGTAAGTCTTCTTTGGGCTTTTGCAAGGAGGGACTTCGTTGTTGGCAATCTCGGTGATTAGTGCGACCACCTTTTCTACGAGGTTTGATCTATTGGCCCACCCCATTTCAAGTAGGGACTTGACATATATTACGCCATATCTTTCTCCCTCTCCAAAGAATGAATCTCGTGAGAGACACGCATTAGGATCTGGCGGTGCTTGAAGGCGTGCAATATTATCCTTTATGGTCTTCAACTTCCCCTCTGCGGTAGAAGAAGCTTCCCTTTGCCTCAGTTATGCGACTGTTCCTTCTTTGACACTAGGTCATTCTGCTGCAATTTTAGGGCTTCTGCATATCTTGGATCATGCTTTCGGACGGAAATATTTTTCCCATAAAGGCGAGAATCTTCTTTGGACACATTGAAGTACTCTGAATGACAACCTCCCTTCTAATTTTCTGGCGATTTTGCCGAGGTAGCTTTTTACGCGCAATGCTTTTCAGTCTTTGTTGTCTGCTTTGTGATTTCTTTGGGCTCTGCTTTGTGTTCCGTGGGGGCCCTGGTCTTTGGGTTCACTCTTGACCTTGCTTTCGAATAGGCTACGCTTTTTGCTTTGCCTTCTTTGCCCAATTGACCTTGAAATTTTACGGATCTGCTTGGCCCTCTTGCGGTTGTTGAATGCAAATAAAAAGGAAACCGTCTTCCTTACTTCTCTGTTCTTCAATCCTTACGGGTATATCTTGCTCAACAGCTCAATTAGAGCTTCTTCGTTACTCGGCCTTATTTTGTCGATGGATGTCTTGTTGAATGACACCATTGGTGTCCCAAACCTCATTATATTCTAGCTGCGGATATCACATCCGATTCGAAATTGAGAGGGATGCACACCCTCATTTGATAGACCCGCGTAGGCATGGAAGTCCTCCTCAGTTCGGCAATCAGCCAGGTCGGGTCTTAGGGGCACGTTCTTACGGGCTGAAAGAAATCAAGAAAAACAAATTAACGAGGGCACCATAAGCCATCAAAATTGGATTTGCATTTTGCTTACCCCTGCGCATGGCATCCATTGGAATTCTTGGCCGAGGCTGGTGGATTAACAACCTTCTTCACCATAGTTTTTGGCGTTTGAGTTTTGGAATACTAAGCTTGGAGTGAATCCGAAAATTCTCGAGCTTCTTCTCCGCGGGCTATTTGGCCGGAGTAGCAAAAGGTGGGGAGCACGGTTCGAAATTACAAATTCAAAGTTCGCTACCCTTTCGGGTCACAGTCATTAGTTACGGTGGGCGGTAAGAAGGTTATGATTGAAACGGGTACGCCCTATGTGAAGTGACGGGCATAGCATAGGTTACACTTCAATTGGTGAAGGGTGGAAAAAATAGTATGAAGGGTCTTTGGTCTTTGGTCGGGTCTTTGGGGTCGGCGTTTTTTGCTACCCACCAGCATACTTTCACCCCTTATCATTGTTGTCTCATTGTTCTCTTGTTTTCTTTCCCTTTTCCTTGTTTTCTTGCAAATCCCGCGTGACATAGTCCCCGGATTCTCCTGTTAGATCCACGGGTCCTCATAGAGGGCTGTCTTGCAGGAGTTCCCGAACCCAGACCCCAAACACTGCATCCTGTGTTCAGGGCAAAAAAAACTTTGTAAGAGTTCAAAAAAATCGCTTCCGCCCTTGCTTTGGAGACGCAAGTTTGGGCAAAACTGTGGGACCGGTAAGTTTGTTCTAATTTTGCAGGATCAGTCTAGACTCATTCTCACCAGTGCAGGCATGGATGGAGATGGAATTGTACTAGGCTCTGATATATGCCAAGGACGTGGCACAAGGCCTTTTTGGGCCATGTGGGCTTTTGTCCAAAGGAGGCTTTGTTCCAAGGAGGTACCAACGGGGTGTGCATGCTATATAGTTGCTCGGGGGAGAGCTCTGGGGCAGCAATGTCTTGGTTGAGGGCTCGTGGTTGGGTGGTGAGATGGCGTGCCCGTCAAAGTAATGCGTCTGTTTTAGGCTCAGCCATCGTTATCGATTGCATGCAATTTATGGCAAGTTCAGGGGCTGTAGTTTATGGAGAGCTTGCGAAAAAACATAGTTTTGTTTGCTATGCAGCCATAAACTGCAGGTCTGTATCATTTCATAGGAAAAATGGAACAGATAGACCCCATTGAATTATTCTATCAGTATACTACTGCAGCTGGAAGCTATGTAATTGTCCTACACAATAGGTTTAAAAATGTGGAGTTTGTGGCGAAAAGGTAATCAACTTCTGGTCATATTAATCTCAAAATTGAAATGATATATATATGCATGATCCAGCATTCTTCCATTCTAGTTAAAGTTTCCTCAAACAAAATTCAGATCTTACAAAGGGTTGCACAACATCGAGCATATAGCTTCAATACTAATTGGGAAAAACTTACATTGCCCACTTGCGGGGAAGGTTCAACCGGAAGAATGATGTCCTGATTAATGCTGGCCTTCAATGCTCCATTAATCAAGTCAGGATCCAGCTCTCTAAGAAGCTTCCCTGCACAGTCAATTTATGCCTCAGTTTTATGCATAATTATCAGTAGACCACAATTCCCTAACTTATACTAATTTACGGGTACAACCAAATTCTAAATTAGATTATTGCCATTAATGCCACATGGCTGTCACCCCACCCAAGAGACACATCTCATCCAAAAGACACGCCCTCTCGCTTTTGTTATCATTGGCTATCTCAATTTCACTAAAGGATTTGTCATGCTTTCCATGTTAACTCTAATATTATGTTAGCAAAAGGAATTAATGTGCCTCATCTTAGATTGTCCGTTATACCGTGAGGTAATTGTCTCTAAAATACAACTTATTCATACCTTTTTCAACCATTAGTTTTGTTCCCAGTTTTATCATAAATGCCTACGGCACTTGTAATGTCTCACGCAAACCGACTAATTCTGAGATCGATGCTTCTACATTGTCAACATAGAAGGGAGATCACGCGGCGGCTCTACAATGGGTGAATCCTTTGCTCCATGAGGGATAATCCAATCAAAGAGGATGATGTGCAACATCTTATTTGCTGGAGACAATGCTCGCATTGGTCTCGAATACTTGTCTCTAGGACATGCTTTATAACTTTATTGATGAACCCGTGAATCTCATTCGTTCCATTTTCATGCTCAAGATTGCTTCTCCTGCTGAGGACAAGGTATTTGGACTTTATCAACTTATGCCTCCAATTTTCTCAACTTATAACAAAACAAAAAGTCTTTGCCGCGTGACTAACCTCAGTTACGGTAGGAAGCGGGACCAAAAGCCTACTATATTCTTGTTTGCTTTCGATAGCATGCTCATGGAAAGACGATTCGGAACTACCTTGGTTTTGGCTAAGTTGGTGCGCATGTCAGTCACCTAGCAAAATGTGTCCAGAGCATTGAGATGGCATTGCATGTATGCCTGAGTGCGTGCTAGGAGCCCCACACATTCAGCATAGATCAGCTGCCTGATGATCTGGTGTAGGAGGTGAGCCCCAGTGCCTCCTTATCAGCGGGCCATCTCTCCAGCGGATCAATATATAGGCCAAATAGTGTGGGGAGAGAGGGCATCCTTGGAACCCGACATCGCTCGAATGGTTGGCCCGTTTGTTGCAGTCGGCCGGTGGATATCTCATATAGCCTGTACACCACGTTCTGCAGTTCGGGAGGGACGTCTAGCTGCATTGCCCACCTCTTTTCCTGAGGCACAGTGTCAAAAGCCTTGGCGAAGTCTACGGGCGAAATCTGAGATCTTGGTTCTGTTGTCCTCAACCCGAGTCCGCAGGCGTAAACATATGATCTATGGTTGAGTGCCACGGCTGAATCCACTTTGTGTGAGTGCCCGCACACGCAAAGCCTCTGCCCATCCTAATTGGCTGCGGACGATCCGGCAAGGAGCTTTGAAAACACTAAGCTGATCATGATGGCCGATAATTGTCGAAATCACCGGTCCCCCGTCTTGTACATTGGGACAACCCTACTAGTAGTCCATTGCGAGGAAAACCTTCCCGCGGTGCCTTGTTAAACATGTCGTCGGTCGTGGGTGCCATGGATGGTCACGCCCGCCTTGAGTAACTATGCCTGCATGGTGCGGTGCTTTGGCTAGGCGTTGCGGCCCTACCTCCCTCTCTATGATTTTGATCTTGCCCCTGGGGGTAATGCACGATATGCACCCTCAGGGTTGTAGAGCTATTGTAGGTATTGCCTGGGTTTAGAGATGGAAAAAAGATTAGAGATGAAGAAGACTAAGGATCTAAACATTTTGTACTCCAGCAAATTTCCCAACCTGCTGGAAGACTATGATCTGCTCAAACGAATCGACAAAGGTGGGCAAGCAATTGTTTTCCAATGCAAAAGAGTGGAGGACGAGAAGAAATTTACTTGCAAAACCACCTCCAAGAACAGAAATTATGTTAGAACAGAGATGGAAATCATGCACAAATTAGCCAGCTGCCTAGGCGTCGTGCATCTAGAAGAGGCGATCAATGACAAAGATTCCTGGCATTTTATTATGGAGCCCTGCGAATGCAGCCTGGCAGATAGAATCAAGAAAAAAGGCAAGCTCTCGGAGGCAGAATGCGCCAAAGACTGTACGGAATTTACACACAAATGGGGTTGTCCATCGTGATTTGAAGGCTGCAAATGTTTTAATATAATCTTAGGCAAAAAACTCAATGCATCAAAAATATCAGGAATTAGCTGTTCCCTATGTGCTTGTTGATCTTCTGGAAAGGTTTGCTGACATGGTTTCCCTTCATCAAGAAATGGGAGTAATTTAATGGAATAAGGTCAAAGCGCCTCTGTTCAGAACTTGTTAAGATTTTCATTTGTACATGTGGACTTATTTTTTTTTTCATGAACTCTGTCGTCAGTTATCTATGGCTCACTTTTGTATATACATACAAAGATGTGAATAAAATTCATCATGTGATTACACTTCTTTTTCTCTTGCTTATTGCCTATCTAACTAACTATCTATCTCTTGTTTATTGTCTTCATAATAGTTTTAAAGACATCACTTCACGTAAAAATTTCACTCTTTGCTATTCAGGGCTAGTTGACAACTTAATCATCTGAATTGATTTGTTCTATTGTAGAAGAAAAAAATTGCATTTTGTTTCTTATGATAGATTGGCTAAATTGGATAAAATGTTATCTATGTCAGATTATTGTATTAATTCACCACAGAGGAAGCCTGTAATAGCTTGGAGACTAATTAAAACATTAGTAGAGTTGCAGAGATGGAAAATGTACCTATAAGAGAAGCCATAGTCTCATATTTAGCAGTGAGGAACAGGTCTATTTTCAGATGATTATGTGGCTGATTTCAATGTAACAAAATGCATCTAAGGCAACAAACATTATATAACAAATAGAAGAGCACATTTTGAGACTTGGCACAAATAAAAATGAATTTTCTTCCGAGAAACATAATGGAGCTTTTGTTTGTCACTGTGAAAGCATCAGATTCAAATCAAGTATGGCACAAAATGTGAATAATAAAGAAAGGTATATCTCATGGATGTTGCTCCCGAAGCCAAACAAAACAATTGTTTGAAAAAGGTTCCTAAATGCTGAGCAATATTGAAACAGGGAAACCATAATCAATTTGGAGCTTCTTGTATACGTCTAATATGTGGTACACTTGGCACTAGGACGTTCTACCAATGACAATGGTCTCCCATTCTACTATGATGCCAAGGCTTCACCTCTATTTCTGTTGGTCCGCACGAATTGCACCTAATTTTCTATGACATAAATGGACGCATTATCCATAGAATACACTTATCTGCCTAAGTTTCAAGTACTTCTTACCTTCATACTCTAATGCATGGAAAATGCTATCTACAAAGGTGCTATCTAAAGCATCTTGCAAAACTATTTGCATCTAAAAATGCCTTAAGATTATTTTGGTGCTTCCCATCACCATTTTTACCTCACGACATTTGTACATATATTTTTTCATGTAGCAACGTTAAATATGTCATGTGTATTGTAGAATGATCTTGTTTGGTATTCAACACAATGAGTGGTGTAAACACCAAAATGAATGGTCTAGCTAGCATTTTGGTGCATGGCAAGAAACAATTAGTGAGTCCATTCAACATTTACCTTGAGTGCTTCAATTTGGAATGTACAAAATGGATGGTATAATCAACTTAAACCATGAAAGTTTCTTTAAGATCCCAAAGTTCGTGATTGCTTTTTTTTTTCCTAATAGTGAACATGACATTTCCTAAATATGCCCCATGTGCAAATTCTACATGACTTAATATGTCCCACTACATGGCTAAATATACAAATGCCCCACTACATGACTAAATATGCCCCACTCATGCAGGTTGCTTAAATATTTCCCACTATATGTCGTGAAGCCTCCAAAGGTTCATCATCCCCCTCCAAACAAAAAAAACTAGTCGAAAGCACGTTTGGTTACTTCGCTTAGGAATTTAGTTCCTATAATAATTTGAGTATTTCAGCAATGCAAGCGGAAAAGTATAATTATTTTGGTCTAGAAATACAACCAACCATATAGTAGCCTCCACGTGTAATGTAACCTCCACATGTTGGTCCTAAGATTGAATTGTTACTAAACAACTCAGAGACCATAGACCAAATTCAACGATTCGAGCGCCCTCCACATGCACAGAAATCTTATCTGGCTGCAATGTGGATAGCTTAAAATTGCTTCAAAGTCTCAACTCGTGTTTGTGCAAACGTGCCACAAAATAAAATATATATACATATTCTCCTCCATGGTGCGTCACATAATGATCTAAGAAGCACGTATTCACTGTGCTTTGAAGTTTCTTAACCATGTGACAAGAGCTAGAGGATTATTACTTTGTATATCCTAATTTGAATCTACCGAGGGTTGCAACCCCCGCTTTTCATCTATTGATATTGGTTGACAATTGAATGATGTTGTGGTCACCAAATATTGTTGTTAGTGGTTGGCAATTCACAACAGTCTAGTGGTTTTCAAGGATGATTTAAACATCAACCTTTTTTAAGAAGACTTACCTACCTGACTTTGACAAGGACGAGGACAAACTTGCTTAATGTAATTTGTATTTAGTTGCGGCCTCCATTTATGTGTTGTCAACTTAAATGTGTGCTCCACAAGGAACGTTGGTAATGGTTTGACATATGCCCATGTACACTTAGTCGTTACATAAGAGTTCTTTTAGGCCTCTATATAGGAGTTGTAGAATAATGTTAGGCCTCTATATAGAAGTTATAGAATAATGTTAACCATGTAAACTATGTGCTGATGTAAAAACTTTACAAGAATATGCTAAAGAAAGTTCTTTCTAGATATGGTATGTCTTCAAATGACGAAAATAACAAGATACAACCATTGGCAGAAATCCAATCACATTGGGTAATATCCCACTATAGATTTGGATGATCAAAGTAGGTAGCACAACAATAACAAGTCATTTTTTTTGCTACTTGTACCATGAATCAGTTCATTTGTTGGCCAACAAAGAGCCCTTTAAGAAGACAATATTGTTGATTAAGGTCTGACATATCATAATTTGGGAGGGTTATACCCAACTCTAACCAGATAATTTGGGAGTAAATATCCTCTACCGGATTTTGAATATAAGCTAATGATTATTTGTTGAATTTTGATAGAAACCCCACAATTTGTTTTGTCGATAAATAAAAACTCGAACTGAAAAATAACGATTGTGACCGGATATTTAGGAGACTAACCCCCTGTTTTTCAATGCCTGGTTATACCTCCTCAAAGAATGTTGGTGCAACTTCCTCACTTTGAATATCTAAAGTTAATTTTTGTGCCTTATCTCATGTCTTTAACATATTTGTTTTAGTTTTTGTTTTCCAATAGCATCAATTTTTATGGGGAGTTTGTTAAAGCTCTTATGTATAGAAGTTGCTCTCTCTCTAGTGAGTGTTTTAGGCCCAATAGAGAGAGAATACATCAAAAAAAGTAACATAGACGACTTTTTATGCACAGATGGCAATTGCTAGAAAGAGAGGAACTCCATTAAAAGGCACTCCTTATCCATGGAGCCTTCCCAAAAATGCTACTGCCTCTCCATAAAATTTAAGAGAGACTGGCCCATCACTAAGATTAAAAACCAATCCAACAAAAGATTGAAGGTTGGAACTCTATAAACTTACAAAAAAACAGAAATTGAATTCCTCAGGAGTGTAGTGTGGACTAAAATGCCAAATCGTTCTTTTATTTACGAGGTAAAAGTCACTTAACAAAATGTTTCATTGAAGTGCGATCACCACATGTCCATTTCTACTCCATTGTTGTAAACTGTAACGGAGCATAAAGAACGGGAATAATTCAAGCTTCGGATAAAGACAATTATTGCAACTTCGGGCTTGGGCACGCGAGAACATAACACGTGCACTAACAAAGGTGACAAGATACACCCTCCTCTTATATATACAAAGTAAATCTCTAACTTGAGCATTTCGGTCTTTTGACCGTGATTGAACAATGAAGCAAGCATGTAATATCTTTCCACGGGCACAAAGCAACTTTCATCTTTTAGCATCCACCAATTCATCAACACCAAAATACTAGGCGCCTTAGTAGCCATCAACACCGGATTATCAAATTTGCATAAACGGTGAATCACTTGGATACTAGAACCTGTTATGTCACTATTCCGACTTATCTAAATTCGTCATCATCAAAAGAAAACTCATCATCATTTTCAACAACTTTAAATGGCTATGCCTGGTTTCTAGTGCAATGCAAGTTCCACATCTTGCAATAAGCTCTCTTCAAATACCGAATCTATTAAAAAGCGATAATAGGTTGAGAACACACTGATCATAAAATTAAGGAGACACGAAAGAACCCGATAAGATCAGCGTTTTGTATCGAACAATGCATTGGTCAAGTGGCCGGCAAGTTTTTTATTGTAAGGGCTTTGAGTCGCGGCAGGATTTTTTACGCCAAGTATCGACTCTCTCTTCATATTCTTTCATCTTTGCATAAGAAAATCTATAATTAATGAGTGGGCATGCAATACACATTTGGACCAACCCGGTAGGAGGGAAAAGACAATGCAACAATATGTTACCTTTTAACGACCATATCTTCGCCACAACGGGTGGCATAACAGAGTGACATTGCAACCCCCAGTAGCCATTTTCTTGAGAGGCAAAATTACCATGGGCGGATCAGCCCACAACACATCTATTCAAGGGTATGTGCATTCTGGGCTGGAAATGCAACCGCCTTAGTTGCTATTAACAAATATTTTTAACCAAAGTAACAGGTGCATTACGAATTCACATCTTGAAAGCTTCAAATAATTCTTAATTTATGCAGTAATCTCGAACTTCAACCATCTATAATTACAAGCTCAAGCCCAAGTTCTAAGGACTCTTATTGACTGAAATCCATGTCACAGAATTCTTTCTCCAACAACGGACATGATTGAAGCATAATTTATCAATTTCCATTCAACATGCACATTCTACTATGAAAAACCAAAGTCAATCTAGCATATGAAGCTCCAAAAGATCGGGCAACTTATTCTTCCATTTGCTTTTCCTCATATAGTGGACTGGTTTTTCAATATTGGCGTGGAGTGCACAAAAGAACCCATTGCAAAGTATGTATTACCACTTCCTCCCACTTGGGCATATAGCCGGTAAATGGTGATACATAGTTTTAAATCTTTGAACTTATCAAGGTAAGTGCCACGTTAAATCTGGATTAAAATGTTGGCGGCCCTCGTTTGAAAGTAGTGCTAACGGGGTTGTCATTATCATGACTTCAGCAAGATTGTTTGCATAGCTTCAACATCGAGGTTAAGCTCCTTTAAATTTAACATCAAGTGCTGAAATTAACATCTTTAACTTAGGTTTTGCATCCCATCATCTAGATTTGTTTATAAAGACAACAACCTTAAAATTACCGAGTTTGAAACAACTACCTCTAAATACTCACCTTATTCTTGCTTGATAATTTGCAAAGATGTTGTAAGCCAACAACCAGATATGGGTCCTCCACCAAGCTATTTTTGGCCTCTATCTCTCGCAATTCCAAATCATACATCAGCACTAGCTAGGGTGCAACCTGCAATTATAAGTGCGCCAGACGTTGTAGTCGATTTTTCTAAGACATGCACTTCTAAAGCTCAATGCATGCCTCTACACAAGCTATATGTTCTAAGGTATCTTGGATGGACAACTTGAAATAGAAAAGAGCCATAGCCCATTAGCACCCACTATATCGACCTTTGCTTATCCCCCACCACATAGAACAACATCCCGTCGCCACGCTAAGCACAATTTAGTAAGCCAATTCTAAAACATACCATATGGAATCTTCGACCATAGCTCCCCACATTTGTCAAGGAAATATAAAGACATCAATCTAGAGTAATCTCGGTGAGCATCCCTTATCTTACAAAAGCGGGAAGATCCATCTCAGTATAAGCAAAGCCATGTCATGTATACACCGCCACAACGGGTGCCAAAATTTGGAACATCTACACATGTAGAGGAAAAACCTTCAAAATACAAAAAGCGAAGCATTGCGGGAGCACTACATTCACGTATCAAGACTCTTAGGACTCTTAGGACTCTTAGAGGAAACGTGACATCGAAAAAATGCAATCACCTTCATAGTTGGACATGAAGAGTAGGACGCTAATGCTTCATGTATGAATGCAAGAGTTCGGGCATGCTTTGTATGAATGAATGCAACCAGCGATGCCCGTTAAAAAAGCACTTCTCTACGGCGGAAACCCTAGCCATGGCCGGCGGTGAGCAAACAACCCAACCCACTTGGAATTTTCTTGAATTTTCACGACCTAGATGAAATTCAATGGTTGTAGATGCATCCACGTGCACAAAAGTCTTAGTTGGCAAAGAAACGTGGACACTTTCGAAAAATTGCTTGAAAATGTCAACTTGTGTTTGTGCAAACGTGCGAAAAAAAGGGAAAGAAAAGAAAAGAAAAGAAAAAACCCAACTTTTGTGTAAGCAAAGCATATGAATTGCCCTCTATGTCTTCATTTCGGAGGAAAAACAATGCCCCATGTTATGTGGATGCCAATGTTGACCCTCGTGAATGTTAACAAAAAGGCAATGTTCAATTGTGCATATATGAATAAATATTCACTTGAGTGCCTAACAATAAGTAGTGAATCCATTTAATCTTTACTTCGGTGATTCAATTCCATCAATTCTCGTCCATCTTTAGTGGATATCAATTGTAGTATGGGCTATAAGCTATTTATTAAAACAAGAAGTATCTTATTGTCGTGGGCCTCTTCTATCTAGGCCATTAAAAGCCAACGACCACAAGCTAATAAATGAGCGATTAAAATATAGCCTCTTATATGTGATTAGTGATGGATGCCTGACGTTGCCAGCTTTAGTAACGACATGGAAAAATACTTTGTTATCTCATTGATTAAAATAGAAAAAAAACAAGATGTCTTGGGTAAAAATTTGTGTGGACAACCAAGACACAACCAGCGGCGACAGCTGCACACATGCTGCCTAATACTCCTCGAATCCATACTAGGTCCAAAGCATCTATACGAAATTTACTGTGCATGGGGTTCTTGGGCCTCGAGGTTCGAATCCCCCGCCCTTAGGTCTTGGTAGCGAGCTTGTTTTGTTTATCTTTCCTAATTTCTTGATTTTTGTGTTTATAGTTTTGTATGCCTGCAAATTTCTTGTGTGCCCGTATAGGAATGAAACAAGTATTCTTCCTCCATCTTATCACTGACTCTAAAATATGTATTTTTGTATATTTTAGAGAACACTATTTGTTAGAAACGGCTCCTCGACTTTGTAGTCTCCAAAATCTAGCACGAATGTATGATATGAATTTTGGATTGGTCTATTTTTACGGCTGCGTGACTGAGGGTAATAAGCCAGGAATTTGAAGGTGGATTTACGAGGAATTACCAAAGGATATAAAGCAGAAATTGGAAGCTATATATTTTGATACAGCTGTAGAGCCAATAATGTTTTACTAAAACAAAGTTCTTTCACCATGTACAATGCGAACAAAACAAAAGAAAGAAGAATGTCCAAATTCCAATTCTTATATACTTATTTCTTGCTCCCTTACAATACATAAGTGATCGAAAGAGACAGGCCAGATGAAAAAAATAAATCAGCATTCAAGTTCGATCTTAAAGAATAGAATAGAATAGAATAGAATCTTATATTATAATGTTATACCGTAATTCTTGGATCAAGCCCTAATGTGAGTGGGCGAGATCATCTCGATGCATCCAAGGGCCAAGATTTCTCGCACAACTTCCTACCACCATGATTGGTCATGTCTTGATCTCTTATGGGGAAAGGGTAAAGGAAAGGGGGGGAAAAGAAAAAGAGAGGAGGAAAGGTAAAAAAGCCAGGGGAAAAGGGAAAATGAGAAAAGGGTGGATATAAGAGAAGAGAAATATGTATGGGAAAAGGGAAAGGGAAAGAAAAAATCAAAGGGGACGGGGAAGGGAACCTTAGAAAAGGGCACGAGGACAAGGGAAAGATGTAAAAGGGAAAAGGGAAGGGGAAATGGCATGGGAAAAGGGGAAAGAATGGGGAAAGGAAGGAAAAAAAGGCCATGGGAAAAGGAAAAGGGAAAAGGATGGGGAGAAGGAAAGGGAACAAGGGAAAGTGAAAGGAGAAAGAAAAAGGGAGGGGCAAAGGAGGAAATAGAACGTGGAAAAAGGGCATCAAAAAAAGGAAGAGGGAAATGAGAAAATAGAAGGGGAAAAGGGCACGAGAAAAAAGGGAAGAGGAAAAAAAGACATAGAAAATAGAAACGGGGGAAGAGGGAAAGGGTGGGGGAAAAAGGTAAATACGCATAGAAAAAAGGAAAGAGAAAAAATGTGGAAAGTGCATGGGAAAAGGAAAGGAAGGGAGAAAGGGTGAAGGAAGGGGGAAAAGGGCACGGATAAAAGAGGAAGAGGGAAAGGATCGAGAAAGGAGGAAAACAGAAAGGAAAAAGTTCATTAGGAAAAGGGAAAGAAAAAAGGCCGAGAAAAGGAAAAGAGGGAAAGGGTCAGAAAAGGAGGAAAAAGGAGGGGAAAAGGGGTACAGGAGAAGGGTGAGGAGCAAGGAATTGAAAAAGAGGAAGAGAAATGGGAAAAGGGCACGGGAAAAAAGGGAAGAGGGAAAGGGTGAGGAAAGGGGAAAAAGAGCACGGGAAAAGGAAAAAAGGAAAAAGAAAAAAGAAAAAGAGGAAAGGGGAAAGTGCAAAAGGAAAAAAGGGGAGAGGGTGGGAAAAGGAGGAAAAGGCACACATAAAAAAGATAGAGAAAAAGGAATAGAAAGAGGCATAGGGAAAGAGAAAATGAAAAAGGAGGAAAAGAAAGGAAAAAAAAGGCACGGGAGAAAGTGAAAGGGTGGTGAAAGAATGGAAAGAGAAGGAAAAGGAAAAAGAAAAAGGAAGGGGAAAAGGGGGAAGGGAAGGGAAAATGGGCATGAGGAAAAGGGAAAAGGGAAATGGAAAAAGAGAAGCGAAAAAAGGAAAGGATAAAGAGGAAGAGGATGGGGAAAGGAAGAAAAAGGGCACATGAAAATGTGCGAAAAAGAGAACGAAGAAAAGACGTGGGAAAAGGGGAAGTGAAAAAGAAAAGGAAAAGGAAGGGGAAAAGAAAAGGGAAAAATGGGAAGGGCGGGCAAAGGATGAAACGGAAAAAGTCCGTCATAAAAAAGGGAAGGAAAAAAAGGAAAAGGAAAACGGGAAACGGAAGGGAAGAGAAGGGAAAAGGGAGAAGGGAGAAGGGGATAAAAAAAAGGAAAAAAGAGAAAAGGGAAAAATAAGATGTGTAGGAAAATGAGAAAAAAAAGGGAAAAGGAAAAAGGAAAGTATGTAGGGTAACGAGGAAAAAGGAAAATGAAGGATAGAGGAAAAGGCAAAGGGAAGAGGAAGGGTGTCGAATGTACAAAAACCTCTTAAAGCTCAGCAATGCTGGGCTTAGTTTCTATTATATTAGATTTATGAAAATGAATCTGAGCTGAATAGGTTTTCGTCCGCACAGGTTCCCAACTTATGCCCAGCAACGCTGGGCACCATTACTAGTAGAATAGAATAGAATAGATTTTTTATCGTCCACGGAGACCAATTGGTCTATGGGACCCAAAACAAAAAGAGAGCAGCAAGCCTATTACTATCAGGATTAAAAACCCCCGCCCCGAAGGGTTTTCGAGGGAAAAACCTTAGCAGTAATAAGTATGCTGGCACGCTGTACAATTGTATAGGACAGTTCAATACTGTCCCAGAGGACACTACTGAGTCTGTCCATCCATAACCTCCTGGAGGTATGACCCCAACAAACCCACTGAAGCCGTATTCAATAACTCATGCAATGGTTGGCCAGGTACTAGTAATCGAACAAACCGCTCTCGGATATGGGCAAACGCTGGGCAGATCTGGAGAGCATGGTATTCATCCTCAATGGCGCCCTGGTGGCAACACTGGCAAAGCCTTTCTTCCCGTGCTTCCCGAGCCCAACGCCCCCCTCCCTCAATGCGGAGACGACCGCACCCGTCTTGAATGGAAGTTATAAGTCTCAAGGCTTCTTCATGGGCAAATGGGTGTACAAGTACTGGTGTGGGCCTCTCGCGAGCCTAGAATTGACTTGCTGCTGATAGTGTGTGAGCTTAACGTGTGTCAGAGCATCTGCATCCCAAAGCTTGCGAAGGAAAGTAGCATCTAGATACGGCTTAAGTGCCTCATGATTGTTAGTCCTGTACGTCCTGGTACAGGACTATTCATGCATACGACGGACCAAGTCAAGGCCAAGGACCCAGTTGCTCAGTCGTCCAAGGCCCGAAGACCAAGGTTCAGAGATCACGCCCGATCCAAAGGCCGTGCACGCCACCAAGAGGAGGCGCCGGACAAGACGGAGCGTCACCCCGATGCTAGCGTCAGTGTCAGCGTAATTTCAGGCATTTCAAGAGGCACCGCCAGTGTTCCTGCAAATCAGGCCTCTTTCCAGGAGTCGGCACCGAAATCAGTCAGAGTGTCTATATTGGGCCAAAGGCCATTGTACTATATATATGAGTAGAGCTAGCTTTTCGAGTTTTAGATGAGTTTTGAGTCTTGTCTCATTCCTGTTTTCTCTCGATTGCTAGAGCTCATGTATCTTCATTGACGTCAAGGAGTTTTCTCATTATTGTGATCATATTGTTCTCTTTTGTTCTCTCTTTTCTCTTTCCTCTATTCTTTTTGCGAATCCCGCGTGACATAGCTCCCGGATTCTCCTGTTTGATCCAAGGGTCCTCACAGAGGGCTGTCTTGGGGAGTTCGAACCCGGACCCCAAACAGCTTGCCGCTTTGTCGGGGCTGATCTTTCTTTTCCTTTCTTTCCATCATGTCGGCTCGAGGTTTCACTCTGAAGAACTTCTTTTTTGCTTGGCTCGACCGGGCGCCATCAACGGCCTGTGAGGCTGTTCGGGATATGTATGATATTGCTTATGACATTGAGGGTGGTGGGTGTCCGGCTCCGAGCTCGGTCGGCACCTCCTACCCCTCGTGCTCATTCTCGACCGGGGTCTCCCCACGTAATGCGGGCATTGTTCTCAACCTCAATCTCCACACCATACCCCTGTTCAGCCCACGCCTCACTACTTCCACACTCCTGAAAGCACCTATATTCATATACCTTCAGGCCACACCCCTCAGTCGTCACAACCTTCTTCACCTCCTGCAGGGATGGGCTACCCTCAAGTGTCCTTTGGCCCTTCCTATGTTCATGAATTTCCGCATTCTCCATCCTTCCAGCACGCTCTCCCTGTTTACCAACTCACTGATCTCAAGCCTACTGAGGACGGTTCTCAAGGTCCTCTTCACCAGATGCTACTTTCTCTGGACCACCGGGTTTTTCAGTCTTATCCCCATGCTCTCAGCCCCAGGGTGTTCCACCTCTCTATGCTTCTGCATATCCTCCACCGAATCCACCTGTCTATGCGCCAGTTCCGCCTTCATCTCCCACTCATAATTTAAAGCTGACTTATCCAACTTTTGGCAACACTAAAGGCAAACCTCTGGATTAGAGTGCTCAAGCCCACATGGAGGAATTTGAAGCCTTGGCTATTCTGAATGGTCATGCGCAACCACAACTCAAATTTCACATCTTTTCGGCCACGCTCAGAGGCGCCCCTCATCAGTGGTTAATGGCTAACAAAAGTCACTGGAAGCAAAGTTGGAATGAAATGAAAACAACATTCTTGTCTCATTACGGCACCACGGACGATGATCAATTACTACTCAAGCAACTCAATGATCTACAACAACAACCAACAGAGTCTGCGCGTGATTTTGCCGACCGTCTTCACATACTCATCAGTAAACTCCAGGAGTACCCCACGCAAAGTCAAATTCTCGTCTGGTTTCTGCAAGGCCTTCCTCCTGCTATTCGATTGATGACCGAGAATACCTGCGTCCAAAGTCTCTGGAGCAGGCGATTGAATTGGTCAACCACTCGGTCAATGTTTCTTCTCGTGGTGTTGCTCTCTCGGAACTCCCTTTCATACCCCCGTCATGGTTCCTCAGAATGCAGTCCAGCCTCAGCAAGCAAATCCTCAACGCTCACAGATCTGGTGTCATATTTGCAAATATCAAGGCCATTTGGCAAATAAATGCAACTCATCCAATGGTCCTCCTCACTGTAAAAGGTGCAATATGTGCAATCACGCCACGGAGGAATGCACTCGTTCTCATCCTACACCCTTCAGGAATAAAATGGTTTTTCAAGTACAGACCACGCCTCAACAACAACAGTCATACCCTCCTCAGCAATATCAAACTCAATATCCTCAGCCGTATCAACCCACGCAGCAATCTCAGCAGTCAAGGGGACAAGGCTCCCGTCCTCCCTTTGATCCTTCCAAGGCTCAATGCTACCATTGTCATGAATGGGGTCACACCACCACGGCGTGTCCTCAACTTCCTCAAGTTCAAGTCCAACTTCCAGGCTCAACTCAGCCCGCTTTAGTACGCCTCACGGCTTATCAACTCTGGGTGGCCAACGGTAAACAAGGCCCCCGTCCTGTTTTGCAGAAGCCACCACGGCCGCCTCAACAACAGCGACCTCAGCAAGTTGCATCTACCTCCAATCCTATGGATCAACAAGCTCAAGAGGAGATTTATCAGGCTCTCAACCCTCCAGTTCAGCAGTCAAATTGGGTTGGTCTGGTCTCACGTCAGACACGGGCTTCACGCCCCTTGACCATCATCCCTCACAACACGCAACCAGCTTTTGCTGTGGAGACAGTCCCTCATGAAGATGATAAAAAAGTTCACTTCGCACCTGATCTTGACAAACTCATGCCTCACGTCATGCCTAAAGTGAGACAAAGTATTCTTAAACTCATGCAGGCTGTGGAAGGTCACACACTGGCAAATGTTCACGCTACCACTCGAGCTCAGCAGCGTCAAGCAGCGCCCTCGTCATCTACAAGCACCCGCTCTCAGCCGTATCCAAATATTGCTGCTGAGGTAGAGCTTCTCAAAGAAGTTTCCGCTTCGTTACCCCAGACTCCTAATCCACTGGATCCTGCGGACCCCTTCTCTCATGTTCCCTTGGAACTTCAGGAAGAACTTGCCAAGATCAAGATTCCTTTGAGCCTGGCCACCATTTTGAAACTCTGTCCGGCTCTCAAAGATTTCAAAGATGTAGTAGCAAAACACATCAATAAATCCAGATAATAGAAGATTTTAATGTCTAGAGGACCAATTCATGGGACAGAATTGTCCACATCCTTCCTTCAATTATCAACCTATATAGAATCATAAAGACGACGGAATTAGTGAAGTTCCATAGAAAACTCTATATACATAGAATCTAACGTGTACCTCTAGAATTAAAAGATGCTGGTTTTCTACGAGTGTATAGCCCGTGCTCTTTAAATGTTGGTCACAAAGATAGCTAGTACCAGATGGTGTCTGAACTCGAACAAGGCCGAATTTCTTCAACATCAAGCGACGAGGTAATATCCACTTTAGAAAGTCATGAAGCAATGTAGGATCCAGTATTGAATGCCATCCAATTTGCAATTTATCTTCTAAACGAGTTCACAATTCAACTTCTAATTCAGAGGCAAACTTCTTGAGCACTTCTGGCAATCTCCGTGGCACTTCAAAAGCTAGTAGTGCTAGTGGCCACAATGTTATACTTGCTAGATCTTGGGGTAGCTGCGCATTGACTGCCCACTCTCTGTGTAGTGTCATCTTGAAACCCTTGTGATCTCCGGAAATGATACAATGTGCCCCTCCTTGCCATTCACACATAAAGTGAAGTTTACATGTTGTTTGGAATAATGAAGATAGCTTCTTCAGAGGACCATGCCTGTTGGTAAGATAGGGCAAACTTGGCAAACTTGGAAATGGTGTATCAACCGTGATCATCAATTGAAATCGATGATCTGTGATTGTCGAATTTAAATCATTTTCTGCACGAATTTGTATCATCATTTTAGTCGTATTCATCTCTAAAACATGTTTTACATATAAACAACCTTACTTAGCTAATAATTTATTTTGATATAAGCTAGCAACAAAACAGAGGATCAAAACTTACCATTAGCATCACCGTAGATGAGTTGGTGCCTGCAAAAACTTAAGACATTGCATATCTGATGGAAGCTTGGTCGCAAATCAGGATCGGGATTCGAGCACATAAGTTACGCAACAAAGGTTTTAAGTAAAGTGGACAACACTTATCCAATTCGTCCATGGTTACACGATTTCTTATCTCCAAGTGTTACTTAATAGATTCTACTCCTTGTTAAGAAATAATATGCATATCGGCACCTAAGATTGCTATAAATGTTGCCCCAAAAGAGTAGACATCAACCTTCCTGGTGTAATGAACATCCATTAGCATTTATGTTAGCATTTCCTGGTGTAATGAACATCTGTTAGCATTTCATCTACAGACTAGCTAGTTTATCCCACTGTCATACGGCAGGACACGTACAGGCTTTTAAGTTCTACTACGCCGTATACGCCTAGTAATCAACTTCCAAAGATAAGAGATATTGGCAAGGTTTAAGCCATGACCAAATGAACACATATTTTAGGCCTATACCAACTCACCACACATCTATTGGGCATGCCTATACCAACTCACCACACATCTATTGGGCAAAACTTTTGCCGTACATGCATATTTTGTAGGTACGATATAATACCGCCTTAGGAAGTCTAGGTCCCAGGAGCAACTCTAGGGGCATTGCTTTTTCAGCCTCACCACCCTAGTGCCACCTTGGTCCCGTTGATTTTTTATTACTTTATTTAAGATCCATACTAGACTGATCTTGTACTAACTAGCCGGTTTATCCCATTGCTTTGCGGTAGCTAAAGTGGAGGACACGTACAGGCTTTCAAATTCTACCACCGGGGATCATCATCGTATACCCCTAGTAAGCAACTCCCAAAGATAAGAGACATTGGCAAGGTTTGAACCCCTGATCAAATGAATACTTATTTTGGCATTACTAGGCCTACACCAACTCACCACACATCCGTTAGACAAAACTTTCCCGTACATGCATACTTTGAAGGCAGGTTATAATCCTACCTTAGGAAGTCTATGGAGCATTCCTTTTCAGCCTCACCATCCTAGTGCCATGCCCACCTCTAGCCATTTTTCTTGCACATACTTAATGGCCCTTTTTTCTTCTGAAGGAATTGATTCAGTGAGTTGAATGTTGGGGTGCAGTGAGTTACTAGTTTTTATTAAATTGCATAGCATTTAATTTTTGCAGGCTTTTTTTCCATTTCAGATACTTAGCTACCCCAAGCCTGCCCTACTACTAGTTTCTTTTTATGGAAGAGAAAAATAAAAAAGGAATTAACCAAAGTGCAGGTAATACTACAAAATCAAAGATGTAGTAGCAAAACACAGCAATAAATCCAGATAATAGAAGATTTTAATGTCTAGAGGATCAATTCATGGGACATAATTGTCCACATCCTTCCTTCAATTATCAACCTGTATAGAATCATAAAGACGACGGAATTAGTGAAGTTCCATAGAAAACTCTATATACATATAGAATCTAACGTGTACCTCTAGAATTAAAAGATGCTGGTTTTTTACGAGTGTATAGCCCGTGCTCTTTAAATGTTGGTCACAAAGATAGCTAGTACCAGATGGTGTCTGAACTCGAACAAGGCCGAATTTCTTCAACATCAAGCGACGGGGTAATATCCACTTTAGAAAGTCATGAAGCGACGTAGGATCCAGTATTGAATGCCATCCAATTTGCAATTTATCTTCTAAACGAGTTCGCAATTCAACTTCTAATTCAAAGGCAAACTTCTTGAGCACTTCTGGCAATCTCCGTGGCACTTCAAAAGCTAGTGGTGCTAGTGACCACAATAATCTACTTGCTAGAGCTTGGGGTAGCTGCGCATGCACTGCCCACTCTCTGTGTAGTGTCATCTTGAAACCCTTGTGATCTCCGGAAATGATACACTGTGCCCCTCCTTGCCATTCACACATAAAGTGAAGTCTACATGTTGTTTGGAATAATGAAGATAGCTTCTTCAGAGGACCATGCCTGTTGGTAAGATAGGGCAAACTTGGCAAACTTGGAAATGGTGTATCAACCATGATCATCAATTGAAATCGATGATCTGTGAATGTCGAATTTAAATCATTTTCTGCACGAATTTGTATCATCATTTCAGTCGTATTCATCTCTAAAACATGTTTCACATATAAACAACCTTACTTAGTTAATAATTTATTTTGATATAAGCTAGCAACAAAACAGAGGATCAAAACTTACCATTAGCATCACCGTAGATGAGTTGGTGCCTGCAAAAACTTAAGGCATTGCATATCTCATGGAAGCTTGGTCGCAAATCGGGGATAGGGATTCAAGCACATTCGCAACAAAGGTTTTAAGTAAAGTGGACAACACTTATCCAATTCGTCCATGGTTACACGATTTCTTATCTCCAAGTCTTGCTTAATAAATTCTTTTCCTCGGTAAGAAAAAATATGCATATCAGCACCTAAGATTGCTATAAATGTTGCCCCAAAAGAGTAGACGTCAACCTTCCTGGTGTAATAATGAACACCTGTTAGCATTTCCGGTGCCATGTAGCTTAGTGTACCTCTCATATCTGTCTGAGTCTTCTCAGTATCAAATGGATGTTTGGCTATTCCAAAATCTGCCAGTTTGACGGACCAAAAAGAATACACTGAAGGATGGCGCCGTGAATTCAGTAAAATATTGCCAGGCTTTAGATCCCTATGCACTATGTTACGTTCGTGTAGATATGACATTGCCTTAGCAACCTGATACATGATATCTAATGCCTTTACAACTGAAAGGCATCTGGTGACTCTTTCGCCTGAAGGGCATCCTTTTTTCTGTAGGTCAGTGTG
Organism: Isoetes taiwanensis; assembly: GCA_021234155.1. NCBI lineage: Eukaryota > Viridiplantae > Streptophyta > Lycopodiopsida > Isoetales > Isoetaceae > Isoetes > Isoetes taiwanensis. The sequence continues at coordinate 48,821 of JAJEKV010000236.1, forward strand.
CATCAACTCCATAAGTATTGTTTTGTCGTGATAGCCTATCATTTTAACAATATTAGGATGGGAAACTTCAGAAAGCGTTTTTTTTTCCTCTTTCATATAATCCAGGTGCTGAAAAGTTTTTAGTGCTAGTAACTGATCCATCAATAAAACCTTCTGTACCGTACCATTAGAACCCTGGCCTATAACTTCCTTATGGATGATGTCATTAGGATTTATAACCGGTGGCTGATTTTCACCCATCTCATATTTACTCTTCAAAAGGCCCAACAATCTATCATTCGGCTGCAACGGAATATTAAGAAACGCCTTGAGGAAGAATTCCTTCGAAAGGCGCATATTAGATGCCTTGACTAAGTGTTTCTTCAGAAGCTTGAGGTCTTCAGATGCATTATGGTGTAGTGCTTCTGAACTTACAAAAGTATTCTGCCTGTTTGGCGTCCTGCCCAACATGGATAATATAAATTGAAGTAAGCTGTCGAGGTCCTCTATAATGCACATAAGTTCGGTAGTAATCTCGCCCAAAAGAGCTCGACGTTTCCAACTGCGATTTCTACAACAGTCTACAAGACTTAATCCATTCATGAGACAGCCGACCAGATCTATGATGGCCGGGGTACACGCCCAAATGTGAGGATGCGTTAGATTCTGCCACTTTGTTAGATACTCGGCCATTTCACGTGTACATTTAGTAAGATAAGCACACTGTTTGGGATTAATAAATACCTCTTTTTCGATTTTATCTAATTGTGAACAGATTTCAACGCCCCGCTGGCATGTAGCTTTGAAAAACTCAGGACTTCTAATACGATCAGATGAAATTCTAGGCAGTAACTTATGGATACCTTCGGCAATTGTCATTGATTCCTTTGCAATATCTTTGATCAGTTTCTCCGCTTCATCTGGTTCAAGACGACATTCTTCTATAAGACTACATGCTTCAATTTCTCCTTCCATATTTTGCGGCCCCAATATTTGCTTTGGATCAGTTCTACAAAATGGAAGGGGCTAAATCTACGACAGGAGGTATCGGATTGCACGTCAGGATTCGCTCCTGAAACTGAAATTCCAGAGGAATGAATACTTGGTGCAACAGCTACTTCGTCTGAATCCTTTCAACCAGGACTGTGGACTATTAAGACTAGATGTTGCGCTTAATGTGTGCTATGACTTTGTTTAAAAAACAAGAAAAAGAATAATAGCTGTGCATTAGAATAAGTCCGAAATCATCGACCTGTAGTGACTGACGAAGCTAGAATGCAGCAGCCTGTTGATAGGACATTCGCAACACCCTGTTTGAAAATGCAATGATTGAATAAGTCCTAAAGCATTGACCTCTAGTGAGGAAGCTAGAATGCAGCAGCAAAACATGGCTTCTAATGCCACGTGGGGCCTGTTGATTGAAAATTTGCAACAACCGTCATTACGTAAAGAGCCGCTATAATGCCACGTGGGGCTTGTTGATTAAAAATTTGCAACAACCGACATTACGTAAAGAGCCGCTATAGGTAAAGGCGTAATAATCCTACCAATTGAAATTACATAGTACATTTTCTTCTTCTATTTTGGTTCATCTGGTTGACTTTTTTTGAGGGGCAGCATATCTAGGGTGGGGTTGTCTCCTTTCGTGCATGCAAGATGGAGACTTAGCACGTGCGTAGGTTCCGGCCAGTCCTCAGCACCCAGCTGTGAAGAGGTTACGGTTCGGAGGCGTTTGGTAAAGTTTTGTTTGTTGGAGGTATGCTTGTTGCTTCTTGCAACAGCATGGATTTTTGGATATGTAGTCATCCTGGCAACAGTTTTTTCCCAGGTGGTTTTTAATCTGGGCCGGGGTGATTATGTTTTATTGTGTTTGTAAGGGCTTCGGCCCATGTTCTGGTAAGGGACTTCGGTCCCGTCTTGTACTTGTGGTCCCATAGCCCGATTGGGCTCCGTGGACGTTAAAAGTTTCTTCCTTCCTTCTTCCTTCCTTGTAACGTATATTGTAGACCGTTAAAGATAAAAAATTAATGGATAGGATTTGTTTGCACTATAACAGGGCCTAACTACCACTATTTATGGGTGCAAGGCTTCAGAATAAAAGTGTCATAATTTCTTTTTCCCAGGTTTCCGGCTGGTAAACCGGTAGGCGGCGCCGCCGTGAGCGGCGTTAGCCACGATTGGCGCCGCCGCCTGCCGGTTTACCGGCCGGAAACCCCTCATTCCGGCCGGCTACCTCACGTAAGCCGCCATTTGAGGGAAATTCCGTTCTTGGATTTTTGCGCACTGGGACCTCCAATATCCACGGCTATAGCCTGGCTATGGCCTAATACTACGAAGACAGAGGATTTTATTGAAAATCCAACCCTGTTCTGAGGATTTTATTGATTCTTCCCGCTTTATCTCCGCTATCTTCTGATCTCCCCTTCCTTACCTGGTGTTCCGGATGCAGCTGATAGCAGCAGCGGATACAGTGCAGGGATGAATCTAGGCAAAGCCCATCTGAAAATCTTTGCAAATATTGTGTAAGTCGTATTTAATTAAAGTGGGACAAATCTTGAATTTTGGGACTCGGACTGAAAATGGGACTCACACACCATAAAAGAAATTTCTGAATTGATTGCTTGAATAGAATTACACGTGACACACATAGAATTGGGTTACTTGTTTTCCTCATAAATTTTACAAACCACTAGTTGAGAAAGTTTTCAAACTTCTCAATATTATGCACCCTCATACAATGATATAGCATGGAGGTTGCTCATGGCCTTGTCCATCTCCTTTCTTGGGATCTTGTGTGTGTTGTCTTTTGCAATGTGAGAACTTGGATATGACCATACCACACATTCCACCAATTCCCTCCTTTGAGGGTCGGAGATAATTTGGCCTCCACTTCTTCTCCCGGCCATTGTATTGCTCCTTCAAGTTGCCCTTCTTGTGCCTCCCAATGGGCTCCCAATATTGAATTTGGAATCCGGGCCGCAACTCCTCTCCATCGGGCATAGTGGTGGTCACATCGGAGAGTGCCACCCCTAACCATATTGGACGGGTCCTCATCATCGGGCCTTACTAGCACAAAGTATCCTTCCTTGATGTCCTCAAAGGGATCCCACTTTCGGGAAGATCAAACCACTTCGGCTTTGAGGCCCACTTCCCACAAACCACTTGGGACCCAAGTGAGCATTCTTAGGCGTGTTTTGCACCTTGAGAACCCTCCCATCTTGACTCTGGCAAGAACCCGTCTCTTAGCTCCCTCCCACATGGCTGTTCAGTTTCTAAGCATGTTACAACTTTCTCCCAGTACTTGATTAGGGAGTCCATTTGATTTTTCTTAAGAGTGGAGGTGTGCTTTCCATTTCGAACATCATCCCAGTGCGTTATGTAATCCTTGATGCCCCTTCACCGGTTGGCTAGAGTCTTTGACTGCCTTGAAGGGAGGTAGTGGTTTTGGCTGCCCTTTAGGAATGAGAACTTCACCAAGAACACCCCTTCGCCACAACTCGATACCTTTGTACAGCATCCACAACTTGTCACCTGGTCTCCACTTATATTGCATGATTGGTATTCCATCCCTAACCCAAAACTTGAATTGAAGTGGCTTTGTGTGTCCTGTCAACTGGTCCTTGCCATCTAGCAAGTATCCTTCTACAAATGATTTCCAATCTGCAACCTCATCCATCAAGAAAGCCATTGGGTTGGGGTCAATGCAGCTCTCAAACACATCCATTAGTTCAGGGAGAGTGGTCACGTTTTCTCTCTTGAGCTTGGTGGAGAAAGTTCCAAAGAATCCATCAATATCATCATGCGTATGCCCAACCATCATGAATCCCACTTTTCACAACTTTGAATACTCCCACTGCCGCCAAGTATGACATTGCCCCAAACATCCATCTATTCTTGTTTTCTTTCCAACAGCTTGTCCAACTCGAACACATAGCTCCCTCAAGGCGGTGATTTCTCTAGTAAGGGGAAATCATCCCAAGTCCTCCTTGATTCACTAGGTACCTTGGATGTGAGCTTTTTTATCGCCTTTGGTAACAAAGCGGTTGATCATCCATCAAAGCCTCAAAATGGGTCTTTGAAGGGGAATACCTCCTCCCTTCTATCGATCCTTTCTCTAATGTTCTCAAGCACTTGAAAATAGAGCTCACATGGAAGTTTGGATCATCTCTCCATAGATCAAGCACAAAATGACCATATGTTCGGTTCCATGACCATGTGTTAATACACCCCTTGAGACTTACTTTCATCCGAAAAGCGCTTTTGACAACGCTTGGGTAAAGGATCTAGCTTTGGCAAGAAAGTCTTGTGTTGGTCCATCTTATCATGAATTATACACAAAAATTTGTCCTATTTGCATCTCGAGAAAATGTTCTCCACCGCCAATACAACTGTCTACATGATATTTGGTCTCTTTGGTGATCCGCAAATTGCTCCCCTAATTGCCATTCTTTCTTTCTCTATTGCAGGTTGATGCAAGTGTATCCTTGAGTTGAATGCAAGTGTTGCACTTTGAGAATGGCATGTGTTGTAGGACACTCGCGTCCAGAAGTGAGTGCTCCATAACTTGCTGAAATGTGATTGAGAAAGAGGCCTACCTCAAAGTAGTTTCTAGGATGGAGTTGACCTCCTTAAGGCACTCCTTTTGGATATAGTGTTGTGGCAACACTCTTTTGCACCACTCTCGCACAGTGCTTTCGTTCACCTTCGACTTGTGGGGCATAGATTGAGACATGTATCTCACAAAGCTCTCTAAGACCTGCAATGGCCTTTAGAGTATTTGCTCTAGGTTTCAAAGTGAGTGCATTACCATGTTGGAACAAAGTGTGCCCTTTTCTAACCTGCTCCCAGTATCTGTAAAATGAAGACTTGCTCACCCCAAGAATCCATCTCAATGCTCTCATACATACCTTCATTCCCTCAATTGATATAACTTGGCCAGCCCCGTGTTTTCATCATAGCTGGAATTCCTACACAAGGAGTAAATGAAATTAATCCTATCTTTTTGAAGTCTGTCCAATGTATTGGGACCTTATCTCCACGAGGTCATCCACATTGTAATGCACTTTGTGCAATCTAGGTTGCAACACTCTTGTCCCCTAATTGCCTCCAGGTTTTCTTTGGTTGGTGCCATACTTTCCATCCTTTCTAAATATTTGTCACTTCTAGGCCTCTTGGGCACCTTTGGCTGCCTTTTATGAAAGACATAGCGTCTCTTCCTTGTGATCAAAGGATGCTCATCGACCACCAAATCTTCCACATGGCCTTGGGTGGGCCTTGGGGGTGTAGTTCAAGAGGGCATTCTAGAGTATCACCATTCTTGTGTGTAATAAATCTAATTGGCCATCTCAATCGAGCTTGGGACTCCAGCAGCCCCGAAAGCACACAATGCAATCACTAGAGCTTCCACGGGACATGATAGTATCAACTTCGATAAGAAGCTTCACAATGCCAACTCCAAGATGTTCATCTCCCCCTCTCATCATTCACACTACCAAATGGATCAACTCAAGTAGTTATTATGCCCTCTCAAATACCATCATCGGGTTGCAAGGGTGCAACAAAAGGCAACCCATCCTCCTCCATTGGAGCCTAGGGCAATGGCCTCCTTTGGACTTCCCCTGGCTCCATTTTACTCATCTCACATGCTCCCTCGAATGAAAAGCTCACATTAAAACCATATAGCCCCAAACACCACAAATATGACCATATGAACCATATAAAACCATACAAACATATTAAATATAACCATATTAAATCATACAACCATATTAACTAAAATCATATAACCATATTAAAGGATACAACCACACTCATTCTAAACCATATGTGAACATTGTAACCATATATACCATTGATACTATTCAACCATTGAAACCTTATTAAATACATAAGACAACATATATAAACATATAACTAACCCTTTCATATCTTGGCATGGGCTACGTGGCGCCTCTTCGAGGCTGAAACCGTGGGCCACGCCAAGATCCGCGACCGCCACGCCATGGAGGGCATGGCCCACACGTGATGAAGTATATTATTGCACTTTTTTACGAGGTTCGAGGGTGCAGCCCGAATTAACCGCACCCTCTTCCTCTCCCCGACCATTCTTCCTCCCCTTGTTTTCTGGACGATCGGTCTTGAGCTCCTGTTTCCTTAGGCGCCTCGCTTTACCGATCGGCGATCGAGCGCAAACCGGCGATTCAGCGCCATCTTATGACGCGGCTTGGTCGACCGATCAGACGCTCCTGAAGTTCTCAGCAAGCAGTTCATTGTTCGGCGAGCGTTCTATCACCGAGAAGAAAGTGAGGCCTTTTTTGTTTGCTTTTAGTTTTCTCGTAAGTCTTTTAGTGCATTTTTTCTTATATTACATTTGTTAGAGGCTCTTATTAATCCACGATACAATTTCTGACCGACAAATCCTTATTCACGCTTTGTCAACGACTATACCCACATGGAATCAAGCGGAAGCCTCCTCCTCATCCACCAAATCTTCCGTGTATGTTTTTGTAATATCATACCCTTTTTAATCTCATTTTTCTCAGATCGTTCTCCACTTTTTCTCTGATCGTTCTCCACTTTTTCTCTGTTTTCTCATTAATCTTAATAATCTTTGTATTGTTTTCTGTTTTTTGTTATCTTTTTTCTTGCTTGTGGTTGAATTGAATACATTGTACATGCACAAGTGAGAATAGTGGTTATAGTAGCAAGCAACCGAGAGAGAAATCATCGAGACCGGGTGTTAGGAAGTAAGATATTGCGCAGCATTAACAAAAATAACTAGAATGTCTTTCTCCCAAAGAAGAATTCAGAATAGGAATTGCTTCACGGAATCTCCATTTCTAACTCACAAAGAAATCCAATCGTAGAGACATGCAGAAGGGAGTTGCGAAGTTGAGAATACGGCTTACTTGCCAAGGAAAGTATAGCCTTCTTCTACGACTCATGAAGTCGAGAATCCTCGACGGGCGAGGCGGTAGAAGAGGGAGTGTACACTCGGACTGTTATGTGTTGAGGGATTCTCGACTTGATTCGATTGCACAACTACCCGATGTCTTCACATTCTTTAGAACCTCGGCTGCCTTTCTCGACTGCGTGAGTCGAGAATGTGATACCCCCCGCCAATGGCTCTTTGTGCAACAAGTAGGCCTCCCACCCACCGAGCCACTCTCCTTCGAACCATGCTCACCGAATATTGCGAAGAGGACCGGTTCGACCGGGTGGAGGCTCTACGACTAACCTTGAGGTTTGGCGCTTCCGACTCGCGGAGAGAAAACGCAGTTCGGCAGACAGTCTCAACCACTCTCCTTCTATCTTCCTCGGACATTGCGGGAAGTGGTTTTGACCGTCCCAGCCAACTCTAGCAACCCAATTCTCACATTATTGTCGGTGTGGCCTCTACCCAATCAAAGACCGCCTCTCCTTCAACCATCTTCGAATATTGCGAAGGGGATGGGCTCGATTGGGTGGAGGCCCCCGGCCACTAACCACGAGAGTTCTTTGCGCTGCTTTCTCACTCGCGGAGTCGAGAAAACGCAGACTCTAGTGCACTCTAGAGCTGGTTCGCATTACCTTAAACACTCTCCTTCTATCTTCCCCGGACATTGCGAAGGGAAGTGTTTTTGACTCCGCCCCTGCAGGGCCAACTCTTAGCAACCCAATTCTCACGGTGTGGTCGCAGAATGCATGCATTCCACGCAGAAGCTTCTTTGTATGCATTCGACCGACTGAAAGTGGGAATGCCTTACCCAACCGACACTCCATGTGTACTAACCGGAGTTCGGATGGTTAAGGCATTTCGACTTGGCAGTCGGAATGTAGACAGAAGTTAAGCATTCTCGACTCGCAAGTCGAGAATCCCTTTAGCCAACCAATTCTCCCATTATGCGGTAGGTGGCCTCTACCCGGTCAGGAGTCACTCTCCTTGAACCATCTTCGCCGAATAGTGCGAAGGGGAGGGGCTCTGACCGGTGGAGGCCTCTACAACCAACCCACGGGGAAACCTGAGAGGAAGCCAAGGCTTGCATTCTCTACAAATAGCACGCACTTTCTATTCTCTGTTTTTAGTCCCAAGTGCCTCTAGCCCTGCAGGAGCCACTCTCCTTGAACCATCTTCCTCGAATATTGCGAAGAGGAGTGGTTGACAGGGTGGAGGCCCCTCCTCAAACTAACTACTAGAGGAAGCATTTGAACCTTAGTCCTAGCCTGATCTATGTACAACATTCCAAGTAAACAAGTCCATGGAAAAACAGACCTATAACGGAATCATTCTTTACCCCGATCCAATGTTTCCTTGCCGAGCATCTCTCAACCTAGAGAGTAAATCATCTCTAAGGAGAAATGCCGGACAAGGAAACACTGAATGGCCGAGCTTATCGCCAGTTCCATTATTTAAACACATACGGCATGTTCTACAAGCCGAAATAACATAGGCATCTCTCAAACTCACCTCTTCACGCAAGTAATTCCTTTGGGCCATCAGATCACGGATCCCGCAGTAGCCTCACCCGTAGTCTTTGCTTCTTCCGTTTGGGGTCTCTTCAAGAGTGTATTCGCGATCTATTACTGTGATCAACTGCGATTCTCGCAGATCCCCTTTCCATGGCGCCCGCAGTTGTAGAGTTCCGGTGAAACCGGCTCCCTCTCCGCTTCCTACCTTAGCTCCGTGCTCATCGATCAATTCAACCGCTTGCAATAGGACGCCGGGTCGGAAAAAACACATATGCAAGGCGCTATTAGCAGCTTACCACGTCGCAAGCGCCATTAGGAAGTCGCTAAGCAAGCCGATGATCCCTCCGACCTCGAAGTTCCCCAATGCCGCGTGGAAGATAAACTACGCTCCACTCACTTTAGTCCCTTGATGTGATTCAATTTCGAAATAGTGTTTGGGCGGGCTAAAGCCGTCTTTGTACCCTTTAGCCGCTTTTTTCATAAATGATTGCATGTCCTTAACTTCAAATTAAAAAGAACACGATCTTTTTACATGCAGTCCCTAAAACTCACAACGCGCGGAGGAAACTTAATTTACTGAGTCGTCCGGCGGATGAGAGGGCATATAGAAATGACTCCGCCCAAGAAGCTTAGGCCGGAGGGATATTCGCCGGTGGCAAAGAAGAAGAAGAAGACAAACACCCTGTGTGAGCTCGAGGTTTTGTATTGTCGGAATACCTTAACCGATCCATCCGTTCTTCTTGCAAAGATTCACCTCGGACTCACCGGTGATCAGCGGCGAACTCCATTCTTTGTCATCGAGGGGACCGAGATGAGCTTCTTGAAACAAATGGGCAGATTCTTGGTGGTATGTCGAGGTATCGACAAGTGGGAAGGAGAAAGATCTGTTTCTACACCAAAGGGACAAGAAGAGCTCGGAGACAAGTACAAAGAAAATCGGTGTTGTGCTCTCCGCCTCTGCGCCAGATTCAAGCATTTGACACTACATGTCGAGGACTGCCGGAAGAGTAAGTTCTATCGCACCAAGAAATTGGCGGTTTTCAAATTATTCTCACTCTTCCATGAGCAAGGCTAAGGGCACAAAAAAAGGTCTACGCCTTTAAATTGTGTAACCTTGGGTGGAAGGATCCGAAGGGATGAAGGAGGCCGGAACCCTAACATCCGTGGAGCTTGGTATGGAGATTTCAGTCGGGGAAAACTGTTCAATACGGGAGCTTCACATCTCTTGTCTTTGAAGACTCTACAACACCGGCAGATGGGGAATGTTGTGGTTCATACACAAAAAGTCCACCAAAACATAGATGGGGATGATGACACCACACGGGAGGAGTCGATGACTAAGGAGACTAAGATATGGTCGACTCCCAAACCTCGATCCGGATGATCGATCGGGATTTCTCGGAGAGGGGCACGTAAAATGGAGCCGCCTAGCTCAAGATATCCGTTGGGAATATCACACAAGTCACGGACATTAGACTACTGAAAGGTTTGCACGGAGATGCCGCCTTGTTCAACCATTGGGAATTTAATCCAAAGACACACATGCCGGAGATTAACCGATGGTGCGACATCCCGCTGCGCATCCAATGCCCGGATGTCATACCTTTAGCGCATCGACAGTGAGTTGTTCACCGAAGTCCGAGGGAAGATCTCAAGGAAAAGACGTCCGGTTCGGGTTGTAGACGGTCAGCATTCGGTTAGGGCGGCTCAAGTATTGCGGACGGAGAAGGAGGTGCCGCAGCGATCAAGGATAGATATGCTGTTGCAGAGTGCAGAGTTCTTTACGGGAGACGCCAAAGAATCGAATCGCCAAAGATTAGCCACCGCCGTAACACAATAGCGGCCGGTGCCGCCACGTAAGGTAAATAACTCTCGGTCTTTCCATTCTCGACTCGAAGTCGAGCCCCTCGCCATCCTAACATTTGCCGATTATCATCGGGTTTCTCGACTCGCGAATGAAAGCCCGAAAAAATACGTAAAATCAAAGGATGTGGAGCTTTTGGACTCGCGAAATGGAGAAACCCCGCTGATAATCGCAAATGTTAGATGGTAGGCTTTCTGCGACTCGAGCCCAGAAAGCCAGGTAATGCGTAAAAATCAAAGGATGCAGAGCTTTCTCGACTACGAAGTCGAAACCCGCAGAAGTAAAAGAAAATTAGACATTCAGGGACTTTCGACTCGCGAAGTCGAGAAACCCCGAGCTACATTTTAATCGCTTATTCCCGGTGTTTGTAGATACTTTCATGCTCGACATTGGTACATTGTCCGAATGCTTTAGCCCCTTATCCCGACCCGATCATACACGCTTAGGGCAACAATTGGAAAGCATTGGGTTGTCCTCGGCCCTAAAGGAAACAGTGGCTCCCCTGATAAGTGGAAGACCTTTGAGAAACTATGCAGATATGTTCTGCTGGAGGGACAGGAAGATGACGAGGGAGAGGAAGAAGAGGAGAAGAAGAAGAGAACACCAAGGAAAGGCAGGGAGTCTCTCTCAGACCAATACGACCTCATTCTTAGTAATCGAGGGCCCCGGGAGAAATGGACTGAAATATGGGCTCAATGGACAAGAGGCAAGTCAAGGACAAAGAATGGAGAATTTCCAAGCAGCCCGACCCCAAGTTGTTTGACAAGGTTCATGAAGAGGATACGAGGGCCTCACGGACAAAGAAACGCTTTGACCTACAAGGCAAAATCTTGAGGGAACAATCCCGCCGAGGAAGACCAGGAGTTCTAAATTGCGGGACGCAAAAGGATTATGCCACGCCCCTAAAAGCGGCGTATGCGTTAGAAGAAGGCATCCGCGAGTTACGCAACGTTGCATCTAATGAATACCATGAATTTGATTATTACAAGGAAAAGGCTGCCCTTGATGAGGAAGACATGAAGGAATTGAACCGTCTATGTCAACCCTACATCAACACCAAGCTGAAGCGTAGCGTTAAAACCCTTCCTTTTCCCCGAGGCGTGCTATGGCAATTACGAAAAGGAAGCTTGATTCGGGTGGTCCCATTTAAGGCGTGACGATAGCTCCCCATTTACGGTTACTTTGGGACACAAGGGATTTGGTGGTCCGGCGGCACCGGACCCGTGGCACTATTTGCCATCAATATGATCAAGACCCCACCCTTTTTTATGACAAAGTCGACATAGAGCAGTGGTACAAGGCGATGTGCCGACATGACCGACCGGATACTTTTCGGTTTCCTTGTCTTTTTGCAATGCCGGGCAATCAAACAACCGCCGTCTCCCAATGGGCAGCTGATATTAACTTCACCAACAAGATCATGCACTCCATATACGAACTTGATCATGAGTGCAGACTTGGCTTGCCGAAGGCACCAAGCTTTGCCAACATAGTTTTGGTTTTGATTTCAAGATCGGCGGTCGACCTGGATAAGTGGTGGTCTAGCGAGCATCATTATCTCGACAAGTTCATGATCTCTCAAGAGCAGATGGAACCTCGGAGGGGGGCAGGTTTATGGAGGATGTTCCATCGATGGACAAGGTCGGCAAGGATGGTGCGACCGGTCCTATACATAGAATTCCTATCCGCCAAGAGTTATCAAGTACTTCATAACCGGCTTGGTCGAGGAAGATCAAATTGTATGCGAGTGGTACATGAATGGCCTGTTCTCTCAGGGGGCTATGCTGTTTGGAATGAAACCTATATCCGTGGTTGGAAATAAGGACATGGTTGAAACCATTCAGTCATACTTGGATCTGCTTCATGAGCATTTCAAGGGAGGAAGACAAATGGAAGCAGTAAAGACGGCGAGGACGAGGGAGACAAACTGACGGAGACGAGGATGTCGAAGGATTGGACCGAATGCTTTGAAAACATTATTGAAAGCCCTGAGATTGAGGTGAGTTTATTTTGCTAACGGTGTTTCTCGACTCATGAGTCGAAAAACTCATTTCCTTTCAATACTTTTTTGTCATTCTCGACTGGCGAGTCGAGAATACTCGTTTTCCTTTCTCGACAGGTTGTCATCATTTCAGTGGAATTCGAGCTCAACTCCAAATCATTGTCAATGGATTCCAATCGGTTCACGTCGCTGCAGGAGAATGCGAATGAAAATCCAGAGCAAGACACGCTCCACGGCCGGAAAAGAACCTGAAAAGTTAATGATCCCAAGCATTTGGATCCCGATGAACCGGAAATATGGTCGAGCCAAACTCAATCGGGATCCAATTTGGTCCCACCAAGCTTGTAATATTTGACGTCAATGGAGTATTAGCTGCAGATACCACGACAAAGACGCCCCCGAGATTAACACCTCGCGGATCGGTGAAAAACAGAGCATAAAATAGTGTATCCGAGGGCCGTGAGCTAAGGAAATTATTGAATGGTGCAGCGCACGGATTCAAGTGGCTATATGGTCTTGTATGGCAAAGAAAAATATTGTCAATGTTCTTGGTGTTCTCGGCATTTCAGTTTTGAAGTTCAAGTTCGTTTGGGGAAACGAAAGGGTCGAGCATGTGAAGGATCTCGATCCAGCCATCACAAAGGGGAAGCCTATAATGGTGAAAAGGTCGGGCGGTGTTTATGAGCAATTCAGGACTTTGGCAAACACAACACGCTGATCATAGGCGACTCCCTACAAGTGCTATCATAACGCAGCGAAAAATACAATCATTGCTAAGCCATATCGACCTGAAGAATATGAGACAGATAGGTGGTTGTCCTTCGGACTCTGTCCTGTCTTGGCGGAATCCCTCTTTGCCATTCTTGTCGCCGATGTGCTTACGAACTATCCGAGCCTCACGGAACCCGATCCAGAGAGCAAGCCGATCATGAAAGCTATGGACGACAAATACTTTGGTGAACAAGAAGAGTGACCCCTGCTTTCAGATAGTCAAATTGTGTGAATATTGTAATCGAACTTGAACACATGTATTGACCATTTTGTAATGAATATACTTGTATATTGAGTTTTTCGATGCCTTTCTCGACTCACGAAGTCGAGAAAGGCATGCTTGTCGTGTTGATGATATGCTTGTACAATCTATTATGATAATGCTTGTACATTGGGTTTTCACAGGACTTTCGACTCATGAGTCGAGAAAGGCATGCTAGTTGTCTCGTTGACAAAAGCATTTGTATGCTTCCGTGTGTGATTGGATGCAACCATATTCTAATGAGAATGGTTGTACTTTTGACTTTATGGGCCTTTCGACTCATGAGTCGAGAAAAGACACTACTTTGGACGCCATTGGATGCGGTTGTATGGAATGAATGTTCTCCGTTGTAATTTGATTTCAACGCGTTCTTTTGACTAATGACACCGTAATTGTTAATCATACTCTCCCTTGCTCCGTGGTTCGTGCACACATCCGACACCGCCACCGCATCCCTTTCAGGCATCACGAGACCGCCTCCAGCGGCACGGATCCCGCTCAAGGCGGAAGAAATACCGCTCGCACAAGATCCAGGTCACGCTTACACTCTTGCCCGCCTTTGGGACAAGGTTGCTCATGAATTCGTGAGGTTGCTCGCTACACCACGGGAATAAAGAACGGCGAAGAACAAAGAGAAAGTCCAGAAGCTCAAGGCATATTGCAAGCATTGCATAACATCCACGGAGGTTGGGGAAGGAGCATATTCGATGAAAGGCTGCGGGGAGGCGAAAGTGGAGAAGTCGGGTGGACAGTGTCGGGTAGGTAGCTCGAGAGGCACCTCCACGTGAGGCATTCCACACTCTTCAAAGTTGCCCCAAGGCTTACAGGCGGCATGAAGAAGCGCCACAAGTTAATCCCCTAAGGTGGACCACCTACCAAGATGATGTGATCAGAGTGACAAGAAGACCGCCATGGTCTCAAGGTCCGATGTAAAATACATTGTATCTGTTCAATTTATTAATAAAAAATTCTTTTTCAACTACATCTTTGGTTTCAAACTTTAATGAATTTCCTTTGTTTGCTTGCATTGTTTTTGTTCTCGATTTCATGAACCAGGGGAAAAGCTAAAGACACAGCTGATTGAGTTTTATTCAAAAATCGAATTAAGGATAGTTTTCGCCTGGGGTGCTACTTTTTATGTAAATTAAGGGTTCAAAAAAATGGGAATGGAATGAGTCCCACTTTAATTAAATACGATTTGTGTGTTCCGTATGCATTTACGGAAGCATCAGAAAAATCCTTGCTAAGGAAATCTTTGTTTTTGCTCGCTTGGTTCTTTGCTTTCAAGACCTCCGCCTCCTCATCTCTGCGTCGATTGGGAATGCTTGGGTTGCTCATCTCTTGGGGCCAGGCCATGGCTCCTAACGAATCTTCTGCGGCTTTTGGGTTCCCACTATTACCTTGATTGCCGGGACTGCTGCCGCCATCTCATCATCTCCTATGCTCCATAACCTTGCACCGTAAAAATAACCTATAATTTTTGGCATATTGTGCGGATCCAAGGCTTGTAATGTCGCAAATACAAGATGTGTAGCCTCCGAGGCATCCATCGCTACAGCGGCATACATAGGTTCTCGCTTTAAAAAACCATGAAAATCATGAAAATCGTGCTTCATGATCTCGAGCAGGGCTCACGGGCTTCAATGGGAAGCTCTGCCGCTTTCGCTCCAAGTCATGAATGGGAAGCTCCAAATGCTCTGCTCTGCCGGCTATGGCGAATGAATGGCTATGGCGGTAGCTCGAATGAATTGCTATGGCGGCGCTGTAAGCGGCGCCACCAGACACCCATAAACTAAAATTACCTAAAGTGAACAAATAGCGAATATTCCAGGAATTTCCCCCAAATGGTGGTTTACGGACATGGACACGTGCATCTGAAAGCTATTTGGAAGATCTTTTTGGGGATGTAAAAATTTGCCACGTTTGTTTCTTAAATCTCTTTGAAAAGCTCTGAAGAAGAGGATAGAGACCCTTGCGCGGTAAAAGGAGACCTCCCTCATGAAGGGGGCCATCAGACCCCTCCTCTTGCGCCTACTCTAGTTTTTTGCAGGTATGTCAGAATCGGACGGCTTTGGGTTCTTGAAACGCAAACATATTAGGAATACATAAACTCCATTTTTAAACAATTTTGAGTTTAACCGTGTCTACATTTTTATGACCTGCTCTTAAGTGCGCGATACATGGCAACCCCGCCCTAAGTGATTGGTTGCGCAACTTTTGCAGATAACGCGTAACGGGTTAGCCCCAATAATAAGAGATAATGTGTCAGCTTCCAATCCATCACATGTCATGTATTAACTAGGAAAAGCATCAGCGTTGCTCGGTTTCCTATGACACTATCTAAAAAATATTTAAAGGGCAAAAACTTAGATGACACTTCTTGCAATGAAAGTGGCTATAATCATTGTAAATTAGTGAGGAAGAACCCACTTTAACCATGTGAAGTGGTGGAGTTAGGTCCCATCTACGTATGTGTCCCGTAAATTTTGGCTTATCATGGACATTAAAAATTGTAAATCTATCTATCTATCTATATCTATCAAAACATATGTAATTGTGTTTCAATTTTTCTTTTTTCTTTTTTATTTTTTTTTTATTTACTTGGTTCTGCGCCGCAATCCAAATTCGCCTTCTCTTGCCACGTTTTTCCTCCTGAGTAATCTACTCCGTTAAAATATAGGGTCGCTATCCAGCAAGCTGAATCCAAGCGGGCCAGACAGGCATTCTACTCTGGCCCTCCATCCCTGCATCCTGTGTTCGGGGCAAAAAAAACTTTGTAAGAGTTCAAAAAAATCGCTTCCGCCCTTGCTTTGGAGACGCAAGTTTGGGCAAAACTGTGGGACCGGTAAGTTTCTTCTAATTTTGCAGGATCAGTCTAGACTCATTCTCACCAGTGCAGGCATGGATGGAGATGGAATTGTACTAGGCTCTGATATATGCCAAGGATGTGGCACAAGGCCTTTTTGGGCCATGTGGGCCTTTGGACCTTTGGGCTTTTGTCCAAAGGAGGCTTTGTTCCAAGGAGGTACCAACGGGGCGTGCATGCTATATAGTTGCTCGGGGGAGAGCTCTGGGGCAGCAATGTCTTGGTTGAGGGCTCGTGGTTGGGTGGTGAGATAGCGTGCCACGTCAAGTGTCTGTTTTAGGCTCATCCATCATTATCGATTGCATGCAATTTATGGCAAGTTCAGGGGCTGTAGTTTATGGAGAGCTTGCGAAAAAACATAGTTTTGTTTGCTATGCAGCCATAAACTGCAGGTCTGTATCATTTCATAGGAAAAATGGAACAGATAGACCCCATTGAATTATTCTATCAGTATACTGCTGCAGCTGGAAGCTATGTAATTGTCCTACACAATAGGTTTAAAAATGTGGAGTTTGTGGCAAAAAGGTAATCAACTTCTGGTCATATTAATCTCAAAATTGAAATGATATATATATGCATGATCCAGCATTCTTCCATTCTAGTTAAGATTTCCTCAAACAAAATTCAGATCTTACAAAGGGTTGCACAACATCGAGCATATAGCTTCAATACTAATTGGGAAAAACTTACATTGCCCACTTGCGGGGAAGGTTCAACCGGAAGAATGATGTCCTGATTAATGCTGGCCTTCAATGCTCCATTAATCAAGTCGGGATCCAGCTCTCTAAGAAGCTTCCCTGCACAGTCAATTTATGCCTCAGTTTTATGCATAATTATCAGTAGACCACAATTCCCTAACTTATACTAATTTACGGGTACAACCAAATTCTAAATTAGATTATTGCCATTAATGCCACATGGCTGTCACCCCACCCAAGAGACACATCTCATCCAAAAGACACGCCCTCTCGCTTTTGTTATCATTGGCTATCTCAATTTCACTAAAGGATTTGTCATGCTTTCCATGTTAACTCTAATATTATGTTAGCAAAAAAGGAATTAATGTGCCTCATCTTCCGATTGTCCCGTTATNCACAGGAGGTAATTGTCTCTAAAATACAGCTTATTCATACCTTTTTCAACCATTAGTTTTGTTCCCAGTTTTATCATAAATGCCTACGGCACTTGTAATGTCTCTGCAAAGACGACTAATTTACAGATGCGATGCTTCTACATTGTCAACATAGAAGGGAGATCACGTGCGCTCTACAATGGGTGAATCCTTTGCTCCATGAGGGATAATCCAATCAAAGAGGATGATGTGCAACATCTTCGCTGCAGGACAATGCTCGCATTGGTCTCCGAATACTTGTCTCTAGGACATGCTTTATAACTTTATTGATGAACCTGTGAATCTCATTCGTTCCATTTTCATGCTCAAGATTGCTTCTCCTGCTGAGGACAAGGTATTTGGACTTTATCAACTTATGCCTCCAATTTTCTCAACTTATAACAAAACAAAAAGTCTTTGCCTGTGACTAACCTCAGTTCTGGTAGGAAGCCGGACCAAAAGCCTACTATATTCTTGTTTGCTCGATAGCATGCTCATGGAAAGACGATTCCAGAACTACCTTGGTTTTGGCTAAGTTGGTGCGCATGTCAGTCACCTAGCAAAATGTGTCCAGAGCATTGAGATGGCATTGCATGTATGCCTGAGTGCGTGCTAGGAGCCCCACACATTCAGCATAGATCAGCTGCCTGATGATCTGGTGTAGGAGGTGAGCCCCAGTGCCTCCTTATCAGCGGGCCATCTCTCCAGCGGATCAATATATAGGCCAAATAGTGTGGGAGAGAGAGGGCATCCTTGGAACCCCGATACTGCTCTCGAATGGTTGGCCCGTTTGTTGCAGTCGGCCGGTGGATATCTCATATAGCCTGTACACCACGTTCTGCAGTTCGGGAGGGACGTCTAGCTGCATTGCCCACCTCTTTTCCTGAGGCACAGTGTCAAAAGCCTTGGCGAAGTCTACGAAGCAGCAATACAGATCTTGGTTCCTGTTGTCCTCAACCAGAGTCCGCAGCGTGAACATATGATCTATGGTTGAGTGCCACGGCCTGAATCCTGCCTGTGTGAGTGCCCGCACTCCTGCCGCCTCTGCCCATCCTGTTAACTGCCGCTTGACGATCCCGGCAAGGAGCTTTGAAAACACTAAGCTGATCATGATGGCCGATAATTGGTCGGGAAATGCGGGTCCCCTGTCTTGTACATTGGGACAACCCTACTAGTAGTCCATTGCGAGGGAAAACCTTCCCACAGTGCCTTGTTAAACATGTCGATCGGTGCCGGTGCCATGGATGGTCCTGCCCACTTGAGTAACTATGCCTGCATGGTCTGGTGCTTTGGCTAGACGTTGCAGCCCCCGCGCTACCTCCCTCTCTATGATTTTCAGTACTGGGCCCTGCTGGGGGGTAATGCCGCCTATGCACCCTCAGGGTTGTAGAGCTGCTGTAGGTATTGCCCGGGTTTAGAGATGGAAAAAAGATTAGAGATGAAGAAGACTAAGGATCTAAACATTTTGTACTCCAGCAAATTTCCCAACCTGCTGGAAGACTATGATCTGCTCAAACGAATCGACAAAGGTGGGCAAGCAATTGTTTTCCAATGCAAAAGAGTGGAGGACGAGAAGAAATTTGCTTGCAAAACCACCTTCAAGAACAGAAATTATGTTAGAACAGAGATGGAAATCATGCACAAATTAGCCACCGTTTAGGCGCCAGGCATCTAGAAGAGGCGATCAATGACAAAGATTCCTGGCATTTTATTATGGAGCCCTGCGAATGCAGCCTGGCAGATAGAATCAAGAAAAAAGGCAAGCTCTCGGAGGCAGAATGCGCCAAAGACTGTACGGAATTTACACACAAATGGGGTTGTCCATCGTGATTTGAAGGCTGCAAATGTTTTAATATAATCTTGGGCGAAAAACTCAATGCATCAAAAAAATCAGGAATTAGCTGTTCCCTATGTGCTTGTTGATCTTCTGGAAAGGTTTGCTGACATGGTTTTCCTTCATCAAGAAATGGGAGTAATTTAATGGAATAAGGTCAAAGCGCCTCTGTTCAGAACTTGTTAAGATTTTCATTTGTACATGTGGACTTATTTTTTTTTCATGAACTCTGTCGTCAGTTATCTATGGCTCACTTTTGTATATACATACAAAGATGTGAATAAAATTCATCATGTGATTACACTTCTTTTTCTCTTGCTTATTGCCTATCTAACTAACTATCTATCTCTTGTTTATTGTCTTCATAATAGTTTTAAAGAGATCACTTCACGTAAAAATTTCACTCTTTGCTATTCAGGGCTAGTTGACAACTTAATCATCTGAATTGATTTGTTCTATTGTAGAAGAAAAAAATTGCATTTTGTTTCTTATGATAGATTGGCTAAATTGGATAAAATGTTATCTATGTCAGATTATTGTATTAATTCACCACAGAGGAAGCCTGTAATAGCTTGGAGACTAATTAAAACATTAGTAGAGTTGCAGAGATGGAAAATGTACCTATAAGAGAAGCCATAGTCTCATATTTAGCAGTGAGGAACAGATCTATTTTCAGATGATTATGTGGCTGATTTCAATGTAACAAAATGCATCTAAGGCAACAAACGTTATATAACAAATAGAAGAGCACATTTTGAGACTTGGCACAAATAAAAATGAATTTTCTTCCGAGAAACATAATGGAGCTTTTGTTTGTCACTGTGAAAGCATCAGATTCAAATCAAGTATGGCACAAAATGTGAATAGAATAGAATAGAATAGAATAGTTTTTTAACGTCCACGGAGACCAATAGGTCATGGGACCCATACAATGGGCTAGTACAATCATTACTACTAGGATTAAAAAACCCTTGCCTCGAAAGGTTTTCAAGGGAAAAACCTTATCAGTAATGATGATACTAGACAAGCTTAGATAATGACTACTGAGGGCTCAGTAATTTCAGTAATAAGAAAGAAAGGTATATCTCATGGATGTTGCTACCGAAGCCAAACAAAACAATTGTTTGAAAAAGGTTCCTAAATGCTGAGCAATATTGAAACAGGGAAACCATAATCAATTTGGAGCTTCTTGTATACGTCTAATATGTGGTACACTTGGCACTAGGACGTTCTGCCAATGACAATGGTCTCCCATTTTACTATGATGCCAAGGCTTCACCTCTATTTTTGTTAGTCCGCACGAATTGCACCTAATTTTCTATGACATAAATGGACGCATTATCCATAGAATACACTTATGTGCCTAAGTTTCAAGTACTTCTTACCTTCATACTCTAATGCATGGAAAATGCTATCTACAAAGGTGCTATCTAAAGCATCTTGCAAAACTATTTGCATCTAAAGATGCCTTAAGATACCATTTTTACCTCACGACATTTGTACATATATTTTTTCATGTAGCAACGTTAAATATGTCATGTGTATTGTAGAATGATCTTGTTTGGTATTCAACACAATGAGTGGTGTAAACACCAAAATGAATGGTCTAGCTAGCATTTTTGGTGCATGGCAAGAAACAATTAGTGAGTCCATTCAACATTTACCTTGAGTGCTTCAATTTGGAATGTACAAAATGGATGGTATAATCAACTTAAACCATGAAAGTTTCTTTAAGATCCCAAAATTCATGATTGCTTTTTTTTTCCTAATAGTGAACATGACATTGCCTAAATATGCCCCATGTGCAAATTCTACATGACTTAATATGTCCCACTATATGGCTAAATATACAAATGCCCCACTACATGACTAAATATGCCCCACTCATGCAGGTTGCTTAAATATTTCCCACTATATGTCGTGAAGCCTCCAAAGGTTCATCATCCCCCCCTCCAAACAAAAAAAAAACTAGTCGAAAGCACGTTTGATTACTTCGCTTAGGAATTTAGTTCCTATAATAATTTGAGTATTTCAGCAATGCAAGCGGAAAAGTATAATTATTTTGGTCTAGAAATACAACCAACCATATAGTAGCCTCCACGTGTAATGTAACCTCCACATGTTGGTCCTAAGATTGAATTGTCACAAAACAACTCAGAGACCATAGACCAAATTCAACGATTCGAGCGCCCTCCACATGCACAGAAATCTTATCTGGCTGCAATGTGGATAGCTTAAAATTGCTTCAAAGTCTTAACTCGTGTTTGTGCAAACGTGCCACAAAATAAAATATATATACATATTCTCCTCCATGGTGCGTCACATAATGATCTAAGAAGCACGTATTCACTGTGCTTTGAAGTTTCTTAACCATGTGACAAGAGCTAGAGGATTATTACTTTGTATATCCTAGTTTGAATCTACCGAGGGTTGCAACCCCCGCTTTTCATCTATTGATATTGGTTGACAATTGAATGACGTTGTGGTCACCAAATATTGTTGTTAGTGGTTGGCAATTCACAACAGTCTAGTGGTTTTCAAGGATGATTTAAACATCAACCTTTTTTAAGAAGACTTACCTACCTGACTTTGACAAGGACGAGGACAAACTTGCTTAATGTAATTTGTATTTAGTTGCGGCCTCCATTTATGTGTTGTCAACTTAAATGTGTGCTCCACAAGGAACGTTTGTAATGGTTTGACATATGCCCATGTACACTTAGTCGTTACATAAGAGTTCTTTTAGGCCTCTATATAGGAGTTGTAGAATAATGTTAGGCCTCTATATAGAAGTTATAGAATAATGTTAACCATGTAAACTATGTGCTGATGTAAAAACTTTACAAGAATATGCTAAAGAAAGTTCTTTCTAGATATGGTATGTCTTCAAATGACGAAAATAACAAGATACAACCATTGGCAGAAATCCAATCACATTGGGTAATATCCCACTATAGATTTGGATGATCAAAGTAGGTAGCACAACAATAACAAGTCATTTTTTTTGCTACTTGTACCATGAATCAGTTCATTTGTTGGCCAACAAAGAGCCCTTTAAGAAGACAATATTGTTGATTAAGGTCTGACATATCATAATTTGGGAGGGTTATACCCAACTCTAACCAGATAATTTGGGAGTAAATATCCTCTACCAGATTTTGAATATAAGCTAATGATTATTTGTTGAATTTTGATAAAAACCCCACAATTTGTTTTGTCGATAAATAAAAACTCGAACCGAAAAATAACGATTGTGACCGGATATTTAGGAGACTAACCCCCTGTTTTTCAATGCCTGGTTATACCTCTGCAACTTCCTCACTTTGAATATCTAAAGTTAATTTTTGTGCCTTATCTCATGTCTTTAACATATTTGTTTTAGTTTTTGTTTTCCAATAGCATCAATTTTTATGGGGAGTTTGTTAAAGCTCTTATGTATAGAAGTTGCTCTCTCTCTAGTGAGTGTTTTAGGCCCAATAGAGAGAGAATACATCAAAAAAAGTAACATAGACGACTTTTTATGCACAGATGGCAATTGCTAGAAAGAGAGGAACTCCATTAAAGGCACTCCTTATCCATGGAGCCTTCCCAAAAATGCTACTGCCTCTCCATAAAATTTAAGAGAGACTGGCCCATGACTAAGATTAAAAACCAATCCAACAAAAGATTGAAGGTTGGAACTCTATAAACTTACAAAAAACAGAAATTGAATTCCTCAGGAGTGTAGTGTGGACTAAAATGCCAAATCGTTCTTTTATTTCTGAGTAAAAGTCACTTAACAAAATGTTTCATTGAAGTGCGATCACCACATGTCCATTTCTACTCCATTGTTGTAAACTGTAACGGAGCCCGCAAGAACTGGGAATAATTCAAGCTTCTGATAAAGACAATTGTGCAACTCGGGCTTGGGCCTGCCAGAACATAACACTGTGCACTAACAAAAGGTGATAGTATACACCCTCCTCTTATATATACAAAGTAAATCTCTAACTTGAACAGGTCAGTCTTTGACTGTGATTGAACAATGAAGCAAGCATGTAATATCTTTCCACAGGCACAAAGCAACTTTCATCTTTTAGCATCCACCAATTCATCAACACCAAAATACTAGACTGCCTTAGTAGCCATCAACACCAGATTATCAAATTTGCATAAACAGTGAATCACTTGGATACTAGGAACTGTTATGTCACTATTCCTGCAGCTTATCTAAATTCCTGTCACCATCAAAAGAAAACTCATCATCATTTTCAACAACTTTAAATGGCTATGCCTCGTTTCTAGTGCAATGCAAGTTCCACATCTTGCAATAAGCTCTCTTCAAATACCGAATCTATTAAAAGCTGACAATAGGTTGAGAACACACAGTCATAAAAATTAAGGAGACACGAAAGAACCGATAAGATCAGCGTTTTGTATCGAACAATGCATTGGTCAAGTGGCCAGCTCGCAGTTTTATTGTAAGGGCTTTGAGTGCAGCAGGATTTTCTGCCAAGTATACAGCTCTCTCTTCATATTCTTTCATGCTGCATAAGAAAATCTATAATTAATGAATGGGCATGCATTACACATTTGGACCAACCAGTAGGAAAAGACAATGCAACAATATGTTACCTTTTAACGACCATATCTTCGCCACAACAGGTGGCATAACAGAGTGACATTGCAACCCGAGTAGCCATTTTCTTGAGAGGCAAAATTACCATGGGCAGATCAGCCCACAGCACATCTATTCCAAGGGTATGTGCATTACAGGCTGGAAATGCAACCGCCTTAGTTGCTATTAACAAATATTTTTAACCAAAGTAACAGGTGCATTACAGAATTCACATCTTGAAAGCTTCAAATAATTCTTAATTTATGCAGTAATCCTGAACTTCAACCATCTATAATTACAAGCTCAAGCCCAAGTTCTAAGG
This sequence comes from Isoetes taiwanensis, assembly GCA_021234155.1. NCBI lineage: Eukaryota > Viridiplantae > Streptophyta > Lycopodiopsida > Isoetales > Isoetaceae > Isoetes > Isoetes taiwanensis. Next base: position 72,877 of record JAJEKV010000236.1, read on the forward strand.
ACTCTTATTGACTGAAATCCATGTCACAGAATTCTTTCTCCAACAACAGACATGATTGAAGCATAATTTATCAATTTCCATTCAACATGCACATTCTACTATGAAAAAACCAAAGTCAATCTAGCATATGAAGCTCCAAAAGACTGGGCAACTTATTCTTCCACAACTGCTTTCCTCATATAGTGGACCTGGTTTTTTCAATATTGACGTGGAGTGCACAAAAGAACCCAGTGCAAAGTATGTATTACCACTTCCTCCTACTGGCATATAGCCAGGTAAATGGTGATACATAGTTTTAAATGCTGAACTTATCAAGGTAAGTGCCACGTTAAATCTGGATTAAAATGTTGGCAGCACCTGTTTGAAAGTAGTGCTAACAGGTTGTCTTTATCATGACTTCAGCAAGATTGCTGCATAGCTTCAACATCAGGTTCGCTCCTTTAAATTTAACATCAAGTGCTGAAATTAACATCTTTAACTTAGGTTTTGCATCCCATCATCTAGACTGTTTATAAAGACAACAACCTTAAAATTACTGAGTTTGAAACAACTACCTCTAAATACTCACCTTATTCTTGCTTGATAATTTGCAGCATGACTGTAAGCCAACAACCAGATATGGGTCCTCCACCAAGCTATTTTTGGCCTCTATCTCTGCAATTCCAAATCATACATCAGCACTAGCTAGGGTGCAACTGCAATTATAAGTACGTTGTGACGTTGTAGTCGTTTTCTAAGACATGCACTTCTAAAGCTCAATGCATGCCTCTACACAAGCTATATGTTCTAAGGTATCTTGGATGGACAACTTGGAAATAGCAAAAGAGCCATAGCCCATTAGCACCCACTATCGACCTTTGCTTATCCCCCACCACCGAACAACATCCCGTCTGCCACGCTAAGCACAATTTAGTAAGCCAGAAATTCTAAAACATACCATATGGAATCTTCCCGACCATAGCTCCCCCTGTTGTCAAGGAAATATAAAGACATCAATCTAGAGTAATCTCAGCTGAGCATCCCTTATCTTACAAAAGCCAGGAAGATCCATCTGTATAAGCAAAGCCATGTCATGTATACACTGCCACAACGGGGTGCCAAGAACGCTGGAACATCTACACATGTAGAGGAAAAACCTTCAAAATACAAAACAGAAGCATTCTGGGAGCACTACATTCACGTATCAAGACTCTTAGGACTCTTAGGAGGAAACGTGACATACGAAAAATGCAATCACCTTCATAGTTGGACATGAAGAGTAGGACGCTAATGCTTCATGTATGAATGCAAGAGTTCGGGCATGCTTTGTATGAATGAATGCAACCAGCGATGCCCCGTTAAAGCACTTTTCTGAGCGGAAACCCTAGCCATGGCCGACGGTAACCGACAACCCAACCCACTTGGAATTTTCTTGAATTTTCACAGCCCTAGATGAAATTCAACGGTTGTAGATGCATCCACGTGCACAAAAGTCTTAGTTGGCAGCAACGTGGACACTCGAAAATTGCTTGAAAATGTCAACTTGTGTTTGTGCAAACGTGCGAAAAAAAGGGAAAGAAAAGAAAAGAAAAGAAAAAACCCAACTTTTGTGTAAGCAAAGCATATGAATTGCCCTCTACGTCTTCATTTCGGAGGAAAAACAATGGCCCATGTTATGTGGATGCCAATGTTGACCCTCGTGAATGTTAACAAAAAGGCAATGTTCAATTGTGCATATATGAATAAATATTCACTTGAGTGCCTAACAATAAGTAGTGAATCCATTTAATCTTTACTTCGGTGATTCAATTCCATCAATTCTCGTCCATCTTTAGTGGATATCAATTGTAGTATGGGCTATAAGCTATTTATTAAAACAAGAAGTATCTTATTGTCGTGGGCCTCTTCTATCTAGGCCATTAAAAGCCAACGACCACAAGCTAATAAATGAGCGATTAAAATATAGCCTCTTATATGTGATTAGTGATGGATGCCTGACGTTGCCAGCTTTAGTAACGACATGGAAAAATACTTTGTTATCTCATTGATTAAAATAGAAAAAAAACAAGATGTCTTGGGTAAAAATTTGTGTGGACAACCAAGACACAACCAGCGATGCTGCCTAATACTCCTCGAATCCATACTAGGTCCAAAGCATCTATACGAAATTTACTGTGCATGGGGTTCTTGGGCCTCGAGGTTCGAATCCCCCGCCCTTAGGTCTTGGTAGCGAGCTTGTTTTGTTTATCTTTCCTAATTTCTTGATTTTTGTGTTTCTAGTTTTGTATGCCTGCAAATTTCTTGTGTGCCCGTATAGGAATGAAACAAGCATTCTTCCTCCATCTTATCACTGACTCTAAAATATGTATTTTTGTATATTTTAGAGAACACTATTTGCTAAAAATGGCTCCTCGACTTTGTAGTCTCCAAAATCTAGCACGAATGTATGATATGAATTTTGGATTGGTCTATTTTGACGGCTGCGTGACCGAGGGTAATAAGCCAGGAATTTTAAGGTGGATTTACGAGGAATTACCAAAGGATATAAAGCAGAAATTGGAAGCTATATATTTTGATACAGCTGTAGAGCCAATAATGTTTTACTAAAACAAAGTTCTTTCACCATGTACAATGCGAACAAAACAAAAGAAAGAAGAATGTCCAAATTCCAATTCTTATATACTTATTTCTTGCTCCCTTACAATACATAAGTGATCGAAAGAGACAGGCCAGATGAAAAAAATAAATCAGCATTCAAGTTCGATCTTAAAGAATAGAATAGAATAGAATAGAATAGATTTTTTATCGTCCACGGAGACCAATTGGTCTATGGGACCCAAAACAAAAAGAGAGCAGCAAGCGTATTACTATCAGGATTAAAAACCCCCGCCCCGAAGGGTTTTCGAGGGAAAACCCTTAGCAGTAATAAGTATGCTGGCACGCTGTACAATTGTATAGGACAGTTCAATACTGTCCCAGAGGACACTACTGAGTCTGTCCATCCATAACCTCCTGGAGGTATGACCCCAACAAACCCACTGAAGCCATATTCAATAACTCATGCAATGGTTGGCCAGGTACTAGTAATCGAACAAACCGCTCTCGGATATGGGCAAACGCTGGGCAGATCTGGAGAGCATGATATTCATCCTCAATGGCGCCCTGGTGGCAACACTGGCAAAGCCTTTCTTCCCGTGCTTCCCGAGCCCAACGTCCTGTCTCAATGCGGAGACGATCTGCACCCGTGCGAATGGAAGTTATAAGTCTGCGCTTCTTCATGGGCAAATGGGTGTACAAGTACTGGTGTGGGCCTCTCGCGAGCCTAGAATTGACTTGCTGCTGATAGTGTGTTAGCTTAACGTGTGTCAGAGCATCTGCATCCCAAAGCTTGCGAAGGAAAGTGGCATCTAGATACAGCTTAAGTGCCTCATGATTGTTAGTCCTGTACGTCCTGGTACAGGACTATTCATGCATACGACGGACCAAGTCAAGGCCAAGGACCCAGTTGCTCAGTCGTCCAAGGCCGAGCAGAAGACCAAGCTGTAGACCATGTAGTCAAAGGCCGTGCCTGCCACCAAGAGGAGGCACTCAGACAAGTGACGGCCCGTCACCGCCTGCGTCAGCGTCAGCGTAATTTCAGGCATTTCAAGAGGCACCACCAGTGTTCCTGCAAATCAGGCCTCTTTCTAGGAGTCGGCACCGAAATCAGTCAGAGTGTCTATATTGGGCCAAAGGCCATTGTACTATATATATGAGTAGAGCTAGCACTCGAGTTTTTAGATGAGTTTTGAGTCTTGTCTCATTCCTGTTTTCTCTCGATTGCGAGAGCTCATGTATCTTCATTGACGTCAAGGAGTTTTCTCATTATTGTGATCATATTGTTCTCTTTTGTTCTCTCTTTTCTCTTTCCTCTGTTCTTTTTGCAAATCCCGCGTGACATAGCTCCCGGATTCTCCTGTTTGATCCAAGGGTCCTCACAGAGGGCTGTCTTGCAGGAGTTCCCGAACCCAGACCCCAAACACTGTCGCCGCTGTCGGGTCTGATCTTTCTTTTTCCTTTCTTTCCATCATGTCGGCTCGAGGTTTCACTCCTGAAGAACTTCTTTACCAAACGGCGGCTCGACTGGAGCGCCATCAACAACGCAAGGCTGTTCGGGATATGTATGATATTGCTTATGACATTGAGGGTGGTCGTGTCCGCTCCAGAGCTCAGTCGGCACCTCCTACCCCTCGTGCTCATTCTCAACCAGGGTCTCCCCTTGTGTGCAGGCATTGTTCTCAACCTCAATCTCCACACCATACCCCTGTTCAGCCCACGCCTCACTACTTCCACACTCCTGAAAGCACCTATATTCATATACACACCCCTCAGTCGTCACAACCTTCTTCACCTCCTGCAGGGATGGGCTACCCTCAAGTGTCCTTTGGCCCTTCCTATGTTCATGAATTTCCGCATTCTCCATCCTTCCAGCACGCTCTCCCTGTTTACCAACTCAGCGATCTCAAGCCCTCGAGGGGGCCGGTTCTCAAGGTCCTCCTCACCGGATGCTACTTTCTCACGGACCACGGGTTTTCAGTCCACCCCATGCTCCCAGCCCTGGGGTGTTCCACCTCTCTATGCTTACGCATATCCTCCACCGAATCCACTGTCTATGCGCCAGCCCGCCTTCATCTCCCACTCATAATTTAAAAGGCGACTTATCCAACTTTTTTGGCAACACTAAAAGGCAAACCTGCGGATCGAGGAGTGCTCAAAGCCCACATGGAGGAATTTGAAGCCTTGGCTATTACGAATGGTCATGCGCAACCACAACTCAAATTTCACATCTTTTCGACCCTTTCGAGGCGCCCCTCATCAGTGGTTAATGGCTAACAAAAGTCACTGGAAGCAAAGTTGGAATGAAATGAAAACAGCATTCTTGTCTCATTACGGCACCACGGACGATGATCAATTACTACTCAAGCAACTCAATGATCTACAGCAACAACCAACAGAGTCTGCGCGTGATTTTGCCGACCGTCTTCACATAGTCATCAAACTCCAGGAGTACCCCACGCAAAGTCAAATTCTCGTCTGGTTTCTGCAAGGCCTTCCTCCTGCTATTCGATTGATGACTGAATACCTGCGTCCAAAGTCTCTGGAGCAGGCGATTGAATTGGTCAACCACTCGGTCAATATTTCTTCTCGTGGTGTTGCTCTCTCGGAACTCCCTTTCATACCCCCGTCATGGTTCCTCAGAATGCAGTCCAGCCTCAGCAAGCAAATCCTCAACGCTCACAGATCTGGTGTCATATTTGCAAATATCAAGGCCATTTGGCAAATGAATGCAACTCATCCAATGGTCCTCCTCACTGTAAAAGGTGCAATATGTGCAATCACGCCACGGAGGAATGCACTCGTTCTCATCCTACACCCGCCGAGGGAATAAAATGGTTTTTCAAGCATGAGACCCACGCCTCAACAACAACAAATCATACCCTCCTCGGCAATATCAAACTCAATATCCTCAGCCGTATCAACCCACGCAGCAATCTCAGCAGTCAAGGGGACAAGGCTCCCGTCCTCCCTTTGATCCTTCCAAGGCTCAATGCTACCATTGTCATGGATGGGGTCACACCACCACGGCGTGTCCTCAACTTCCTCAAGTTCAAGTCCAACTTCCAGGCTCAACTCAGCCCGCTTTAGTACGCCTCACGGCTTATCAACTCTGGATGGCCAATGGTAAACAAGGCCCCCGTCCTATTTTGCGGAAACCACCATGGCCGCCTCAACAACAGCGACCTCAGCAAGTTGCATCTACCTCCAATCCTATGGATCAACAAGCTCAAGAGGAGATTTTATCGGGGCTCTCAACCCTCCGGTTCAGCCGATCAAATTGGGTTGATGCGGTCTCCACGTCGGAACACGGGCTTCACGCCCCTTGACCATCATCCCTCACGACACGCAACCAGCTTTTGCTGTGGAGACAGTCCCTCATGAAGATGATAAAAAAGTTCACTTCGCACCTGATCTTGACAAACTCATGCCTCACGTCATGCCTAAAGTGAGACAAAGTATTCTTAAACTCATGCAGGCTGCGGAAGGTCGCACACTGGCAAATGTTCATGCTACCACTCGAGCTCAGCAGCGTCAAGCAGCGCCCTCGTCATCTACAAGCACCCGCTCTCAGCCGTATCCAAATATTGCTGCTGAGGTAGAGCTTCTCAAAGAAGTTTCCGCTTCGTTACCCCAGACTCCTAATCCACTGGATCCTGCGGACCCCTTCTCTCATGTTCCCTTGGAACTTCAGGAAGAACTTGCCAAGATCAAGATTCCTTTGAGCCTGGGCACCATTTTGAAACTCTGTCCGGCTCTCAAAGATCAGTTACCTCTTCCAACGGTCCTGGTTGGAGCTGTTGCGACCTCCACACCCACGGTGCACACCACGGTAGGCAATCAGCACATCAATCATGTTCAAATTGATGGTGGTAGTGTCGTCAATCTTATCACTGATAAGCTCCGAAAGCAATTGGGAATCAAACAGTTATACCGTGCCCCCTATGACATCAAGTTGGCTAATGGCCATATCACGCGCCCTCAAGGTGTCACTCCTCTTCTCCATATCAGCATTGGTGATCTCAAATTCCCCTTGGAATTTGGAGTTTGGAAAGCTGAAGAAGATCCTGGCGATTATGAAATGCTGGTTGGTCGACCTTTTCTCCGCCAGGCTAAAAGTATTCATTACTGGGCCACGGATCAACTTGTCATTACAGATGGCCATCTCAATGCAACCATGGATTTAGAAACTGGCAAATTGATCTCTGTTGAGAATGCTGAACCTTCAATCTACGACACTGACTCTGAAGAAGCACAAAATATTTATCATGTTCAAGCTCCACCCACGGGTCTGCCTCTCTCATCCTACCCGGAGTATGCTGATCCTTGGGGTGAGATGACGCTGGATCAGGACCAAGCTGTGGCTGCTCTCCTGGACCCTTACCTGGCTTCCTGTAATCGCATACAACGTCTTGATCATTTTTCAGACACAACCCCTGTTTTGGAGACTGTCGATGTTCATGCCGTCATGAAGCAACCCTTGCTTGATGACACTCAGCAGCCTCTTTTCTTCACCACTCAAAATGCTGCTCCTCCTGTCATGCTTCAACCTCCTGCTCATCAGGTTCAGGACACGGAGGTTGTTCCTCATATTCAAACTCCAAAAGTGGACATCGTGGACATTGGTAACAATCAACCAGTCCGCTTAGCTGCTAATCTTCCATCTACTTATAAAGCATGTGCCGTGACGCTGTTCAAGAAGTTCAAATATATTTTTGCTTGGAGCTACAAAGACCTTCGAGGTATCAAAAAAGAATTGGGGGAACTCACCATTCCTACCAAACCTGATGCACGTCCAATCTAGCAACGACAGTACAGGCTCAACCCAAATTACCGTGACCGCGTCAAGGCTGAAATTGACAAACTCTTAGCTGCTGGCCTGATTTATGAGGTCAAACACTCTGAATGGGTGAGCCCCATCGTCATTGGTAAGATCCGCGTTTGCGTGGACTACAGAAAACTCAATCAAGCTACGGAGCGTGATCACTTTCCGCTTCCCTTCACTGACCAGGTTCTTGAAGAAGTTGCTGGTCATGAGATGTACTCTTTCATGGATGGTTTCTCTGGGTACAATCAAATTTCTATCACGAAAGAAGATTAACTCAAAACTACCTTCACCACCCCGTGGGGCACTTTTGCCTACAAGGTGGTCCCTTTTGGTTTATCAAACTCTCCTTCAACCTTTCAGCGCATCATGCTCTCTGTCTTTCAAGACTATATAAAGGATCAACCTTTTCTCCAGATCTTTCAAGATGATTTTTCCGCCTACGGCTCCCATGGATGATCACTTGGAGAAGTTAGAGCTTGTCTTTCAAAAATGTGATGAATCTGGCATTAGTCTCAATCCTGAGAAATGCACTTTCTGCGTCACCTCAAGCGTTCTTTTGGGTCATGTGGTCAGTAAAGATGGAATCACCACGGATCCTGCTAAAATCAGTTGTGTACTGAAGGCTCAAGCACCATCGAATATCAAAGAGATACGTTCCTTCCTGGGCAAGGTTAATTACTATTCCACCTTCATTCCTGGACTTGCAGCTATAGCTGATCCCATTCATAAACTCACGGGTGATGAATCCACTTGGGCTTGGAATCCCCAAGCGGGAGCTGCTTTTCAGAAGTTGAAGCTGTTACTTACTCAGGCCCCGGTACTTGTTCCTCCTCAATGGGAAAAACCCTTCCACGTTCATGTTGATGTCTCTGCTTTTGCCATTGGTGTTGTTCTTTCTCAGGCTTATGATGAACACACGGATAAACCGATCCGCTATGCCAGCCGGAAACTCAATCCTGCTGAGCGCAACTACTCTGCCACGGAACGGGAAGCCTTGGGCTTAGTTTTCTGTGTCCAATGTTTCCGTCATTATTTGTTGGGCAGCCAGATCAAGTTCTTTGTTGACCATCAAGCTCTTCTTTACTTAATCAACAAAGCCACGCCCACAGGTAGAATTGCTCGTTGGGTCCTTCTTCTGCAAGAATTCGCTCCCTTCGAAATTGTTCATAAGGCAGACAAGTCTCATGTGGTGCACGATTATCTTTTCACGCATCCACCACGGATGATCCCTCCACGGGTATTTCGATGCCTTTCCGGGCGCTCAATTGTTCCCCGGTCACGGCCACGCCCCATTGGTTTCACAACTTTCGGCAATATCTTCTCGGTGCTCTTCCTCCGGAAGATCCGGCGCTATCTCGGACAAGCCCGGCTCCTCCCGGTTTTCGAGAGAGGTCCGTGACTACACCATGGTTGCTGGCCATCTATACAAATGCGGTAAAGACATGGTCCTCCGTCGTTGTGTCCTCCCTCATGAGGTACCCGATATTGTTCGACAAGCCCATGACGGGCTTGGTGGTGGTCATTTTAGTGGTGACGCCACCGCGACGCAAAATTCTTTTGGCGGGATATTTCGCCCACGCTCTTCAAAGATGCCCACGCTTATGCTGCGCCGTGTGGACGCCCGGCCGTGTGGGAAAGCCCACGGCCGTGGACGCTCTTCCATTGGCCGGCCGCCACGCCGCCACTTCCCTTGACAAATGGGGAATGGACTTTGTAGGGCCCATGGACCCACCCGGCATTAAGCACACCCGTGCCGCTACATTCGGTCATCACCGATTATGCTACAAAATGGGCGGAAGCTTGTGCCCTTCGGACAATAACACTGCTGCAAGTACAGCCAAGGTTCTTTACACGCACATCATCACGCGTTTTGGTTGTCCCACGGAACTTGTTAGTGATCGTGGCGTACATTTTGTCAATCATACTATCAAGGAGCTGACGGATTATCTTCACATACAGCACAGGAAGAGTACACCTTACTATCCTCAAGGAAATGGCTTGGCTGAAAGTACCAACAAAACTCTCATCACTGTTCTCAAGAAAATTTGTGACGCCTCTCGCACAGATTGGCAAGACAAGTTGCCTACTGTTCTTTGGGCTTATAACACCAGTTTCAAAATTGCTACTGGCCACACTCCTTTCAAATTGAATTATGGTCAAGAAGCTCTCATGCCCTTTGAATATATTCTTCCGACTCTCCGTTTCCAACTTGCTACAGCACATAATCCACCTGTTGCACTGAAGGAAAGGGTTTATCAACTGGAACAGTTAGATGAACTTCGGCGCGATGCTTACATTCGTGTTCTTCATGGTCAACAGTTGCAAAAATCATTGCATGACAAACGTCTTAAGACAAAAACATTCCAAGAAGGTGATTTGGTTCTTCTTTATGATTCTCGTTACAAAAATTTTCCGGGCAAGTTGAAGTTCAGGTGGCTTGGTCCTTATCAAATTATTCAAGTTGTTCAACCCAGTGTTTTCAAGCTGGCCGAGTTAGATGGCACTCCCTTACCTACTCTGGTTAATGGCTTTCGCCTTAAACAATTTTATACAGAAGCTACAGATAGTTCTACACAAGATGCACAACAAAGTTCAGACACCACAGATCGTGACTAAAAGCGGCATATTTATATTACTAGAGGCAAATTACAAAATGTGAGCATTGCTCACTTACTTCCACTATGAGCAGAGCTCTATTTACAAAATGGGCAGAGCCCCCATATACAAAATCCTAAGTTAAAAACCCCTCTACTCCGGGTTGGGAGCAGAGGTTATACGGAGGATATGGTAGTAGTTCTGCTCCGGATCCCAGCGCAGATACACCACCACCTCCATAGGATTGGTCAGAGGGTCGGGATGCTCAGCCATCCCACTGCACCAGCCATCCATGGGGATGCCACGTGGCATTTCCAGAGGTCCAGACAGTTCATCTTGCAAGTGATCCATTCCTGGCAATTTGAAGGCATCGTGCAGTTCTCGTTCAAATCAGCTGCTGCCATACTCATGGTCGCCAAAGGGTGTCTCCGCTTTCCCCACTGCTCGTCTTATATAGCCCAACCGACGGGAATCCTATCGACGTGGACCAATCAGCAAACTCGCCGATGTGGATGCAATGCAAGGCCATTTCTAAACTAGGAATCTTTTTTCCCGCCGCATATCTAGTCTTGGTACCTTCTGACACTTCTTTTATGATATCCCACTTTGAGTTGCCAGCATTAAATGACATTCCTTCTTTTCACGCCCGTCGGCCATTACTATGTGTACCTTCGCCAGCTGTCACAGCCGATCGTTCATTTACGTCTCATCTCCACTGTTCATTGCTTCTACCTTAACTGCTTGAGGACTTAGCCAAATTTTTGCCTCTCAATCGACTCTTTTCGCATCTGTCGCCACCTGGCATCATCAACGGTTGATGTTTCCTTCTCATCACGCCCCTTCGACACCCCTTGTGCGCCCTAAAACCTTTTCGTCTCTCTTCGGTTTCGTCTTCTGCTCTCCGCCCTCCGGCTTCTCCAGACAGATCTTCCTGTTCCTTTCCGACGCTCTTCGCCATGGCTACTTCACCCAAATTTCCTCAACTTCAAGCTTCTGCTCCACGGGATCCGGCTCTTTTTGAGTCCGTAACCTTCTCAACACCCACCTTGAAGCCCTCGTTGGTCCGAGTCGTGATGTAGCGGAACGCCATGGGCTTTATAAATTCTCTCAACAGGACCTCCCTGCACCAAATCCGGAGCAGTTGAAGCAGTTTGTCGCTCATATAATCAACAGCCCGGAAGGATACGCCACCACGGTCGATGGCACCACCATTTTGCTTACTCAGGCTCTGATTTCTGAGGTATTTCACATTCCTCTTAAAAGACCTTCTTTATCTTGGGCTGCCTTACAGGACCTGGATGTCACTAAGTATGGCGCAGATCCTTATCAAGCCAACATGCATCGCCTCACAAATATTGCCAAGTCCCACGACACTTTTGTAAAGTTTCTGTGGCGAAAGTTGCTTGGGTATTCCATCAAGAACACCCATATCAATAAACAGTTCTATAATGTTGTCATCATGGCCATCCACTCTCCTCACCATATTGATTGGCCACAAATGATGTTCTTCAGACTTCTTCATGAAGTAGATCGCATCAGGGGAGCCTCTTCTTCTGGCTTTGAAGCCTCCGTCGCTGCCCATCTTCAAGCCATCATCTGTCATTACCTTCCTCTCCCTGGGTCACCTTCCACTTCTCGTGCCTCCACTCATCAATCCTTTCATTCCCTTCCTCACAACCAACAGGCTAAAACTTCACGCCCAACTTCTCCTGGTAATGTTCAACACAATACCACGCATGTTACTGTCTCTTCTTCCTCCACAGACTCCATGCCCTCCACTTCTCATCATGTCTCTCAGACGTCACAGACAAGGCAACAACAGGGCCCTGCACCTCTTCCTCCCAGGCAGGCCCTCTATCAATATCAACAGGATGTTCAAGCCGTTGTCCTCAAGTTACAAGAATCTCAAGACGCTTTCATGAATGGAGTTCAAACGTACCTGGAGGCATCGGAGGCTGTTCACAGGGATCTCCACGCTGCCACCACGCAAGTTCAATCCCTGGAAGACAAACTTCAAGAAAAGCGCGAGGCTCTTTTCAAGGCCCATGAAGATCTCAAGACTGCACATGATCAGATCAGCCTGCTTACTGATCAACAGGCTCAGTTACAATCCACAATTCAAGAACTGCTTGGTGACAAGGATAAAGCCCTTGCAGATCTTAACACGCTGTACACTGAGCTCTCTAAGAATTACCATACTCATGTACAGGAGTTCAAGGAGCGCAACGAGCAGCTCCGCTCTCTCCAAGGTCAACTGACCACGCTGCAAACTCAGGTCACTTCTCTTCAATCTCAGCTTACAGAAGCGCAGAAGCAGAAAATCATTGATGACGCAGAGATTGCCACGCTTCGGCTCCATACTCCTGGGCAATCCTCTTCACATGGCACGCTCTCTCATAAACGGTTCCGTGATCACTCCCGTCTCCTGCTTGAAAAGGAAAATCAGATCCGTAACCTCGACCATCAACTCGAGGGGAAGCTGTTAAAATTCTGCCGAGGGCGCCCAACATAAACAGGAAGGTTACATTAATATCGCTCTCCACATTCCTGTGGATTTCGCTCCTCCTTCCAGTTACCTGGATTATGTGGTTGCCCGACGCCACCTCTTTCTTCTGAAGTGGTACGCGGCAGACAGCCAGGTTGATGCACAGGTACGCAGTGAGGATTTTCTCAGGATTTGGCCGGACCTTTCAGTCGAAGACAAAGGCTTACTCTGTGCCCTCTTAGTCTTCGACCTCATCCACTGTGAAGACCCTGATTTGATCATCTTCCCGAAGTTGTTCGGCCCGATGGTGTATATCTTTCATGACTTTTATCCGCTCATACACAAGACAAATTGAGGGGGCCACATCGCAATTTTCCTGGCAACCCTGACGCTCACTGGGTGTTAATGGATAACAACCCCTATTTAAAGGATCATGATCGCTCTCACGCTCTTGGCCAGGAGTACATGCCTGAGCTTGCTCATCACTTACCCTTGTGGCAAGCAGAAACACTTGAACAAGTGCGGAAGTGTTTAGCGCATCCTGAGGATCTTCAGTTTGCACAAGTTTATATGCAGCACTTGGCAGGCTACAATCAAGCGCATGCCCATACGGGCGGATAGGCGACACCCACGGGTTGGGAGAATCCTCCCGTCTCTACTCCGCTCTCTGCTTCAAATTGGGACCAGTGGTGCCGTGCTCTTGATCAAGACCTTGTTCGAGAATTCCGGGAGCTGGCTCAGCAGCCCACGCCCACGGGCCTCACTCCATCTCCATATGCTTCATTAGGTGTCCCTCCACGCCCGAGGTTTCTCACCTCTGACTGGCGTCTTCCTTTTTGGACCAAGGTCATGGATGCCCACGCTAGATGGACTCCTCCTCAGATTTCCACGGACCTCCGCTGGGATCCGCGATTTGTTCGACGATCAGATTGGGAAAGTGGTGTCACCTTGGACCACACCGACAATTGGATCTATATTGCTAATGAGCGTGGTTGGCAAACGCCCGCTCATGATGTTCATGGCCTTGATACCTTCTTGCAGAATGCTGCCACCTCACCGGATCCTTCAGTTCACCGTCAAGCCGGCTTCTGTGCTGCTCTCAAGTGCCTCCTGGTAAGCTCGTTAAATCGGCAGCGTCCTATCTTTTATTGCAACCCGAATGTTGTGGGTGCAGCCGGCCTCGGTGCCTTGCCTTCTCATGGAATGCGGTTACCGTCCCGCCCTTGAAGACATAAATGCGCTCAGATTTCTCATTGATGCAGATCCTGCACTTGGGCTCAACACTCCTAACGCTCTTCAAACACGCCACGACCTCATCGGCAATTACCACAATGGCGCCCGTCCTCATTCCCGTGAGGATCACTTTCAAACTGCTGGGTTCCCGCCATCTGAAACACTTCCTTCTTTTCTTCACCCTGAGTGTCGTTTGGTGGGGGGGAGTGTTAGTCCATGCGCCCCTGATGCGGGACTATTCATCATCGACGGACCAAGTCAAGGCCTAGGGACCCGTTGCTCCGGTCGTCCAAGGCCCGGCCAGAAGACCAAGCGTGACCCACCACGCATCCAAAGGCGCGCCACCAAGAGGAGGCTTCCGGACAAGTGCCGGGCGGCCTTTACTGCGGTCGGCGCCCGGCGTGTTTTCAGGCATTTCAAGAGGCACCGCCAGTGTTCCTGCAAATCGGGCCTCCTTCCAGGAGTCGGCACCGAAATCAGTCAGAGTGTCTATATTGGGCCAAAGGCCATTGTACTATATATATGAGTAGAGCTAGCACTCGAGTTTTTAGATGAGTTTTGAGTCTTGTCTCATTCCTGTTTTCTCTCGATTGCGAGAGCTCATGTATCTTCATTGACGTCAAGGAGTTGTTCTCATTATTGTGATCATATTGTTCTCTTTTGTTCTCTCTTTTCTCTTTCCTCTGTTCTTTTTGCAAATCCCGCGTGACATAGCTCCCGGATTCTCCTGTTTGATCCAAGGATCCTCACAGAGGGCTGTCTTGCAGGAGTTCCCGAACCCAGACCCCAAACAATGATCTTTCTTTGTTCGTACCTGTACGCATCTGTTTGCCTGTACACCCCAGCGTGAGAACCACTGAGTTTGCTTGTCCTTCCAGAGGTTTTCAGGCGTTGGGGACCCATCGCCATGGCCAAAGCAAGATTGGCCAGACGTGTATCACCCATAGCGACCACCTTCTGGAAATAAATGATATGGCGTTCCAATGCAGCCCGTTGAAGGGGTAGAAAACCTGTCTCCTGGAGTAGGATTTGGTATGGAACGGTGGACTTCACCCCAAGGGCTCGTGCCAAGAAGGCTTTATGCACCTGCTCGAGGTCATTCCAGGTGTTGAGAGATATCACCGGATCCCATACTTCTGCCCAATACAAGAGGACCGACTCAACCAAGGCCCTAAACAAGTGTGATTGGTGGCCCCAGGCATACAACTCTGCTTTGTGGCTGTTGTTCTACATGGCATATAGTGCTTTCCAACCTGCCGTGACCCGCAACCTGATGGCCACATCCCAGTGGATGGTAGCAGAGAACTCGATCCCCAAGTACTTGTAGGTCGGAGCCACCTCTACATCTTGTCCCTGGTAAGTGAATGAGGGAAGCCTTGGCTGACGGGAAGATGAAACTAGCAGCACCCTAGTTTTGGCCAAGTTAACTCGCATGCCAGTGAATCGGCAAAAAGTGTCAAGAGCATCCAGGTGATGTTGCATGTCCTCTGGAGTATAGGCCAGAAGGTTGACATCGTCAGCATATATGAGTTAACAATCAAATAAAAGATATGAAACAAACGCTGGAACAGAAACCATAAAAACACATTTTCGCGTCACCGGAGGGCAACCCCTTGTGCGCAGCACCTTGTTTGTTTCTTCTGGTTTTTCTTTTTTTGGCCTTTTTTTGGTTTTTTTTTCCCCTAGTTTTTTTTTCTGGTTTTTTTGCTTGGCTTCTTTTTTTTTTTTTTCCTAGTGTTTCTATTTTTTCTCATTTCTCTTGTTTTGCATATATTGTTTGCTTGCATATAGTTGTCCATATGCCAACCATAGGAAATCACCATACCCAAGTACTTACCAACTAAAACCGCCCAAACTAGGCACGGCCACATGTGAGCTTTTAATACTCCCCTCCATATACGTTTCCCATACGAGAGAGGAAGGGGCCTCTAAAAAAACAAGGTGCTGCGCACGGAGGGTTGCCCTCCATGGCCAGAGGGTGAAGTGGCGTAAATCATTTTCTAAAGTCATGTTTTCACAATCAATCAAAATTGTTACTTTAAAACAATAGAGTACTCGAAACCATGACTTTATAAGAATTGGCCTGAAGAAATCTTTGGTGCTAGTCTTAGAACTAGGATTGCAGAAGCATAAAGACAAGTGTAATAGAGCAGAGAATGGAAATACATGTTTTGTTTCAGGTAGTTAATGCTTGATTTCAATTCTACAATTTGGAGTTTGCAGACGATGAATACACAGAGGGTTGCCCTCCAATTTCCTATGGGAAAAGTGGCTTAAATCAAGCCATGTGGATTCAAAATTTGTACTTCGATGCCCTTACTATATATGCTGACTCAATGTTTAAATCAAAGTAGACATTTATCATGTTCTTAGAGGCCCGTCCAGAAGTGCCCCTCGATCGAATTGTGTATGTAACTGAGTAGTTGATTGCTGTAGAAATGTCTGAATGTGTTTTATGTCTGAACGTGTTTTTGTGTTTTGTATGTTTTGTGCGTTTTGTGTGTCACAAGAATTACATACACGCTCCCTATATTGACATGCTCGAGTTCTAGCTCATGTTAAAAAATCGATAATTTAAAGCATTGGATTTGAATGTGTTGTGTTCTAAATAGTAGGGTAAAATTTATTTAAAAGCCTCTATGTTGCATAGATATAAAGATTTGGAATGAGTTCTTTAGCATGACCATGCCCATTTATGCTTGCAAACAATATTGTCAATGATGTGTGGTCATATTTGGGCATTTTGCTTGTGTATATCTATGGTCTCCATATTTCCATACATGCTAATAATTTTGTTCCAAATTGTAACATGTAGGTCACATACGTGACCAACGTTGAGTCCGCACTAATGAGCTTCATCAGTGGCCAATCACTAGTGTTGAGTGCTTAACACTCGTGGCCTTGGTTTCTGCTTATTCTCCCCGGAGAGTTGTGGGCAGACCAAGGTGCAGCTAGGCTAGCAAGAATTTTAGACGAATTGATATTGCGATGTTGGTAAGATCAGTTGTAATAAAACACACCACTTGCATGTTTGGACATGTTTGGAGTATCTTATAGTCTAGTATGGGTAGGTGCAATTCATTAACTATAGTGGTTATTTCTAACTCCATAAATGAGGTTATATTGGAGGTATGATTGCATCAAGAATCATGGGACAAAGTACTGTGTAGCAAAGAACAGTAGCATGTTAAGGGTAGTTCTAGATTGTTTTATCACCTAGTATAGACAGAACTTGTGTCATTACTGCTTGTGTTAGGGTCTTTATACATTTCCTTTTGACATTTAGTACTTTGTCACCTCCTCGAGGAATTCACAATGTAACTGAGAATTGGAACTTTTAAGCTAGAATCCTCTTGGCACATCATTAAGCTTCAAGCTGATAAGAGCTGTTAAATTAACAAGAGTAGGAGATAGGGAACATTACTAGTTAATTGATTGTCGTTCGGCTTCAGATCTTTCAGAGTAATAGCATTGTGTAAACCAACAGGGATTGGACCTGTTATTTCATTCACTTGGAGCCGCAACTGTGTGAGCGATGTCATGCTTCCTACTGTTATTTCATTCACTTGGAGCCGCAACTGTGTGAGCGATGTTATGCTTCCCTTTGCATCTATCGGACCCCTAAGCACAGGGCCCAGCATATTGTTTTTTGCCTGCAGTTGCATCAGATTGGAGCTTCAGTTTGCCTTGCCAGTTAACCCGATTCAAACATCCGCGATTCAAAACGCAGGTGACTGCCAGTTTACAGGGAACAATAGGTTTTGAAGCAGTTACCGGCATATCCTAGGTATATTCCAATATATATCTAGAATATGCCAGAAACCCACATAAGCAAGGGTATGCTCCTCTGGGGGCAACGCTTGCCAACATAACATAGCATAGCAACTTTACACCATTAACTTTCATATTAGATATTAGTACGCTAAGCATTCTTGCATTAAGCTGATCCCAGCAATCATCATTCTATGAGGCACATAAAAGAACCAAACATAATTATCCTTTTGGCAGTGCAAAACCTTTATGTCTATAAAGAGATGCCATGGAAGGGGGCAGAGAGTAGCAGATGGGGGTAGTGTCGATCTCTTCATTCTTCTTAATGGCATTGCATCAAATTTATATGTATGCTTCGTGTTTGATCTGTATAGTTATATTTGAAGCGGAAATTATAATCAATTATAGGTTGCAAGAACTTTCAATATACCAATTCATCCAATTCAAATCTTCAGGCAAGCTCATTCTAATAACAGGTGTCATAAAGGGGCTTGGTGAAGCCCTTGCACTTGAATTGGCTTCCCGTGGGCATGTTATCACTGGTTGTGGACATGATGAGGAGAAGCTAGCAAGCTTAGATACTCAACTTGTTGATACAAAGCATCTTTTCAAAGTTGTTGACCTAGTACGAGGCTTTCCTTTTCCTTTACTTTTTAACACCAAAACACAATATACGTGATACTTAAAGATAACACTTGCAATGACGGTGCAAAGAAATTCCACAGAGGCAGAACAGTAGGAAGACACACACAGACCTTTACCTACATACTAACATAAACAAATATTCTACTCAAAAAACTGTTAACCGATCAGAATGACTTCTGTTCATGTGCGTAACGATGCAGTTAAGAAAAACCTGATGATTTATTGAAGTACAATATCGTCTGATGTAGTCATAAAGGAAGTACAATTTTATGCATTGTATTTGCCCTCTAGTCTTAAAAGACGTGAGGCAATTTTTAAATTTATCATAAATAACAGCTTTAAACAATACTTACATGCGGATAACAACCACCATAAACAAGAAACAAAAAACAATAAACAAGCCCTTTAGCATATCTTTTTTTTTCCTTTTTTCTTTGAGACTGGGTTTATCTGTGACAGGCTTCAGATAGCAAGGTACAAGATGTCATCGGGACGATGGATGTGCCAGATATTATTAGTGAGGCATACTGTGTTGATTACATTGGTTTCACATCTTCAATGCTGCTCCAGTGAACAGTGCAGGTGTTATCAACAAACTTGCAAAGATATGGGAAATTCCAGCAAAAGATTTTGATGAGGTCATAGACATAAATGTGAAAGGAGTTGCAAATTGTCTGAGGCATTTTCTTCAACACATGGTTGTAGAAGAAAGGGCATTGTCGTCAACTTCTCTTCTGGTGGGGACGTTCTAGAGCAGCTGAAGTAACATTTATGTGACGCTCCCCGAATCCATACGATGCTCCCATCGTATAAATACGGGAAATTCCCCTCCCATGGCGAATCCATCACCACGGAAAGGCCCTCCATCTGACTCGGACCACTTGTGATGGCCAAGTGTCCGGGTGAAGGACATGGAGGTGTCATTCGTCCCACGCCTTCTATGGGAATCCTATATAGCGGAAGCATGCATACATGTTAGCACCTAGCAATAATACTAAATAATAATATACCACCACGAAGGGTGGCCCATCATCATCATCATAACTAGCAACAGAATACCAACATAACAAAGGAAGTACACCATAACTAAGGGCCCTACCGAACTCCGGACTCCATGTGGGTGGATGACCGGTCGAGGGCCTCAAGATAATGCCAGACAGAGGTATGACATGGCATTGGGCGGCATAAGACAATGGCTAGGGTAGTCCACTCCATCCGCCCCCCATTGTGCACACTGCGAGATAGGTTTGAATCATGCTATGGCGTGCTTGTAGCCCTCCGGAGACGCAATCCCAAGGAATCACCCCTTCAGGACTACTCCAGGGTTACATCTCCCGGTCCGATGAGGCGGTCGGGAGGCGTCCCCTCCCGGGGTATGGCGGATCCCTGGGTGTGCTAGAGGATACGTGCCCCTCGGTGACCCCGCATCCGTACCCGACTTACTCCCCTAAATCTAAAGGTCAGCTCACCAACCCGTTCGAGCCAGGTGATGCCATGAGGCTCCCACCCCTCCGGCCCGGGGGAGTGTCGGACCCATACCCGCCCCACACACGGTGGATGGCTATAAGTCTAGCACACTTTGTAGGGAGTCCCGTGTAGCCGCTGGGGCGGGGACCCCACCCCGATTCACCTTCATACCCGTTGTTTGGTGTTGAACCACATCATAGCATCCATGGCCGGTGTAGGCTCTTGTGCACAGCCGCAAGTACCGGGTTTTAGGGTTCTATCTAGGAACATCTCTACTTCTAGATGGCCTTTAGGTCTCTACCCACCCTTTAACCCATACAAAGCCAAAGAGGGAAGCGAAAAGAACTATTTTTATACATCCATCCATCCATCCATAACCTTGAATAGAACATAAAATAGAGATTAACCATACATCTACTCATACAAGGGTTAATCCTATGGCTAACTAGAAATCCAAGCTACCTACGTACTAACCGGTGTCCTGGTTGGAGCCATGGTCATGGTATGAGTCCATCACACTAAACTGGTGGGTGGTTGATGGTAAACAAGCTTGGATGTTAGCTGCTGCTCCTCCTTAATCCCCAAATTCGAATTTGGATGACAAAATGGGGTAGGACCCCTTTTCCTAGGCCAAAAATGGCAAGTCCTCCTGGCCAATCGATTTGGGCCAGGTGGCGCCCCCTTATTGGTGCTAATTAGCTAATTTAACTTAATTAGGGTGATTAGGCTATAATACTTTATAATTATCCACAATGGATTTATTAACATAGCTAAATAAAACCATTGTGGTTGACCCCTACTTGGACAATTACCCCCTTATGTCCTAGTGACGTGTCCTGGCGTGTATACGTATACCGTATAAATGCCTGGAACGTCACAATTTAGATCCACAGTATTATGGTTTTCAGTTATTTCACATTAAACTAATATGTATCCATTCTGTAGGTATCACCTAATTGTGCCTCTAAGTGGGCAATAGAAGGGCTAACACGAGCTATTGCCCAAAAGGTGCCTAGTGGTCTAGGAGTTATTTGCTTTGAGCCCTAGTGTTGTGCACACTGTTTTGTTGGAAACGTGTTAGCGTCAAACACCAGAAATATGGTAAGCATTTTTGTGCTTTTTTTGTTTGCAGAGCAAATGTGTCTTAATTTTTTTCTTGTAATTACAGGGCTCTTAATGCTGCAAACATGATACTATCTTTAACTGCAACTGACAATAGCACATCTTTGACCGTTGTATGATTGGAAGAACTGAATGGAAGAATTTATATGGCACCTATAAAAAAAATGCAGAACCAATAGCAATTGTATAGGAGGGCACATTCAAGACTACACCTTGGTTTTACCCTAATCTGGTCAATTGTCTAGGGCGACTAAGGAAGTTAACATGAAACTAACAAATTCATTTTCATAATCTCCAATAAGTAGTGTTTTCTTTGATAACATTGTCAACATTGGGCTGCATGTATGAATTAAATCTTGTCTAAAGAATTGCCATACCATTAAATATTGTTTGTTGCACCTGTCTATTTGATTAGATGTGCCCAGTTGTCCTTCCTCCTTGCGAAATCCTCTATGATGTTTCTCTATTACTTTGCTTCTAGTGTGTTTCCTTTGTTCCAGATCATGCAAAGGTCTCAGTGGCACTTGCGCTGTGCTTATCTCCAAATTGTGCTGTCACCTTTGATGTTGGTTCTTGATACCATTCGTTTTTCTTCCGTGTCAAGAACTGGGCCTCTGCATAGACGGGAACAATCGTTAATTGAATTCAAACTTCGCTGAAGGTTGGATAGTCCTACCTGCAATAAAAACATCTTCATATCCATCATCGTCATACAGGAATTGAGGAGCTTCTGCATCTCCAATACCAACGATAGTGCTGCCACTGTGTCAAGGACAATAATAACAACACCAATAGTACCATTTTTGAAAATTAAATTAAATAGGGCTAATAATATAGGTTAATCTATTATCTAAGGAACCGTAAACCTAATCCAGTTTGCTGAAATTATTGCAAAAGTCATTATTCTGGTCCAATCAAGATACTTCCTGAGGAAAGAGAACTAACCTTACAGACATAAATACAGCTTGATAACGACCTCTGCCTGCTGCTTCTATTCTTTTTTTAAGAATCTGCAGCGAGGTTAGTACTTTAAATGCAGGTGCCTCTGGGGACAAGAACAAGTCTCAATTCATAATTTAGGTTTTAAAACTGACACTAAATTTCAAATATATGTTGACAACCAACCAAGGTCGTTTTCACAAGAAGCTTGTAGTATTCCTCGTTGTAAAATATCTGCCAAGAGTCCTTCTGGCTCCATTGAGCTGCTTTCATTGAGTTTGAAATGTTCTCAAAAAGAAAAAATATCAAGGTATGCAAGTGAAATGGCACTGCTGGAAAGAGCTAATACAGATATGTACTTTGTAAACTTCAGCAGTAGGACATTGTTCCCTTGGTTTGATCAACACCATGGGTGTCTGAATAGGAAATGGCGAGTTTATATCCTTCACAATCTATGTACAAACTTCATTAGATCAGGAGCATATTATAAAACTTAGTCTTCTCTTAGAATAACTCAAAATCTTGCACCTCTCCTGCCTTAAATTGATATGCAATCCCCTTTAAGCAATAATTATCTATGTATAGGGGCATGTGCTAATGAATCCCCTGTAATCGTGCTAACCAATCTTGCAAAATTTCTTGTCAAATTTCTCTTAGCAAGGTAATTATGGGTTATTCTGGTAATTGTTCTCAAGAGAGATTAACTCCAAACATGAATCTTCTATAGATCTGAAATATGAATATCTTTCTAAAGAAACACTTACCCAAAAATGTTTATTGTAACCAGTCTTGTTCCTGTAGAGATTTTGTGCTTTTATAATCTGCAATAACAGCAATAAACTAAAATTTCAAACTGTTGTTAGAGGCATTGGAAGAGTTCCCCTGCTTTGCTCATACACACATGTCTGCATCTGTTATGTAACCTATGCAATCGCTGTGTTTTTCTGCGTTAACTTGATAGCTTTTTCTGCGTTAACTTGATAGCCCAATTTGGCTATACAGATCTGAGCTTCTACAGCTGCCGGAATTGGAGGAGCTCTGTTGAACATGCATCAGATTTGAAGATGCGCAACATGGTTTTGGTAATGTATTCTCTTGCATACTTGGTCAGCTTGGAAGATCTATGCATCAGTGTAAATCGACTCACAGGCGGTATTCCTTCATTCCTTGGTAATCTCTTAAAGCTCATTCTTTAGTTTTGGCAGTAAATAATTTAAGGGGAAAAGTACCTGCGTGTTTTGGCAATCTAGAAAAGCTCAAAGAGTTAGACCTACAAATGTGCAACTTGCATGGCATTATTCCAGCATCATTCAAAAATCTGCAGGCCTGAGAGCAACTTCATCTGGGTTATAATTCCAAACTCGATGGATCAATTGAGTGGCTAGGAAGCCTATGCAATTTACAGCAGTTGCGAGGGACAAATATACAGGGCTCAATTCCTTCATCACTTAGTTGCTTTTCCAAATTAAGATGGATCTATCATCTACATCCATTTCTGGAATCATTGGCAGCCTCCCTAGCATCCAATAGTTGGACCTATCTTCAACAAACATATCTGGAAGTTTACCAGACACGGCTCTGCATTTTTCAAGAATTGCTTCTTTCAAGAAACCATCCGAGATATTCCTGAATTACTGAGATCTTTGCACAATCTTACATATCTTGCCCATTACAATAATGCTTTAAGTGGCGCCTTTCTGATAATGCTTTTTTAGGGCATTGTTAGAGCCTAACTGGCAGTTCCAGAGAACATCTCTTGAGAGCCCGTGTTGCAAGGAAGTTCTTAACTAGGTGCATCAAGCATTGTAAACATCCACAGGTGCCTGGAAGTAAAGAAAATGATGAAATGACTGGAGCTCAAAGGTCCGCCCTAAGCAACAATTAATGCAAAAGCATATGCTTTCTGAAACCTTAATCTTTGCAGGGGTGGCATTGAATCATTGAGCGAATTCACAAACAAATCTCTCTCTATAAACATTATATCTGGAGCATTCATGTTGTAGTGTATTGCATCACTAAAGCCTCAATATTCTTGCACCTGATATGATTTTAGAATTCTTGAGACGTTATCCACTTAGTACAACAGTTATACAGATTCAACAGAAGAAAATGGCCTCATAGCAGTTCTGTTAGAGAGCAAAAGTACTTGGCTTCCACAACCAAGCTATGGAGCATTGAATTTCCACCCAACCGGATCCAATGGTAAGGCAATTTCCAAGGGCAAAGAGTTAGCAGATAACAGCCACAGCTTATCTCTTCTTAAGCTGGTGACCACAATACAGTCTGATTACAAGCACAAATAATCTTAGGGCAACCGAAAATGAACTTGGTCTGCTCCCTGACTTCAACAGAAGGAATTCTAGCCGGAAATTGGAAGAGGAGCTTCAATCATCTTAGTTTAATCAAGACTGGAAGCGGCAGCAGCAGAGGTTAAGATCAGGTGCCGGATCTTCTTCTGCATGGGTCGTCCTGGCCGATAGCTCTCTTCAATATCCATCTACCTATTTGCTGCAGGTCGGATCTGGATAGCAACAGCCAGGGGTCGATGTAATGGTGCCGGATTTGATGTCTGGTGCCGGATTTGATGTCTGGAGTCAGGAGTCTCTTCTAATTCTGTGCTGTCCGCCCCTCCTAATAGCCATTCAACTCTTTTTCCTAATAAAGGCTTCTTCATGCTATTCTGGTATCCAATCGCTCCCTTTTTGCATGAAACTCCCCTTATCTTGAAATATCATTCCCCTTTTCTAATTATAATTGCATGAAGGATATTTGGGCCCTATTCTTTTGCTTGTAATATATGAAGGTAATATCTTGCCCCTTTTTTGCCAATTCTTGTACCCATTAATATCATTATGCCCCATTGCCTTAATCCCTTGTTATTGGACCACTCCCCCTAGCATGCTCCATATCAATTCCATCCCTTCTTGAAGACGGTTGTTCCATATCAACGTGCACCTAGGAGTTCATAGACCCTGCGAACTCAAGAATGTTATATAAGTTATTGTACTTCCACAGTACCTTATACCCATTGGAACCTCCACGTTTCCATTCTTTCATTTCCTGCAAAACTCTAGAAGCAGTTATGAATATCCGCGTACTTCCACGGTACGATATGCCCTTGTACCTCCGCGGTACATTGCTATCGTTTGTACCTCCGCGGTACTATTTGATAGTATCTCCATGATACTAAACTATTGTATCTCCGCGATACGTTAGTATTTTTCGTACCTCCGCGGTACTACTTAATTGTATCTCCGCGATACAGTATCTCCGCGATACCAATCCACCATGGATACACACAAGAAATAAAATTTTTACTCTTTATTCCGCATAAAGAAAATCAACTTACGAGCTTTACCCATAAGTCTGTCTAGTAAGAAACAATTTGAGATTCCACATCCAAATTTTGCGTCAATATACTTGACAGCTTGTCCATAAAGTCCCACCCCAACACTTGACACTAGGCAAACCTGCAAATAAGGTCAAATGTTTATATGGATGACTTCTTAAGTTGAATATTTATCTAAATGACCCCCACGGTCAATCACTCTCTCAGATCACCACGATCTAACTCCGCAATCCCAAGCAAAATGCTTTTGCAGTTCTCCATACTCAGGCTTAAAGGTTGGAATTTACACAGGCTCAAATGACCAACATGAACTTCTAGATATGGCAAGAGATTACAGCGGGTAGTTTGGCTATTGTGATAAAGCAGAGTTCAATGTTTTGCAGCAGTGGTTTGCTTGTCTCCGTGACAACTCATTCTCAACAAGTCGGTCCTTATGCGCTTCAAGCATTCTCCATGAAAGCACCGAGCTTTTTCCTCTTCACATGCCCTCTCTGCAAACAGTCATATTTACTTGCACTAAGCTTGCTGGACCTGCCTTGCATGGAATGGGCATGATAACCAAAATTTGCATTCTTCTTCTACAAGCATAATGGCCGCCCTCAAAATAACCCCTCAAATAAATCGATAGAAACTTCATCCCTGCAAAACCAACTGAGATGTGTCTACCGAGGAAGGGCTGCCTTAAATCTTCATGTATGCTCTGCATGTGCCAAAAAGGAGTCATAGAATATGCTATAGCCATGTCTTCCTAACCCTGGCGCAGTGGGTGCCATCGCCTATGCAAAGCATCTCTGAAGAAAGCCTTATCCGCCTGCTCCGCCCTATGAATTGGCAGTGCCCTGATTCACCCTGCATATTCGGCATGCCCATGATGCCAGCTCCATCCACTCCATACGCACGGCAGGCCATCGCCATGACTCCACTTCTTTGAAGAAGTTAAACCCATCCCCTAACACTTCTTTGACGAAGTTCTTAGTGTTGTGCAGCCTTGATGCTCCCATAACCCATAGATTCTAGAAGAATCGCAACCGCGCTCTGATACCACTTGATACAATTCACCACTTGATACAATTCAATGTTTATGGGAAAACAGAAACTACTCAACAACATTTTAATTGTATATCATAATCCGATTACATCACATATGTCACGGACAAATACGTTGCTAAGCACGCTTAACCACCCAACCGGGTCCACAAGGTTATGGCAGTGCAATGACAACTGGTATGGCAAACAATCTCTAGCTACTCCCGTAGATCTAGAGTAAAGGCGATAATCCTCTTATCGGATAAGAAGGCTCCTCCCTTAATTTACATATCACATGCATTTGCAGTCGCCTCTCCTTCTCGACCTCGGAACAAAATACAAGTCCTTTTGTGTAATGTCCAGTGCGGGGCGAAGATCAACTAGCTCTTGCATCAACCGAAATTACTCTAATTCCATCCGTTAGCCTTCTAAAGTGAGCATGGGTCGCGCCCAACAATCGATCCTCCTCATCTCATAATGAGAGGATACTCGGATGGGGACCGAAACTGTACTTCTAGGCCAATGAATAGTAACTCTTGGTCCGCAAAACATGGATTCTTGGATGAACAAAAGTTCGCGGGCCACCATCCGGGTAATCCGGATCACGAGATGATGAGCGGAGGATCGATTGTTGGGCGCACTCCATGCTCACTTTAGAAGGCTACTGTGATGGAATTAGAGTAATTTTCGGCTGATGCAAGAGCTAGTTGATCTTCGCCCAGACCCGCCGATTACACCAAAGGACTTGTATTTTGTTCGAGGTCGAGAAGGAGAGGCCGCACCGCAACGCATGATATGTAAATTAAGGGAGGAGCCTTCTTATCCGATAAGAGGATTATCGGCCTTTACCTAGATCTACGCGGAGTAGCTAGAGATTGTTTGCCATACCAGCTTGTCATTGCACCGCCATAACCTTGTGGACCTTGGGTGGTTGGTTAAGCCGTTTAGCAACGCATTTGTCCGTGACATATGTGATGTAATCGGATTATGATATACAATTAAAATGTTGTTGAGTAGTTTCTGTTTTCCCATAAACATTGAATTGTATCAAGTGGTGAATTGTATCAGCACCTAAGAAATAGTATGCGAAACAAAATGTTTTAAGGCAGACCAAAAGAAAGTATGTATATCCAGCATCGGAAAATGTAAAGATAGAATGCCTTTAATAATTCTCTGAAATTCATATATCAAGCAGATGTTCTATCTGAGGGTTATATTTCGCCATAGTAAAATTCATGTCAAGAACAGTGGCAGAAAGTTTTTGTCAAAGAGAAATCTTTTTGCCGCTAATCTGCAACAGTCTTCATTGTGCTATACTATACTTGAATTGCATGATCTAGAAGCAACATGAAGAGGATGGATAAATAATAGTATTGCACTGACAGAAGCTAACTGAATACCTCATCTTCATAAATTATGGCATTTTGATCGTAAAGCTTTTCCCTGGCACGGCCACTGTTTGAGTAACTTGCATTGTTTGGCTTGTACTAAGTAGAACTACTGCACACATTGCAAGGGACAGCCCGTTCCAAGGAATTAAGCTATAAGTCATGGTTACGACTCACAAACAGATCAGATCATATTGATGCCAAGCTTTTGCTTATAGCATTAGTCTCGTATTGCCACATACTCCAGTACCCACCATTCTTGCAAAACCCTTTGCTTCAGCAAAACCCTCTGTCAACTTGGTCTGCTGTGATCTTTTTAATACTGGCTCCACTACCACAGACCACAAGACACTTCTTCGCTTCAGCATGTTAACCACTTTATCCTCTAAGAATAGAGGTATAGTAGGGTTTCTGTCAACTTGTTTGTCAACTTGTAGGCCTGCATGAGTTGTTCCTATCTTCAGCATTTGGCATGTGGGATATTTTGATGAAGCATTTGCAGATGGATGGAAAACACAGTCAAATCTCAAAGCAGATAGGAAAAAAGGACTGTACACATACCTAGCAGAAATGATGAAGATATTCCCTGGTCTGGAATGCAACGTTGCTAAAATGCTACTTAAAGAAGTTCATTTCCATATAAGTTTTTAAGGCCATGAAAACGTACTGTTTTTCTTCCTCTGTATCTAAACATGTCTAATTGTTGTTGAGTAGGGTTGTTCGGTAGAATTCTATGAAACAACATCAGGTTCAGGCATTTGCTGGAAAATGTCAAATGCTGAATCCAAGTAGCCCTGTTGGATATATGCTGCAAGCATAGAGTTCCATGACACCACATCTCTATAAGGCATTTCCTTCTCCGTTTTGAGTACAAGCCGCAAGCATCATGTTCCAGGAAAAACAATTCCTCTTATCCATAGAATCAAATACAGGACGAGGTTCATGCAAAGCTCTGCATTTGCTATACATTTCAATTAGCAAGTTCTCTAGATATCTATCTTTTTCTAAGCCTTTATGAATAATTTGGTCGTGAATCCGCTTACCTGTTGATAAATCACTTGCACTTTTACACTTCCGCAATAAAGTTGCAAATGTGTTGATCTCTTCTGAACCCATGCTCCTGTTACCCTTATATAATTCTTGCATCTTGTTCAGTGTTGTCCCGTACGCGTGTACGTATTTTTTAAAAAATACATTTTTTTCAGCCATACGTACCTTACGTACGTTTGGAGTGTTTTTTAAAAATCAAAAAATAGTGTTTAAATAGAATAAAACAGTGAAATAAAACATAAAACTGATGTAGGGGAAGTTGGTTAGCATGTTAGTTTGCTATCTAGGAGGCCCAGGTTCAATTCTTGGTAAATGCAAGTTTACTATTTTGTGAAAAACAAGTAGTATTTAAAAAAAAAAACGTCAGGAGTATTTTTTAAAAATACGTACGTACGTACAAGTACGGTACGGAATGGATCCTTTTCAAAAAATACGCGTATTTTTGCAACACCGATCTTGTTAGAGAAACCTCGTCCCTTACGGAAATTTCTGTTTATTTTGATAGGCAGAAGAAGATTGTTTGCGGTACCGCGGAAGTTCATAAAGCCATTTTTCTGCAGCAAACGATTTAACCTAACAGCTTATCCTTGCACTCCACAGAATGAAAGTTCATTCCGGCTAGGTGGTTAGAACAACACCATCGAACCTTGGCTGACCGCCCTAGGGTTAAGATTGAAACGACCACCATCAAGCCGGTTAGAAAGCACCATCGGGCAAACAGTGGGGCCGGTTGCCATCGGGCAAAACGCCGGTTTGAGAGTCACCAGAATATTCTAGGCATAGGCCAGCATATGCCTGGATATTCCACACACCCACATAAACGAGGGTTTGCCCCCTTGGGGGCAACCCAAAAAGAGAGGGGCTCCCAAAATGTTAACTAAATTGTTTTAAGTTCGGGGAAAAAAAAAAGGTACCCAAAATGCACCTCGGTATTAAAGTGGGGGGCCTCCACACCTAAATTTTGAAAAAAGGGGAGGGGAAGTGATGTGGCCGTGCCTAGTCTGTTTCCGCCTGTTAGGGTTGGATTCCAAGACATGGAAACCTCTCCAATTTTCAAATAAAAATCTTCCAAATTTCACATAAACTGGGGAGGTTTCCATCTGCCATAAAGAATTTCGTGGGTACACTGGCAGATTTAATGATAGCAATCTAAGTTTAATTAGATGTAAAGCATCGAGGCATTCCCTTTTTTTTTTTGGAAAAACTATGAAATACCCTTATGTTTTGCTAAAATTAACAAAACGCCCCTAGTTTTGGAGGTATTTTTATGGAAATGATCATAACTTTTTTGTGATGATCCAAATGAGAATGAGTCTTTCGGATATATTGTAGAAGAGGTTGAGATCTTTCCATGAAAGTTAATATCTCCTGAATCGGATTCCTTGTAGAAGAGGTTGAGATCTTTCCATGAAAGTTAATATCTCCTGAATCGGATTCCGAAATCTCAAGTTATGGTCTCGTAAATCCCTCTGAAATTTCTACAATTTTCTTGTGTATTAAAAATAGCATAACTTGTGATTTAAGACTCCGATTTATACGATCTTACCTTTGATAGAAAGATCTCATCCTCCTTTATAGCTTTGACAGGCTCATTCTCATTTGGATCATCACAAAAAAGTTATGATCATTTACATTAAAATACCCCCAAAACTAGGGCATTTTGTAAATTTTAGCAAAACATAAGGGTATTTCAGAGTTTTTCCCTTTTTTTTTTCCCCTTCCCTTTTTTTATGCAATCCCTTGTTCTAATTCAAAAGTCGTGGCTATGACGGATCAGAATTCCATAGCCGGCAAATCTCGAGCGAAAATATTGTTGCTAGTTTCTTCTCTGCTCTTTTCTATTTGAAGATTTCTGTTGTATCCTTCCTTATTCAATCGCAGGTTCTTGTGCTCTGTTTTTGTGCATGTATCAGAGCACATATAGAGCACATATCTATCTATGTCGCCTGTTAAGACACTTTCTAGTAGCATGTCTTTGAAGCAGGAACAACAGCCTGAAATCCTAGAACAAAAGGACTACCTTGCTTTAATCAGATGACATTTTTGTTGCCTTTAATTTTTTGTTGCTTCAATCCTTCAGATGACAGAAACAGTAATATATAAACTGAAATCCAGCATTCCCATAACTTCTCATGTTTTGTCTTTGTGCCAAAGATCTCCCCATCTTTATATAGAAACCTCCCCAATTTCCACCACGGAAACCTCCCCAATTTTCACAGAAAGATGGGGAGGTTGCCAGGGAAAATGAGGGAGGTTTCCATGGGAGTGCAACTCAATTCAGGCGCCAATATAAACATCGAACCAAAACCACAGCGTTTCACCACAATCATGTGTACACTTCCATCTTGTAGTTTATAATTTTCAACATGTAAACAGTGGGATTACGGCAATAACAAGTCAAAAGCATGGAAAACAAAAAGAATGTTGCAAGTCAACTACCATGATTTATGCTGAAAGCAGATCCAGTTCACAGTTGGTTAATTTGCAAAATTCAATTTGGTTAGTTCTTATAAAAAGAGTATGGATGGTGAATATCAGTCATCATATGCCCAGGCTTACCAAATCTCGGTTCAATACTGTTACAATGCTGATGAAGCAGAATAGACAGACAAGACATTGGAGGACAAAAGATGCTCTTGATTGGCTTCCTCATTTCAATTTCACAAAGACCCAATTCCAACATCTCTTACAGGTTTCTCCAATAAAGCTGAAAGATACACTTCCTTATTCCTGATACCATTCTGATCCATTTTCTTAGACTTTACCCATTTTATCTTTTTGAACCTTAGCTTTTCAATCATAGGTGCAAAAACAGAATCCAGTTTATCTTCTGTGGAGAAAAAGTGGTCTAACCAAAACACACCCCCAGGCCTAAGAACACGATCAATATCATAAAGAATGAACTCCAATGTTTCCTTAGGAATCCAGCCACTGAGCACATGCATTGAGTGCACAAGGTCAAGTGTATTATCAAAGAAAGGGAACCTGTGAGAAATTGTCAGGAAGAGAGGAACAACTCCTCTAAGAGCTATGAACTCATTAAAAGGACCATTGAGATTGAGTGTGGTAGTAATAATGGTAACATTGCGCTCCGCCATTCTGACAGCAAAGGAACCAGTCCCACCACCTATATCTAATCCAACTCTAATGGTTCCACTTTTCAAAGCCAAAATCTCATCGATAGTTAAAATATCCGCTTCGCTGCGGGGTATAATCCATCTACTCTTCTCTGCCCCTGACAGCTCAAAGCAATCAGCACAATCTACAAATACTTTGCTTTCCCTTGCTCTTCTGTTTAGGCAATCAAAGCTTTTACATGTGTAGTGAGTCCATCTAACAGTGTCATCGGGCGGCTGAGACCACATGGACTAAGGCAAAGGAAGGGGGCTAGAGTATGTAGGAGAAAATCTGGCAAAGCATCTTCTTTTAGGCAGAGGTTCACATCCCCTGACCATGAGTGCTTGTCCAAGTTCCCAGTCATCAGGGCAGAGTGTGCCTACTGTATAGTTCATGTATCTGTCTAAAAGGTCTTTATGTACAAAACATGCATGACCAACTGAAGAGATCATATGCTCTGCTCCATGTATAGGGTTTCTGCCTAAAGGCAATGGACGAACTTCTGTGTAGGCAGAAAACTCTTTGCTAGCTAAGAGATTTCGTCCAACCCTGTTTCTGATCTTTGAAGACGAAGAAGAGGAAGAGGAAGAGAAAGAAGAAGAAGAAGAAACAATACGCTTTTGAGAGCCATGCATGTGTACCTCTGTCTGCAGAAGTTGAAGATGATGCTTGGTGTTACTGATCTCCTCCGTTACAGCCCTAATTTCTTTTAATATGTGCGCAGGCATGGTAACATGCTCAGATCCTGTAAAAGAATTAAATGCCTGCTCTACACTGCGTGAAACTGATAGATTATACAGTGCTAGCATGTTGGTGCCTACCATTGTTGCCAAAAGCATGAGGTTCCATGTCCATGCCATGCTCCGTCCCGAAAATGCCATGGTCTCTATGCTCAGCCTGGATCCAAATGAAATTTAACTTAAGTACACAAGAATTTCTACAAATCTTTTGCATACTTATGGGGCTTAGCAAAGTCGAAGCATTAATGAGTTGGCATTACCGTTTCTGACAAATGTGTTGGCATTTTTCAACGATGTGAAGAATATAAAATTTAGATATCGTTTACTCCTCAATCACGGCGGTATTACCGGATTCTTTAATGCTACGCAATTGCTTTGCAAGACCTGCTTGATAAACAGTGCATCACTCCCAGAAGCATGTTATATCATAAATATGTCTTAATGCATACCTTAAAGGAGACACTTATCTGGATTTCTCTGCTTGGCCACTCAAAGTCCGGCAGCAAGACTACGAACCCAACATGGACGAAACCATTTTTTCTTGGACATAAAAGAATTGCTGGCGACACACAACTACTCCAACGTTGAAATTATTTTTTGAAAATTGGCCATTGTGACATAGTTCGTCAAAGAACATTTCTGTAAAAGTCCTATAATATGTTTTCACTACCTATACAATACAAGGCAGTATGTTTTCTGTTCGCACAAATTACAATTGTAATATTTCTGGGCTGAGGGTAGCCCTGGTGTTCGACACGTACTTTTTTCTTCTCATTACTAAAATTGTTAAAAAGGAAAATTATATGCTCCACACGACAGCCCTTTCTTGCTCTGTCAGTGATCCTTCTTCTTGCTCTGCAAGCAATCTCGACTATGGATCTTTAGCAATGGCAGATCAGGAAGCCCTCTGGTGGTTTTAGCGACTTAGGATTTAAAGTTCTTTCTACCGGCCCTTCTATTGTATCGGATTGAGACAATGCAGAGGCATGTTATTGCTATTTAGAACTGCATATGCTATTTCGTGGCTCCGGCATCTTATTTTTTCCCTTCCCTTCAACAAGAGCCGCAGCCTGGCCCAAGATGCTGTTATCCAACGGCTTCCTTCATTGTCAAGGCTCTGGCAACAGCTCAGCTGAGATAATCTTGCAAACGAGGAGGACCCAAATGGGGAGATCGCCATAGCTTCTGATTTCTTGAAGCAGGCAGCACGCCATAGCTTCTGATTTCTTGAAGCAGCACAAAAGCCTGGTTTGCAGAACGACATGCCCTTCCTCTGTTTTTCACTTCCATCTGTGCCTCCTTTGGCTTCCCAAGCCTCTGGAATGGGCGTCTAAGCCATTCTTGAAGCCAATTAACTTCTAAGCTTAGTGTTCCGGAAGGAAGCATGTGAGACTTATCTCCGGCAGGCCTAGTTGGCCAGAGCTCTGGTCCATGTAGTTGCAGCTACGGCACATAACTCCGGGGGCACATAAATCTGGCAGTTGCATTTGGGTTAGTTGTTGGAGGCCACATTACAGTGCTCAGAAGACTTCTATACTGGATTGCCTGTCAATTCTTATGGACAGGATCTCCGACAGCCCAAGCCTCTCAGAATGATCAATCAGAGCTCTCCACCGGATGGGTCTCTGCCTTCCGATCTGATTCAAGCACTTCTGTCTATCTCTGCAGTCCGATTTCTATGCTGTCTAACTGTCCGCCTTCTTCACGCTTCTCTGCCAAAGACGCACAGTAATCGATTCGGCTCTTCCCTTTTTGTCATATTCTCCTGGCCACCGCTTTCTTCAATGCTCACATGTGGCCCATGGATCTTCCGCCACGTGTACAGGCTGGATTTAACCTGTCATTCTCCCCCTCAGCATGTACAACTTGTGATTCCTACTTGCCCCTTTGCAACTTCGAGTATTGGCTCAGTGAGAGCCTTGGTCAAGACATCTGCTCAGTGAGAGCCTTGGTCAAGGCAGTGCGGTGTATATCTACATGTATATTGCCTTTTTATCCCATGTAACTGACAAAACCTGCAAAATTCATCCGACCTATATTCCCCTCCAAGGTCGGACCTCAAACATTTAACCTTAAGCGATGTTTCTCTTTCAACTTCTGCAACATAAAGTCTAAAAGCATCAAATACTTGGTCTTTGGACCGCAAGAAATAACATTTAGTTCTTCTACTATAATCATCAATAAACGTTGCAAAATAAGATTTCGATCCTAGACTTTGTACTTGCATCGGACCACAAACATCTGAATGAACTAATTCAAGCAATCCATGTGCTCTTTTACCTTTGTTTCTAAAAGGCATTCTACTCTGTTTACCCAACATGCATGCCTCACAAATATCATCATGATCTTCACTTTCATACACCAAATCATTCAAAAGATTATCCTTTTCTGCAATTCTAATGCTATTGTAATTTGCATGTGCCAATCTTAAGTGCCAAGTACGCAGTTTATCTATGGGCGACACTTTATTGATTGATTTGATATCTAATTCAAACAAATTTCCCCTTCTTTCAGCATCAAACAATTTCACACCATCCTTAATAAACTTGCAGCCATGTTTATGAAAAAATAAATCAAAACCATTGTCAATAAGATTGGCGACCGAGACCAAGTTAAATAACATTTCAGGTGCAAACAAAGTATCGGGTAATTTCAAAACGTCCTTGCCTTCCCTCGATACCTGCAACTCCCCCTTTCCATGCACCTCTTCTTCTTCTTCTTTTGAATCGTGCCATTTCCCATTTGCACATTTGAACGTTTGATTGGTCCAACATTCCTTAACAAGTCAGAAGTATTGACTATGGAGACTTCAGCTCCCGAATCTAGAGTCAAAGTGTTAGTTTTATTCAATCCTCCTTTAAAATTCACATTTGACACTATGGAGCCCTTAGATTTGAATTTAGAGTTTAACTCCTTTACCTTTTCCTCCGTGAGTACTCCAATCATCGCCGTCTCCTCTTTATCACCTTCAGTTTCACCTACGGCTAACAGACGATGCTCGACCCCTTCCTCGTGCATAGAACCCTCGTCCACGACTCTATTTTTCGCGATTCGGACATTCTGCCTTTATATGTCCGAATTCATCACATCCGTAGCACTGGATTTGTGCTCTTCCTCTTCCTCGGCTTACGCGCCGCGCCCCAGGCCTCTTTCACTGCATATAATAATAAGGGTGTTCCTCTCCATGGATTTCTCCTTTGCACTCTTGCAATTCTTTCTTGTTCCATTTCTCGTTCTAATTGCCTCTAAATTTTTATCGAGCGTCGGGAAGTCGCCTAACCAATGACTAAATCTTTGTAAGAATTATGAAAGCTCGTGTTAATGCCAATACCTTTTCTTGTTGGAATACTTTTACTCCAGCTCCCTCTGTGTCATGAAACAATAAGCTTAATCGGGCCAGATCAGGTCCGTCACTTCACCATCTTTCTCAAAGCGCAAACTGCGCTTTTGCATCTCCAATACTTCTATTTTATGAAGAAGTCTTCGCTTCATACCTTTCAAGAAGGTATTCCTACATCTCGGAAGGAGATTTGTGCTGAATTTCAAGCACTATGTCTCCTCCCAATTTGGCCATAATGATTGCTTTTGCAATCTCTTCCTTCTCGTCCAGTTCCTCGGATGTTTCTTGACCTTCTCTCCTTTAGAACTAGAGGTTTCCTTCTTTTACTCTGCTTGGGATGCTAGCCTGATTTTGATTTTCACTACAAGCTCCCACAATTTGTCAACCTTGAGAGCTTGTGTGATCATGGCCTTCCACAATTGAAAGCCTGCCTCATCTCCTTCAAAGACTTTGGTGCCGCTTTCGTGTATGCGTTAAAAAGCCCTGGCTGGCCATATTTGTGGCTCATACCATCATCAATTCTTATGGATGGGATCTCCGGACGACCCAAGCCTCTCGAATGATCAATCGAGCTCTCCCGGATGGTCTCTCGCCTTCGATCGATTCAAGCACTTATGTCTATCTCTGCAGTCCGATTTCTATGCTGTCTAACTGTCCGCCTTCTTCACGCTTCTCTGCCAAAGACGCACAGTAATCGATTCGGCTCTTCCCTTTTTGTCATATTCTCCTGGCCACCGCTTTCTTCAATGCTCACATGTGGCCCATGGATCTTCCGCCACGTGTACAGGCTGGATTTAACCTGTCATTGCCCAGCTAATTGGAGCGACACTTGCATCCATTTCATATTGTCATTATGCATCCCATAAATATTGTTCTGTGAGCCAAAGAGTTCAGGGAGTTCTGCCATTAGGTATTACTTCAAACTTATGCTAATGCGATTTTGTGCAGAAAAATGGCATTAATCTGTTCCAATTATTTTGGCATACTCTACATCCAAATTAGTGGGGAAATGAACAACGGAAACAACCGGATGAAAATGCCTGCCATAGCTGAAACTTTTGCAGATACATCCCCATACTCTAACTTAGCAGCACTGAATTTTGATATGCATTAATCTGTTTAAGTTCCCTCAGAAGGTCAAAATCTCCATTACATAATGTTGACATAGATGGAGACGCTGTAACCATGTATGGGGATACAGATGCATATGATGCATGCGTGGTACAGAAACTCAACTCACTCAGGTTGAGTGTTCAGTTAGTGAAACTGAGGAAGTTAAAGTGGAGCCCAAAATAGAGGCACAGGCGCACAGGGAGAAGCACAAGAACAACAACAAGTGATTGTTGAAGCAGCTTATAGATGCTATTTTAGGGTCATCCCAATTGCAACAGCTTAAGAATGCAGTGTTGCAAGGATTTTCTTGTTTACGGATTGTTACAGGCACTTTTAAAACCTGATCATCCTAAGCCATTTGAGGCACAACCCAACACGAGTTCAAGTGAGAATGTTGCTCCTAAAGATGTTCCTAAGTCACAGGCTGCAGAAGAAGCATCTGGCCCTCGTGTCTCAACCAATTATAGCAGGGATTCTGAACGTGTCTTTCATCATCATGTCCAGGGTGATGGTTGTGGTTTATCTCCAATTCTTGGTCCCGCTTCAAATCAATTAAGTAATTCTATTCAGTTAATCATATGATTTGTAGAGATTTCGAGACAAATTCTAAATCTGTTACATGTCATAGGAAAGAAGACTATGATCTTTGCTTGAATTGCTACAATGATATTGGCAAGGAGGGTGAATATGCTCGTTATGATCAGCGTGTTCAACATTATTATAGGCATCCTGGATACCCTTTTGGTGGCCACAGATCTCTTTACTAAAGACCTGTATGCACTTCTTCAATTTCCTGTTCATTTTATTATATAAATTTGCATCTTCTGCATGTCTGTCCTATGGATAGATTATCTTATTCTTTGTACCCTTGTGTGGTGGTTTTCCTGTTTATAAAGTACCATTATACATTTGATCTATTTCATATTGTCATTATGCATCCCATAATTATTGTTCAGTGAGTGCCAAAGAGTTTAGGGAGTTCTGCCATCAGGTATAACTTTATCACTATTGCCATAACTTAGGCGTCCTAATTTATTCCCATAAATGAGATGCTAATTATTGCTTATTCATATTAACGTTCTGCAGAACATGGAAGAGGTTGACATACAGTGCAGTGCTAGGTTGGGAACAATATTGGATGATTCGAGTCCAAATTTGGCTTATGAAATGTTACATGGCCCTATCACCCTATCTGTAAACTGAGGTATCAGGGTATGGTGGCACCATATTTGAGTCTAGACTAACACATCAAAAGTTAAAATAGAAAGATTCTGTACAGTAGAGGTGTATGTCCTAACCTCCTATAACAGTCCAAAGTTGTAATAATTCAAAGTTATTGGACATGTGCCATATGATCAACGAATGACATGATGTATTGGATATGTACCATAAGGTCATGAACATGATATAATAAGTTTCCGTGAGACATTTGATGAGTATTTTTCTTTTGTTCAACCAAAAGTCTCTTTTCATTGTGTGCTCATGCAATTTAGATAGAATGCTAACAAAATAGAAGTCAAGCTATGCTGATGGTTTTAATTACAGTCGTTCCAGTGTCGAATAGTGATAAGGATCCTATTCCGTTGCACAAATTGAAATATGTTTTTGATGTTGGCCATTGAAGTAGGAGAAGTTTATATGACCTAGGTATGAAAAGCATACTCCGAGCTCCACTTATTGTGTTATTGAAGCTTGACCCAAATTTTTCCTAGAGCCAAACACTGCTGTGACGTCCCCTACTCGTATACGGTGCACTCACCGTATACAAACAGGAGTTCATCCCCCATACCAGCTCCATGCCGATATAGGGCCCTCCACATAACACTGCAACCGTGACTGGTTCCAGTGGGAAGAGTGAAGGGGTCATTTTACCACGTCTCCCTCAGGGCCTACCTAGCTGCGGAAGCGTAAACATACATGTCAGTATATAACATAAGCACATATCCACCTCGAAGGGTGGTCCATCACATCTGCATAAACAAGGTGAGCACAATACACATGGGGAGTTCTACCCAAGGCTCAGACTCAAGGGAATAACTGACGGCTTGGGTCTCCAGAGTTCATTGCAGACAGAATTCATGGCAATGGATTTGGCTGGCATATGAACATGGCATAGGGTTGTCCACTCCATCCGCCCCTCCTGTGCACACTTTGCAGAGTGGGCTGAAAGGTGTCGGAACCTGACTGTAGCCCGCCGGAGGCATAGCCAAAAGGGCTATTCCTGGGTTTCATCTTCCCAGTTCCGATGGGGCAGGAAGGGATCACTCCCTCCAGAGATCTACATGCTGACTCAAGGTGACTAGAGGGCCACTGCCCGTATTCGACTGAACCCACTGGAAAGTGTACACCACTTCACGGGTGTCGAGTCCATGCCTCACCCTCTCAGTGGTGAGCCATTAGACTTAGTCACAATGATCCCTGGTAGGCCTTACACACCAGAGGGATCGTTCAAGAGTTAGGACATGAACCTCCTTCTTAGCCAGTCTGACCCCTTCACCCACAACCCGGTGTGGTTCTTGTACACAGGCCGAATCTATAGTGTGCTAGAGAGGCTACTCTAGGAGCATCTACTACCAAGCTTTAGGTCTCTACCCCCCTTCCCAATACAAGGAGTTCATAGAGATACATCATCCACATACATCACAGAAGAACTAAAGAACTATAGCTAATCTACATCATAGAGTTAGTTCTTTAGTTAGAGGCTGGTATCTAGAGATCTAGAAGGCTGCTATGGGCAATTTAATAGGCTAAACCTACTAATTCTATAACTGGAATAGGGTTTAGACTATCTAATTGGCCAAATACCTGATCCTTGAGTGGCTCCTCCCCGACCTGAAGCTCGACCATCCTGGCCAAAACGCCGAATCAAGGGAAACTAATGGTGCAATTCTCTCAAAGTGAGTTCGGGAGCTTTTTGGCCGTTGAGGCAGCCAAAACAGAGTTCTAAAACCCTAGAAACTAAAAATTGGGCAAGTTAGGGTTTCCTCCTTAATAGACAAGGGGTTGGCTAGGGTTTCCAATTATCCCCTTTAGGCATGTGGGATAATTGGTAATGGGCCCACTTGCCTTTAATGGCTAGGTGGCAAAATGTGCCCACATGGAAATGTGTGCCCACATTAATGTGTACATTGGGAAATGTGCACATTAATTGCACCTATGGGTGTGGCCCACTTGGCATCAAGTGTCCACATGGAAATGTGTGCCCACATTAATGTGTACATTAGAAAATGTGCACATTAATAGTTGCACATATTCCTGGCACGTTGCCCCCTAGGGCTACCCACCTGGCTACACGTTAGCGTGCACGCCACGGGTTCGGTCGAATGGCAGGCACGCTGGGACGAGCGTGCGATAAAGATAACGCCACATTCTCCCCACCTTGAAATGATGTTGTCCGCAGCATCGTGGGTCTCCCCACCTTGGGATCATCCTAACCTGCAATCAACCTGATGCATACTATAACTACTATAATACTTACACATTTATTAAGATTACCTTAAGGTAATATTTTTAGGACATTATCACGCCATTATATTATGAAATAACTTACCAATTCATAACATCGTTAAAAAGGTTACTCAATAATTCACTTAACATGACAATTAAGTTTATCAAATTAAAATTAACGTCCGAGGTACTCTTCATTCCTTGCAACACATTCCAACAAAATTTGTGTTGTAAGTCTTCAGAGGCTTCGACCTCCTTGCCCCCTCCGGGAGCTTCTATTGGCCTGCAGGTCGACACTACGTTAGTACCATTTTATGGTTATATGGTGACCACCCCACCTATCTACATGGATGCATGGCTAATCTCCCGGTGTAGGAAGAGGGTGAATCTTCCATTATGGTCAGGGAGACAGCCTATATGCCTATATGCCGCCATGCCTACACCCTAGTTGCTGGGTGGAGGATAGGTCCTTCCCCAGATATGGGGGCGGAAGGCCCGATTCCTCCTATCAAAGCATATATGGGGCTAGAGGTGCTTTTCCTACCGGTGCATTCCTTCATGACCTCCTTTTTCTCGAGGTCGCCTCGCCTGCCTGGGGACGTAAGTAGACTTTCTAATCTACCTTCCACTCGCCTAAGCGAAACACGGTCATGCCTACATTGACATTACACCACTTCTAGAGATCAATAGTGGTAGCACAACGCATGCACCCATACCTAGCATAGGTTGCATGCGATTAATCTTAACTATACATAGAATTAATCTACACAAATCGACATGCCCGAGCCGATTTCTTCGGAGATGACCTTGCCGCCCCATTGCTCCATAAACCGTGGGTACCGCTTTTACTAAATCTTTCTTAAGTACCCATGTCGCGTTTTCCACCGGCAAGTGTTTCCACTTGACCAAATATTGGAGAAACTCAGATCTCCTCGTTTTTCTTTAAAGCTTTATCAAGAATCACTCGGAACTATTTCCATTTTGCTCCTCCATCATTTCCAACAACGTTGAGAGTCCAAGACTTGCCCGGATTTGGAGTGTGCTTCTTCAACAAACTCACGTGGAAGGCCTTATGAATCTTTAGGTGTGCTGGCAAGTCTAGATTGTAGGATTGATTACCTACTCTCTTGACTATTCGAAAGGTCCAGCCCACCTTGGAGCAAGCTTTTTGCAATTTCCATTCTCGAAGCCACCGCTTCACCTTTGATCTTGAGCCAAACATCATCTCCAACTTTGAACTCTCTTCTTGTTCGATGCTTGTCGGCGATGCTTTTTCGTCGACTTCTTGTCGCTAGCAAATACCCTCGAACCTCTTCCACAAGCCGCCGTGATATCGGCCAACATCTGGCCGCGAAACTTCCACTTTTGACATGGGGTTGTGCCAAGTGTCCGAGTTAGGCAATCGATAGCCGTAATTAATCATAAACGTTGACATTTGGGATGATTCCCGCTTGGTGCTATTGTAGGCAAACTCCACCAAGTGAATAAATTCTTCCCACATACCTTGCTTATTCCGCACATAGTTTCAGTAGCATGTCTTCTAAAATCCTGTTGGTCCGCCTCCGTTTGGCCATCCCGTCTGAGGATGATATGCCGTGCTCATGGATAGCTTCGCCTCAATCGTCAGAAAGAGGTCTTGCCGTAAGGCACTCATGAACTTCGATCCCCTCGTTTGAGATAATCTCCCTTGGCATGCCATGAAGCCCTGAAGATCTCTTTGGTGAAGAGCTTCATTTGTATCCATAGTCTGTATCTCGTGGTTCGCAAGGCACAAAATGTGCCATTTTTGACAACTTGTCGACTACTACCATCAAAGCATCTTTCCCTCTTACGGGTCTTTTTTGGGAGTCCCGTGATGAAGTCCATGCTGATCACCTCCCACTTAGCGTTTGGCAATCGCTAATGGCTCTAATGCTCCCGAATTAAGCCGCTCCGCCTTCGCCTCACGACATAATTGGCATTCTCTCGATGTAGCGAGCTACTTGCTTCTTCATTCCGGCCAATAATAGCCGCGCAAGACTTTGAAATATGTTTTCATGAATCCGCATGGCCAGCTATTGGGTGTTGCGGTCGTGGAGGATCAATTTCCTTACACTGATGATTCGCACGCACAACTTGTTCTTATGGTATAACAGGTTGCCTTCCTTCTTATAATGTTTAAAGGCTTCCCCGCTCCTTATTCGTTCTAGCCTCTAGAGAGGCTTGCCCATACTTCCTTGAAATCCCCATCCGCTGGCAAGGATTCTTCCATCTTCTTACCAAAGTCGCTGGAGAGCGTCAAAATTGCATTGCAATGCACTCTAGTTGTCAGGGGATGCCTTGAAAGCGCATCCGCTACCACATTGAGCTTCCCTGGCTTGTAGACTATATCAAAGTCATACTCTTCAAGGAACTCCATCCATCTTCTCTCTCTTTTCAAGGTTGAGGTGTGGTTATGGAATACATACCGGAGGCTCGATGGTTCAGATCCAACCGAACTTCCTTCCCAAAAGATAGTGCCTCCAAATTCTTAATGCCCTGACAACCGCAAGCAATTCCTGATCGTGGGTGGGGTAGCGCGTTTCGGCGTCGTTCATCTTCCTGGAATCATACGCTACCACACGCTCTTCTTGCATGAGCACTGCACCTGTAGCTATCTTACTTGCGTCTGTCGCTACAAGCTTGTCTTTCTCTGGGTCCGGCAGGGTTAAGACTGGGGCGGTTGTTAAAGCTTCCTTCAACAATTCAAACCCTTTTGGGCTTTCTTGTGCCAATGCTCGCGCCCAATCTTTTCACTTTTCTCCGCCTCGCCAAGTCCGTTAACGGGGCGCTTATCTTAGCGAAGTTCTTCACGAACTTCCCTCAGAGTACCCTACTAAGCCGAAAACTTCGACTTCATGCACATTCTTCGGGCGCCCAATCGAATGACGGCTTCAATCTTGGCGGGATCCGCCGAGATTCCTTTCACGAGATCACATGACCAAGGTATTCCACCTTCTACATTTATGGCGACACTTCGACAACTTGCATAACCGGTGCCTCTTCAACTTCTCTAGCACTCTCCTTAAGTGTTGTAATGCTCTTCAAGGGATCTGCTATACACCAAAATGTCATCAAAGAATACAATCACAAAGGTGTCTAAAACTCCCGAAGATGTCGTTCATGAGCCTCATGAACGCCGCGGGGACATTCGATAAGCCAAAGGCATTAGTGCGGAACTCATAATGCCCATACCCGCCGGGCGGTCTTATGGATATCTTCTTCCTTTATCCTCGATCTGATGATAACCCGACCTTAGGTCGATTTTGGAGAAGACCTTTGCACCTTTGAGTTGATCCATCAAGTCATCCGATCCGGGAGCGCATACTTATTCTTAATGGTGTGCTTGTTCACCGCTTATAGTCTATGCACATCCTTAAACCGCCATCCTTCTTCTTTACAAAGAGAATGGGCGCCCAAATGGCTAGACACTAGGTCTAATGAAACCTAGGTCGAAAGCAACTCCCCGCAGAATTGCTTCTTCAGCTCGGCCAACTCCCGCGTCGCCATTCTCAGATGGAGCCTTGCTTGCTTGTCGGCTTTGCTCCCTGCTCGAAAGTGCTATCTCACACTCGACTCTTCTATACGGAGGAAGCCGCTTTTGATCTCATCTCGAAAGAGATCATGGAACTCCGCGGATCAGCTGAGCTATTTGCTTCGCAACTTGCCGAAAGCACCCCGCCTTCTTTACTTTCCTCTGTTTTCGTGCTCGTCAATCTCAAGCTTGAAGATGTATGCCACTGTTCGCTTCTTGATGCACTTGAACGGGGCCGCTTAGAAGACATACACCGCATGATGGGAACAACTTCTTTACCCGCGGATCTCAATGATCTTGCCGTCGGGTGTTGGGAAGGTCACCTTCCGCTTCCACAATCGATAATGGCCCCCGCTGGTCCAAGGTACTTCATTCCTATGATCGGTCAGACTTGCCAATGCCCATTACCGGGCTCCCATCGGATCTTAATCGGCAAGTCGATGTCGGTTAATTCTCTTGCCGGCCGTCGCCTTTATCGCACCACTTGCTAAGACAACAGGCCTTGGCTTTGACTTTAGTGGTTTCAACTTCAACATTTGAACCATTCGGGGATGCAAAGTTATGGTTACTTCCCGAGTCTATCAAGACTATGAAGGACTTGGCCTTGGCCTTCCCTCGTGGAAATTACTTTATACCGGCTCTCGCTTGTTCTCAGATCTATTGGCGGCAAAGATATGATACTCACCCTCAATGTAGTCGCGGGCTTCGCCGCCGCCGCCGTCATGTAGTGTCCCAATCTCCCAACTCCGCTCACGTAGGGGCGCTTTGTCGCTATGGCCCGGCTGGAAGCACCAAGCAAAGCCGCTTTTCTATGCACTCCTCTCTTTTTTCTTGGGCATCACGCAAAAAAGGATCGCGACCGCTTTGGAGTAGTTTGACCCCTCCCGCTTTGTCCTTGAAGGACACCGCT
The DNA here is from genome assembly GCA_021234155.1 of Isoetes taiwanensis. NCBI lineage: Eukaryota > Viridiplantae > Streptophyta > Lycopodiopsida > Isoetales > Isoetaceae > Isoetes > Isoetes taiwanensis. Next base: position 117,569 of record JAJEKV010000236.1, read on the forward strand.
TCTTCTCCCTTTGTTTCCCCGGTTGCCACCATATGGGGCTCTATTTGGACTGGATCGCCGCTCTAGGGCTATAGCTTCCTCGTCGCCTTTGCCTTTGTCTGGAAATGTCGCCGCTTGCTCCCGCTACATTCAGGTCCCGCCCCTTGCAAGCTTATAGCCTTGGACTCGCTTCGAGCATCGTCTTAGGGTTTATTGCCCTCACAAGCTTAATGGATCTCCTCATTCAGCCCCTCAATATAGCTTTCTCTGCATGCTTCTCACCCAATTTTAAGACATACTGACCTCAGCCTCATGAATTCCCTCAGATACTTACGGACAGATTTGTTGCCTTCTTTCGCAACCTTGTAGAACGCTTTGCATCATACTAGACTTATGTTCCCTCGGGACGTAATGGCGCTTTTGAAGGCTTTAGCAAACTTTACGAACTTACAAGCATCCCTGCTTAAGCCATGTGCCTTTGCATAACCCTTCCACCAAATCCGTGCGGCTCCTTTCAAGTTGGTTGTTGCCACTCTTCCTTTGTCTTTATCCTTCATGCCATAAGCATTGCCATACTCACTCATTTCGTCCAGCCATGCTTCGCTTCTAAACCTGACTTTGTTCCCGAGAACCCATTCCGATTCAGGGCCTTCCATACATTGCCCAACGGAATCTACCTTCTTCCGTAGTCGAGGCCCCGGTGTCCCTTTGTCATCCGTCGGGGTGTTCCTGCCTTCCCTCTTGGTGTTCCTTTGCCTTTGCGTCACGTTGGGTCCTGGGCACGATCTTCTTCTTCCTCGGGTCGGTCGACTCTCGAGCTTGAGTCAGAGAAGTCCGAGCTGGGGGATCTTCTTCTCTTGCTCCTCTTCTTGTCCCTTCCTGTTTTCCGAGCTGATGCTTGTGGTAATTGAGCATTGCCCACCGAACCCGCTCCCTTGCGTGCGGCTAATGAGCCTTTATCCGCCAAGGTCCGTCCTCATCATCCGGGATATCTCTTCCTCTCGGGGTCATGGGTTCCATATCTTCAAATAGGTTCCTTGCCGGGGGTGGTCTGGGGGAGGTCTGTTCTTCCCTAAGGTCTTGGCGTTGTCGTTCCCCTGAGCCTAGGCCTCTAACTGCATACACAAGTAATTCATGGCTATATGGTTAGTTTTCCTTGTTCTCTTGCATTGTTTATGTTTGTTGGTATAGTTGTGGGCAAAAATACATCAACAAAACATTTAAAGTGCAACAGAGATTATATTCATATATTATATAATATTTTAGTACAAAAAGTCTCCGATATAAACTAGTCTTGAAATCGCCGGTAAGACGGGTTGTCCTCAAGGAACTTCTTAACTTGGGCCGTTCCTACCGAATGACCCAAGTTCCTGAAGACGCTTGCTGACGAGCCGCCCTGCAAGGCTCTCGCCAAGTCTTCCACTCTGCGGTCGGATGTGAGAGCCGCGGCCACCGCTAATCTCGGATGAGGTATGGCGAAGTCGAAGAGATCGAGTGCCATTGCCCTCTTGACTAGGACAAAGATAGTCGACATTTGTCGCTATTCGAGCATGCCCGCCAAGCCCCGAGAGTGCAATCAGCATGAACACTCCTTCCTCGCCCTCGGGCTGAATTTATGTGTACTACCGCTTATTCTCCCATCTAGCGCAAAGTGGCGTGTAGTACCCGAGCGACCTGTCACAAAAGGTCGCGGATGATTCCCCACTTGATTGGCCTCCAGCCTCGTGCCGTCCAACATTATTCGCCCACCTCTATCTCCGCCAGGTAATCTTCAATTGTGGAGTCGACTCTCCCGAGGTCAATTCCTGCCCTCTTGTTGGAGGTGGTGTTGAGGAACTCGGCATCGGGATGCTAGTGGTCTTGCCTCGATCCCCAACCGTTCTCAATGGCGAGGAACTCTTCTTCGGATGGCGTGTCTCCGGTCTCCATGACCGCCTTATCGTTTGATGTCTGGGGTCGCCCAGTATGCACGGATGTCGAGTGCTTCCCCTTAGGTGTCGGCTTCCCCGACTTGAAGCGGGGAAGTCCGCGAGACTCCGGACGATGAAGTCGTCCATGTCCGCCCGCCGATTGGTGGAGCGTGGTTCATCCGTCCGGAGCTCCCTCTGCCCCCGCATCGGGGAAGGTTACGGATGTCCACCTCGAGGGAGTAGATACTCCTCTACACATGGATTGATGATGATAGGGGCTAGGCTTGTGATGCCTAGCCCAAGAATAAATTACAACTCTATATTTTGTTAGCCAAAATAGGTTGCTAAACGCTCAAAGTTGATCGACTCAGCTTTTTGCTTTTTGGCGCTTTCACAAAAGAGAAGGTTCTTAAATCAACAATGTCGAGCATTCCTCGCAGGTGTACTCCATCGTCCGTCCTAAAAAGGGACTCCTCTTCTTCTCTTGCTTCTTCTTTTCTGGCGTCAGAAAAGAAAGGAAAAAAAGCATAAACCCTATTTGAAATTCTTAAAAGTTAGGCTGCTATGGGGTCCACCTCCATGGGAGGGATAGAGGTTGCCCCCAATGGGTTTCGGAGCTAAAGATGGGTTAAGAACATAGCTAGGGCGGCGGTGTAAGAGAAATACTTGGTTCTGTTGGCTGTCAGGACCATGTAGTCTGGCAGCCTTTGTGCCTTGTTAGTTAGGTACTTGGCGATGTTGGGGACATCGCCCAAGGCTGCTTGAAGGGATGGCCGGGGAACGAAATATCCTATGCAAGGGGGAACCTGAACAAGGGAGCGTCCTCCCCTAGCATGAAACTCTGCTATCACTTGCCTATATGCTGGGGTTGCATTTAGCGTGGCTTGGATATCAATTTCTTTCCCAAAGACTTGGAAGATGTCGTCGACATCCGCCTCGGCAAAGCATGGGCAATGGCGCTGTACCATCGCCTGAAGTCAGCAGTGGCCATTGATCTAGCGAAGAAGGGAGTAATGACGGATGCGTAAGCCGCCTCGTGGAGCCTGGAAGATCGCCTAAGCAAAGGGGAGAGCAGACTTCTGGGGTGCTAAATGAGAAATGGGGACTTATTTATAGAAAAGGGAAAAACCCTAATTTTTTTTGGATGACCTAGAATTTACTGAGATTAGGTGATTCTGATCTGTTAAAGGGTGCAATTGCGAGTTTGAAGACTACTTCTAGGGTTTGAGCATGCTAAGAACAACTAATGAACCTATTGTAACAACTTGGAGATCATTTGGTGAAGAAAATAATGCGAGGTTCTCACGCACGTTGCCTGCACCGATAATGAAAAGTTCATTTTCTGTCCTGGCGCGACTGTGAGACATGGGTTCTAGATGGCCTAAACTTAACCAATTTGGGTAATCTAAGGCTGTAATTCTACTAAACTCGCCGAGTTAGGCAGAATTGACCCCTTATTTGGTGGATTTGGAGCAGTTTTGGGCATTTTTGGGCATGGTTCTCACGCTTCGCCAAAACCAAAATGAGAATCTCATTATCTGTCCTGGCGCGACGTGTGAGACATCGTCTCGATTTGATCAAAAGCTTCCAATTTAACCAAAATAAAGACTAGAATTCTCTAACTTAACTTAATTAAGCTAGATCAGACACATTAATTACACAAAAATTCTTTATATTAACAAAATGTTCCTTATTTACAAAAAGGTTTCAAGGGCGCTCTCCCTTGATGTGCCTAGCAAGATACATATCCTGCCTCATGAGGGTGACCCTCTTCGCGTGCACTGTGCAGGCCGTCGAATCCTCAAAATGCTGCACTATTTTTTGCTTCGCCGCTGCCTCCAGTAAGTAAACAACAAAGACATCTCATCGTCGCACGCGCATGTCTGTGTTGTACTCCTGCATGACTTCGCGAACCAATCGTTGGAATGGTGCTCGAGGGATCAAGAGTCCGTAACTGGTGCTCTTGGAGGCTTGGGCCTGGGTGGCGGCGGCTTCAAGGTCTGGCTTCTTGTCGGGTGTCCGCCTTCGATCGCTCTTACCCTGTGCTCCTGATAATAAGCGTTATACGCCTCCCACTTCTCCATGTAAGCGTTGTGCTCTCTGATCCTCTTCTGATAGACCTTGATCGGGTCTATCACATACGCCTCCCTTTGTGGTCGCGGGGCTTTAACCCTATCCCACGTCGGAAAAGGTGGGGGCTTCGGCGCCTGCCCGGACTGGTCTTGTTCCTCTGCCACCTGCTCGGGGACTTCCTTCTCCACGGGCGGGGGTTTTGAAGAACTCGCCCCCTCTGTGTTGGGGACGTAATCCTCGTCCGAATCGTTGGTAGAGGGCGGGGTCTCTTCGCCTGATGGTTCGTTGATGACGGGCCCTACCGCTCGCTTCCCGAACTTCACAACCTTTCTCTTGCCCGCTTTAATGGCTTTGGCCTTCCTCTTCTTTGGCTCGTTGGCAGTGGTTGGGTCATCTTCCCGGTTCTTCGTTCTCTGCTCCGTGGCTCTCGGCTTCATACTGGCGATGAAGCGCGCAAAGATCTGCTTCTTCTGCGGGGCTAAAGAGTCGGCGGTCATTTGCTCTTCTCTCCCGATTCTTCTTCTGTAGGTGGGTCTCGGTGCGAGCTGCTCTTCAACTATTGGCTGCCCGTCGGCTCCGTTGCTCCTGGTCCTCTCCTCCTCCACTGCGATCTCCTCTAGGATTTGATGCATGATGTCTGGCTGGTCGTCGTCTATGATCTCAGTGTGGTCACTCCGATCCGATCCTGCATCTTCGCTCGAAGAAGATTCGCCTTCCCGGAAAAGGCGTTCTTGGAGGACTCTCTGAAAGAGGCCGAATCACCATTTGGATGATTCGCTTCGGTGCAGGCTTCCTTGCGATACATTTTTGTGTGGTCCATCATTTGCTTGGTTCGTCGATCGGAGCTAAAGCCTTAAGATCGCCTTGGCGAACACGAGCAAGCTTCTAAGGGAAGAACGCGGAAATGGGAGGGGTCTAGGTCTATTTATAGGGGTCAATTTTAGGTCAACTTTTAAACTACCTTTTGGGGTGCTCAAAACATCTAAAACACCTAATTAAGCAAGGTCTCACACGCGCCCCAGAAAAAAAAAAAAAAGTCATTTCCTGTCTGGCGCTGACGTGTGAGACATGGTGGGACCCACTACTAAATTTTGTACTTTTTAAACATGTAACATGCTAATTCTACTGATTCTTAGCTCTAATTTAGAATTATCGAGCTATTTTACTGTAATTTACAACTTTTTGGTGTGTTTAAGCTGAATGTCTCACACGTTGCGCCCAGCCCGAAAATGAAAAAGTCATTTCCTGTCCTGGCGCGACGTGTGAGACCACCCTACTTTTTGGATGTTGGCTCACCATTTTTAGTCTTTTTATGTTTTCATTCCTTTTAACTGTTACTAGCTTAGCATAAACTACAAAAATGAGAAAAAATTTTCCCATTTTTCGAGGTTTAAGGATCCTATCAGGTTAGTACTACTGGGAACATGGCCAGTGCTTTGCTCTTGGTCCCCAAGAACATAGCTCTGATACCACTGTGACGTCCCCTACTCGTATACGGTGCACTCACCGTATACAAACAGGAGTTCATCCCCCATACCAGCTCCATGCCGATATAGGGCCCTCCACATAACACTGCAACCGTGACTGGTTCTAGTGGGAAGAGTGAAGGGGTCATTTTACCCCGTCTCCCTCAGGGCCTACCTAGCTGCGGAAGCATAAACATACATGTCAGTATATAACATAAGCACATATCCACCTCGAAGGGTGGTCCATCACATCTGCATAAACAAGGTGAGCACAATACACATGGGGAGTTCTACCCAAGGCTCAGACTCAAGGGAATAACTGACGGCTTGGGTCTCCAGAGTTCATTGCAGACAGAATTCATGGCAATGGATTTGGCTGGCATATGAACATGGCATAGGGTTGTCCACTCCATCCGCCCCTCCTGTGCACACTTTGCAGAGTGGGCTGAAAGGTGTCGGAACCTGACTGTAGCCCGCCGAGCCAAAAGGGCTATTCCTGGGTTTCATCTTCCCAGTTCCGATGGGGCAGGAAGGGATCACTCCCTCCAGAGATCTACATGCTGACTCAAGGTGACTAGAGGGCCACCGCTTTGATTCGACCATTGAACCCACTGGAAAGTGTACACCACTTCACGGGTGTCGAGTCCATGCCTCACCCGCTCTCAGTGGTGAGCCATTAGACTTAGTCACAATGATCCCTGGTAGGCCTTACACACCAGAGGGATCGTTCAAGAGTTAGGACATGAACCTCCTTCTTAGCCAGTCTGGCCCCTTCACCCACAACCCGGTGTGGTTCTTGTACACAGGCCGAATCTATAGTGTGCTAGAGAGGCTACTCTAGGAGCATCTACTACCAAGCTTTAGGTAGCTACCCCCCTTCCCAATACAAGGAGTTCATAGAGATACATCATCCACATACATCACAGAAGAACTAAAGAACTATAGCTAATCTACATCATAGAGTTAGTTCTTTAGTTAGAGGCTGGTATCTAGAGATCTAGAAGGCTGCTATGGGCAATTTAATAGGCTAAACCTACTGATTCTATAACTGGAATAGGGTTTAGACTATCTAATTGGCCAAATACCTGATCCTTGAGTGGCTCCTCCTGACCTGAGCTCGACCATCCATCCCACAAACGCCGAATCAAGGGAAACTAATGGTGCAATTCTCTCAGGCAGAGTCTGGGAGGCGGTTTTGGCTGTTGAGGCAGCCAAAACAGAGTTCTAAAACCCTAGAAACGAAAATTGGGCAAGTTAGGGTTTCCCTCCCTTAAAAGACAAGGGGTTGGCTAGGGTTTCCAATTATCCCCTTTAGGCATGTGGGATAATTGGTAATGGGCCCACTTGCCTTTAATGGCTAGGTGGCAAAATGTGCCCACATGGGAATGTGTACCCACATTAATGTGTACATTGGGAAATGTGCACATTAATTGCACCTATGGGTGTGGCCCACTTGGCATCAAGTGTCCACATGGAAATGTGTGCCCACATTAATGTGTACATTGGAAAATGTGCACATTAATAGTTGCACATATTCCTGGCACGTTGCCCCCTAGGGCTACCCACCTGGCTACACGTTAGCGTGCACGTCAGTCGGAATGGGCGGCACGCGTGCGTAGGCAAAGCGAAAGATACGCCCCGGACCGTGATATCGCCCCGAACGTCACAACTGCAATGCTTAGTCTCATTAGAATTCTTTTCATTATTTCGCTAGATCTACGTGCACGTGCTTAACATTTGATGGGTTGGTTGCCCGAGTGAATCAGTGAAGAGAAATGTTCGCGGCAGCAAGGCCGTCGAGATAAATTTCTTGTAGAATTAAATGGTGATGAACAAAGGATATTGGAACATTCTATCTAAGCAGCCATTCAAGTCTTGAATTATCGGGTATTTTCTATTTGGAGTGCCAGTTCGATGGAGATGAAGCATGCATCACTCAAAGTTTGATAAATTATCTATAGAGAGAGGGATAATATAATGCAATATATTGAACAGGGGAAAAACCAGTGGGACAAGCTCCACACCTAGCTTGATATATAATTATAGACGCGACTCTACATGAATGGACACCACTCCTTATGTAGATTGCCATGTCACATGATGACGTGGCCTATATAATGAGGTGGTATTCAAGACCCTCCCTCAAACCTACACCTCTGAATCAACCAAAATTATCATGGCCAAGTTGATAAGTTAGCCAACTTTGGCATTTTCTACATCTTCTAATATTCTTATTTTTGGAATCTGTATCAGGAAGTTTTCTCTTCATGTATGAATTTTTCCTTTCAAATTCTCCAGTTTTAGCTTGCAGAATTTTATCAAAGACATTTTACAACTTCTGTAAACATTAAATTCATATTACTCCCTTCCACGATTGATTGCATCATGAACAATAAAGTCTTCAATCGTGCCCTCTGCAAATACTTTTGCGACTCCTGCTTTAGTGGCAGAATCTGTTGGATGGCTGATCAGCCCATGCAATGCGGAGTGCACTTGCTCGACCTCTATCTGATCCAAATCAGGCCTATCAGGCTCTGTTTGTTTAACAAAATTTGCCTCGGCTGAAAGGATTCTTAGTCCTCTAGGGCATCAATTGGTTGGGGCTTCACATTTAGCCTTTGCTGGATCATTCTCAAGGATTGGGTCATTTGTAGCTTCTTTTTCTTCCACTATATTTACAGATTCAAAAACGATCTTGCCAGGATTTAGTAGGGCCTGATAATCCCTTCTGTCTCCAACAAAAAATCAAAAGGTCGTGGGTTATCTACACTCTCAACAAGATCGGCCTGGGCTTCAGCTCCTTCAACGGCAAGAGAATCTATCGAATCTTCTGGAAGCGTTTCTTTGAGGCAATTTTTTGCCTTGGCAACAACTTCAAATGGTCGAGATGTCTGATCCTTTTCTGCAATTCCAATTTTGATGTCCCTCTCTCTAGCAAAGCATGCGGATTCTGTGTGAAATCCTTCATGGGTGGTGAGCCCCTTGAGCACAATGAGTCTAGATCCCCGACTCTTTGCTTCTTGTTCAATGACCCCATATTGTTCATAAGAATCTGCCGGAACTGTAAAGCAGACAGTTAACAAATTCTTGGCCCTCAATTTAAAGACCCGTAATCTGTTCTTCAAAGCATACTTCAATGAATTCTTCTTCCTAGGTTTCTTCAATTCCGAGGGTGGAGGCTCTCCTACTTCTTCCGTCATGATTTCTTCACCCAGGGTCTTACTAAGAGCACGCAGACTCTGATACCATGATAAATTATCTAGAGAGAGATGGAGATAACAAATATAATGCAATATATCAAACAGAGGAAAAACCGATGGGACAAGCTCCACACCTAGCTTGATATATAATTATAGACGCGACTCTACATGGGCACGACTCCTTATGTAGATTGCCATGCCACATGATGACGCAGCCTATGTGATGAGGTGGAGGGTTGTATATATTCAACAGAGTTGGCATTATATCGGGCTGCTTGTAGCTATCGGAGCTCAAAATCAAGATGGGCATGGGAAAGACTGTCGCTGTAGATGCATGACTGTCGCCATAGATTGTCGATGTACACTACTTGCTCAAAATGAAGATGGGTATGGAGATGGGTGTGGAAGAGACTGCCGTTGTAGATGCGTAACTAGTTTTATTTTCTCTTCCTCTTGATATAGGGCAACCTTTTATTGCGATAGCAAGCTGTTTGGATAGCACGAAGGCCAAACCCTAGGAATGGTAGTGAAGGACAAAGCATGTATACTGAATAATCAATATAAAAGATGGAGATGGGAGCGCAGATGTGTTCAGAGGGGTGCAATGATTTGGAGCTAATATTCAAAGAAAAAGATGTCATTCCCATGCGTGTTTCTATTCATATTTGAAGTCGACTGGATGTGCAGCTGAAAAAGACATTGGCGATGAGCAGTAGGACTAGAGAAGTAGTTTCCAAAGATTGAGACGTGTCAATAAAGGAATACTACAGAACCCAGCTATGAACGGGCGTCCGTATATGGAGTCCGGGATCCGGTGTTTCTGAACAATTTGCCTCTGGTGTTTCTGAACATCCAGAAACACCCAATGCATGCACATCCACTGGTCCATGGATGCATCGATGCCCAGGACGCCCGAGGATCCATGCATCCCGGCCATCTCCAATCGTGCAACCGAGCCAAGCAGCTTTTTTGTCCGTAAACACCACCGCCGCTTTTGACGGGCAGTTTTGGACCGGCAAAGATCGCATTCGTGGCGGTGTTCGTTTGAGGTTGTCAGGTGCATTAAATCTAGAGTTATGATTGTACCCCCGCCAAATTCAAACGGGATTGCATTCCCCACATGCGTGAGCAAATCCGGTAGTGTGGGTATGGTTTTTCTGGCTATGCCAATGTGGTAGGTGTTTCAGGACAATACCTGGTATTTCTGGCCATAGGTGTTTCTGGTCATGGGCTAAGTCTTTCTGGTCACAGGATACAAATGTTATAGAGCCATCCCATTGACATAGTGTAGATAAATATTGTGAATGCCAAATTTGCAACCCAACATGGAGTTGCGGGGTTTTACATCTTGAGACATGTAATTGGAACATAATATCTAAAACATTGAGTTGCAATTCACAAGATCCCGATTGCAACCAATTATTAATCATAAATCTCAATTGGAATTGATAACTTAATAATGCTAAGAACATTGGAACACAATATCTAAAACATTGAATTGCAACTCTGGCCACAAGGACATGGCGTTTCTGGCCACAAGCATGGTGTTTCCGCCGAGGCATGGTGTTTCCGCCACAAGCATGGTGTTTACGGGTCGAGGCATGGTGTTTCCGCCACACGCATGGTGTTTCCGGCGGAGGAATGGTGTTTCGGGCGAGAGGCATGGTGTTTCGGCCGAGGCATGGTGTTTCCGGCCGAGGAATGGTGTTTCCGCCGGAGGCATGGTGTTTCTGGCTAGAAGCATGGTGTTTCTGGCCAGCCATTGGTGTTTCTGGCCAGAGGCATGGTGTTTCTGGCCAGAAGCATGGTGTTTCTGGCCACTAGCATGGGGAAAGCCTGAGGCATGTTGTTTATGGCCAGCCATTGGTGTTTCTGGCCAGGCATAGTGTTTCTGGCAATCCACAACATCTCAATTAAGTCGTATTTAATTAAAGTGGGACTCATTCCATTCCCATTTTTTTTGAACCCCGGTTAATTTACATAAAAAGTAGCACCCCAGGACCGAAAACTATCCTTAATTCGAATTTTTGAATAAAACTCGAATCCAGAGCGTGGCTGTAGCTTTTCCTGTGTTCGCGAAGTCGAGAACAAAAACAATGCAACTGAAACAAAGGAAATTCATTAAAGTTTGAAACCAAAGATGTAGTTGAAAAAGAATTTTTATTAATAAATTGAACAGATACAATGTATTTTACATGGACGCAGAGAGACCATGGCGGTCTTCTTTGTCACTCTGATCCACATCATCTTGGTAGGTGGTCCACCTTAGGGGATTAACTTGTGGCTTCTTCATGCCGTCTCAGAAGCCTTGGGGCAACTCAAGAGTGTGGAATGCCTCACGTGGAGGTGCCTCTCCGAGCTACCGCCGACTGCCCACCGCTTCTCCACTCGCCTCCCGCACCTTTCATCGAATATGCTCCTTCCCCAACCTCCGTGGATGTTATGCAATGCTTGCAATATGCCTTGAGCTTTCCGGACTTTCTCTTTGTTCTTCGCCGTTCTTTATTCCTGTGGTGTAGCGAGCAACCTCTCATTTAGCGAGCAACCTTGTCCCAAAAGGGCAAGAGTGTAGCGTGACTCGGATGCGTGCGTAGCGGTATTTCTTCCGCTTTGAGCGGGATCCGCCGCTGGAGCGGTCTCGCGGATGCCTCGGCGGGATCTCGTGGCTGGTGTCGGATCCGTGCCCGAACCACCGGAGCAAGGAGAGTATGATTAACAATTACCATTGTCATTAGTCAAAAGAACGTTGAAATCAAATTACAACGGAGAACATTCATTCCATACAACCGCATCCAATGACGCCCGAAAGTAGTGTCTTTTCGACTCGCGAAAGTCGAAAGGCCCATAAAGTCAAAGTACAACCATTCTCATTAGAATATGGTTGCATCCAATCACACACGGAAGCATACAAATGCTTTTGTCAACGAGACAACTAGCATGCCTTTTCGACTTGGCGAAGTCGAGAAAGTCCCTGTGAAACCCAATGTACAAGCATTATCATAATAGATTGTACAAGCATATCATCAACACGACAAGCATGCCTTTCGACTCGTGAGTCGAGAAAGGCATCAAAACTCAATATACAAGTATATTCATTACAAAATGGTCAATACATGTGTTCAAGTTCGATTACAATATTCACACAATTTGACTATCCGGCGAGGGGTCACTCTTCTTGTTCACCAAAGTATTTGTCGCCCATAGCTTTTATGATCGGCTTGCTCGGATCGGGTTCCGTGAGGCTCGGATAGTTCGTAAGCACATCGGGCGACAAGAATGGCAAAGAGGGATTCCGCCAAGATGGGACGAGTCAGAAGGACAACCACCTATCCGTCTCATATTCTTCGGTCGATATGGCTTAGCAATGATTGTATTTTGCGCGTTATGATAGCACTTGTAGGCGTGAGTCGTCTATGATCAGCGTGTTGTGTTTGCCAAAGTCCCGGAATTGCTCATAAACACCGCCCGACCTTTTCACCATTATAGGCTTCCCCTTTGTGATGGCCGGATCGAGATCCTTCACATGCTCGACCCTTTCGTTTCCCCAAACGAACTTGAACTTCAAAACTGAAATGCCGAGAACACCAAGAACATTGACAATATTTTTCTTTGCCATACAAGACCATATAGCACCCGAATCCCGTGCGTGCACCATTCAATAATTTCCTTAGCTCGGGCCCCCGGATACACTATTTTATGCTCTGTTTTCACCGGGATCTGCGAGGTGTTAATCTCGGGACGTCTTTGTCGTGGTATACCGCAGCTAATACTCCATTGACGCCAAATATTACAAGCTTGGTGGGACCAAATTTGGATCCCAGCTTGGAGTTTGGCTCGACCATATTTCCGGTTCATCGGGATCCAAATGCGGATCATTAACTTTTCGTGTTCTTTTCGGGCCGTGGAAGTGTCTTGCTCGATTTTCATTCGCATTCTCCTCGCGACGCGGAACCGTTGGAATCCATTGACAATGATTTGGAGTTGAGCTCGAATTCCCCGAAATGATGACAACCGCCGAAAGGAACGAGTATTCTCGACTTCGCGAGTCGAGAATGACAAGAAAAGGTATTGAAAGGAACGAAGTTTTTCGACTCAGCGAGTCGAGAAACACCGTTAGAGCAAAGTAAACTCACCTCAATCTCAGGCTTTCAATAATGTTTTCGGCAAAGCATTCTCGTCCAATCCTTCGACATCCTCGCCTCCGCCGTTTGTCTCCCTCGCCCCTCGCCGTCTTTATTGCTTCCATTTGTCTTCTCCCCTTGAAATGCTCATGAAGCGTATCCAAGTATGATGAATGGTTTCAACCATGTCCTTATTTCCAACCACGGATATAGGTTTCATTCCAAACAAAGATAGCCCCCCGAGAGAACAGCCATTCATGTACCACTCGCGATACAATTTGATCTTCCTCGACCAAAGCCGGGTTATGAAGTACTTGATAACTCTTGGCCGGATAGGAATTCTATGTATAGGACCGGTCGCACCATCCTTGCCGACCTTGTCCATCGATGGAACATCCTCCATAAACCTGCCCCTTCCAGGGTTCCATCCGCTCTTGAGAGATCATGAACTTGTCGAGATAATGATGCTCGCTAGACCACCACTTATCCGTGTCGACATCCGATCTTGAAATCAAAACCAAAACTATGTTGGCAAAGCTTGGTGCCTTCGGCAAGCCAAGTCTGCACTCATGATCAAGTTCAGATATGGAGTGCATGATCTTGTTGGTGAAGTTAATATCACCGCCCATTGGGAGACAAAGAGCTTGTTTGATTGCCCGGCATGCGTAAGACAAGGAAACCGAAAGTATCCAGTCGGCCATGTCCGCACACGCCTTGTACCAACCGCTTCTATGTCGCTTTGTCATAAAAAGGGTGGGGTCTTCGATCATATTGATGGCAAATAGTGCCACGGGTCCAATGCGCCTCGCACCACCAAATCCCTTGTGTCCCAAAGTAACCAGAAAGGGGGGGAGCTTATCGTCGCCTTTAAATGGGACCACCCGAATCCAAGCTTCCTTTTCAGAATTGCCATAGCACGCTCGGGGAAAGGAAGGGTTTTGACGCTACGCTTCAGCTTGGTGTTGATGTAGGGTTGACATAGACGGTTCAATTCCTTCATGTCTTCCTCATCAAGGGCAGCCTTTTCCTTGTAATAATCAAATTCATGGTATTCATTAGATGCAACGCTGCGTAACTCCGTGATGCCTTCTTTCTAACGCGACGCCGCCGCTTTTAGGATCGTGGCATAATCCTTTGCGCCCCGCAATTTAGAACTCCCGGTCTTCCTCGCCAGGATTGTTCCCTCCAAGATTTTGCCTTGTAGGTCAAGCGTTTTTTGTCCGCGGAGGCCTCAGTATCCTCTTCATGAACCGCTTGTCAAACAACTTGGGGTCGGGCCGCTTGGAAATTCTCCATTGCTGGTCCTTCCGCCTTGCCTCTTGTCCATTGAGCCCATATTTCAGTCCATTTCTCCCCATCGCCTTCGCTAAGAATGAGGTCAGATTGGTCCGAGAGAGACTCCCCGCCTTTCCTTGGTGTTCTCTTCTTCTTCTCCTCTTCTTCCTCTCCCTCGTCATCTTCTCGTCCCTCCAGCAGTAACATATCCGCATAGTTTCTCAAAGGTCTTCCACTTATCCAGGGAGCCCTGTTTCCTTTAGGACGCCGAGGACAACCCAATGCTTTCCCATCGTTGCCAGCGTGTATGATCCGGGTCGGGGGAAGGGGGCATTCGCACAATGTACCAATGTCGAGCATGAAAGTATCTACAAACACCCGGAATAAACAGTAAAATGTAGCCGGGTTTTCGACTTCGCGAAGTCGAAAGTCCCTTGAATGTCTAATTTTCTTTTACTTCTCTGGGTTTTCTCGACTCGCGAGTCGAGAAAGCTCAGCATCCTTTGATTTTCTCAGATACCTGGCTTTCGACTCGCGAGTCGAGAAACCCCAAATGATAATCGGCAAATGTTAGATGGGGGGTTTTTCGACTTCGTAGTCAGAAAGTCCCATTCGATGTCTAATTTTCTTTTATCGGCTAAGGGTTTTTCGATCATCGAAATCGAGAAAAGCTCCACATCCTTTGATTTTCTCATTTATCGGGCTTTTCGACTTCGAAGTCGAAACCCCAGTGATAATCGGCAAATGTTAGGATGGCAGGGCTTTCTCGACTCGCGAGTCGAGAATGGAAAGATTCAGAGAGTTATTTACCTTACGTAGCGGGCACTCACGCTATTGTGTTCTCGCAATGGCTAATCGCCGCCGATTCGGTTCTTTGGCGTCTCCGCCGAAAGAACTCGCGACTCTCGCTGGCATATCTATCCTTGATCCTTTGCGGCACCTCCTTCTCCGTCGCAATACTTGAGCGCCCTAATCGAATCGCTGACCGCCTACAACCCTTAACCGGACGTCTTTTTCCTTCGCTTCGGATCTTCCCTCGGGACTTCCAAATTGAACAACTCACCGCCGACTCGCTAAAAGGTATGACATCCGGCAGCATTGATCTCGCAATGAGGATGTCGCACCATCGTTCGTAATCTCCGGCATGTGTGCCGGATTAAATTCCCGTGGTTGAACAAGACGGCATCTCCCGTGCAAACCTTCACCGTGCCTAATGTCCAAAGAAGAAGTTTTGTGTGATATTCCCAACGGATAATACCGGAAGCTAGACGCTCCATTTTTCAGGCCCCCTCTCGAAATCCCGATCCGATCATCCGATCGAGGTTTGGGGAGTCGACCATATCTTCGCCTCTCTTCGCCATCATCCGACTCCTCCCGTGTGGTGTCATCATCCCCATCTATGTTTTTGGTGGACTTTTTGTGTATGAACCACAACATTCCCCACGCAGAGAGTGTTGTAGAGTCTTCAAAGACAAGAGATGTGAAGCTCCCCGTATTGAGCAGTTTTCCCCGACTGGAAATCTCCATACCAAGCTCCCCGGATGTTAGGGTTCGGCCTCCTTCATCCCTTCGGATCCTTCCACCCAAGGTTCGATGAATTTAAAGGCCGGCCTTTTTGGTGCCCTTAGCCTTGCTCATGGAAGAGTGAGAATAATTTGAACCGCCAATTTTTGGTGCGATAGAACTTACTCTTCTCCGGGCCCTCGACATGTAGTGTCAAATGCTTCGACGGGCGCAGAGAGGCGGAGAGCACAACACCGATTTTCTTGTACTTGTCTCCAGGAGCTCTTCTTGTCCCTTTGGTGTAGAAACAGATCTTTCTCCTTCCCACTTGTCGATACCTCGACATACCACCAAGAATGCATTTGCGGTCAAGAAGCTCGTCTCGGTCCCCTCGATGACAAAGAATGGAGTTCGCCGCTGATCACCGGTGAGTCCGAGGTGAATGCCGCAAGAAGAACGGATGGATCGGTTAAGGTATTCCGACAATACAAAACCTCGAGCTCACAGGGGTGTTTGTCTTCTTCTTCTTCTTGCCGCCGGCATCCCCTCCGGGCGCCGCTTCTTGGACGGAGTCATTTCTATATGCCCTCTCATCCGCCGGACGACTACGTAGAATTAAGTTTCCTCCGTTGTGAGTTTTAGGACCGCATGTAAAAAAGATCGGGCGTGTTCTTTTTAATTTGAAGTTAAGGACATGCAATCATTTTAAAAAAAAGCGGGCTAAAGGGTACAAAGACGGCCGCTTTAGCCGCCCAAACACTATTTCGAAATTGAATCACATCAAGGGACTAAGTGAGTGGAGCGTAGTTTATCTTCCCTCGCGGATTGGGGAACTCGAGGTCGGAGGGGATCATCGACGTTAGCGACTTCCCAATGGCGCTGACGTGGTAAGCCGCTAATAGCGCTTTGCATATGTGTGTTTTTCCCGACCGCTGGCCCTATTAAAAAGCGGTTGAATTGATCGATGAGCACGGAGCTAAGGTAGGAAGCGAGAGGAGCCGCCGTGACATCGAACTCTACACCGCTGGGCCATGGAAAGGGGATACGGAGAATCGCGCAGTTGATAACGAAAGTAATAGATGCGAATACACTCTTTGAAGAGACCGGCGTAAGAAGCAAAGACTCGGGTGAGGTCGCGGGATCCGGATACAAAGGGTGAAGGAATTACCGCATTGAAGAGGTGAGTTTCAGAGATGCCTATGTTATTTCGCTTTGTAGAACATGCCGTATGTGTTTAAATAATGGAACCGCCGATAAGCTCGACGGATTCAAGTTTCTTTGTCCAAAGATTTCTACCGAGAGATGATTTACTCTCTAGGTTGAGAGATGCTCTGCAAGGAAACATTGATCGGGGGTAAAGAACAGCCCGTTATAGGTCTGTTTTTCCATGGACTGCTTACTTGGAATGTTGTACATAGATCGTGCTAGGACTAAGGTTCAAATGCATCCTCTTGTAGTTAGCCTGAGGGGCCTCCACCGTCCCAACCACCTCTTCGCAATATTCGAGGAAGATGGTTCAAGGGAGAGTGGCTCGCAGACAAAGCTAGAGGCACTTGGGACTAAAAACGGAGAATAGAAAGTGCAAGATTTGTAGAGAATGCAAGCCTTGGCTTCCTCTCGCGGGTTTCCCCTCGGGTTAGTTGTAGAGGCCTCCACCACCCCCCGAGCCCCTCCCCTTCGCACTATTCGGATAAGATGGTTCAAGGAGAGTGACTCGACTGGGTCCAGGCCACCGCTACCATACATAGGAGAATTGGTCGGTTAAGGGATTCTCGACTCTGGCAGTCGAGAATGCGATCGTTATTTCCTTCGTTTCACATTCTCCACTGCGAAGTCGAGAATGCCTTGGCCATCCGTAACTCCTGTTAGTACACATGGAGTGCCGGGTTGGTTAAGGCATTCCCAACTCGCGGAGGCTTAAGAATGCGCATGCCAAGCTCGCGGGTTTCCCCCGTGGTTAGTTGTAGAGGCCTCCACCCGGCCCGAGCCCTCCCTTCGCGATATTCGTCGGAAGATGGTTCAAGGAGAGTGGCTCGACCGGGTAGAGGCCACCGCCACCACAATACGTAAGATTTTGGTCGGCCGAGGATTCTCACTCAGCGCAGTCGAGAATGCGATCGTTGGCTTTTCGTTTCACATTCTCGACTTCGCAAGTCGAGAATGCCTTAACCATCCGTAACTCCTAAGTAGTACACATGGAGTGCGGTTGGGTAAGGCATTCCCGACTCGGGCGTCGAGAATGCATACAAAGAAGCTCGTGGAATGCATGCATTCTCGCGACCACAATAATGTGAGAATTGGGTTGCATATTGGCCTCAGACAGTCAAAAACACTTCCCTTCGCAATGTCCGGAGGAAGATAGAAGGAGAGTGTTTAAGATGCCCGCAGCCAGCTCTAGAGTGCACTAGAGTCGCGTTTCCTCGACTCCACGAAATGAAAGCAACCAGCAACTTTCGGCGGTTAGTCGCCGGTTCTCCACCCACCGAGCCCATCCCCTTCGCAATATTCTCGCGGAAGATGGTTCAAGGAGACGGTCTTTGATTGGGTAGAGGCCACACATCACAATGTGTGAGAATTGGGTTAATAGTTGGCCCGCAGACACCAAAACCACTTCCCTCGCAATGTCCGAGGAAGATAGAAGGAGAGTGGTTGAGACTGTCTAGCTCGGCGCTTTCTCGACTCACGAGTCGAGAAAGCGCCAGCAGACAGATGGTTGTCGCGAGGCCTCCACCCGGTCCGGAGCCGTCCTCTTCGCAATATTCATGAGCATGGTTCAAGGAGAGTGGCTCGACTGGGTGGAGGCACTGGCGACCGCACAAAGAGCCATTGGCCGGAATACATTCCGACTCCGAAGCCGAGAAGGTCGCAGCAGGTTCTAAAGAATGTGAAGACATCGGGTAGCCGGGCAATCCAATCGCGGAAGTCGAATCCCTCAACCCGCCAGCAGGTAGTGTACTCCCTCTTCTCGCCTGAAGTCGAGGAAGTTCTCACCTCCGCGAGTCGAAGAAGGCCCTGTACTTTCCCCGACTGTTGGCAAGTCGGTATTCTCAACTCGCAACTCCCCTTCGCATGTCTCCGCAATTGGATTTGCTTTGTGAGTTAGAAATGGAGATTCTGGTGAAGCAATTCCTATTCCGAATTTTTGCTTTGGGAGAAAGACATTCCTAGTTATTTTCTGTTAATGCTCGCAATATCTTACTTCCTAACACCGTCTCCGATGATTTTCTCTGCTGTTTGCTACTATAACCACTATTCTCACTTGTGCATGTACAATGTATTCAATTCAACCACAAGCAAGAAAAAGATAACAAAAAACAGAAAACAATACAAAGATTATTAAGATTAATGAGAAAACAGAGAAAAGTGGAGAACAGTACAGAGAAAAGTGGAGAACAGTACAGAAAAATGAGATTAAAAAAGGGTATGATATTACAAAAACATACCCGAAGATTTGTCGGATGAGGAGGAGGCTTCCGACTTCGATTCCATGTGGGTATAGTCGTTGACAAAGCGTGAATAAGGATTTGTCGGGCCAAAATTGTATCGTGGATTAATAAGAGCCTCTAACAACGTAATATAAGAAAAAATGCACTAAAAGACTTACGTAAAACTAAAAGCAAAGACAAAAGAGCCTCACTTTCTTCTCTCAGCGGTAGCAGAACCGCCGAACAATGAACCCAGGCTGAGAACTTCGGGCCGGAAGGCCCCGACAACACCATTTCTTTGCCAGTCATAAGATGTATATTCGAATCGCCGGTTTGCTCGATCGCCGACGCAGAAAGCGGGCTTAAGGAAACAGGGAGCTCAAGACCTGATCGAGAAAACAGGGGGGAGGAAGAATGGTGGGGGAGAGGAAGAGGGTGCGCGACTTCGCTGCACCTCGAACCCTCGTAAAAGTACAATAATAATATACTGGGCCACGCAGGGCCATGCCCTCCATGACGATGGCGATTAATGGATTACCGACGGGCCACGGTTTCCCAAGAGGTTTCACGTGCGGCCATGCCAAGATATGAAAGGGTTAGTTATATGTTTATATATGTTGTCTTATGTATTTAATAAGGTTTCAATGGTTGAATAGTATCAATGGTATATATGGTTACAATGTTCACATATGGTTTAGAATGAGTGTGGTTGTATCCTTTAATATGGTTATATGATTTTAGTTAATATGGTTGTATGATTTAATATGGTTATATTTAATATGTTTGTATGGTTTTATATGGTTCATATGGTCATATTTGTGGTGTTTGGGGCTATATGGTTTTAATGTGAGCTTTTTCATTCAGGGAGCATGTGAGATGAGTAAAATGGAGCCGTGGGAAGTCCAAAGGAGGCCATTGCCCTAGGCTCCAATGGAGGAGGATGGGTTGCCTTTTGTTGCACCCTTGCAACAGGATGGTATTTGCAGAGGGCATAATAACTGCAGGTTGATCCATTTGATAGTGTGAATGATGAGAGGCTGGGAGATGAACATCTTGGAGTTGGTATTGGAAGCTTCTTATCGGGTTGATACTATCATGTCCTGTGGAAGCTCTAGTGATTGCATTGTGTGCTCAGTGGCTGCCGGAGTCCCAAGCTCGCTTGAGATGGCCAATTAGATTTATTACACACAAGAATGGTGATACTCTAGAATGCCCCATTGAACTACACACCCCAAGGCCCACCCAAGGCCATGTGGAAGATTTGGTGGTCGATGAGCATCCTTTGATCACAAGGAAGAGACGCTATGTCTTTCATAAAAGGCAGCCAAAGGTGCCCAAGAGGCCTAGAAGTGACAAATATTTAAAAAGGATGGAAAGTATGGCACCAACCAAAGAAAAACCCGAGGCAATTAGGGGACAAGAGTGTTGCAAACCTAGATTGCATGCTGCATTACAATGTGGATGACCTCGTGCGAGATAAGGTCCCAATACATTGGACAGACTTCAAAAAGATAGGATTAATTTCATTTACTCCTTGTGTAGGAATTCCAGCTATGATGAAAACGGGGACGGCCGCTATATCAATTGAGGGGAATGAAGGTATGTATGAGAGCATTGAGATGGATTCTTGGGGTGAGCAAGTCTTCATTTTACGTGATCATCGGGAGCAGGTTAGAAAAGGGCACACTTTGTTCCAACATGGTAATGCACTCACTTTGAAACCTAGAGCAAATACTCTAAAGGCCATTGCAGTCTCGAGAGCTTTGTGAGATACATGTCTCAATCTATGCCCCACAAGTCGAGAAGGTGAACGAAAGCACCTGCAAAGCGTGGTGCAAAAAGAGTGTTGCCACAACACTATATCCAAAAGGAGTGCCTTAAGGAGGTCAACTCCATCCTAGAAACTACTGGAGGTAGGCCTCTTTCTCAATCACATTTCAGCAAGTTATGGAGCACTCACTTCTCGGACGTGAGTGTCCTACAACACATGCCATTCTCAAAGTGCAACACTTGCATTCAACTCAAGGATACACTTGCATCAACTGCAATAGAGAAAGAAAGAATGGCAATTAGGGAGCAATTTGCAGATCACCAAAGGGACCAAATATCATGTAGACAGTTTGTATTGGCAAGTGGAGAACATTTTCTCGAGATGCAACGGACAAATTTTTGTGTATAATTCATGATAAGATGGACCAACACAAGACTTTCTTGCCAAAGCTAGATCCTTTACCCAAAGCGTTGTCAAAACGCCGTGATGAAAGTAAGTCTGGCGGGTGTATTAACACATGGTCATGGAACTGGAACATATGGTCATTTTGTGCTTGATCTATGGAGAGATGATCCAAACTTCCATGTGAGCTCTATTTTCAAGTGCTTGAGAACACTAGAGAAAGGATCGATAGAAGGGAGGAGGTATTCCCCTTCAAAGACCCATTTTTGAGGCTTTGATGGATGATCAACCGCTTTGTTACCAAAGGCGATAAAGAAGCTCACATCCAAGGTGTCTAGTGAATCAAGGAGGACTTGGGATGATTTCCCCTTACTTGAGAAATCACCGCACCGAGGAGCTATGTGTTCGGTTGGACAACTGTTGGAAAGAAAACAAGAATAGATGGATGTTTGGGGCAATGTCATACTTGACACTTAAAGGGGAGTATTCAAAGTTGTGAAAGTGGGATTCATGATGGTTGGGCATACGCATGATGATATAGATGGATTCTTTTGAACTTTCTCCACCAAGCTCAAGAGAGAAAACGTGACCACTCTCCCTCGAACTAATGGATGTATTTGAGAGCTGCATTGACCCCAACCCAATGGCTTTTTGATGGATGAGGTTGCAGATTGGAAATCATTTGTAGAAGGATACTTGCTAGATGGCAAGGACCAGTTGACAGACACACAAAGCCACTTCAATTCAAGTTTTGGGTTAGGGATGGAATACCAATCATGCAATATAAGTGGAGACCAGGTGACAAGTTGTGGATGCCCGTACAAGGTATCGAAGTTGTGGCAAAGGGGTGTCGCTGGTGAAGTTCTCATTCCTAAAGGGCAGCCAAAACCACTACCTCCCTTCAAGACACCAAAGACTCTAGCCAACCGGTGAAGGGCATCAAGGATTACATAACGACTTGGGATGATGTTCGAAATGGAAAGCACACCTCCACTCTTAAGAAAAATCAAATGGACTCCCCTAATCAAGTCTTGGGAGAAAGTTGTGACATGCTTAGAAACCGAACACCCATGTGGGAGGGAGCTAAGAGACGGGTTCTTGAGTCAAGATGGGAGGGTTCTCAAGGTGCAAGCACGTCTAAGAATGCTCACTTGGGTCCCAAGTGGTTTGTGGGAAGTAAGGCCTCAAAGCCAAGTGGTTTGATCTTCCGAGTGGGATCCCTTTGAGGACATCAAGGAAGGATACTTTGTGCTAGTAAGGCCCGATGATGAGGACTGGCCCAATATGGTTAGGGGTGGCACTCTCTCGATGTGACCACCACTATGCCTCGATGGAGAGGAGTTGCGCCCCGGATTCCAAATTCAATATTGGGAGCCCATTGGGAGGCACAAGAAGGGCAACTTGAAGGAGCAATACACCGATCGGGCTGGGAGAAGTGGAGGCCAAATTATGCCGACCCTCAAAGGAGGGAATTGGTGGAGTGTGTGGTATGGTCATATCCAAGTTCTCACATTGCAAAAGACAACACACACAAGATCCCAAGAAAGGAGATGGACAAGGCCATGAGCAACCTCCATGCTATATCATTGTATGAGGGTGCATAGTATTGAGAAGTTTGAAAACTTTCTCAACTAGTGGTTTGTAAAATTTATGAGGAAAACAAGTAACCCAATTCTATGTGTGTCATGTGTAATTCTATTCAAGCAATCAATTCAGAAATTTCTTTTATGGTGTGTGAGTCCCATTTTCAGTCCGAGTCCCAAAATTCAAGATTTGTCCCACTTTAATTAAATAGGACTTAATTGCAACTTATTAATAATTAAAAATCTCAGCTGGAAATGACAACCTGAAAATGTATAGAATATTGAATTGTAACTTTCAAATCTCAAATGGAAATGATGATTTCATAATGTGTTGACTAAGGGTAAGGTGTTTCTAGCCAATGTTATGGTGTTTCTGGCTGGGTGTTTCTAACCATAACCATGGGTAATTTTGTTCGGAAGGGAGTACTAGTATTAAATGCACTTGAAGTGGGTCGAAACTAAATATTCTTTAAACATCAGTGTCAATGGTACGACATCAATCATCACAAGATTTTTAAATTTGAGGGCAAATCTAATGGTTCGAAATAGAATGTTCCTGTCAGAAAGTATCTTGGTCGAAACGAAAAGCACATGTCCAAAAATACTTCCGAAAAAACAGGGCTGATTTTTGGCGCAGGTATGGCTTGGTCGAAATAGAAAAGCACAGGCCCAAAAGCACATCCAAAAAAACAGGGCAGGTTCGTTTGGCACAGCTATGGCGGCTTCGAGCTCGGGCGACGCCAAAATGCCGAGATGGGGCTGTAACAATGGCAGCTCGGAGGAAGAAAACACGAGCTCTGGGAGCTCGGACTGGTATTACAGCTCCCGGGAAGCTCGGAGGAAGCAGGGTCAGCCGAGGAAGCAGGGTCAGCCGAGGCATCTCCAGAGGAACTTTTGCTGCAAATGAGAGCCAGGGCAAAAGAAAAACAGCCGGGGCAGCCAGATGCTATTCAAACTAAGTCTTTGAGAGAGATCAAAAAGCAAAAAAAGACAGATATGGGAAGCCCACCGCGTGGAGCACCTCAGGATGCCAAGGTAGTTGCTGCTTACTCAGAGGAGGATTCCGAGATCGATGAAGCGGCTTGAGAACGCAGGTATTATTACAGCAATAAAAAAAAGGGCATGTTTGTTTATTTCAGGGTTGTATTTGGTCTTCGGTTAAAAAGCAAAGGCTGCAAGATCACTTGGCAAAGGAGCACGGATTGCATGTGGTTGTGCAGGGTGCTCCAAAGGGCAGAAAGAGGTTGGCTGTTACCAAGCAGAAAAGAAGGGAAGGGCGAGATTTATCCCAGTATGCTTTGCGGCGAGCCCTTGATCCAGAATATAAGTATAAGTTAAATCTGTCCAGGTTTTTAAAGAGATGCAAAGAGCTAGCTCTGGGTGCTGGCCGGACTATGCTCCAGAATATTGAAGATGGGGAGGAGAAAGAGAACACTTTGGAGTCTTATGCTGAGAGGTATGTAGCTCGGAGGAGGATGGAATGGGAGGCAATAAAAGAGAAAAAAATAGCTCAGTATGAGAGGTACATAGCACAGGATTCTGTGGACCGAAAGGAATGGGCTGACCGTGAGGCTTATGGGAATTTGGAGACATGCAAGCTGGGGCTGCAGACACGGCTTCTTTATTGTGGCAGGTTTGAGGGCAGCTCTAGTGTCCCCAAATCTCCATCCATACCAGTTACATTGCTAACAAAATCCATAGTTGCTGGCTTGAATTTTAAAGCTCCACAGAAACCAAGGCTGAGGATTGGGGCCGAAACTTCTTTGGGTACCCCTTTGAGGGCCAAGTTAGTGGTGATTCTGGCCATATTCTTGGTGTTTCTGGCCATTTAGGTGGTGTTTCTGGCCACACCTTTGGTGTTTCTAGCCAGAAAAGTGGTGTTTCAAGCGACATCCTTGGTGTTTCTGGCCACAAGAATAGAACATGTAAAACATTGAGTGGTGTTTAAGGTAGTGGTGTTTCTGGCCATATTCTTGGTGTTTCTGGCCATTTAGGTGGTGTTTCTGACCAATTTGAGTGGTCTTTCTGGCCAATTGAGTGGTGTTTCTGGCCAGGCATATGGTGTTTTTGGCCAAGCCAGTGGTGTTTCTGGCCAAGTGTTGTGAACACATATTTGCAACCTCCAATTGGAATACAATACCTAGAACATTGAGAAGGATAATTGGAATACAATATATAGAACATTGAGACCTTTAAATGGAATACAATATCTAAAACATTGAGAAGAGTGGTTGCAATACAATATCTAAAACCTTGAATTGCAACTTTCAACAAGTGAGTGCAACCCCTTGTAGAAATATGAGTGCCACATCCTTGGTGTTTCTGGCCACAAGAGTACAACATGTAAAACATTGAGTGGTGTTTCTAGCCATTTAGGTGGTGTTTCTGGCCAATTTGAGTGGTGTTTCTGGCCAATTGAGTGGTGTTTTCGCCGGGCAAATGGTGTTTTGGCCAATTTGAGTGGTGTTTTCGGCCTATTGAGTGGGTGTTTCGGCCAAGTGTTGTGAACACATATTTGCAACCTCCAATTGGAATACAATACCTAGAACATTGAGAAGGATAATTGGAATACATTATATAGAACATTGAGACCTCTAAATGGAATACAATATCTAAAACATTGAGAAGAGTGGTTGCAATACAATATCTAAAACCTTGAATTGCAACTTTCAACAAGTGAGTGCAACCCCTTGTAGAAATATGAGTGCCACATCCTTGGTGTTTCTGGCCACAAGAGTACAACATGTAAAACATTGAGTGGTGTTTAAGGTAGTGGTGTTTCTGGCCATTTAGGTGGTGTTTCTGGCCAATTTGAGTGGTGTTTCTGGCCTATTGAGTGGTGCTTCTGGCCAAGTGTTGTGAACACATATTTGCAACCTCCAATTGAAATACAATACCTAGAACATTGAGAAGGATAATTGGAATATTATATAGAACATTGAGACCTCTAAATGGAATACAATATCTAAAACATTGAGAAGAGTGGTTGCAATACAATATCTAAAACCTTGAATTGCAACTTTCAACGAGTGCAACCCCTTGTAGAAATATGAGTGCCACATCCTTGGTGTTTCTGGCCACAAGAGTACAACATGTAAAACATTGAGTGGTGTTTCTAGCCATTTAGGTGGTGTTTCTGGCCAATTTGAGTGGTGTTTCTGGCCAATTGAGTGGTGTTTTCGACTGTGCAAATGGTGTTTTCGCCAATTTGAGTGGTGTTTCTGGCCTATTGAGTGGTGTTTCTGGCCAAGTGTTGTGAACACATATTTGCAACCTCCAATTGGAATACAATACCTAGAACATTGAAAAGGATAATTGGAATATCCTGCCAAAAAGCACTCATAAACTTAGAATCTCTGTCAGATATTATCTCCCGAGGCATGCCATGGAGCCTAAAAATCTCCTTCACAAATAGCTTGGCAGTATCTAATGCGGTGTCCGTAGTCTTGCAAGGCACAAAATGTGCCATCTTAGATAACTTGTCTACGACAACCATCAATGCATCCTTGCCTCAAAGAGTTCTAGGGAGTCCTGTGATAAAATCCATACTTATGACCTCCCACTTAGCATTTGGCACTCCCAATGGCTCTAAGGCACCTGGAATCCGAAGCTGCTCCGCTTTGGTTTGCTGGCACAACTGGCACTCCCGGATATATCTTGCTATCTGCTTCTTCATTCCCGGCCAGAAATAACTACTTCGAATCTTGAAGTAGGTCTTCATAAAACCTGCATGCCCTGCTATTGGGTTGTTGTGTGCGTCATGAAGAATTAGCTTCCTTATACCTGACGATTCGGGCACACACAACTTATGTTTATGATACAACAAGTTGCCTTCCTTCTTATAATGCTTGAAGGCTTTTCGTTCCTTATCTGTTCTAGCCTCCTTAGAGAGGCTCTCCCATACCTCCTTGAAATCACCATCAAATGGTAATGTCTCCTCAATTTTCTTGCCATATCCACTCGAAAGAGTTGATATAGCGTTACAATGTGTTTTCGTTTCAAGGGGTCTTCTAGAAAGAGCATCATCAACCACATTCAACTTACCTGGCTTATAAGCAATCTCAAAATCATACTCTTCTAGGAATTCCATCCACCTCCTTTGCCTCAGATTGAGGAGCGGTTGGGTAAAGATGTATTGGAGGCTCTGGTGATCAGTATCTAACTGAAACTTCCTCCCAAGCAAATAATGTCTCCAAATACGAAGAGCTCTCACAATAGCTAGAAGTTCCCGATCATGGGTTGGATAGCTCGCGCCGGTGTCGATTCAACTTCTTGGAATCATAGGCCACTACTCTTCCTTCTTGCATAAGGACTCCACATTGCTATCTTGCTTGGCGTCTGTTGCTACTATCTTGTCCTTGTTTGGATCCGCGTAACTAACACCGGTGCTGTTGTTAAGGCTTCCTTAAGCTTTTCAAATGAAGCTTGAACATTTTCTAGCCAATGTGTTCTCCAATCTTTCACCTTAACACTCTTAGTGAGGTCCGGCCAAAGGGGACGCCCACTTAGCAAAGTCCTTCACTTAACTTCTGTAATAACCCGCTGCACCTAGAAAGCTTCTTACCTCCGCCACATTCTTTGGTGCTGGCAAATCCACTCATCGCTTCAATCTTTATGGGTCGGTGGAGATCCCTTCCGCCGATATGACATGGCCCAAGTACTCCACTCTTCGGTAGCAAAGTGGCATTTGGAGAGCTTTCCATACAAGCGATGTCGCCTTTAACTTTTCCAACACCCTTCTCAAATCGCGACCATGATCTTCAATGGACTTGTTGTGAGACTAGAATGTCGTCGAAGAAGACAATGACAAACTCATCTAGGAATTCCCCCTGAAGACGCCGTTCATGAGGCGCATGAAAGTTGCTGGAGCATTCGACAAACCAAAGGGCACATCGTAAACTCAAAGTGACCATACCGCGTTCTAAAGGCGGTCTTATGGATATCCTCTTCTTTTATTCTTATTTGATGGTATCCTGACCTTAAGTCGATTTTAGAGAATACCTTTGCTCCTTGGAGCTGGTCCATTAAATCATCTGCCCTTGGCAATGCATACTTATTCTTTATCGTCTGCTTGTTGAGCTGGCGATAGTCTATGCACATTCTT
This sequence comes from Isoetes taiwanensis, assembly GCA_021234155.1. NCBI lineage: Eukaryota > Viridiplantae > Streptophyta > Lycopodiopsida > Isoetales > Isoetaceae > Isoetes > Isoetes taiwanensis. The sequence goes on from JAJEKV010000236.1 coordinate 145,381, forward strand.
AAGCTCCCATCTTTCTTCTTAACGAAGAGTATAGGTGCTCCAAAAGGAGACACACTTGCCCTAATAAAACCAAGCTCAAGCAATTCCTGGAGCTGCTTCTTGAGCTCAATCAATTCCGAGGTGCTCATTCTGTACAGCGCCTTACTGGTAGGCTTTGTATCTGGAGCTAATGTGATCTCACATTCCACACCCCTAAAGGTGGTAGCTGTCGGATTTCCTCCGGGAATACATCCTTAAACTCTGAAATAAGCCTTGCTACTGGCTTGGGCAACTGATTCCCCTTTTGGTCGCTTCCATCCTGCTTATTGGGCTCAATTGCCTCTAACCTCAAAATGTAATCCACCTTATTTCTTTCTATACTTTTCCTTAGCTGCTTCAAAGAAATACACTGCATAGAAGAAGCTGCCTTCTTACCTTTCACTATGAATTTGGTGCCGTCCGGTGCTGTCATGGCGACTTCATTGCGGTCACAGTCAATCATGGCTTTCGCTGGTTTTAGGAACTCCATTCCTACAAGGTCATACCTTCTAATTTCCATGATCTCTGCCCCCATCGGCCACTTACTTCCACTAAGGTCTATGTCGAATGTGATCCTCCTCCCCTTAGTGTGCCGAATGGCGCCGTTTGCCATAGCAACTGGCCTTGGCTTAGACTTCAATACCTTGTTCTTCATTAGGGCAGCCAGCCTAGGAGAGGCAAAGTTGTGAGAGCTACCTGTGTCTATGAGGACTACATATGGGTTGCTATCTATGATTCCATCAGCCGCAATGACTGTCGACTGATTTTCAATATCACCTGACTCAATATTTGCACAAATATGGCACTCACCATCTATGAAGTCCTGGGCCTCATGCTGGTCGTCGTCTTCATCTGCTTCTGTTGGTGAATCCCAATCCCCAAGCTCTGCCAAAGCTGCCTGCATGACGAATGGGCAATCATGTGTTCGGTGCCCTGGCTGGAAGCACCTGAAACATAGCTTCTTCTCGATACACTCCTGTCTCTTCTCCTTCGGCAGACTGTCTAAAAGACGCTTTAGGGCACTACCCCCTGATGCATTCTGCGGCTTACGATCCCCAAAGTTCTTACCCTGAGCTCTTCCTTTTGCTGGCCTCCCGATGGCGTGAGTTGTTGATTGCTTACACCGTACTGCCCTTGGTACTGCCCTGTTGACTTTCCTTTGAAGGCCGACTGTTTCTCCCCTGGCGTTGCTGGAGCCTCTTCCAAACTTATGGCCTTATCCTCGGCTTCTGCCACTGATTTTGGGTTGATTGCTCGGACTAGCCTTTTGATATTGTTGTTCAATCCCTCAATGTAAGTTTCAACCGCTTGCCTTTCGAAACTCAGGGACATGGAGCCCGAGTCGCATGAATTCTTACGTGTACTTTGCTACCGACAAGGTACCCACGGTTCAATCAGAATTCTTTGGATCTGCGCCGCTAGTATGCGATCTAGGCACATAGTGTCTGCGAAAGGCCTTGCTGAAGGTCTTGAATCGCGAATCGTTCCTTTTGAGCTTGTTGGACTTTGCGTAGCCTTTCCACCAGATTCTAGCTGCTCCTATCAAGTTTGCTGTAGCAACCTTCCCTATATCCTTGTCCTTCATGCCATAAGAGTTGCCAAATTCTTCCATCTCGTCAAGCCATGCTTCGCCTCCATACGACTGTCCTTCCCCGAGAACCGACCCAACTTCCTAGTCTTCCACACATTGCTCATAGCAGCAATCCAACTTTCTTTTGGTAGTCATCTCGCCTTTCCTTGCCCCGCTCTTACCGCGGAAGTATCGGACTCACTTTTCGAAGCTAGAACCGTCTTGGCATGCCCAAGTGTCCGATGAACCTGAGCTAGGTGGTGTTGGAGTCCTTTTGTTTCTCCTTTTCCTCTTCCTGTCTCTGACATTTCCCTGATTGCCTTGCCCCTCCGGCTGTGGACCTTCCTCGATGCCTTGCTGGGGTAGTGGTGGAGGTGGAGGTGGTGCAGGTGCATATTCTTGGGCATTCATCAATGGGGTGGCCCAGTGGATCAGCTGATGCATCTGATTCCTCATCTGGACGAGCCTTGCGTTGATTGATTCCACCGTCATTTCCTCGTTGTTGTCATCTTGATCACGTCCGAATAGGTTTCTGGGTACCCACTGGTGATGTCGGCCCTGGCCTTGAGAACCTGAGCCGGTGTTCCTTGCTGCAAGGATTAATCATCAATACTTATTATTTAGGTTACACATTAATCATGCTTATTTATTTTTGAATTCTTGTTAGATACAAAAGAAATCATATGAAAATCCCATTTACAAGTCAAGATCATGGTGAGACATTAATTAATATCTATAGAAATACATTTAATGAATTACATGATAACAACTGAAGAGAGGATTTTCAATACAATTTAATTAATCTAGAAAGCAAGTTTTTCATCATCGATGCCCCCTCATAGATTTGAAGAAGTTCTTGACATTCTTCAATCGTAGCCCCTTGCCGACGTTCTGCAGAATTCTTGCCGCCGATCCTCCTTCTAATGCTCTTGCCATCTGTGGTGCCGGAAGTTCTGGTGCAGTTGCCGCCACTACTGACAAGTGTGCATCCCTGAGGTGGCCTCTGGCGAAGTCGAGAGAATGGAGAGCTACGGCTCTCTTGAAGAGGATGACATGATCTGCTTTGTAGTCTATTCTTGCATGCTGCCCAAAGCCTGAAAGTGCTATAAGGAGCGCCACGGACTCCTCACCCCTTGGGCTAAACTCCTTATGAAAAACTATCATCTGTCCTTGACTAAGGGCCGGAAGGTAGTATCGGTGATTTGCCCTTAATTCCCCCGGCTCCCGTACCTCTCCTTGTTTTTTCTTTAGAACCGTCCTAATGCGGTAAAAGGTCTTCGTGGTCTCTCCACATCGTAGTTGGATTCTCAAGTTGATCTTTGCTAGAAGCTTCCGCATACTCGGGCGCTTGTCGGTGGAGCTTGACCTCTTCCCTACTTATACTGCTTTGGATCTGTTGGAATTCTTCTTACGGAATGATGGGTTCACGATCTTGATACATCCGCCTTATCTCTTTGGCACGCTTTGAATATGCGACATGGTTTCCCCGTGGGAGTGTCGCTGGCTGCTTCCTTGGGATCTCTTGATAGGGTAGTCGATGAAGTCAGCTGCCACGTTTTCTGTGCAATTAGGCCTAGGAGCTCATCGATCCACGAGACCTTCTTCTTGGCAATGGGGAAGGTTGAGGGATGTCGCGGTGCAGTATGTACTCCTGGCCGATGATGGTGGAGTCAGGCCCGTGATACCAACAGACGGTTCGAAATCTCGCCTTAATACTTCCTGTTGTCGGGCTATACGCCTCTCCATCCTTCTTGCCTCCCTCATTTCCCAACTTGGGTTCTCCTCCCCTTGCTCTTCGTAATCCTGCTCAATATGCAACATAGGTGTTCCCGATCTGGGGCCGTAGTATTTGTACTCCGCAGTCTCGATCTCGTGGATATCTATCTGCTGCCTCCGAGTGTCGAGAGATGCCAAATCCAAAGGTTGAATTGACGGTTCCCCTGGTTGGTTGACTGTGTTGTACTGCATGAATAAAGCTAGGGCTGCTTGGGCTGAGAGGTATCTATGCCTATGGTGCTTGCACGTCATGTAATCTGGCATGTTTCTGGTTCTATCCCACAGCCTACTCTTGCCCCTGGCTCCCCCACCTATAGCTTGGGTAAGAGAGTCTAGAGAAACCCATTTCCCTCCCCTAGGTGGCAAGCTAACTTCCCCTGGTAGGATCTGCTGGTCATACTGGCACATGATGTCGGTGTAGTAGGGAGTTCTGGTCAATGTGGCATGGAGATCAAAGAGATGATCAAAGACATGGAAGGCTTGCTCGGCAGGGAATTCACGGATGTGGTTGGTCTCATTGTACCATCTAACAAAGCTCGATGGCGCCATTGAGCAGAGATAGCTATGAAAAAATGGCTTGTGGAGATGAGTAGGAGGCTGGAAAATCGCCTGAAGTGCTGGGAGCAGTTTTGATGGGGAGAAAATGACAAATGAGGCCCCTTTTTATAGACTAGGGATGCCTCGGGTTCCGTGCACAAGGGTTCTTGATGGGAAAAACTTTTGTTCCATGGCTATGGGTGTCCAAATGAGCTACCATGAAGTGTAAATCTAAGCAAAACAAAGCAAGAAACACTACATGGCAGTTTGTTGGGTGAAAATTGGTCAATTTGGGCAAAAAATGGGGCTTAAATCGGGTCGAAGGAAGGCATAAAATGGCCTCTGTGCCGCTAACGCTTGGCTTCAAGGCGGTGTGACCCGATTTGGATCAATTTTGGGTTTGGATGAGCGTTTGGGGAATTTGGAGATGCTAATATGACTGATTGGCACGATTCTAACCTAACTAGCAACTTTTCTCATGCAGATTGGACATGAAATGGCATCAAATCGGCGAAATCGGGTCGAGAAGGCATAAAATGGCCTGCGTCACTTTACGGCGGGTTTCTGTGTGTGACCGGTTTCATGGGTTTGACCTATTTGCAAGAATTTTCCTAGAATTTGTCTAATGTTTGGCCTGCTATGGGTGTTTGGATCGCACTAGACCAGGAATTATGCTAGAAATTGAACTATTAGCTAGATTTCATACAAAAATCGAAACCAATTTACAAACAAAATTTTTGTATTATAAGGGGAATTAGTCAAATTACATTTGTTTTTTGGTAATTAATACAAAATTTGGGTCCTCAAGGGTACTCCTTGCGGATCCGGCGCGCCAAGTGTAGATCCTTGGGCATCAACGTTACCCTCTTTGCATGGATTGCGCAGAGGTTTCCTTCCTCGAACAGTTGGGTGAGCTCGGCCTCCGTAGCTACTCAACACCCTTGTCGTGAGCGATGTCACCCTGTAATCGGTGACGAATTCCTGCATCACCTCTCGCATGAGTCGCTCGAATGGTGCCTTCCTAATCAGGAGATTAGTGCACTGTTGAAAGTGCTTAATCTCCCGAAAAACTCGGGCATGCCTGGAATTTGGTCCGTGATGGACCTTCTTGGGCTTCTCCGGTCGTGGCGGCTTGCTGGTTCTTCTTTGGTCGGCCGCCCTCCACGTGCCATTTGGACATTTTGCGGCGGATTACCGGTCATTATACCCCGTCCAGCGGCGAGGTATTCCCTGTACACTTCGGCGGCGTCTGAAGAGGCGCTCCTCTCGCAGGGCAAACGGTCGCTCGCCCGCCTTCTGCTTCTTGACCACCTTGGGTGGTTTGGGCCACTTCGGGTAAAGTGGTCTTGCGTCGGGGTTTGAGGACTCCCCCACGACCTCGTTCTCTTCCTCCTCTGCTTCCTCTTCGCCATCTCCTCCTTCTCCTTCTTCTTCCCTCCTTGTTGGGGAGGCTCCTCGATCCACTACGGTCCCTCGGGGCCGATCGTTCCCCTCCCTCTTAGTTCTGCGCTCCTCCTCCTAAGCTCCGCTCGCTCCCTCTTCTTCCGTCTTTGCTCTCGTCCAGGCCACTCCTTGACCTTCTCCTTGCCCTTCTTCTTGATGAAGAAGAAGGGCGGGCCTCGAAGCCCCTGCGCTGTCGGCCTCCTGGTCTCCCTCCCCGCTCCCGCCCTGCTGCTCTACCTCGTGTCGGTGGAGGCTCCAAAATGGCGGGACTCATCGGTTCGGCCCGGGTGCCCGGCCGAAGAAGCTGGCTAGCATTGCTAGGCCTCCTCCTCAGAGACGTGGAAGGTGTCATCGCTGCTGGAGGAGAACACCTCTTCACCAGGCTTGGGTCGAAGGTGTGGCAGAATCTTCTTGACATGGCGATCTGCTGCTACGTGTGCCATCGAGAGTGTAGGCCTCTCTCCAAACTTCCTAGCTGTCTGCTTGGTGCGTGCCATACTTAACGGTCTAGCAAATGGGTGACATAAGGCTGAGCAAGAGAGATATGGTGGAGGAAAGAGTTTGGGAGGGAAATGAGGTGGCAGATATTTAAAAAGAAAGGTCCCTGGGAATATTCTCCTACCATAAATAGGCCTACTTATTAGCCCCCCTTTATTAATTACACCAATGTACCCTAATTATTAGTACATATTTAATTATTGGTATCCATACTTAATTTCGTATTATACCTTAGAATTTTCGAATTTCCTAATAGTTTGAAGTATTTATTATGGATTTGCGCCATTTTTCACCCAGGTCTCAGATTGGCATGATTCTTCGACCCATTTTAGGTGAAATTTGATGCAGATGCATAATTTTCACTTCAAATTTACTAGAAGGTGAATTTGACTCATTCATTTCTTTGTCTAATACTTAACCTAATTTCGGACCCACTACCTAGGAGAAAACATTTTCCCCTATTTTCGAGGTTCGATGGTGGGAATTTTTTATTTCACACCCCTATAGGCCTGTTAGACTACTTTCATGGTTATGGTCAGTGCTAGTTCCTGGTCAACCAAGAACATCGCTCTGATACCATTGTGACGCTCCCTGCTAAATATACGGCACCCGGCCGTACACTCGACAGGAAATCCCCCGTCCGGCTCAACAACCGCACAGGCCCTTCGTCTATTCCGCACTCCGAGGTGACCCTAGTGCGGGGAGGGGACACGAAGGTGTCTTGCGTGCCCTTCCCCTATGGGCTCCTATAACAGCGGAAGCGATAAATACGTCAGAACTAGCAATACAATACAACATACTACCTCGAAGGGTAGCTCAACCACATATCCATAGATGCAAAGAACATAATCGTATGCCATAAAACATGAGAGCTCCTACCCGTGGCTCTGACACATAAGGTAGTCGACTGACTAGATAGGCCTCAAGATAGAGCCGGGGCTGGCATAAGACAATGGCTAGGGTTGACCACTCCATCCGCCCCTCCTGTACTTTGTAGATGGGCTAGATCAAGCTGTGGCATGACTCTAACCTTCCGGATACGCAATCCCATGGCATCACCCATCGGGACTACTCCAGGTTGCATCTCCTTGGTCCGACGAGGTAGGAAGGGTTGCATCTTCCCTCCCCGGGATCTAGAGGCTCCACGGGCGGCTAGAGAATCGTGACGACACATGACTCGTACCCGACTGAACCCCCCAAAACAAGAGCCAAGTTGACACTTGCAACTCTTGAGAGGCAGGGCGACACCATTGCCCCAGGAGGTGTCGGACCCATGCTCGGCCCACACGAAGTGACCGACCATAAGCCTAGCCCACTATGGGATCCCCCGAAGCCCCCACTCGGCGGGGATCCTCCCTCCATCTTGCCTCCAGCCCCGTTGTGTAGTGCTGAGTCATATCATAGCTTCCATAGCCTGGTGGGTTCCTATGCACAGGCCGCAACTAATAGGAACTAAGGGATCTACACTAGGAGCATACTACATATGGCCCTAGGTCTCTACCCCCCTTCCCAATACAAGAGGAGCAAACATGATCAACCAACATCCCATAACATCATATCATGATAATCATAATAAGAACATCTTAACCTAATCATACATATCTAACTAACAGTTAGGGTTCCTTGATTAGGGTTCAAGATGTTCAACAAAGGTTCTAGGGTGGCTCTACTCTAGACACGAAATACTAACCCATCTGGAGTGCTAACTTCCAGATGTACTAACATGACTCTACTCAACCTACCTCCTCCAAAAGCGCTTCCTCCCATCCCTGGCGTCTCCATGCTCCTTGACGTGGGTCGAAGGCTTGCTCCCTCAACGATCATGCACACCTTCCAGGGGCTGCAGCTCCAGGCTAGTATGACGAACGATGCTCGAAACGGGGTTTCGGGCACGTAGATGAGAGTTCAGGTGCTAGGTCAGGAAAAAGGGTCTAGGGTTAGGGTTAGAGCCCATATAGGTGTGGGTCCACATGGGATGCCACGTGGCACCACTAGGACGAGGCCGTGTGGCGGTTGCCCAATAGGATAAGGCCATGTGGAAATGGGCCTTATCCTAAGGTTATCTAAGTTAAACAATTAACTTAGATGTGCACCCCTTGCCACTTTCCAAGGCATACAAGGCTACCTAGGTAGACTTGTATGGTGACGGATCCAGGAATATACATATTTATAGCGTATATTCCCCTGGAACGTCACAGTAAAAGCCACAACTATCTAATAGTTAGCTCTTATTGGAGCTATTGTCTCTTACAATTCTAGGAATGTTGGTTTCCTTTCTTCTTGATTTGCATCAAGTTTATTCTTAGTAAATCGACAGGTGTGTCAAGTTCATAAGGCTATTCACAGTTCTTCCTCTCAAGTGATGACTGGTTTTGGAATTTCAGGTTGCCGGCTGCCAACATGGTCATTCTTTGTTTGAGGTATAGATTTCCTCTATTCTTTCTTGAGTTTTTGTGTTCTTAGCTATGATTTGAATGCTGAATTCAATTGCCACAGGATATGCCTATTTTTAAGGCTATAAAAAGTCAATAGCAAGATGGTTGTTGAACTTGCCGCCATTCATTTAGTTGAATGTTCTAATAACCCATATAATAAATGGAAACCCAAATGGCAATTACAAGTTTTGAAGCATTTGCTCCATCTAATGTGGTTGCCAGACAAGCTTGTGCAAAGAAGGGTTGCACTTACTCTTGCACATCTATGCTCGCCTGATGACCAAATGTCTATCTTTATTGATAACAATGGTATGGTTTAGCTCTATCTAGCCTATATATGTAATGTTTTCTCCTTGAAAGCCACTTGAGACTATAGTTAACATTGATATTTGTGGTACCGTGCTCCAGGAATAAAAGTCCTATTGAAGATGTTTGGCTGTATTTCCAGTCCAAAGTTACAAAAGGATAGCGCAGTGGCACTTTGCACATTGTTTACGAAGGCAATGGCTTTCTCGCCAATTGATCCTGCACCTAAGCCTGATCCACCACATAAATGTATAGAATGAGTCAATGCATAGAATGTGGCAGATGCTCTTTATGCAGATCCATCTTGGAGAGAAATTCGTACATCATAACATTGCCTGATGTTACTTTTTTGGTGGAAGGTATGCCTCTTAATGGAATAAATTCTGATCAAGTATGATGCATTACGTGTTTGCATCTACTTGCAGAGAAACGATTTTGTGCACATAAAATAACATTGCTGGCACAATCAAATGCATTTTGTGCAATGTTTGATGGTGGCTACAAGGTAAGCTAAAGCTGAAATTGCTTTTGTTTTATGATCTTGTTCTGTGCCATTGAGGTCTGGAAATTCTTTCTGCAAGAAAGGAGGCAACATGCATTGAATTCCAAACATAAGCTCGAAGGTTTTTGAGCTAATGATGAGGTACTATTAGAAGTTGGAAATAATAGATCTGCTAATTGACATGTGGTTAGGGATGCCATATAGCTGTTGACATGAATGTAGGGGAGGTCTTTGTCAACATGTCTTGTATCAGAAGGCTTTTGCTACAGAATAGATGAAGCGTATTCTGCATGTGATAGATGCCTTAGATGTTCTTAGTGATGAGTAGATTGGGAAAAGAAAAAATGAGACCAGCATTTCTTGGAAAGTAATTGCCAATGAAGTGTCTATGTTAGATTAATCTACATGGACAATGTTGAAGTCACCTCTGATATTGCACAAGACCTCCTTTGTGTTGCTGATCAGTATCTTCATTAAGGCTTGAAGAAGAGATGTGAAGATGCTATAGCAAATGTATAGCGGAGTTTTCCATCAGTGCATGTGTGTGGTTTGTGTTGATGTTTATGATGATTGCAGGACTTGATTGTGTACAATGTGGCCAGTGTATATGACCTGGCAGAGGCTTATCAAGCCATTTCTTTGCAGCATACATATGCCTGGTTCATTCTCTTTGCTGCAGATATGTAGGTTTGATCCAGAAAATCATTCACAAGATTCGAGACTACTTGTAATGGATCTTCAAGCTACAGAATTTATCATGAATTTTCCTAGGATTCTTTTTTTTTTCTTTTTTGGCTATCCAGGGCCATTATCTGGATAAGTACAGGAGAAACATTTGCACTGAACAATACTTTGAAGATGACAATCTGATGCCTTGGAAACCTCAATAATGTCCTTGCTAATAATTTATTAGGAAATGACCATGTAATTTTTTATTGTATTATGGAGGGCTCGGGCATCAATGTTCTTTGTACCGCAACTAAGGGAAGTGTTGCAGATGGGGACACTGTTTTCTTTATTGACAGCTGAGTAAGTTCATCAATTTCTTGATTATAAGCACTGTTTGTAAAGCTGTGGAACAATTCAGTGGTTGTCGTGTTCTCTTGAGTATGGAATTGAAAATGGTTGATTCAGTAATCCATTACCCTTAGTCTATCATGGGCAAGACTATAAATGGGCCTCAAAACTAACAACTATGGGAACATTGTTGTCACAATGTTCCCCCTATGCACTATGATAGCCGCGAAGTTGAAGTTGTAGATAGCTACAAGTATCTTGGTGTAGAATTCTGTAAGAACACACTTTGGGAACAGTGTATTACCAAGCGGGTGGCTGCTGGATGGAGAGCACCATGAAGCGCCATCTCCACTATATCTGCAAGGTGCACCACATGGATGATGTTAGGTATCCTGTTCTTGCACTTGCCATGGCTGAATCTCCTCAGCGTTTGAAACGATGTTGGAAAGAGCATTGCACTACATGGTTTGCCCGTTGGGTCAGGCAACTGTGAAACCTTCGCTCGATGCTTGCCGATTCGATCCGAGCTTTTGCAACAATATCTCAATGGTCGTTTTTCTCAAAAGATATGGGGATTATTTTGGCCCAAGTGGCGGTCATTATCATGCACACATAAATCCTATCTTGGCACCAAGGCCCCAAGCTTATTTGCTTGCTTCATTGTCGGGAACAAGCTTGTAGCTATTGCATCAATTCGCCACGGGGTCCCCACAGCTCACGGATTGAGACATGTAGATGGGAGCGCCGCAATTGTCAGAAGTTTAGACTATGTGCCCTGTTGCGATTCTGAGGTTATTGAAGATGAAAGCCATACTCTTCTGAGTTGCCCTGCGTTTGAGATAGTCCGGAATCATTTTTTGACCTTAGCATTCCATTCCATGCTTCCACAACTTCTCGGAGCACCATCTGTGCATGACTTGGCATTATACATACTTGAGGTTCTAGATAAACGCCACGCATTATCGAGCCCCGGTGAGTCATTATCTCGCTTGTCTAGTATCATCATTATCGCAAAGTTTTTCCCCTTGAAAACCTTTTTGAGGTGGGTTTTTAATCCTAGTAGTAATGATTGTACTAGCCCATTGTATGGGTCCCATGACCTATTGCTCTCCGTGGACGTTAAAAAAACTATTCTATTCTATTATGAGAACTTTAGAGAATATTCATCAAGGTACAAAATATTGATATCACTATTAACATTCCCAAATTCAAGGTCCACAAATAACCACAAACCCAAAATTGCATATGAAGCATTGTTTTCCTTTAGATGTTCACATGCTTAAATCGACTATCTTTATTACTTAGCAAAAAGCACAGCAACACTGGGCACTTTTTCTAGCATAATTATAAACGTCCACAACACACGTACAATGCACTAGATTAAATACACTTAAGGCTTGCAAGGAAAGATTAAACGCCCTTAGGCTTGCATAAATCTTCATAGCGTACCAAAACATCAACTATGAGAAAATTGAATTCTTTAACATTGGGACCATTCACTAGAACTCTTTCCAAATAATAATACTATGTTCTTTACTCTACATCTAGGACCAATGTTATTCATAATTATCTCCAAATTTTTACACTTCTGGGATATTAAACTACTAAACAATGTGTCTAAACATAGAATACACGCCATAGAAATAAAAAGTTTGCTCATTTATTCCCTCCTCAATGGTTTTTCAAGCAAGGCAGAAAGGTACACCTCCTCTTTATCTTTCCTGTCTACCTTAGGAGCAACAGCCCACTTCAATTTGTTGTATCCAAGCAATTCAAACATGGGGATGTATGTTTTGTTCAACTGATCCATTCTACAAAAGAACCTGTCTAACCAAAATAGACCACCAGGTCTGATAACCCTGTCAATGTCATACAACAAAAATTCCAGTGCCTGAAGAGGCAGCCAGTCATTAAGGATATGCATAGAATGCACAAGATCAAGAGTGTTGTCAAAGAATGGCAACCTTGGAGACACTGTGATATGCATTGGAAAAAGGCCCCTCAATCCAAGGTATTCATTAAAAGGACCATTCAAATTCAATGTAGTAGTCACAATAGTAACCCCCTTTTCTTTCATTCTTGCTGCAAAAGACCCTGTGCCACCTCCAAGATCAAGCCCTATTCTAATGCTGCCATTCTTGAGACCTAAAATCTCATCAACAGAAAAGTCAATTTCACCTTTGTTGTAGATCCACCTTGTTTGTTCAATTCCTTCCAGATCAAAGCAGTCCATGCAATCCTCGAAGACGCCGAGCTCGCGGCGGGTGTTGAGGCAAGTGATGTTCTTGCAAGAGTAGTGAGACCATCTGATAGAATCATCTGCTGGCAATTTCCAAATGGAATGCATCAAAGGGTAGGGTTCATGCAGGGAGGCAGAGGGAGAAAAGCACCTTCTTCTAGGCAGGGGCTCACAGCCTCTGACCATGAGGGCCTGTGCTATGTTCCAGTCATCAGGACATAGGGCATCTACAGTATAGGTCATGTACTGTATTAACAGATCCAAGTTGAGCAGGCAAGAATGCCCTATAGGGTTAACCATCTCATCCAAACCTGTGGTAGGGTTTCGTCCTAAGGGGAGCTTCCTGGCCTTTACATACTGCTTCAGCTCATCAGGAAGAGCATGTTGTTTTGAACCCTTTGATCCTTCATCATCTTCCTTAAGCAGATCTAGAAGCTTTTCTATCACATCAGAATCATATATGCCATTTTCATTTTCCTCTGCCTCTGTCTCTTCTTCTTCTTCTTCAGCTGCACTCTGATGAAAAATTTGAACTTCCTCAGAAGTTTTACTAGAACTTGAGGAGATTAACCCTTTTATCTCTGCCTGAGATTTTCTGAACTGATCCATCAGTGCCTGCACATCCTTCCTCATTTCCAACACTTCCAGCCTGGTGTTGGCCAGATCTGCTTTTGGAACTGAAGATTTGCCTGATTCTTTCAATTGGGTAGTGAATCCCTGAAAATTTGCAAGATTTCGCTCTAGATTTCTGCTTGCTGATAGGCTGTATAGGGCCATTATGTTGGTGCCCACCACAGACGTCAGAAGCAAGAGTGTCCACATCAAATTTGCCACTGATCCAGTTTCTTTGCCTCTGTTTCCCCATTCAACTGCCATGACTGATCTTATGGTTCTTATTTCCTTTGCCTTCTTTTCATGCCAAAAGCACACAAAATAAGTACCCAATCATCACAGAACGGAGAACGCTCAAGGCGTGATTAAAAAAAAGGGCTTTCCTCACACTTTTCTGTAAAGAATGCGAAGGGAAATCAGCCTGTTTTCAGGATCACATGGGCCGTTTGAAATCTTGTGCATGAAATGAATTCATGGTCGGTGACTTATTATGTAGAAGCTTGATCAATGGCATGTTTTAAAAGAAAAAGCTTTTTCAGTGCACAAACTCCTAAATCGTTTCCCTATTTTCTTTATGGTCTCGGTTTTTATGGCAACTAAGATATCAATGCAAGTCAAAGCTTCTTGCTTTCTTAACAGATTTGAAAGAGTTCAGTCAGTTTAATATTTTAAATAATCTGGATTTTTAGATTTTGCATTTATATCCTTCTTAGATTAGTTTACGCCTCCCATAAAAACTGACCTGTTGCATTAAGCTATTTAAAGAATGGGCAGTACTGAAAAGTTGTTCATTGTCAAATTGCAATATTCATAGATTCTTGAAGTATCAGTGCAAACCTAGCAATATTTTACTATATAACCTTTTTGAATATTTTGTCACATAAAAATTCTGAAGGGTCCTTGTTTTGTTCTTGTACATCAAGCACCTTCCTTCATATCCGCTGTAGTGGTGAATGTTGTTGGTCATTCCCTGCTCAATGGCTTCTCAAGCAAAGCAGAAAGATACACCTCCTTTTTGGCTTTCTGGTCTAACTTAGGAGCAACAGCCCAATTCAGTCTTTTGTATCCAAGCAGATCAAACATGGGAATATATGTTTTATCCAACTGATCCAATCTACAGAAGAATCTGTCTAGCCAGAAAAGTCCACCTGGTCTGATCACCCTGTCAATATCATAGAGCAAAAACTCCAGTGCCTGAATAGGCAGCCAGTCATTAAGGATATGCATAGAATGCACAAGATCAAGTGTATTATCAAAGAATGGCAGTCTTGGGGAGACTGTGAGATGCATTGGAAAAAGGCCTCTCAATCCAAGATACTCATTGAAAGGGCCATTTAAATTCAGTGTAGTAGTGACGATAGTAACACCCCTCTCTTTCATTCTTGCTGCAAAAGAACCAGTACCTCCACCAAGATCTAACCCTATCCTGATACCCCCACTCTTAAGACGCAAAACATCATCGATAGAAATATCAATTCCCCCACTGTTGTTAAGCCATCTTGTCCTCTCAATCCCTTCCAAATCAAAGCAGTCATTGCAATCTTCATAAATACCCAGTTGGCGCCGCTTGTTGAGGCATTCTATACTTTTGCAAGTATAGTGAGACCATCTAATGGAATCATCTGCTGGCAGTTTCCAGAATGAATCCCCCAAAGGATAGGGTTCATGCATGGCTGCAGAAAGAGAGAAGCACCTTCTTCTAGGCAGGGGTTCACAGCCTCTAACCATGAGGGACTGAGCTATGTTCCAGTCATCGGGACAAAGCGCATTGACAGTGTAATTCATGTACTGCTTGAGCAGATCTATGTGCACAAAACAAGCATGTCCTATAGGGTTAACCATCTCATCAAGACCTGTGGTAGGGTTTCTACCTAAAGGAAGCTTTCTAGCCATGATATACTCCAACAACTCCTCAGGAAATATATGGCGCCTCGGACTATCAACTTCTTCCTCTTCCTCTGTGCCATCTTCCTGCATCAGATCTTTTCCAGTAGCTATTTCTACTAACTTTTGCACCATGTCTGAATCATCAACATTTGCCTCATCTGCTTCATCTGTCTCTGCCTCATCTTCCTCTAAATCCACATGCTTAGAAACTTTGTTAGCTAAATCTACATGGTTAGAAACTTTACCAGAAGATGCAGAAGACAAGATGAGCCCTTTTATCTCTGTTTGAGATTTCTTGAACTGGTCTCTAAGGGTTTGGACATTTTGGCGGATCTCAGACAATGCCTCTCGTGCCTTGACCAGATCCTCTGACGGAGATGAAGATTTCGTGTATTGGGCACCCATGTCTTGGAAACTTGCAAGGTTTCGCTCCACACTTCTGGTTGCCGTTAGACTATAGAGAGCCATTATATTGGTGCCCACCACAGAAGTGAGAAGTAACAGAGTCCACATAAAACTCGTTACCGATCCAATGTCTTTCCCTCTGCTAACCCATTGAAGCGCCATAGCTTAGCTCCCTTCACTTCACTTGTTATTCATGGCAAAACATTGTGAGATCATAGTCAAATATGAAACCTAAAATGTGATCCCCTAATCGCTTATGAGGCGCTTCAGGATTTGGCCATTGAAGACGAAATTTCTCATTGATCTCAGACAGACACAAACTTCCAGACTGCCTTTTAGAAAGGTCTATTGCGTGAACATGTATCCTCTTGGATTTTACGTCAACAACAGTATCAACAGAACCCGATAGAGATTATAGCCTGCAAGCAATGGTGCACCATCACATGCAATGTGTACAGCTAGCTTTACTCCAAAGATAGCAGTGTTTCTACCAAAACGTTTAGTTTTTTCATTTATGGTTCATATATACCTATCCGAGATGCTGCCAAAATATTTGAGTTCTTACGTTTGTGTTTTATATGTTTAATCCCATGCTCCCAATGTGACATGACCTAAAAATTGCTTCCAATGCTGTCAATATGGCATGAGATAAATATTTGTCTTTTCCTCTTCTTCGCAGGTAACTTGAATTTTTAATCCGAGGTAGTACTAATATTGTTATTGTGGTAAAACCATTACCACCTCATCTTATGAATAAGGTGAGAGGCACTACGGATTGCCCCAATGCCACAGTTATTCTGAATAAGGTGAAAGGCACTACGAATTGCCCCAATGCCACACGTAGTTATTCTATGCTATTTTATTTTGTGCTATTGGACGGGGTTCTTAGAGTACAAGTGCAAACGTTGCGGAGTAGCGCGAGTGTAGTTCGAATTTCCATACCCAATTATATTCTAATTATAACTACTCTAATCTTACTAATTACTCCAGTCCACCTCGATCTCAGGCAAATTGCTCTGCTCTCGATTCTGAAGGTTTGGATATCATACCTATGGTCTTACAATACAAACCTCCTTGGTTTTCTTTTGTCTACAATGCTCGCTATTTACCATGCAAATTTTGTTGTTGTGGTATTTCATGGGAGACGTGATTTTTTCGGGTTTTGATCAAAACTAAAAAAGCAACTACAAACAACCACAACAACAAAATTTGAAAAGGGGGGGGGAGAGAGAGAGAGAGAGAGAGAGAGAGAGAGAGAGAGAGAGAGAGAGAGAGAGAGAGAGAGAGAGAGAGAGAGAGAGAGAGAGAGAGAGAGAGAGAGAGAGAGAGAGAGAGAGAGAGAGAGAGAGAGAGAGAGAGAGAGAGAGAGAGAGAGAAATGAAATGAAATTTATTATTACGCCTTCGAGACCGCCAGCCTATGAGACGCTTACACATCACAATCAAAGTCATAAACAAATCATCCAAAGGCATCCTCCGAGAATAATACACTCGGGCTCCTCTACCTCTATCTCCTCCACATTTTTCCTTTTCAACCATTCCTCTCTATGCTTAAGAATCTCAACAATACACCCTCCAATACATGAACCTGGGTACCGAAAAAAATCACTAAGTGAATCCACATCAATCCCATACTTTGCTCTTATATGGAATAGGCATCACAAAAAAGAGCAAAACATGCGCCTCATCCTCCACTACCCCTGCATCACATATTTTACAACATCTATATTCATGTGCAATGTCCGCCCATCTCCCAACTTCTACACCAAGATGATGTGAACTTAACCGGATTCTAGCAATTGCTTGCCTGTACTTCACTGATATGGGTTCCCTGAGATATTGTGCTTCTACGAAAAAGAGGGATTCATGTGATTCCTATAATATTCTTTCTTCAAACCGGCAAGACGCCCCATGACTTATTTAGAAAACTCGTCTTAACCCAGCCTATCAATATCTTTCTTGTGCATCCATAACTCATCAATATTCATCCCCATTTCACAAGCCACTTAGTAACATCAGATACCATCCTTTATTCCTAGTTTCTTCTAGAGCATGTCCGGGCAAACTATTGACTGGCATATCATACAAAACCTTGCACACATAGCGTAGCAACTCGCGCATAGAGCTTCAGCCTCAAGTGACATCATCCCGCACTCTACTAACATCATGTCATAGGGTGTCTGCATTTTAGTACCCAGCTCAGTATGGAAAAACTTCTTTTGTATCTTTTCCACCTTTTTCCATCTGTCATTAGCAAGTCCAGCCCCAAACTTCACATCCATAGAGCACTACTGATGCACAAGCACTTTATAAAGCATACGCTTCATTTCAAAAATTCCAAATATCAAGACTCACACACTTTTCGCAGATGGCATATAATGCCTTTAAGCCAAGATTCACTCTATGTTCAACAAATGTTTTGATTCCGGTTAGGGCTCTTATCTACAATCAAGTCTAAATATTTATAATTCTCCATAATCTCCACTTGCTTACCCATATAATCGAAATGAACATGATCCGCCTTATCAAGGCCAAAAACCACGACCTTGGTCTTATCCAGATTCACCCAAGATACCCATAGCATCACGTAATCTTGCGAGCACATCTAGATGAGTTTGCATCCCTTCTATGCTCCGAGAAAGCAGCACCACATCATCATCAAAGATATAGTAAAAGCTTAAAAACGCATACCTATTCGAGGTGTACCATCTCCTCCATGTGCTCAGATCCATCCTTCAAGCCGGTCTATAAATAGACCAAACAAAGTAGGTGACAACGGACATCCCCGCTTCACCCCCATATTGCTTTCTACCACTTCATCACATGATCCTAGAAAAGGAAATGATAATTGTACAAGTACTTTCTTATAAAGTACACTTACAAGATGCCTAAGGCTTGATGGGATCCCCAAATCCACCATCCTCGCCACAAATTTCGCTTTATCCACCATATCAAAAGCTTTACCGAAATCTACAAATGTAGCAAAACATAGGTTTCCTTTTACCAATAACCTAATCCATCATAGTGGGAGAGTAACCGGATGATCGGTGGTGGACTTCTTGGGTCTAAAACCCGCTTGCCCCTTTGCTTTCGACATTATGCTCTTACGTCCAAATGCTAATTTTACGCCAAGTATGGAAGCAAACAATTTTGCATAAAGACTACTAACCATGATGGTACGATAGTTTCCCTCGGATCAGCAGAGAGAGAGAGAGAGAGAGAGAGAGAGAGAGAGAGAGAGAGAGAGAGAGAGAGAGAGAGAGAGAGAGAGAGAGAGAGAGAGAGAGAGAGAGCAGTAAGCCCCCCGCCATGAGGGGCAAAGATGACTTTAAGGTGTGAAACTTCGTAAAGTTGCTATATTTTACCATTTTTTAAAATTTGGATTCGATGGTTTACTAGGATGCGTACACTAAAGAACTTCATAAAATCGCCAAAATTTGATAATATTGCATCCCAATTATAGTAAATTTGCCAAATTAATGGACATTTTACAGTAAAAACCTCAACTTTATGGTAAAACATCTAATTCTATTAAATTCGTTTCTATAAAAATATTGGAAAAGTGGAAAACAATCGCCACCATTTCTATAGTTTAAAAGCAGCTAGAGGATGATAAAGTCATCACTGGAGAGGGGGCCAGCCTCTGGCCAAAAATCGCCCAGCCTGCTTGTTTGTTCATTCATTGGCATGGCTGCTTATTGATCAACCCAAAAAATTAAGAGGAGGGAGGGGTAGAAACAGTCGTTGGTTGGAGGAATGCGCGCATGGGTTTTTTTTTTTTTTTTTTTTTTTTTTTTTTGGGGGGGAGGGGGTGTACCATAGCGAGGGTTTGGAGCATACTTAGAATGTAGAAGAGATGACGGTGGTGGAATTTGCCCTGCTCCGATTGCTCGGGCGTTTCCAGATGCAGCTCCTTTGGCTAGTTGGAAATATGAAGGGTCAAAAACTGAAGATCCATGACCAGGTGACTAGCTTGAACTGCATCTAGAGCTTTTTGTGTAGGCCAGCATGCTAATATTTGGCTGTTTGCTTTGCCACCATGCCAAAGAAAACTTCTTTAATTGTATTACTGTTATGAACCCAAAATTTCAGCACCAAAAATTTCGATTTGTATTCACATCAAACCATCAAAGTACACAGCAAGTACTGCCTCCCAGGAGGCTGTATACATGAAAGCCACGTATACAGATAACAAGATGACACCAATACAAGATAACTATGTACATTCGTGGTCCCGCCAGCTATCAAATAGCCTGCACATGCTTCCACGGGTCAATAATATGCATAGGAGTTATCTAGTAGAGTCAACATGAAGCAATGACTAACTGACAGCAAGAACACACACATATGGAATCCACCAAACACGCCATAGCATCTGCCACACAGATGCTCCCCACCGTATCTAGACAGTACGTCGCCTAGAACCCCCGCATTGATGGATCTAGTATAAGAGAAAGACTACAAGCAATATAAAAGCTAGGCTCCCAGACTATTGGTTACATCCGCCACCATCCCATATCAGCGATAGATCTTCCCTCACCAGCACCTCTGGCCCCTATCTAGATAAGCTACACTCATCTCATATCATGCCTGCATAAACTCCCTCAAATAAGTACACATTGTGCTTATCACAACATCACAAAGATACCGTTCCTAATGGAGCAAGGCTCCATAGAACTTCCAAGTACTCCTGGCGTGTTGACAAATATATAATCTTGTCCCATACTAAGATCATATACTTGTCTCAGCATTATACTAAAGTCCTTATAATGAAACAAGCTTCTGCTTGTCTCAATACATGACGGAAAGCATCGGAAGGAAGAGGCCTGATAGCTCCGTAAAATACTACTGGCCAGCATGCTCTTGGTTGCTACTGCAACCCACTGCCCGCCAGGACTAGATAAATAATCCAAGCTTATCTCAGCTGATTCTACAGAATTTCAAGAGTAAGTGGGTTAGCAATCTAGAAGGTATTGGTCTACGGTACTTCTGGCTTCTAGGCATATTCCATATCAGTTACCGCGAAGCTTATTAGAATAGAATAGAAAGTTTATTAACGTCAAGCCTCCAGGCTATGGGACAAATATACAATGTCTAACCGAAAATAAAAACTAGGTATCAAATTTTATCCACATAATCCGTACTCTCTAGGAGTTCACGGATAAATCTCCAAGATGTGGTAATGTGGAGAACTTTTTAAACAGTTTGTGCATAGGGATGTTCAAATTGAGCATAGGATATTTTGCTCGGATCGTGTCATGCTTAGGGCAGGAATATATGGCATGTTCTTCTGTTTCTATGCCTTGCCCACAAGTGCAAAGTCTTTGCCATGTATCCAATTTCAGCCACCGGCCGTGTTCTAAAATAAGATGATGTGAACTCAAGCGCATCCGTGCAATAGCTCGAACCAATCATGGGAATACATCATAATGCTGCAAGTAGGGCTGAATCATATGTTCATACTGAGGGTTAAAATCTCTGATTTAATATTCGACTTTAATATTCGACTTTAAAATCCTTACTACAAATGTCAATGTGTAGACCCAATCGGTTAAACCATTTCCTCAAATCTCAGTCTGTACCAACAAGGTTTCCCAGCAGTTTCCATTTGAATTGATGCTTGAAGGGCAGCATTACCTAGTGATGCATCGGTCGTTTTCTTATGCAAGTAGGCCAAGGTTTTGTTCATAACATGTACCTCAAGAGGGTAGGATCCGCTATCAAGCAACATTACTTCATAAGGAGTGCATCTCTTGACGCCTAATGTCATATTAACCAAGTTTTTTGTATTGCTTCCAGCTCAGTCCACTTTGATCTACACAATATAGGCCCCCAGATTATAATGCAACTGGTAGGACTAAAGCTTCGAAAAGCTTTTTTCGAAGTGGCCAGTAAACAATATGTGCATGTCGACAAACATTGGCCACGGCATAAAAGGCTTTCAGAGCAGCAGCTATACGATTTTCAACCCCCATTGTCCAAGCATTACGTCCAACAAATACCTTATGCCCAAGATAGCGATATGAATCAGTACATTCTATTGCCTGTTATTGATAGAATAGAATAGAATAGAATAGAATATGATTTTATCGTCCACGGAGACCAACTGGCCTATGTGACCCAAGTACAAAGAGAGAGCAAAGCAGCGATACTACCGGGGGATTAAAAAACCCCACCAAAAGGGTTTTCGGGAAAACCTTAGTAGCAATAAGGATGTCGACATACCGCACGCTATATACATAATCACAAGTACCGAGGTTAATGCCCGGATGTGGGGCATAATCGAAGTCCGCTTTATCCATTACCTCCGTGAGGTACGATCCCAACAAGCCTACAGAGGTCGTAGCTCGCGAGCTCATGAGTGGCCCGGCATTAACTAACCGAGCATACCGAGCCTGATATGCTCGTGATGACGGACAGGCCCCGAGAGCGTGACTTTCATCCTCAATGGCACCACGCTGGAAGATCGACAGACTGCCCTCACGCGGCTCCCAAATCCATCTCCCCTGCCTCAATGCGAGGTGGTGTGCACTGTATTAACGAAAGCAATCACTCTGCGCTTTTTCATGGGTAGATGGGTGCGCATGTAGTGGTGTGGGCCCCTCGTGAGCATGGGATTAACCCGTTGTCGATAATTTGCCACCTTGACATGTGACGTGGCCTTCGCGATCCCATGAAGCAAGCATCCAAGAAATCGCTTCAAAGCAAGCGTTCCTTCGGTGTATGCACCGGGTCTACATCCGCGGTGCCGCACATTCCATCGCGAGAACCACCGGGCTTGCTTGTCTTTCCGCAAGCTTTGAGTCGCCTGCGGGCCCATCGCCACCGCCAAAGCAAGGTTGGGCAGCCGGGCTTCATCCATAGCCACCACCTTCCTCGAAGTAAATAATGTGACGTTCCGGTCGCAGCCCTCTCAGAATGGAAGGAAGCCTGCCTCCCTCGAGCAAGATCCGATATGGGGACCGTGGATTTCACTCCCGCGCCCGGGCCAAGAAGGCCTTTTGTACCGCTCTAGATCGTTCCAAGTGGTGAGGGATATCACCGCCCCCACACTTCGCCCCATAGAGGAGGACTCGAACAAGTGTGCCTGGTAACCCCATGCATCTGGCCCTACGCTTTGTATTTGTTGTTTTGCATTGCATCTGGGGCTTTCCGGCGCAAGGACCAAGAATCCGATGGATGCATCCCAAGTGTGTGGTAGTAGAAAACTCAATGCCCAAATACTTATAAGATCGAGTCACCTCCACTACCGCCTTACGGTAAGTGAATGAGGGAAGGCGTGGGTGTCGGATGATGGGACCAGCAGCACCCTCGTCTTGGCCAAGTTAACTCTCATGCCGCTGAATTGGCGTAAAGTGTCCAAAGCATCCAGTGGCGTTGCATGTCCTCCGGGTATATATGCGAGCGGTCAACATCATCGGATATATGAGTTGCCGGATTATGTGGTGCATCAATCGGCGCCTCCCGGCGTTTCGGCTAGCCATTCTTCTAGCTGGTCAATATACAAGCCGGAAAGAGCGGGGGGGGGATAGAGGCAGCCCCGGCGCACTTCAATACTACTAACAACGGGCTCCCGACGATTGGTGAGACGAACCGAGCAAGCCTCGTGATAGTCTCAGGATATAGCATTCGCAAGTCGATCGGGTCCCTGCAAATGTCTCAACTGGCCCCACAACTTATCTCGAGGCACCGTGTCAAAAGCCTGCGAAATCCACAAAGCAACAAGATGTGTTCGGGCGCTGATTCCGCTATCCTCTATGAGTGTTCGCAGAGTGAAGATATGGTCAATAGTAGAATGCCGGGCGGAAGCCTCGCTGCGGAGAGCCCGCACTCTCCATCCTCGCCAAAGTGTCGCCGTCAAGAATCCGGCAAGCAACTTGGCAAAGACAGAATCGACCATAATGGTAATGATAGTTGGTCGGGCTGGGGGGTCCCCTCGCTTTGTATATAGGCACAAACTCACCGTAGTCCAAAGGCGGGGGAAGCCTTCTTGCAATGCCCCGCTGAAGAGTCTTTGAGGAGAACCGGCACCATTGGGGCCCAGCCCACTTGAGAAGCTCTGCCTGCATACCATCCAAATCTGCTGCCTTCCCGTTAGCGAGGCGTTGCAGGCCCATTATGACATCCCCTTCAGTAATGACCAGTGCTAGGCCCGCTCATGAGGTATCTTTGCGGGCTTCAAGGTAGCCTGTTCTTTACCAAAGCAAAGGACTTTTGTTTTATCTAGATTCGCCGTTAAGCCAAACTGTAAGCAAAAGTTTTCAAGGGATGTAAGTTGCTGCTGTAAGTCACCCATGCTATAAGCACATAAAAGCAGGTCATCTGCATATAATAATAGTATCACTAGCTCATGGGCAATACGCGAAAACCTGCATTTTTCCTTTATATATGTTGATAATGACACTTTGATGGCCACACCTAGCCTTTTCTAACTTTTTAGACGTGTCAAATAGACATACAGGCTGAAATATCAACACTTTCAATCTTTGTTGCATCAAAGGAGTTCCAAGACCATCTCACTGAAATCTTTGATAGCCCATGAAATGACCCTAATTTCCACAACTATGTGTAAAGAGACCATACGATAACCAGCAATCATTCTATTTAACAATAGTTCTATATACATATTCATTGCTCCTCTTCACAAACCCAAGTGCCACTAGGAAATGTCTCTTGTGACACTTAGGGATAGAATTATTCATTTGCCCAATTATGATGAGATTATACACAAAGCCGTAGGAGGAACATAGGCATTTAGATATCATAGATGTCTTTGCAACTCTTGTAGCTAGTATGGTAGAACTTACCATATAAGTGCCTAGTTAAGTAGATGATAAAAAATATACTATGAATTCTGATAAAATGTTCGAACATAAGGCTCCGTTTAAAGACTCAAAACCTGAAAAAGTGCTTGCTATGGTCCAATCATCTTAGATTGCAGATAATTGTGGCATCTAATACCAAGTTGCTATCCCATAATTAAGGATCTAAACACCCTTGCTTGGTTATTGTATTATGTATTATTACCACCTTGCAGGGGTGTTTAACCCCCTTTTAAAGATTGTCATTAGATGTTTGGCATCAAACCGGGGTTTTACATGTGCTACACTTGGAGGCCCCGTGCAGTTTGTGCAATTGATTGAATTAACTTTTAACGCATAAATTAAACAGAGGAAATAACGCATCACTATAGGTACTCAAGTTCAAAAAAAATTACATTAGTAAAACACACCAAACACTTTCATTTACCTTGTGCTAGTCCAAAGCCTAACATGGGACGTAAATCTTTTAGAGCCATAAAGGTAGTTTTGCGCCGTGTGCTCTCCTCGTCTTTTCGTTTATTTTGTGGCCTCATCTTTACAAACATAATTTTTGTGCAGATTTATGTTTATCAGACGTCGAGGATGTCGTTCTGGCCGAAAACGTTACTAGTATCCTTGTCGTCTACCATATAGACATTGGGCATGTTCTTTTCCAAGGTATGGATGCTGTGGCATTGCATGGTATGGGCGTCTGGTTTTACGGGCATGATTACACCGTGAAGGTTAGGAGACCTAGCTTGAGGCTGGTTGAATTGCCCCCTTTAAATGAACTGTGTAAGCCACAAACTAATGAGAACAATGTAATTGCAATGTAACTGTGTAAGCCATAGACTAATTCCGACCTAACATGGGACATAAATCTTTTAGAGCCATAAAGACAGCTGAAATTTTCAACCATTATTGTTACCTACTAGAGAAGGTACCATGTATGATCTAGATAATAATGAAAACTTAACAACTTTTTGACCATATCATCGATTATTTAGTAATTTTTTCCACAGGTTCTCATCTTTACGGAGGTTTAATACCTTGTCCTAGTCAGCAGGAAGAATTGGACAAAAATAGCATGAAGAGAAAACCAGACAGGACAAGGCCTTGGCTGTGGACCTTGAAAAAAAATATTCCAGGTGTGCGGCAGCCCACTCAATATTCCAGGTATCAACAGCCCACCTGCATACGTGGCATCCGTTAGCAAAGTCAAGGCTAGATGCCCACAATGTATGTTTCACTAGAATCGTAGTTGCATAGAGCTTTACAAATGTTTTCTTTTGATGGATCAGATGGATGTAGGATGGATTAGATGCTTGCACTGTAGACTCGCCATTCATTTTGACAATGGCGCTTGCAAACATGTGATTTGAAGTGTGGACATGAGTTTTCTTCTCTCTGAGGATGAGACTGCCAATATGACCGAATTATATCATGGGGGTTATTTCAATTGTCTAGCTATGCGAATGGAAGACATTTTCATCTACAACATGACAGTTAAACTAGACATATTACAGAATAGATACAATCCAAATGTTGGGAGCCAATGTGAATTGTAATATATACAATCCAAATGTTGGGAGCCAATGTGAATGGAAAATATTTCGGATTGCAGCATGTTGTGTGGGCAATGTTAAAGGGACAAGCTGAATTGCCACAAGTTGTAGAAAAGTTTTTTCCCTTGTGCTAGCCCAATGTGAATGGAGTGTATATTTGGATTAATTAAAATTAATGTACAAGAATTGATGCTTTTTCTAAATGAATTTTCTATTCTCTTGGGCACAACAAAAAGTGTAGCCCACATTTTGTTGAATTATATGGGACATTCTCGTTGGAAATATGAAGCAGTACAAGTTGTTCAAACACGGGTAATACAATTTATGGAAGTTGCTCAAACACCATACCCTAAAAGTTCTTTACAACCTGACTTCTCTTTGAAAATACACTTGTTAGTATAGATTATTATATTTCAAGTTTAGCCAAATATACCCTCTTTGAGCAACTTCCACAAAGACTTGAACAATGGCGATTGATAGACTAAGGAAAAGGTCTAGTTGGACAGCGTTAGTTACGTTACAATTTTCTATTCTATTCTATTTTATGTTGCCGTGTATTACAGCGTGTATAACAAAATTGCCAGGAGGTTACAGGTAATAGCGATTTCGTCGAAACTGCTCAAACACGAAATACGTTTTTTAGGTGCGCATTGGAGCTCTATAAATGGGCACTGGCTGAGTGTAGAGTTCATATTTTTTAAAATCATGGGTGTAAAATTCTGGCTGCTGTTTAAAAGAAAGCTGATGGTGTCTGTAAAGTTGAGCAGATATCTCTGGGATCTGCTTCATGAAAGGCTGAGAAGAAAGAAAGATGAAGAGCAGTATATCCGATTGATCGGCAAACAGAATGAAGCAGGAAGAAGCAAAATTGCCATACTTTATGAGCAGGCAGAATTGGAAAGAATAGCAGCTCTCAAATGGAGAGCCAAGCAGATCGAGATAGATCACAAGCTCAAGGAAGGCCATCACCTGCCATCCGATTTGCCAGCTGTCAACAGCCCACCTGCACTGATATCCAAAGCTAAGGCTAGATGCCACCAATGCATGTTCCACCATGGTCTTGAATGTCAAGAGTTTCATCAGCTTTTGCTTTACATTGAGATAGAAGATGAAGAACCTAAAGAATGGATTCGATGCCTGCGCTGCGGACTCGTTGTGTCTTGCCATACTGATGGTTGCAAACATGTAGCTTGCAGATGTGGTCATGAATTTTGCTCTACCTGTGGATGGGATTGGCCAGTCTGAATAGCTAAAACTAATAACTAACCACATTTGTCTTTGTCCAACCCTTCTGGAACTCTAGGTATTCCCTGCCACACCTTCCTCCACACTACACCATGCATTTTGCTGGTAGCTTTATTGTCAGAATCATACAACTAAGAACTCTCCTTGTCCCATCCTCTAGCTATGACATCGTGTGTCCCCGACACACAGAACTCTGCCTGTCCCATGCCCCAGCTGTGACCAGTGCGCTTGGACATGGAAGAAGAAATGTAAAATGAAAAGTTAGGTCTTCTCATTGTAGGACGCAATGTCATGGCAGCCTTTAATGCTTAATGCTGGTGTTTTCACTTGCTCAAGATGTCAAGCATAACATATAAACTATAGAAACAAAGAGCAAAGATTGTTTGATGGGGATTTCTTATATCTATAACAAAACAATGTTCTAATAAACACACAATGTTACAAACAGGGACCCTATTTGCTTTAAAGCATTTGTCTTCTTTTTTTTTCCAATTGATTTGGCTACTTCTATTAGAACAAGCTGCTAGTAGAAGGAGGAGTGTTAGATGTTCTAATAAACACACAATGTTACAAACAGGGACCCTATTTTCTAAAAAGCATTTGTCTTTTTTTTTTTTAATAATTGAATTGGCTAGAGACGACACTTTAATTAGAACAAGCTGCTAGTAGAATGAGGAGTGTTAGATGTATGTGCATTTTGCATTTTAATTTTTGAAGCATTTCAAGCAAATGTAGACAATGCAATAATGAAATCCTGCTTAAGGTGATATTACATAATCAGATCAAAATGGGAGTTGAGAAGAATGTACCTAATTGTCATTATGAAGATATGCATGCCTTCTTCCCTAGATTAAAAGCAGCAGCAAATACACAACTCGAAGATTCCTAAGTCTGGTACATATAATTGTCTGTGTCATCATGGAATCTTCAGTTGACCTAGAGATATAGATTCAGACCAGCTTACGGAATGTAAAAGTAGTACCTTGCAGTATATCCAGGTACCCAAGGTTTAGATACCAAAACTAGGTAAGATGCAGCTGATTTTGCTTTGATGCACATATCATCATGTACTAAAGATTTAGAGGAGCTTGCATAGCAAGATGATGACCTGTGCAACAGAAGACGATGTTGGGTCTTCTGAAATGATTGGATAGAAAAGAAAACCAAATCAAACTGGAAAATTACCTTAAAATCCAAAGCACTAATTTATTGAGTATACTAACAGCATAGTAGGCTGCCAGGGCCTCAGGTGGCTGCATGGCTGAGAAAGGCAAATTAGCAGCAAGACCTTATTTGGACGCACAAGGAATTCTAAAGAAATCAGAATCTCTGGCAATGGATACTTTGGCATTGCATCATCAATAACTTTTAAGAGAAATATGATGCTCTCTTTCTCTTCCTTCTGCAAAATATGAACCACAAAGCTTCAATTAGTTTCAACAATCTTCAGCAAAGGGCATTCACAAACTCTATAACATGAAAATCTCTCAAATGCAACTACCAAAGCAACTGCAATTGCAATTGCAGCTGCAATCTAACCTTTTCAGAAATTGGAACTGCCTCTCCAACTGCAACTGCACCGACAAAAACTAGAACCTAACACAAGCAGCGACACAAACATAAACTCTAAATTAAGAATCTGCAGCAGCAGCACAAACATGAAGTTTGATCGACTCTCTTCAAACTACCTACTACTATTCATATCTTTGCTTAAACAAGTAGCTCTTACTTTAGTATGAGATGTTACAACATCAAAGCTAGGCCATTTGGCGACGGAAGTACTTTAGGTGCATCAGCCTCTCCTTCATCGATTGTAACATCCTCAACATCAACACTTCGTATGAGTAAAGAAGTATGCTTACAGAATCTAAGCTAAATTATGCTGTGGTTATTATAAACTAAAGCAAATGCGCATCTCCGCAGCTGCATCAACATGCTCTTTCTCATTATTCAACTCCTTAGAATTGAGCGATGTGCTCCTCAAAGCTGGTTTATTCCACATCACAAAACAGCCTGAAAACATTAATGCTTAATGCAATTAAAGATGTCCTTTACAATAACGAATTATTGTTGAAAGAACAATATTAAAAGCCTGTGATAAGACACGTCACAAAGCAGTTCTAAAATTTAGAACTACAATTAGCTTTGATAGCGACAAATTAAAAATTCCCTATTGCAATGCTTAATGCCATGGTAAGTAGATTTTGCAATATAAATTTCTATTAAAAGAAGGGTTTTAACCGATTATGGAGCTGTGGCTAAATTTCATGATATAAAGGAACCTAGAGGTGATAAACGCACATTCTACCAAAATATACTAATTTAATTCTTGGTTGAAAAATTCTTAAAATACAAAAATGTTATAAAGTAGGGATTGGAGTGCATGTGAAGGTTAACCAAATCTAAAATGTAAAGCATCTTCTTATCCTTGCAAAGATGCATCCAAGGCTAAAGGAACAGATGAAATTTTTGACAGGGAAGAACTGCAAATGTAGGTTCACCCCAAAGTACTGCCATGGCAGCTTTTGCCACAGTAAGCTCTTCCTTATGAAAACACTTTAGATACTGGGATAATTGCAACGTCATCCAACTGATGCTGAGATGCAGAGACCTAGATGTGAGAGACGCATCAAACAAACGCAGTGCTAGAACAATCCAAGGCTAAAGGAAAAGATGAAAATTTAAGAAATTGCAGCCATGTAACATTGGTTTTACTTGGTACATGCTGAACGCACGACTTATTCAAATTTTGGTTTATTGCTAGAGAAAACCTTTCAAATGCCTTGATTTATTTAGCTTCTGAATATGTAGTACCATTTCCAGGTCCATACCAAATAAGTAATATAAGAAGCCAACCCTGGATGCCTCTCTGCATACTTCTAAATTATGCTAAGAATCTAAATTATTTTGGGCAGAATAGCATAATCAAAATTGTGCACAAGGCAAAAATGTCAAGAGTTTAAGAATTCACGTACATTATAGCACATTTAAATTGTTCTGCACCAAAGGAAAAAAAACTCCTCTATAACATACATTTTTTACTAGTCCTTATGAGGAAAAAAATAGAACCTTGTTCGTTGGTGCCATCTGCATGAGTTGCAAGGTGGAGATATGACGCTGGAGCAGAAGTCGAATGGAGCCTGGATAGCTGCCACATTTAACCACAAATGGGCTAAACAGTGTATGAAATTAGGTATATGCCACTAATTACCTTTTCTGAGTGGTCATCTTGGCTTTGCTTCCTGTTGCATTTGCGAACATCATATGTCGAGCACACATAAATTAAAGTAAGCCTATATCCATCTGTCCCAATCGTCCAAATTCTAACAGTTTCATCCCCCACCTAACCAGCACAGGTCACAGAAGGGTGTAATTACATGGACTTATCTGCCCACTTTATTAGACAGCACTTTTATCTCATATGCTACCTGAAGGTCGTGCAACCAATCATTTCGGGACATCAATACTAGCTTAGAAAGAATTCCCTCTGAATATTTACTAGAGCCATAGCCAACTCACAGCCACTGTCAGTTTGTTTCAAAATAAGCATTTCCTTTACTTCAATACTGATGCACCTAACGGCAAACAAAAGAACCTCTCAGAAAATATCTTTCCATATTGGCAGTTAGGCTTTTACTCATCCAAGTATATCTTGCACTGCCCATCATTGTCGCATGGCTATTTTGCAAAGAGGAGTACTAGATCATGTGAGGAAGGGCATATTGCACAAAGAAGTATCAGATCACAAAATGGGAGAGAAGCTTCTAAATAAACGTACTTGATGCCGACCTGCTATAGAAATATTCTTGCCGCCGCTGTCTTGCTTCGTCGAAAAATGTGATTTTTGTTTATGACGATGCTCAATGAAAGACTTGAGGAGGAATCCGGTAACTGATAAGGGCAACAGGGTTCTGCACGGCATAAAATGTATATCCCACAGCCATCCATGAATTACTAAATCACGCTTACAAAAATTACTACAGTAAAAGCGCGATTACTAAATAGGATATGTTCCATAATTCTTACTAAGAACTTCTTATGTTCTATAGTTCGTACTAGGAACTAGGAACTATGCTGAATAGCAACTACTTATGCTGAAAATTCATAGGCAAATCTCGTAACCCGGACGATAAAGTGGGCCCTGCTGGCCTGAAACTTTATTTATCAACCACGGCCTTGCATGAACAAAAACTAGCAGAATTGCAGGCTAGGCAGATGGATTTGCGTTGGTATTTTATTCGTAGTAATTTGAATTTTGGCGGCATGCTAAGATCTTCCCTGTGATCTTGATTCCTAGACATACGAATCGTCTACTCTTAGATATGCTCAAGCACCGAGCTTTTAAAAACCTCGCCCTTCTGCAATATGGTGTCTTGGTGCTTGCAAAGTCGAGGATAAAAAGACCATCTTTAATCTGTTTCATGATTTAATTGAATTTGCAACCAATAGATCCAAATCATCTTTTGTCTAGTACCTAGATATTGGCATGTAATATCTTAAGCTAACTGCATTAGATACAAATAATCCCGTTTGGTTTCTTAGATATTTTCTTGTAATATTCTACGTGTCCAAATGCACGCATTGAGACATTATGATCCACCAAAAAACCTGAACAAGAGGTGCATTTATCTGTAATTATTATATGGTCCTTCAGAAGCTTTAAGATCTTCCAGTAAAGATTTCTCCGAACAAATGAACACTCTATACCTCTTTTATAAAAAGAGCTTTCAACTCGGGCTCTCTTGATGGCAACTTGAATAAATACCTTTTTAGTGTTCCTGTTATCAGAATAATTCATGGAAATTCAGCGCTGTATAAAGATGCAAGCACACATGTTGGCAAATATAGAAACCAAGATATACCGCAAAGAAGTCTCTTGTAATACTATGATATGAGTTATCGTATACTGGTTGGTTGAAATTTTGAACTAGTGGTATCCAGTTTACAGAAGTGCACCTTCAAAGGCTGATGAGGGGGATACCACCTAGTAAACCATTTCTGGTTAATGGAAATTAGAGGTAGGGTCAAGTCAAGACATTAATTGGTGAAAACTGTAATATCATTTATTTCCATAAGGTCCAATCATCGCTCACTTCTCTTTATTGTTCATTCTCGGCCATTGATATGGGGAACATTCCATATCATATTTTCAAATGGAGACACTACAGCCGTCAGTTGACCCTTTGATGGGGTCAATCTGACATTTCCATGTCAACATATGATTTCGTCCCAATGGTTCACAAGTCAGCTATGCAGTCAAACAGATTAAGAAAAATACAAGGGCACTGAGGGATTTGAGCCCTCCTGCCATTGGCAGACCCACAAAGCATGTCATAACCGAAATAAACATAGAACAAAGCAACAACAAGAACATAGTATTAAGAAAACAAAGTATTATTCTACTACCAGCAGCCGTTGCAAACAAAACACCAGAAAACCCTTGAAAAAACTGTCAGCTTCGAAACATAAAAAAAAAGGCACAATAACAAAGTTGTACAGCAGCTGGGTATTGGCTAAAACCTGCATATTGCCTGCAACTCCAAAAAATTCTGCCCAAAATATCATCCGGAATTCCATCTCCATAATCCTGCTCTTCTGCAAAACATCTCTCCATCCCACTCCTGCAAAAAAAATTTGTGGCTTACTCCATCTCCGGAATCCCCGCCTCCTGCAAAAACTCCATGCATCTAATAGCAGACCGCCTCTGCCATGTGCACACAGCACTGTGCCCCTGTTCCTTGCTCCACACTTGACCTAAACCAGAATACCTAAAATATAATACACCATGTCGCCAATATGAAAGCCTCTAAATAGCAACATGCCACGTCATCTTTTTTTAGCATCTCCATGTGACGTTTTCTACGAGCTAAAATAGCAACTTCAATAAAGGCATCTCCTTGGGTCAAACCAGCCCATCCACCATCAGCATCATATGAAAATGTTTACTTATACACCGCCATAACCATTCACAACTTAATATCTACTTATACACCGCCATCTTATATAACACCATACGCTTTTCACGTTTTGGGAGCTTTATTCAAAGTTATCCATATAATGACTATAGGAGGTTGCAAATGGGAAAACATTTTGATGCAAAGGGTGAAACATTCAAGACCCAAGTAAAAGTCTTGGAATGCGCAATGTGTACAAAAGTTGGAGTGTGTCGAGGATTATGCATACGTAGGTAAAAGGACTATTCAAATGACTAGAATGGTAGAGAATGTGGATTTCGAATGCCCTCAACATCATGAATTATTCAAGGTTGCTTAGCTCTTGGTAGAGTTAACCCAGATGTGGGACTCAATTACATTGGCCATCTCTATTAACAGAAGATGGGCCAAGGCACCTATTACCATTGGCGCGTAATTGTCTAGATATCACTTACAAAATGTTGAACGTAGGCAAACATATGGGGATAAGATTCCAACATCCTCAACTTGGGGATGGGGATAGGATCATAATAACCTAGATGCAGAAACAGAGTCAAAAAGGACAAAGCATTCTTGAACTTACGGAAAAAAAGTTAATTGTTGCTAAAGGTTGAACTCAGATGGAATGATGAAATGGAAGTTACGATTAATAAACCTTGATGTGCAGTGTTAACCACATACCCTTGCAAGTTATACTGCTCCAACCGTCCACCATTGTTAGATCTCATTGTGGGTATATCACATAATCTTCTGAATATGCTTTTTCAAAGAATATTCTGTGGATTAATGCAATAATCTTTCGAATATACATTTTTAAAAAATATTCTTCTGTGGTTTAAACCAAAATACTCTGTTCCGGTTCTGCTCCGCCATAGCCATGGAAGTACTCTGCTCTGCCATACATTTGCAAGCATGGATGCATTAAATGCTATAGAATCATGACATCTACTACTAACTTTATACACTTGCTCCAGCAATTCTTCCTATACCTTAACTTTATGATAGTTTATAAGAATAGTGCCATTTTTGCAAAAACGTAGCTGTTATGCTCAAATTCATCTGACTTTTTGCCGAGTTAAAGAAACTCTATGCTGGTCTCCAATGTGTAATATTGCTAAGTACTTCAGAAACATTATCCCATTTAATTTTTGCAGCAAAAGCACTTCCTCTGTCTCAGATCCTCATGTCTAGAGAACACTAGAAAAATCATGCTAAAAGGATTTTTTTCAAATTCATAAGATCCATTGCTGTCTCTAACTGGATGCTCTATTCATTGTTACTTCACCAACAGCTGCAAAAGCCAGAAGAAGCATGCCATATGTCTTAGAAGCAGGAGCGATCTTCAGTAGGGGCATTTTTTCAAGAATCTTAAATGTAGCTTATAAGAGCATAGGCCAGTACCTGTCTCCCTTCATCTGCATGGAAACTGCCAATTTACTGTCAGACATTTTTGGTGGTGAATAGTCTGATAATGCGCAACATTCTGACCTAAAGAATGCAAAATTAGCACAGAATTCACATTACTAAGAACAAAGATATAACGGAACTGAGAAGGGAGTATAGTGCAAACATTGAACTCTTAATTTCTGCCTGGAATATAACCTTGTAAGCTTGCAGGAAATGCCTCATTCTTAAACATAGAAAGCTATTCCAGTAATCACTAGCACAACATTTGAGGATTCAACTAAGAACAACAAACAAGAAGTTATTACTATGGACAGGAATATAAGATTAAGAAAGGAAATTTTAAGGGCCTTAACAATATACCTTTGAGAACCTGCACTGGCTGAACGTTCTTGACATATTTTTAAAGCTTCCACATCTTCATGGGACTTGTTAAAAAATGTCCAACTCTGGCAATCTCATGGCATCCCAACTCCTGCCCTCGTACAACCTTAGGCAATACATTTATGGCCAACCTTTATAAGATGCACAAATCACAAGCAACCTACCCACAAAAACCACTTCAACCTCTCCATGTAACTCTATTGTGGCCACCTACAGGACAAGCCTCAAACATCTTCCTGCTTAAACCGAGCAACAACTAATGCTGTACTTAAAGCCAAACAATTCCCCCTGTGTTATCTACTGTCTATCTCTGCCTTATGTAGCAGATGTTGAGACTACAACTGCAGGCATGTCCCGCTACCATGAACTGACCTACCAAAAGACATACCATAATTACTAAAGCACCTCATGTGCCAGATACATTTTGAAATGAGCAAAATGGTGGGGAAAATTCTGTCAATAATACGTTTAGCACCATGCTATCAAGCACACTATAGAAACCACCTATTTTTTATTAATATTTTGCGTTGTGCTGGTAAGCATCCTTCAGTAGAGTGACACTATTTTTGAGCGGCATGACCTCTGAGTTTGAGTATCATTATTTTCCTCTTTCTCAGTAGCGTTATCTGATTGCATCTAGTGGACATGCTTTGCAAGAGTTGCCTTAGCTTTAGAGGGATCCAGAATGGAGACAACATATTCTGCCAAACACAAGCATAGCATCTACTTTAGGGGCCCTAAAGCTTCCAAGTTAGATCCGTGAATATTCTACAAAAGACTTATTGACCTTGCAGCCCCATGTTAATATCATATCATAAGAAAATGCTAGAATCTTTCTATAACAGTAGTCCATGCCCGTGCCGCATACTGATATAGCATTTGGGGCTCATTGGTGACAAAGTTATGATCTATGATCATCTGTGACAGTACTCGATGCTTGTAACGAACCTATTGAAGACCAAACGAAACCTCAGGTAACTTAGTTGGTTTACTCTTTATCTGTGCTCTACATAATGGGCATTCTTTCCTCTTCTGATGTTCCCATATATCAAATGCACATGTCATGCATACCTTTGCATGACCACAGGGCAATAACGCTCTACCGCCTGCTGCATCTTCTTGAAAATTGAAAGCACAAACTGCACATTCTCACAAAAGCTATTAGATGTTCTTCAGGTTAATATAGCTATAGTAAAGCAACTTACATCATTTCTGATCAAAGAACCTTCTTTGCTTCAAAGATCCCTCTTTAATTTTTCCTTTCACCGACCATTGTTCAAGCAATGCTTGTTTCTGGTTCCCATTTTCCTCCAGGAGCTGCATGCAACAAACTTGCCATCAGAACATACACATGATTGAAGCACAAGATTAGTAAGATATCTATAAGTACTATAAGGTCCTGGATGTGGGTGCAACTGGAGAGAATGACAGATTCTTTTGTGCATTGGTTTAAATATCATTGTAAAGCATAATTTATCCCTAATGTTTCTATGAGTGCACACAATGAACAAAATGTTTTCTCGACCAATGACCTGTTTACAACCATTATACCATATCTTGTGCAAACCATTACAAGTAAAGCTGGGAAGCTTTCCACCCACCACAAGTTTAGCTGGAGAGCTTCCCACCATTCTAGGCCATGAAAGAATAGCTCTTAGACAGCCTCTGAGACCTCTGAGGCAAAGCTTGTGAATATATTATTACATATGTCATGTATAATTATATAACATACACATTTTCTATACAATATATGCCATATATAATTATTTACATATGTCATGTATAATTATATAACATACACATTTTCTATACAATATATGCCATATATAATTATATGATATAAACATATATGACATATATTAGATAGGTCATGAATAATTATATGACATAAACGACATATATTGCATATGTCATGGATAATTATATGACATAAATAATATATGACATATGTTGCATATGCCATATAAAACATAATTATGTCATAGATTATATACATATACATAACTATCACTACTTATGTAAAGCAGTATAATTTGTTCTTAGAAAAATCGATATCTAATATTCCTGGGCTGAGAAGAGCCCACAGCTTGACACGTCTATTAATTTAGGCCTTCCTAAAATAAGAAGAGAAAAATTTGTTGCTGCTACACGTGTCATGAACCAAGCCGCATCCAACCCTCTTGCTGATCCAGAAACTCCAGATAGAGGCCGCCGCAATCCATTGTTGCGGATCTTCAATGATTGGCCACTTCAATGATTGGGTTTCTGTCTCTTCGTACATGGCCTTGCCTGGTTGAGTAAAATGGAAATCTTGGCTGAATCTCATTGAATTCCATGAATTTAGTGAAAAATACCATGACATTTATGGAGGAATCTTTGTGTGACTATAAAATTAGAGTTCCATTAGAGGCAATTTGGGATACAAGTTTGTCCTCCTAAGAAAATTATATAATATTTTTCATTTTTTTTGTTTTCAATATGGTAGGGTGCAACCACCATTTACCTAACGTACACCAAACTTTTCCAACAACTTTTTTCCCAACTACTACTCCACAAAACGCTCCATCGAAATTTCTCTTCCCTTAAATGCTCCATCGAATGAGTTTTGTCCCGTTTGAGACCATGTCTGGATACCGTGTCCATATCCACGTCATAAATTGAAGCTTGAAGCTTTTTCGACCAATTCCGTCCACGTCATCAATCCCAATCCATATGGAGATGGAAACCGAGTTTTTTCCTTTTCTTGTTTTGGCACCTCATAACTTTCCTTTCCAGATTTACAATGAGAATTCGAATTTGGAGCTTCCCTCTTTTACATCTCAAATTTGAATTTAGAGGTAAATCATAGAATTTTCTAAATGGTTTGCTTGTTGGTTTTGTTTTCACTTCTTCCACGATGACTGAAATCAGGATTCTTTTGCCTGAGGAGTATGCACAGACATGGAAAAAGAAACGAGGAGGACTTAAAGGAAAGATTGATGAAGATAAACTTAGATCAGAAGGAGCAAAGAATGCAGATATATAGGCACATGGAAGCATTTATCCCCGGGATCCTATAAGCGGTAAATTTCCAGAATTCAATTCTATTACTGGCTTGGTTAAGTTTGTTTGTGAGGGAAGGAACGGTCTATTAGGATATTGTGAAAATATGTGGAAATACATAGGCCATCTCTGTTCTATAATCCAGGGCAATGTGCAAGCAATTGAAGCACATAAGCGTGAATTTGAAAGCCTATTGTCAGAAAAGGCTTCATTGCTCTCGCAGGTTGTAACTTTGAAGAGGAACTTGATGCAACCTCAAAACGAAAATACCTTAAAGGATTTTATTATCAAACAATCAGAGAGAGAGAAGTTCCAAGTTGAGAATTTTCGCATGAGAGCTGAATCTACAGTTAAATGTCTGGAAGCTCGCTTAAAAAGACTGAAGAAAACTTCTATGGGATTCCGGGAAAGGAAAAAGAGTATGAAACCTATTGAGGTTTTAGCTCCAAAGGGGGGAGCGGCAAGGCAAAGGGTTTACGTTGTTCGTCAAGTCTTGAACAGTAAGAAAAAGAGTGGAGTTGTAAGAAAAAATGTTGGAAACTTTCTTGTGAACATGGTTTCAAAAGATGAAATTCTTGACTTGTTAAATGCGCCATGCAATGCAGCATTGAAGAGAGATATTTTAGATATGATCATAAATGAGATTGCTTCAAACATGGATGCAGACGAGGTACAAGCAACTTGCGATTCTATTGGTCTGAGTAGACAGGGTTATAGGAACCTCTTCAAACCTTTTCAAGCTGCATTGAGAACACTTGGCACTAAGAAGGTCATTATACCTCGTCCATATGCGATTGAAACTAGCAGGAGGAAGAGGAATGCAAGGGTTGATGAGGTACTTGGTGGTATGCATTCAATCCAATCTGGAGCCCCATTGCTTGCAAGTAGATCGAAAAATAACAAAAGCGAAACAATGGGATTGAATGAGAAAAACAATGTTTGGTTTGATTTGGAAAGCATCTTAAAACTTATGGTTGCTTTCCAGTTGGATGCTGCCTAGTGGTGTGACGTTAAAACTACTATCTAAATATGCAATCTTCACAGGTACAACAATTGGAAGTCTGCTTAAAATTGGATGAGATGGAGCTAACTAGTAAATCAAAATTTGAAAGAGTCTCTATTGTTCTTATGAACTTTGCTTTGGAATCAAATTATGAAATGCAATTGCAGCTGCCCAAATCTAAAAGAGATCCTAAATGGTTTTCGGTACAATCACAAGATCACACATGGTGGCTTGGCATGTTCCAGGTCCATAAAGAAACATTTGCAATTTTAAAGTGGGTATTTGACCAGACTAAACTCCCAAGGATTATTAGCTTATATGAATCAGGGGAATCATTGCATGTCGACGGTCATGGGTCCTTCAAGGTAAGATTCCATTTGGCTTGTGACTTAAAAACTACAAAAGCTATGTATAATATAGTTAGTTCACCAACTCATACAACTAGGAATTGCATCTATTGTATGTATAGAATGAAAGAGCAAAGAAGGGGTAAAAGTTGCAGCCTCCTGTCTTGCAATCAAAATGCAGGTCTAGATAGGCATTTAATGGACAAAGACTTTGAACCAGTCTTACCAATTCCTTTGCAAAGAGTGCACGTGTGCACTTTGCATGCAATGGTAAGAGTCATTGAAAAAATGATACATAATAGTTGCATGTTTGTTTGGAATATCAAAGGCGAAAAAGCGCGAAAAGAAGGAATAGCTAGGGTTGAGGAAGTATTATCAAATGCTGGACTCCATGGCGGTTGTGTAAAACTTGAAAAGCACCTCAAACGTTTAGGTAAGAGCTCAATACCATCCAAAGTTTCATTAGGTGGTGATAAGGCTAGACATTTTTTAAAGAACATGGATCCCAAAAGGAAAGGTACATTTGAGTTTGGCAAAAGATTAGTGGAGGCAGAAAGAGATCGGACGGATGGAGCTAACTCCATTGTAAGAAAACTAGATGCATGGAATGCATTTTCCAATCTTAATATTCTCCTGCAAAAACATACATATAGTAATGAAGACAAAGAGGAATTTAAGTTACTTGTCTCAAGATTTGCAGAGGCATATATCAAGGCATGGGGTGAGAGCGAGGTAACCCATTACATTCACGTTTTATATGCTCATGGACCTTGGTTTGCAAAGGAATATGGCAGCCTTGCAGTGTGGAATACACAAGGCATGGAGAAGTCCCACAAACAAACGAAGATGGCTTTTCACCGAGCTACTCAAAGAGGAGGATCGTCACTGATGCCGAAGCCACTCAATCAGCTTGGAATATGGTTTTAAAGGAAGTTACTGGCTAGGCATGAAAGGAATATTAGGAGAAGAGCCAGCCCATGTTTT
Source organism: Isoetes taiwanensis (assembly GCA_021234155.1). Taxonomy (NCBI): domain Eukaryota; kingdom Viridiplantae; phylum Streptophyta; class Lycopodiopsida; order Isoetales; family Isoetaceae; genus Isoetes; species Isoetes taiwanensis. The sequence continues at coordinate 185,333 of JAJEKV010000236.1, forward strand.
GACAATGCATTGAGGGAGGCTGAAAGTGCAAAAGGGAGTCATGGGAGAAGTCCACAGCAAGGGAAACACAACGGCAATGGAGGAGCAAAAGAGTTAGAATTGGAAAAAAATATGTCGTTGCAGATTAGTCTTCTCATTGAAGCAATCTACGGATTTGGAGGTATATCAGATTTACGCAATGTGAAGTTGGTTGTGTCCTGAGTGAGCTTTTGGTGCAGGTCATGGTATGTGGTGCTCGAGTTGCTACAAATGTTTGTTGCTTGGTGCTAAGCAGCCCGGAATATAGGGTGGTTCTCTGTTTAGGAACAGTCAAATGCATGCATGGTGCGAGGTACGCAGCTCTATCTTGGATTAAGTTAAGAGTTGTGACAATAGGTAGTCTTGCATGTTTGTGCATTAGTCTTTTCCTTATTATATAACATAATGGTTATTGTTTGCCTGAAGATGGCTTTGAATGAAAGATGATGTTGACCAGATATTGTCTCCAATGAAGAAGCCTGATACATATCCATCCATGTATGAACAAGAGCTTTTCTCCATGCAACTGGCAAAGCTCGTAGTATAATATGAAATCTATGAAAATCATAACATCTTAAGATGTAATACACATAATTTGTTCCTCATGATAGAAGCAACTTCTTTTTCTTTTAGTATTAGTTGGTTGTTGCTTGCGTCCCGCAAATCTAAGCTTGAGTGTGAAGAGTAAATTAATGAGTAGGGGGGCTAAGAGGACAGAAGGGGACAGCGGACATAATGAGTTGTCTGAGTGCCTCTGCATAATGATGAGTTGTTATTGGTTCCAGAAACATGTTCATGTGCATTTTGTTTGCTGGATTATTCGCATGACATTTGAGAGAGAACTGTACTGCGTTGAAGTTGTAATAAGGATGGTTCCAGCTGTGTAAATCTTTACAAAACTGGGACTGCAGAATATATTTTAAACATGCAAGTGGAACTCCAAGAAGTGGTTGCAGGGCAAAAACCAGGTAGTTTGTTTACAGAGCCATCTTCTGCGCCTTGTAATGCATCTACCATAGCCTGCTTTTTATATGATCTATTTACATTGTTCATGTACCCTTTGTTATTTTACTTTTGTATGACCTTTTTACATTGACCATGTCCTCTGTTAACCAGGTATATACAAGCACTTGAATTGAAAGATGGAGGAAGACATTGTGAAGCAGTAAGACATTATGAAGTTATAGAAATATGTAATGCATTTCCTACTGTTCATAAGCAATGATCATGCTGCCTGTATTTTTTAAGAATGAGAATGAATGAGAATGATTTTTTATCGTCCACTGAGGCCAATAGGCCTATGGGACCCACAAGGGCGCTTGACAAACTTATTCTTGTCAGGGTTAAAACCCCCCCGGAAAGGTTTTCGAGGGAAAAACCGTAATAATAATAAGAATCTTTAATCAAACCGCCAAGTATACATCAATGTATATATACATGTCAAGTGTGTGCCCGAGGGACATAGCTGATCTCGCATGTCCATAACCTCAAGAAGGTATGATCCCAAAGACTGCGGACGGATTCGCGTGCTCAATGTCACATGTAACGGTGGCCAAGCGACCAACTCAAGATAGCGTCCAATTTGATCATATCTTTGGGCAACTTTGAAGGGTATGAGATTCATCCTCAATGACCCCCATTTTGCGGCGTGTGAGCACTTTGTCTGGCGTGGCTCACCAATCCATCGCCCGTCTCAATTCAAAGATGATGTGCCCTGCGGCGAATGGTGCGTGCCTTTTCATGGGCAAGTGGGTATGCGGAGGTAGCATTGCGGGCCTCGTTCCAATGTGGGATTTATGTGGGCCGATAGTGTCTTTGTCTTGACATGTTCAAGGGCATTGGCATCCCAAAGCTTGTTGAGGAAGCAAGCGTCAAGATATTGCCTCAAGCTATGGCGTCGCTGTTTGCACATATATGCACCTATGCTCTGCACATTCCATCTAGCCAACCATTGAGCTCTCTTTTCCCTCCAAAGAGGCCTTGGTAGCCCGCGCCACATACATTGCCATGATATAAGCTAGTTTAGGGAGATGAGCATCATCCATATTGACCACCTTATACGAAAATAGACAATGTGGCGATCAAGGGCAGCCCTCACGAAGAGGCAAGAATCTGTCTCTACTTGGTAGAATTTGATATGGGACTGTGGACTTTACCCCTAGTGCTCATTACTAAGAAGGCTTTACGGACTGCTCCAAGTCATTCCAAGTAGCAAGTGATACTCTTGGGCCCCATACTTCCACCAGGTATAAAAGGGCGGGGCTCTACTAAGACCTTGAGCAGGTGTGGTGATGGGGCCCTCTTGCACCAAAATGGATTGAAGTGCCCACATATTGAAACCACACAAATTAGGGTTTGGGGTTTTGGGGGGTATTTCAAACTGCACAGTTAAGCATGAATTAATTACTTTGAGAAATTTCAAATTCTCGATTGACATTGAAATAGGTTGTAGTGGCTATATAAAGCACTAAAAGTTCTCTATAAGAACCTCATTCATCACGCAAAAACATGCAAAAGAAATTGGACAAATCGCGATTGCGATAATTTTGATCATAAAAGACCATTATGTATTTTTTTAATGCATATTTATATAATAAATATAACAATTATGATAAAATTTGTGCACGGTGAGCTTGCAGAGATCGCCGCTGCGGTTTTGTAAAATTAAAATGGGTGTATGTTAGGCACCTCACAGCAAATGTACATGTTTATTTCATTCATTTAATGACCTTCATTAACGAAAATACCAAATAACTAGGAGAAGGGCAGGGTTGGGGCAAAGGTTAGGAAAAAATTGAAGGAAGAAACGATTCCATAATCAATTAAGAAATATTTTTTTTTTCCCTTTTTTGTTTTTGAGACGACCACTGCTAAGATTGATAAAGCTTGATGTTGTTCCTCTAGCTCCATGATGAATAAATGTTGGTTAAACCTTACCCAATTAACGGGGAAGTATAAAATCTGTATGCTAAAATAATAATTGCCAACAATAAATGAAGCCTCACAACTATTGTATAAAAGAGTTTAGCTAAACTAGGGTCTCACGACATAGTCTTGACTATATGCAATCTAAGATGGATTTGTTGGTTAACCCTCGAGGCAATATTTTGATAAAATGCAGGATAATGGAATGAAACCTGAACTACACCAAACATGTTCTTTGTGTTGCAAATATGTAATGTCAGCATATTCACGCTTAAGGGGAAGAACTTCGGCACATTCATACTTTAGAGAAAGATCTAAAAGGGTAGCCTTGATCCTAATGGTTAAATATGTTTGATGCCTTAATCCTTTATGTTTATATGACCCATAGTTTATTCGGGTATGTTTCGTAAGGATAAGGTCTTGTTAAACTATAATGAACAGTACTGGACCAATAAGATAATTCGATTGCTGGATCGAGGAAACGGTCATGGCAGCTTGACCGACTGCTACATCTTCAGACTTCTATATAATCAAGGGGAACGAAATGAACTGTGAGCAGGAGCAGGAGTGATCCGGTTGATTGATCACGGTAGTGTGATCATTCGCTGTGTTATACTTTCTGTATAAGGAAATGATGTTCGAGATATAGTCTATAAACAATTGCTCCAATGTCTTCAAATTCAATGGTTTGAATGATTTAACTTGAAGCATTATAGAAATATAAGTTGGTTGCCTAGTTCATTTATTGAAGAAGTGATTTTTCATAAAACTTAGTCAATAGTTTCTAACAGTGATATCAGAGCTCTGATGGCAACCAGACTTGGAGCTTCATTACTTAATGGAGTGGATATATTCCAAGGGGAAGCAGGTTTTCAGGCCTGGAAAGAAAGAATGAAAGATGTGCTGCAAGCAGATCTGTGGGATTTGATTGCAGGTGATGAAGAAGGAGAGAGCAGTCATACAGGAGACAGTGGAGCTACTGAAGGCTCAGTTAATGCAGGGACTAGTGCGAACAGCTCAAAGCGTGCACAACAGGCCAGATGCACTATTTCAAGTAAGTTGAGTTCAAGCATAATGTTTAAGCTTAAAAATAAGACACCTAAGGAGATGTGGGATTATTTAGTTAAACATTATGAGGTTAAGAACTCCTCTCAGATTGAGATGCTGGATAGGGAGCTAAGAAGGCTCAAGTTCAAGGATGAGGATAATCTCACACAATTTTTCCAAAAATATGATAACATAGTAATGGATCTTGAGGCTGCAGGAGTTCCCATAACAAAAGATTTTCATGTACTGTCCCTATCTAGAGCATTTTCAGATTATGAACAACTGTCCACGTTGGTAAGAAGTGTGGCTAGAAATCGAGAGAAGGCAGAACTTATGATAAGAGTAGAAATAGAGCAAAGAAAAATTATAAAAGGAGAGGAAGAAGAAAGCTCTGAGATACTCTATGCAGGAAAAGGAAGAGGGAAATTTGGAAAGGCAAAGGGTGACAAAAATAAATTGGGGCCATGTTATCATTGCAAAGGTATGGGACACCTTAAAAATAATTGTCCTAAGCTGAAGGAAAACAGGTGCTTCAACTGTGAAGGGATTGGACATGTAGCTGCAGAATGTCCAAGTCCTAAAGGTATTGGGAAGGGAAGAAACAAAAATTATTATTCCACCTCAGAAAAGAAAGGCAACTTCTCAAAAGGAAAAAGGGAAGGAAATTCCAGCATCAATCTCACTCAAGAAACAAACAATGAGGAGGAAGATTCTGATGCAGAGGTAAGTATGAAAGCTATTTGTTCTATCTCAGAAAATTCAGCTAACAAGGCTAATGATATGCTTATTATAGATAGTGGAGCTGAGAGATCAGTAGTTAGAACTACTGATGCTCTCAAGGAGAAAAAGAAAAGAAGGGGAACTTTCGTGCAAATGGGAGATGGCAAACTTCAAGAAGTAAATGAATCAGGGATGCTTGCTCTTTATGATTTGGAAGGGAATCTAGTAAACTTGCATGATGTACTTGCTGTTCCAAAAATAATGAGAAACTTGATTTCGGTCAGCCAACTAGTAGACATGGATTTTATACTTGTCTTTGACAAGAAATGTTGTAAAGTGTTTAAAGATAATAAAATCAAGTTTCTTGCAAAAAGAGTTGGAAACCTGTTTGGATTCTATAATAAAAATTTATTTGGAAGCTTAAATTCTGTTCACATGCCCACCTTGAAGTTGTGGCATGAGAGATTAGGGCATGTTAACATGAATAGCATCAGAGAAATGGCAAAAAGAGGACTAATAATTACAGCAGAAGGAGATGAATCAGTATGTTATGGATGCATGGTTGGCAAAAGTTCTAGGTTACCATTTCCAAGGAGACAAGGACGAGCAAGTGATTTGTTGGAATTGATCCACACGGATCTCTGTGGCCCCATAAATGTGAAAAGTTTGCAAGGCAGCAGGTACTTTGTTACTTTTATAGATGACTACTCTAGATATACTAGATGTTTCTTCTTGACAAGCAAAAATCAAACCTATAAAGCATATAGGATATTTGAGTCAGAGGCAGAAAGAAGTACAGGAAAGAAAATAAAAATCCTGAGATCTGACAGAGGAGGTGAGTATGTAAATGGCATTTTCAAAAATTACTGCAAAGAGAAGGGAATTAGAAGACAAGTAACTTGTAGCCATACGCCACAACAAAATGGAGTGGCTGAAAGAAAAAACAGGTCAATTCTTGATTCAGTGAGAGCAATGCTCAAACAATCTGGTTTACCTAACTTCCTATGGGAGGAGGCAGTTAAGAATGCAGTATTTATACAAAATAAAGTTCCCTTGACAAGTCTAAATGGACAAATAGCAGAAGAGCTGTGGAGCAACTCAAAAATAAGGTATGAATCTTTTCGAGTATTTGGCAGTACTGCTTTCTTGCATATCCAAAAAGAAGAAAGAAAAAAATTGGATGACCGGGCAATTAGATGTTTCATGGTAGGCTATGATGAACAGTCTAAAGGTTATAGACTATATATTCCTGAAAGAAGAAAAATTGTTGTTGGAAGAGATGTTAAGTTCAATGAGATGATACTTTATAAGGATAGAAAAGAAATAGACAATAGGGCAGATTTGTTTACTGAAAATGCACATGGAGAGACTAGCTACTCACAGCAGGATATTGATGATAATGAAAAAGAAGAAACAAATACAAAACAAGATGAGGACACTAACAATGAAGAGGACAAAGTTGAACATACACATGCTGAAGTGGAGAACAAAGAAGCTCAACAGGGCAGAAAAATCAGAAAAACAGAAGTTGAGAAACTAATGGAAGGGAATAAGAATTTACACTATGATGATTTTGGAAGGACAAGTGCTGGTACATCAAAAAGACTCCAAAGGAATGATATAGAAGTAAATGAAATTATGGCAATACTTGAACCAAGTATACCACAGAGTTATGAAGAAGCTATGGCCAGTGAGAATGCAAATGAGTGGAAGATTGCCATGGATAAGGAGATGGAATCTTTTGACAGAACAGAAACTTATGAAGTTGTTGAAAAACCAGAATACAAAAATATAGTTGGAAATAAATGGATCTATAAAATAAAAATTGACAATGATGGCAAAAGGAAATTCAAGGCCAGATTAGTAGCTCAAGGTTTTTCACAAAAAAGGGGAATTGATTATGAGAAAACATTTTCTCCAATAATTAAGTTGACTAGTTTGAGAATACTTCTGGCATATGCAAATGCTTTGGACCTTGAAATCCATCATATGGATGTGAACACTGCCTTTTTAAATGCTAAACTTGATGAAGAGATATTTATGCAGCAAGCAAAGGGTTTTGAACAAAAAGGAAATGTAGTATGGAAGCTTAAACGAGCTGTTTATGGGCTCAAACAGTCACCAAGGCAATGGTACTTATGCATGGATAACTTCTTGAAGGAGCAAGGATTTAGTAAACTTCAAAATGAAGGTAATTTGTATGTCTACAAGGAGAAGGTAAATTTCTGCTTTATTGCTTTGTATGTTGATGACTGCATAATAGTTGCAAACAATTTGGAATGCTTAAATTTCTGCAAAACAGTGCTAAGTAGCAGATTTCAAATGACAGACCTGGGCCTGCTGCAAAAATTCCTTGGTATTGAAGTGCACAGGAATCGAGAGGAGAAAAGAATAACTTTGACACAAAGATATAACATACAAGGTATGTTGGAAAAATTTGGAATGGTTAACTGCAAAGGTGTAAAAACTCCACTAGCAACAGGACTGAAATTAAGGTGTGGCTCAAGTTCTAAAACTGAAGAGGAAATGGCACAAATGGATAAATATCCATATAGAGAATTGGTGGGATGTCTCTTGTATATAGCCAACTGCAGTAGACCAGATATAGCATATAGTGTTAACCTACTTAGTAGGTTTGGAAACAATTATGGAAAACAGCATTGGCTTGCTGCCAAAAGGATATTAAGGTTTTTGAAGGAAACTTGCAATGAAGGTTTAACCTTCACAAATAGAAACTTGGAATTAACTGCATATTCAGATGCAGATTGGGGTGGAGATTTGGACACAAGAGAATCTACCTCTGGGTATATCTTGCAGATTGGTGGAAGCACAGTGTCTTGGAGAAGCAAAAAACAAGGTTGCATAGCCATGTAAACTGCTGAAGCCGAATATAATGCAGCCTCATTAGCCAGTAGAGAAGTTGTTTGAGTTAGAAGATTGTTGAGTGAAATAGGAGCAGCTCAAGATAAGCCTACCACATTGTTTATTGACAATGTTAGTTGTATAGCCATAGCTAAAAACCCTGTGCTGCACGAAAGGACAAAGCATATTGAGCTTCAGATACATTTTATCAGAGATATGATTGCAAAGGGAATTATTACTGTGGAATACAAAAATACAGAAGACCAAACTGCAGACATTTTTACTAAAGTATTACCAGCACACAGGTTCTTGAAGTTACAGGTGAATATTGGAATTAATGGTACAAAACCAGATGGAGCAAGCACAGTAAAGATCAAAGAAGCAGAAAAGTACAGTCACAAGTCAGTGCAGCTTGATATAACAGCGTAAGTTCACATCAGAATATGAATATGTGACATTAAGGGGAATGTTGCAAATATGTAATGTCAGCATATTCACGCTTAAGGGGAAGAACTTCGGCACATTCATACTTTAGAGAAAGATCTAAAAGGGTAGCCTTGATCCTAATGGTTAAATATGTTTGATGCCTTAATCCTTTATGTTTATATGACCCATAGTTTATTCGGGTATGTTTCGTAAGGATAAGGTCTTGTTAAACTATAATGAACAGTACTGGACCAAATATGTAGCATAATAACAGGGGGTTTTCTTTGTGTTTTTATACGCTTTTTACAAAGGTTTTCCTAAGATTTCATGGCGTATTCGAATGGATGTACTAATGCGTACATCTAGAGTGCACCATTTCTTAGCCGTTGATTTAGCTTTTTTTTTTCAATGGTCTAACATCCAAGGGCTCACAACAAAAGTCCTCTTTTGATTTTAGGGGCTGAACATGCAAGCCTCGTGATTGCATTTTAGGGCATTCTGGCTATGGCGCCTTCTGGAGCTTTGCAAAATCGGCCAGTAAATTCGGAAGTTCACATTTGAATTGATTTGCATGTAGCAAGTAGGGTAGAGCAACTCGTGCTTGGGGATTGCAAACTTTAGGGCTTTAGGGTTTGTGTAGGATCCAAGAGAGGTTCGCTCGGTGGTCTTACGTGTACTTTCTATTGTTCATAGTGGGGGCGGAATGGGCATCTGAGGCTAGCCGAAAAAGCAAGGCAAGCGAGGCAAAAGTTGATTCGAATGGCATCTGTAAAATCGCACGCAGGTAAAGATATTGTGCGATTTACGGCATGAGACAAGTGGAATTGCACATAGGTAACTTTCGGGATTGCAAGGCAATTCGTTTTGGATTGGTTGTTTGTATAAGGAATTGGAATTGAAAAGGTCTTTAGATTAGGAAAAGTTGGATCCGAAGCTCGGAAAACACGGATACCCTTCCATTCTAAGGTGGGATCGCAAAAAGATAGCAAAGGCGAGGGGACCAGTCGAATCGCCATGGCCGTAACAGGTTTTTAAACATATCTCACTCTTTTATTTGAAGGCTCAGACATATTTCTTCATTTTCGGCAGACTTAGGCTGGCAGATCCTTCTCTGTCGTTTATGCTCAGATTGCCTTGCAGGTGCTTTTTTAGATATGCTCATACTAGCATCAGGTTATCAATCTACTGGAGATCCAGTTTTATGGCAGCCTCAAAGCGTGAAAAGGGCATTTGAATGGGCCACCATGTTTGAAGATCTCATGGCAAAATTTCCTGCGACCAAAGAGGGTGAAACATCTAAGGAAGCCTTTGATCTGGCTCTCTTAGATCTCATGGATGCCACTCCTCACCCTCCGGGATTGCCGGTCTTGTCATCTTCCCCTCGCCACGAGGCCCGGAAACTTCTTGTAAGTGCTCTTACTAGTGCATTTGGAATTGGCAATGGACGACTTGTTCTGTTATTGTGCTAGCCCCTCGAGAATTACACAAAGAGAGCACTTCAGAGAATGTCCACATGCAAACCAAATGCGAAGGAGGAAGCCGTCTCTTTTGATGAAATGGAAGACAAAAGGCCAGAGAATTAATGGTTGATAAATTTGAAGAAGGAATAAAAGGGCAGTTATTCTCCTTGGTAGTGCAACAATTGAAGGATAGATATTCTTGTAAGACATTGGTGGAGTCTCTTAGTGGGACTTAGAAATAATCGGAAGTTCTCTTGCCAAATGCGCACGAAAGTGTTAAGGATTCTATGGATATTTGGAAGAGATCAGAAAGCTAGCTGGAGACAAATGCAAAACAAGTTACTTAATTTCTTACATTCTTATCCAGTTTTATCATCACAAAACCAATTGTCACGTTACTTTGATGGATGGTGGGAAATATTTGCTAGGTCATTTGAGATCAAAAGAGGGTTTGTGCTGGAATTTGCCACCAATCATTGCAGCATTTGCTTTGAGACATGGCACATTAGCTGAACATTATATCAGGGAGATTGAGAAACATGCGATTGAGAAAGAAAGCTCAGGCCTGGCTTGTAATACCTTATGAATGCTTTGCTATTTTGTCTTGATGTTATTTGCTTTTTAGTAATTAATATTTAGGCCCATAAAGTTTACCTATGTTTGCTTTAGTTAGGGCCCGAAGGGCCCAAAATTTTTTTTGATATAACAATCAACACACAATTACCATTAACATTATTAACACAAACCATTGCATTTAACACATTTAAATTAAAATCCCCCTTAAACCCCCTTTGGTTTGGGTGCATATTCACACGGGGGGTTACGTAGGGCAGTGAGAGCTTCAAAAATATATTTACAATACATGTACAAAATTAACACCATTAAGTACATTCTCTCAAACCTTATAGTATTTTGCAAACTTTAATATACAGTATACAAAAACTTGTACATGCATACCCCACAAACGAGGATCGCTATGTACGGTCCAGATCTTGGAATAAAGGAAGGAAGGAAGGAAGGAAGGAAGTTTATTTTAACGTCCACGGAGGCCAGAGGCCTATGAGACGGTACATGCAGAGAACAGGCAAAAAAGCCAAAAACCCCAACACCAAAAACAAACAATGTAATCAGACAAGAGAACCCTACCAGGGATGAAAAACCCCCACTTGGGAGGAAAACCCTAATAGTAGGCTCTCAAATACCATGCCCCTCAAGAGCAAGTCGGACGGCGAAATCTGCAGGATGTAAGCTCCCAATCCGCTACCATAGGTGATGCGAGTAATCGATGTAGCGGTGTGTCGGAGCATCTAAGATCGCTGTGCCACCGCCGGATATGGGCATATGCCGGGCACCACCGATCTGGCATGGTGCTCATCCTCTATCACGTGCATCTCACAACACCGACATATCCTCTCCTCCCTGGGGATCTCGTGCCCGCCATTCACCCCCGGACTGCTTTTCAATTCACGAGGTAATGGGAACCCGGCCCTATGGGCAGCAATAGCTCCGTTTCTTCACGTAGATGTGTGCTTTCAAGCATCGATGGGGTCCATGCTCAAGGCCGGGATTAACTGAGCGTGATAGTGCTCGCCTTGGGCTTTGTAAGAGTAGAGGCATCCCACTGTGGTGGTAAAGATAGCCCGTGATCCAATTGCCCCTTCAAGGCAAGCGGATCCGCCACCACCATCGCTGGTAATTCCATAGACCACCTCCTAAACCATCCCTTACAAGGCTCGTGCCATACCCTCTTATTCACCGGGGCCCCGGGCATTAACAACACGGCTGGTAGGGGCAAAGTTTATGCTCATCCATCCCATCCACCTTATGGAAGCAAGTAAGATGCCCGCGCAAGATAGCGTATCGTCAAAGGCCGAACCCTCGCCTCATACAACAAAAACCGACACGATGCGGTGTCCTTCACTCCCCAAGCTATATGTCAAGAAAGCTTTTTGCACCCTTTCCAACCTATCCCACGTGTTTTGCTAGCCGGCTTTGGGCCCCAAACCTCCACCCCATATAGCAGCATTCGCCGACCAAAGCCCTAAGCGGGTGTCTTTGTCCTCGCCCGATCCACAGAGATCTATCAGGCAACACGCTGCGTTTTGCACCGCATATAAAGCCTTCCGACCTGACCGCGGCTCTCCCTCTCCACACACTCATCCCACAACATGTTAGTAGTGAAATCAATTCCCGGATACTTGAAGCTCGCGACCATCTCCACTTCCCCGTCCCCCGTAATATAACTCAGGGATAGGGTGTTGCGAGGACAGATCGTGAAGCTTAGTTTTGTGCAAGTTCTTTGTCATTCCCGTTGCCCCACGGGAGAACCCGAGGGCATCCAAATCTTGATTTACCTCTTCTTGGGCCGTGTGTGGGCTAGCAAAGCTACATCATCCGCGATATAGCAACCGGCTCACGAGGTCGCCTCGTGATAATTGCACCGGCCCCCATGGTGTCGCATCCACGCCTCCAAGCTATCAATGTACAACCCAAAAAGCGTTGAGACAACGGGCAGCCCCCGCTTAACTTTATAGTGCTAGCTACCGCCATCTTCATAAGGCAAGCAAAGATGAATCCCATCATAAAGCTAGTGCACCCCATCTCGCAACTCCCGTGGACCTCGCAAGTCTTGCAACCTTCGCCACAAAGATGTCTCTCGGGACGTATCATATGCAGTCTTAAAATCTACAAAGCAAAGCAATACAAGTCCCGTCACAAGATTCCGCTTGCCTCCATCAACACTCTCAAAGTGAAGATATGGTCGGTCGTGGAGTGAGCCGGGCTTAAAAGCCCGCCTCGCCAATTGCCCGCACCGCCTCCTCGGCCCACTTAGTGAGTTTCTTTTCTCCACCACCCCCGCCAAAAGCTTTGCAAACAAATGAGCTTACCATAATCATCCGTAATTACCTCGTTGGCTCATCCTTATTACCCGCTTTTTATGCACGGGAACAACCTTACTAACCATCCACTCACGGGGATTGGGGCCCTACCACGATGGGCCACCCCATTTCAACGGCTTCGGCCTGCGAGCCCCTGTAAATCCTTTGCCTTGCCATTTCGCCCGGATGCCCGAGACCCTGCTGGACATCCTCCGCGTGAGCTGCGGCACCTCTCTCACGATCCGGGACCCCGGCATTAGCTCACGGGGGTCATATAACTCCCAAGCGGTGCATCCATTGCTCCACACTTACATTACCAGCCACCTGGGCGCTTCTAGTATAACACCTTACGCCAAAAGCTTTTGGCTCGCCGCCATGAGCATATCAAACAGCGCCGCCCCGGGTTTCTCGCCATGTATCTCCCTTCTTGGCTTTTAGGAAGAGCTTATAGTCTTGGGGGCCTCGTGGGTCGCGAAGCGTGGATCTATGACCAAGCGCGGTGGCTCTTTAGGGCCTTGCAATCAGCATCAAACCACGGGTTCTCGGGGAAAATGCGCGGGTGTCCCTCCTTGGAGGGCCCTTTTCAAAGGAAGCCCCAAAAGAATGCAGCGGCGCCCTCACCAGCCATGCACACCTGCCTTGCGGTGTGTAAAAGCTATCAAACCCCCAGACTCCTCCCGACCAACACAGATTCATACCGCCCCTCGCTCGATGGCGTGGGATGTATGGTAACCCTCCACCCCCCTTTTGTGGTGTCTCCACTATTGAGTGCTCCCAATTCATCGTGACATAAAGCGGGTAGTGATCTGACAAAGCCTCCTCATGGGTGTAAATATGGTAATGCTACCCAAAAAAACGCGAAAGCACTTAGCACTTAAAGCACTTAAAGCACTTGGTTGCGCACGGCCAAAAGTCATGCCAGAATGCTTCCTGCCCCGTACTTTGTTTCTCGGCTAAGTTAGATTAATAATTATCACCTCTGATACTCTCCAATCTTTGCATTTTGATGCCATGTAATGTCAAAATTTTTTTTTGCTGAGATACATACATGGCAGTTTCGATGTTGGATTGGTTTCAATAGAGTATGGAGAAAGTTAGAGAGAAAATAACAAACAAAGAAGACTGGTTGTCTGTTCAAAAAGAAGTAATGGAATTGCAAGGATAAAACTAAGAAGTAATGGAATTGCATGAATAGTATTAAGATTGTTTTAATACGTAGACGGAATTGCAAGAATGTATTAAGATTGCTTTGATACAAAAGGATCTCAAAACTCTGATTAACAAAGCTTGATCAATAATGTAAATGACGAAATGTGAATGCACGCAAGACTACTCACAACAATATAGAACAACAATGATCATATAAAAGACAATGTTAACCCACTATTAGTGAAAATTGACCAACTTTGAGAGGTCATTTCTCCCGCATCCAAGCTCAGATTTAATTGATTTAAACTGCAAGAGAAAGGCCATAGTGTCTACTTTTAGATGCAGGTAAAATCATCAAAAATTATTCATTAAAACTCAAGATATCAAATTCTGAGTTTTGGTATATTTCTGTGACAAAAATCAGAACCCTCAGAACAAAAATCAGAATTTGAGAGACTGTTTCTCACTCCTCATAGCTCAGATTTGAGTGATTTAAATTGCAAGAGAAAGTGCTAAGTGTCTAGTCTTAAATGCATGTGAGATCACTCAAAACCGATCAGCACCACTCAAGATATTAAAGTCTGAATTTTGTATATTCTTGTGACATCAATTTCTGCACCCACTGTAACAGAAAATCAGCCAAGTTTGAGAGGCTATTTCTCACTCCTCAGAGATCGGATTTGTGTGATTTTGATTGCAAAGAAAGAGACCGAAGTATACTTCTAGATCAAAATGAAATCGCTCCAAATAGATTGGTAGAACTCAAGATATCAATGTCTGAGTGCTCGTCAATTTTCCCATTTGGGAAAAAAAATAACGTAGATCTAGGATACAACATTAGAGATGCATAATACATTGAAAGAATGGAACAAAAATACTCTTAAGAAAAACAAAGAGTAATCAGATTGTCTCTTCTCACTTGATTTGAATCCTAAAAAGCTTCTTCCGGTTAAATGGATGCTTTCAAAAGAGCTGCCCACAATTCAATCTCCAATGCAACAGAGATTGAATTATCAATCTAAATCAAATTGCAATAAAACATTGTTAATTCACCTATGATTTCTATGCCGATTTGAACTCTAATTTGTGTTCTTATATCAAGATTGAAAAAGAGAAACTCCATCAATCTTGTCCCGCCAATGGAGTTCCCGCCAATGGAGTTCCCGCCCTTGAAGATCCTCGTCAGCGATCCTTACCATTTCGGAGATCTCCCACCGCGGGATCATCCATCTCATCGATCCTTACCTCCACGGAATGATCCATCCTATTTCTGGAGTAACAACCCCCGAGGTCGTTGAATGAAAAAGCACTCGAGGGTAAAGCACCTAAAGCACTTAAAGCACTTGTCCGGATAGTGCTTTTTGGGTAGCATTACCATATTTACACCCTCATCCCCTGTGCTTGTGCCAATGGAGAAGTGTGTAACCATGTCAAGTGCTGCTACCAGAGCGAGAAGGTAATCCAACACACTAGCTCCCCCATCCTGCCTATCACTCCTGCAAGTAACACCCCCTGAGTGTGGCCATCGCTGCATACCATTACAAATTACCATGTCAAAACCCCGGCAGCTGGACCAGTCGCACGCCAAATGGTCTAGCCACTATATCCAGGAGTGCCGTGTATCTTGAATAGCTACCGCTCCTGCCAAAGCGGATCGGCATTAGCGCCACCTTTGAAGGTCACCGACCGCGAATCGGCCAGAAGAGCATTGAAATCTCCTAGCAAAACATCGTCCCGCGTCTATAGCGGTCTATGTCATCATACGATTCCCTATATGGCATCCGGACATCAGGTTCCAGATCATGTACCGGTAGAACTTAGAGCCCGCATGGGGAATGTAGCGCCTAGCAAGAAACAATGGGACATGACCGGGCTCTAATACCATTACCCACATGTAGCGGTTAAATGCATCGGACTTCCGGTGTGATCTTGCATGCTAAGGCGCCCCTAAAGTAGCAAGCCACTCCCACCGCATACCGTCGCCATGGCTCATTAGCAAGTGAGAAATGTTGATATCCTCGGAATGTCCGGGCAATCGATGCCCTTCATACTCCCATGTCTCCCCGCAGAAGACGATGTCCATGTTCCGTCGCGATCCCATTCAAGCCACCGCCTCTACGCCACGGGAAGCCCCTACAATTCCGTGAAACAATGCGAAGACACTTTCCCTATGCCGACCGGGCGGTTTGTGGACCCATCCGAGTGCCCGAGGACGCCTTGCGTGGTTGGAATAACTTTCGGGCAACTGGCCGATGGGACCCCGATGGATGTGTTGCAGGTTGTGGAAGGCCTCAATCCGCCCACTCCTCGCCTCAATGCCTCGATGTTCTGGACGGGCTCTGCCCCCTGCGACGCATTTGTTTGTGGGAATGCTTTGCCTCCCTGAATCGTCGACGATGAGGCACATATACCTTCATCTTGCCATTAACCAAACCAAGAGCCCCTCCGGCCTTGTCGAATCTCTCGTATCTTGACCAACGCTTGGATTCTTTTCCCGTTGTTGCGCGATGGCGTGAGATCCAGATCCGTGTATATGGACGTACCTTTCAAGCGGCGAGTGCGGTGCAACAACAAAGATTTTGCCTCCCAATCCAAGATACGCAAACTTAACTAGCCGAGGTCTCATGCTCGGTCCTCCCGACCGATTGGACTCTTTGATAACCAAATATCGTAATTGGAGCTTTGCAAGTACCGTGGTGGTAAGCTTACGGCAAATCCTCGCCTTTGCTCCTCCCGGCAATCCCCGCACAATAAGGTTGAGGCGGCGTGCTGGATGTCTTGCTCCTCACGGCAGTTCCCGCTGATTCCCCGAGCCACCTCGGCCTGCGGTATAGGGGTGCTGGTGCATGATATGGCGTGGTGCACTCCGGACTCGTTGCACCTCCATTCTGGAGGTCCCGCATCTCTTCTTCGTAAGTGGGCCATATGGTTCTCTATATGTAAGCATCTTCCGACATCTCCCGCCTGCTTGCCTTTGCTTCATCAAGGAATTGGAGCCCGCCCCGACCGCTTCCACATCCTTTTCCTTAGCATCTATCCAGACCAGCCATGCTTGTGACTTGTACACCGCCGCAGCCCGCGTGCTTGCGCCATGTCTTCCATCCATCGGGCTTTGGTGGACCTTATCCAAGCGGTGCCCCATCTCCGTGACTAGGCTGCGTTGTTGCTTGTATCTCCCCTCTTATCTCGGTCATTAGCCTTTTGGGCTCCCCGCAATCATAATCTCCAAGCCGAACTTCCACAAGGGAAATTCGCCCTTCTATTGGAGAAGCCGCTTCTTGAGCCCAGCCCGGGCAGATGGTCCCGTGATGCCTCCAAGCTTGCCCCGCCTTAGCCCGGAGGGAACCGCCTGTTCTGTGACAACCCCTGATTGCCTCTCGCTGTGATACCTGCTCGATGGGGACGAGGTATCCAAATGCGGGCTCTTTTCTTGGCCGCATGCATCTTTGTCGTGGGTCGCCATAGAGGGCCGGGACTGTCAGGTGGATTCCGGCGACTAAAACAGAGGAAACACCATACAAATCATACACCGACGGAAAGTTCGTTCGATAAGCTTTCCAACGAGCCCAAGAACACCTGAATCTGACACCGGAATCCCGAGTTATGAGCAAAAGAGCAGGGCTGAAACCCTAAGCGCCAGCATGAGCGCCTGAAATGAAGACGTTATAGACAATATGCCCATCCGACTGCTACATCTTCAGACTTCTATATAATCAAGGGGAACGAAATGAACTGTGAGCAGGAGCAGGAGTGATCCGGTTGATTGATCACGGTAGTGTGATCATTCGCTGTGTTATACTTTCTGTATAAGAAAATGATGTTCGAGATATAGTCTATAAACAATTGCTCCAATGTCTTCAAATTCAATGGTTTGAATGATTTAACTTGAAGCATTAGACTATAGAAATATAAGTTGGTTGCCTAGTTCATTTATTGAAGAAGTGATTTTTCATAAAACTTAGTCAATAGTTTCTAACACTTTGGATAAGAATTTCTGACTGCTAGATGCTGGAGCCTGCTGCAAGGAAACCACCATTAAGGGTTAACCACATGGTAATTAAAAGTCGTTATTGATCCTTGCATTGCAATTTGGCTTTGACAAGGTAAACATGGTATTGAAACAAGCTGGTTGCTCAAGCTGCTCGATCACACCACCGCTGTGGCAAGAATCTGACACTATTATAAAATAACATCCTTCCAAAACCTCGTCAGCAAGCTCGCGAAAATCATCGTTTGCAAACAAAAAGTATGAAGAGGCTGTGGTTGCTTGGAGGCAGCTGAATCTGACATGCTCCATTCCAGACACAAACCCTCCCCGCTTCTTCAAATTTGGGTGCCTGCTTGTCAGGCCTGCTTGTCAAATTTGGGCTGCCTGCTTGTCAAATTTGGGTTGTTGGGTTATGGCTGCATGTGCTGCCTTCACCGGAGCTTATCAGGTTCAGGCTCAGGCTTCATCGAACCACTGATATATAGGCGAGTGCACTATTTTTTGTTGTCAAATCACACTCGGTGAGACAGCATTTCTTCACTAGTATAATGCACTGGTAAATATTTACGAAAAGAAGACTAGTTTTCAAATGCCTACCAAACCTTCTAAGCGCCGATTCACAAGTTGCAATCAATCCAACACAGTTAAAAGTCATTTAACTTGCATATTTGGGTGAATAGACTTTTCTTTATCATGTAGCATAAGGATTGGACCAGCCACTTTGCATAAGGAATGATATCAAGAACGTGCGAATGACATCAAGAATGTTGCTAACTTTTGCCACGCATCTTTGAGAAAATTTGAAACCAGGTTTTTTCGGTTGGCCGTGCTGACGGAGCCTCACATTTAATGACATCTGCATTGAAGTCGTTTTACACTATCTTCCAAAAGCATGTACATAGAAAACAAACAATCGCACCACTCTCAACCAGGCCTTCTAAACTTTCTGCATACTTGGTTCATAACTAGTACCAAACCAGTTGTTATTTTCGAATCTTCATTGCAGAAATTTTACCAAATAAAGCGAGTTTGAAACAGATAATGCATGTTCGCATCGATCACGAACCAATCCAACAAGCATTAAACATTGGACTACCATGACCTTTCAAATTTTCTAAAGTTCAGTTATGCATCCAGCCTACTTAGTAGGCCCAAGATGTTTCAAAGCAATAGTTGTATTTTGGTTTATATCCTTACGAGAATTTTTTTTTTTTTTTTTTTTTTTTGAAGGACGAAAGCCAAAAAGTTTATTAATCAGAGAAAAAGTATAAAATTTACATGTCTCATCTAACTGTGTAAGCACAAAGAGATGCCACAGGAGCACGAGCCTGGAGCACAATGTACTTACTCCAGAATAGGAGACTAATGATAAGAATTTACATGTTTGTCTGTATCTTTTCCAACATTCCTGTGGAGTGCTAATGAGTTCCAACCCTATCACGTGGAATTAACCTCAAATCTGATCCATGCTTTTAAAAAATCGTTCCACAAATTATACACAACCTAGCATTACAAGAGTGCTCCTTTACAAGTACCATCTC
Organism: Isoetes taiwanensis; assembly: GCA_021234155.1. Lineage (NCBI taxonomy): Eukaryota > Viridiplantae > Streptophyta > Lycopodiopsida > Isoetales > Isoetaceae > Isoetes > Isoetes taiwanensis. The sequence continues at coordinate 204,348 of JAJEKV010000236.1, forward strand.
TATGCAAGGACAGATTTCTACCACTTTCTTTGGGGGTTGATGCCAACACCATCTAATTAAATCAAATTAAGGTTTGTCGGGTTTAGAAAAAATCAAACATCCTTAAAAGCACCAAAATTTATTAGCTTTAGCAAACATGATATACCGAATCGACAATCTCGAAAATATTTGTTACTAAGGCAAACTAACGTGACATAGTATAGAGGATAACCATGCATAATAGAAGAAGATACAATTGGACTAAAAAGGTGCGGGAATTGAATATCTGTTCATACCATTTTGTGATTATTGCACTTGTGCATTTGGAACTTTAAACTCCTCGGTATTTGCAAATTTAAGAGCTGCGATAAATGGAGCCTCCTCAGGGGACTTGAATCTGCATAAAGAACATGACATGGAAGACTTCACAATTTGCCTGCCACAGTGTCTCAATGAAGATAATCACTAAACGTTATTTGGCAGTATTCATGATGAAGGTGCTTGAGGAAAATCTTAAGTGTCGCACAGGCAAGCAGGTAGGACGGGTGAAACTGAATAAAATAAAGAATAAAAAAATAAAATACTAACGAGGGCATAAGTTAAATTGTCTTGGAAAGAAGCATCTTGAATCAACAGCCATATCAACATCAAATAAACCTATCATGTTACAGAAAAACCCGTGATACATATCACAAGTAAGGACGAAGTTATCGAAAGAATTTGGTGGCATTAGAAAAAACATGGTATCCTTTTTTTCCCAGTGTGAAACCATTCAATGATCTAGGGCAAGACACGTTTATTCACATCTTAAGCTCACTTTCATGTTTAAGAAATTGCAACAAAATTTTGCTTACACTTTGAAGGGAAGCTTAGGATCAGAAGTCAGAGTCACTTTGAATGTCACCTTTCCTCCAATTCTATAACAAGCCAACAAAAAAACTCCAAATCATTTAGGCTATAGGATAAAAATTGCGGTTGTGGCAGAAAAAGAAACTTACGGTTTGGGTGGCTGAGCCGCTACAGGAGCTGTGGTCGCGGTCGCCATAGCCAGATCTCCTACTTCGTGCAAATATATATATATTTTTGTGTAAATCTACCTTATTAAAGGGAAAACTAGTGTAAGATTACTACGCTTACTAGTTCGAGTTTAAGGGAAAAAACTACCAAAGAAAGTCGAGCAAGCAGAAGCAGAGGAAGGAATCGGGATGGTCGGAGAAGAGGAGAAGTGATTTTCACGGACTTTCTAATTTTCATGGCCGTCCGATGCAAAATTAAGAAATCTAATGGTTGAGATTAAAAACAGCTGATGTGGCACCACACACAGCTAGGAGTGACATAGCTAGGAATGCAGAAAATCGGGCAGGGGGGTTAGGCAACCCTCCTAAATATACAACTTTTTAATCCAAATTATTGTTTTTAGCTCAAAAACATCGCTGCAGCAATTTAAGTGCACAGTGTCTGCCCCGTTTCTGACTTGTTTGTGCTGAATAGAAATGCCATGACGATTTGGTGGACCAGAGATGAGATTATAAAGCTGCCAATTGAGCAGCAAGCAAGATTACGCACAATTTAGAAGGAAACATAGAAGAAAAACTGTGAATAAGATACTCTGCTACTGAGAAATTATGGCGCACGGGAAGGAGCATCTCACTCTGATAAGGGCGAGCTTTGAAGAGCGATACAGGCTTGGCAAAATTCTGGGCGATGGCCCTTCTTGGCAGGTTAAGCTCCTCACTGACAGATTTAGGCATCACCACTATGCCATTGCCATAGCCAGTTTCATGTGCCATAGCCAGTTATAGACTCTAAATTCATGCGCCATAGCCAGTTTCAGGAGAAGCTCCTTCCGTGGCTGCTGCTAGAGGTAAGATGCAGCAGACCCATAAACAAAAGTTAGCTTAAGCTTTTCCATCAAACTTGTTTCTTTTCTTTGGTAAAATTTGGAGGACCTATTTGATAAAATTTGGATAGATGGCTATGGCATTCCGGTAGCAAAATCTCTAATATTGGCTCCCCAAATGTGAAAACCTTGCAATCCTGTGCATGGGGATCCGGAAGCTTGATGCATTTGTTTGGTTTGGCTATGCAAACTCCAACAGACTGCAGCAAGATCCCTAAGACTGGTTCCGAAAAATGGGGCAAAACCATGCAATCCTCTGTATGGCGACCCTAATACAGAAGCTCCGGCTATGGCAAGCGCTAGCTATGGAAAATCAGATGCTCGGGTTATGCCGAGAGCTCGGCTATGCCCGAAGCTTGAGCTCCTCCCTTTCAAGCTTGGGCTTCGTTGGTGAGTTGGAAATCCGGACATGGCGATGTCGCTAATGTTTATTCAAATTTCAAATTATCCCCCATGACTTTTATCGTTTGTGGTGGGCCGCAAGCTCGATACTCAAAATTCTCAAAATTCGGGTTTTTTCTCCGAGGAATTAATTCGTGCTTAGTCTGCCATTAACTGCACAATTAACTATGGGATTCTGGATGTGATGTTCCCGGGAAATATATGCCATAAATACGTATATTTCTAGGCCCGTCACTATACAAGTCTATAATTATAGCCTTGTATACCATAGTCGGTGGCAAAAGGGAGCATGACTAAGTTATTCATATAACTTAGCCAACCTTAGGCTAAGGCCATTTCCACATGGCCTTAACCTATTGGGCACCCGCCACAAGGAAGCACCCCATTCTAGCCACGTGGCAGGTGACATCAACCCTAACCTATAAATGGCCAAACCCTAACCCTAGGCCATTTTTCTGGCTCCAACAATTGGGAACCTTGTTCGCGCTTGAAACTCTGTTTCGAGAATCATCTATTGTGGCCTGAGATAGCACAACAGCCGGCCCAGGCGTCTTGCGCCTCCCGAGAAGTGGGAGCTATGTCGAACCCCTTGAAGGCCCGTGGAGATGCCGGGGAGGCGGGGAGGGAGTTGCTCGGGGCGGTATTTGGGTTAGAGTCCTTTGTAGATCATCTGGAAGTTAGGATTTCAGATGAGTTAGCATTTCGTATCTCTAGTAGAGCCATCCTAGAACCCTCAGTCTAAATCTTGAACTCTAATCAATGAACCCTAACTGTAAGTTAGATGCATGTGATTAGGTTTATATGTTATTCTTATTATGTATCATGTTATGTGGATATGAGATGTTGGTGGATCATGTTTGCCCCTCTTGTATTAGGAAGGGGGGTAGAGACCTAGTAGCCATTAAGTAGATGATGCTCCTAGTTTAGACCCCTTAGTTCTTATTATATGCGGCCTGTGCATAGGAACCCACCCGGCTACGGGAGCTATGATGTGACTTAGCACCATACAACGGGGCTAGTGGCAAAGTGGAAGGAGGTCCCTACTGAGCGCGGCTACTGGGGACCTATAGCGGGCTAGACCTATAGTCGGTCACTTCGAGAGGGCCGGGTATGGGTCCGACACCTCCTGGGGCAATGTTGTCGCCCTGCCTCTCAAGAGTTGCAGGTGTCTGCCTGGCTCTTGTTTTGGGGGGTTAAGTCGGGTAAGGATCGTGTGTCACCACGATTCTCTAGCTGATCGTGGAGCCGCTAGACCTCGGGAAGGGAGATGCAACCTTTCCTGCCTCATCAGACCGGGGCCGGAGTAGTCTCGATGGGTGATGCCATGGGATTGCGTATCCGGCAGGCTATAGTCACGCCAGAGCCCGATTTAGCCAGTCACTACAAGAGGATAGGGTTTTTGCGTCAACACCTGTGTCACTACATTTTAAGGTTTGTCAGAAGCTTGAAAGTGACGCAAATTAATTTGATTGCGTCAAAACTTGTGTCAATATAGTTGTGTCAATAGCACCGTCATTTTTTTGACATATGTGTGTCAATATTTTGGTACTTTCTTGCTAGCTTTTCTAATGATGATTACATCATGTATTGCGAACAGATTATGACATAAGTTTAGTCAAGTATAGCAGTAGGTTTGTATCTGCTATAACATCGCTAGTTCAAAAGTTTTAAGTAATTATTTTTACGCATTTGTGTCACATTTTGTAATAGGTTCTTGTCACCCTTTGTAAAATGTTTGTGACAATTTGTAGTGTCAAATATATCGGCAATTTTACATCAATTGTCTGTTATAAATTGTGGCACTTATGTCTCATGATTGCATGAAAAAAGTATCAAAGTAGTGATATTGTGAAGTAGAAATACATAAATATCTTGACGCAAAAAGGGCTAAGTTTGACACAAAAGTGCCACTAACTAGTATGAGGAGAACAATCTTGCAAATAGCAACTTTATAATATTCAATTAGACTAGCATGGTTTTAATGATAATATGCTATATGTATAAATAACGTTAGAAATATTGCATACATATTATATCCAATATTTATGCGTGTATGCATGTATGTCCTTAGGTCTTATATAGCTAATCAAATTGCAAGGAAAGCAATTTAGAGCAAACTTTTGTAAACAAGGTGCTGCGCACTGAGGGTTGCCCTACATGGCCCGCCCGAGGGTGGAGTGGCTTAAATCATACTTCAAAGTCATGTTTCACAATCAATCAAAATTGCTACTTCAAAACAATACAATACTTGATACCATGACTTTATGAAGATTGGCCTGAAGAAATCTCTGGTCCTCGTCATGGAACAAGGATTGCAAAAGCATAAGGACAAGTCTAATAGAGATAGATAGATAGTAGTTTTAACGTCACGCCACTAGGCAGCATCCAACTGGACATGTGACCACACACCACACTACATTGCTTGGTTGGGCCCTGCCCCCAACCACCTTACATTGCGTCTGTTGGGATTTGACCCCCAACAGTACCGAGTGCGATTCTGGGCGGTCTCGAACTCGAGACCACATTGCTAAGGAACTAGTGTGTTACCACTAGACCAAACGCCCAGACGAAGAGAATGGAAATACATGTTTCCTTAGCATAGAAATGAGAGAATTCCTTGAAGACCTCTTATCGGATTTTTGTCACAGAGAGCTTCAAACATTTGAGGAGCAGGTTTTGTAGAGGAATAAAACATTGATGCATAGCCTAACTCCAAACCTCGCAAGAAAAACTAAAACCCAATGATCCCATACTGAAAATGCACTATGCAATGCACACACCTCCTCTCCTAAAGCCCCTGACCATAGATGAGCAATTCTCCCACTTCGGAAATGTGAATTGGCTCTGCGAATGGACTCAGAATGTTGGACATTACCTTGGGTGTGACGTTCCAGCATAACATACGGTATGAATACGTATATTATACTGACACGTCACTAGTACATGTCGACTCAGACGACATGTACACGGTGGTCGTAAAGGGTAGTACCCTAGGGTACGACCTTGTGAACCATTATATTGCACATGTTAAGGCCACATGTGAATATAATATCTTTTGCCATGTGGCAATAGCCCATTGACCAAAAGGGCCCAGCCCTAAAATTCGTGGGGATAAAGGGGCATAAACCCTAAAAAGGAAAACCCTTTCGGTTTCCAGCCCCTATAGGTCGGATTGGAGCAGCATTGGACGCCATTTCGCCTGAAGAGTAGCAGAGGAATCGGAATTCCTAGGTTGCGGCTCGATCCAAGACCCAGTAGTCTCGAAATCCCGGTGGCGGGGGCGCTTTGAGGAGGAGTGGGAGCCAGCCCAAGAAGCGGGTTAGTGATTGATCCGATAGTTAGATCCGAGTTTTCAGCCCTCATTCCATAGGATTAGTATCCATTCTTAGCTATAGGCGACCCCTCTGACCTAAGAATGATAAACACTAATAAAGGAACCTAACCTTGTATGATTAGGTAGATTAGAATAGATGTATTCTATTATTTCAGTTCTGTTGTGTTGATGTTTTGACATTCTATATGCCCACTCTTGTGTATTGGGAAGGGGGTAGAGACCCGAGCCCAAGTAGATGGATGATCCTAGTTTTAGCCCATTAATTCCTAATTAATGCGGCTGTGCATAAGAGCCCGCTTGGGCGTGGGTGGCGGAGCTAGACCGGTGACAAGGGAGGTCTTGTCTAATCCACAGTTGATCCCTCACAGTGCGTAGCGGCAGTAGGAACGTTGTGAGCGGGGCCTAATACCCCTGGCAACGCTGCGTGAGGGCGGGGTATGGGCTCGACACCTCTTGGGTGATGCGTCATCTTCTAGGGGTTCAAGTGATTATGAAAGCAAAGGGCTCTACGGCTGCTTTGTGATTGGCATGAACCTTACGGAGGGGAGTGATCTCCCCTGCCTCATCGGGCCGGGAGATGCAACCAAATAGCTTGTAGCCCCTCGGCTATTCACCCCGGCAGCCTACGGTCGAGCTCCAATACTTTTCAGCCTATCCGCAAAGTATGCACAGGAGGGGCGGATGGAGTGGACTACCCAACGGCCATGTTCCTATGCCACCAAATCCATTTGCCATGAATTACATGCGCATTGCTATCACGGGAGACCCCAAAGCCGTCGGTCGATCCCCATCAGTCCGAGCCTGGGTAGGATCTTCCCTATGTTATGTTGATGTACTGATGTGTGATGCAGCTACTGTGATATGGTGGACCACCCTTCGAGGTGGGCATGTTTATTATTGATTGATGTCATGTGCTCATGTTTTGTTTACGCTTCCGTTGCTAGGTCGATCCCGAGGGAGACGGGATGAATGACACGTCCATTCTTCCCCGTCGGGTTCTTGACCACCATCGAGAGCCCGATGTTAGGTGGACGGCCTCACATCGGCGGCGAATCTTTGGTTTGAGGGATGATCTCCAGTTTGTATACGATCGGGGCATCGTATATGAGCTGGGGCCGTCACAATGGTATCAGAGCTCTGATCTTGGCAGACCAGGATCGAGCACTGACCGTAATCCTATAGGAACTAACTAATTTAGACATTCAGTCTTGGAGATAAAAGCCCAAGCACGAACCTCGAGTAGTGGGAAATTTTTTTTTTCCCAGGGTAGAGTTAGTAAGTATCTAGAATTAGGATAATTAGAGAACATAATTAGGATGAAATAGACAGGAGAAAAGTTTCCTAGGAAAGCCTAATAAATTTTAGTCACTTTTTAGCCGACACCTCCAAGGATGCGCCAGGAGCATGTTAGGTCCATACCTAATTGGTCTCTCGCGCACTCTTAGAGGGGTCACCCCATATGAGCCCTAGAACTCGGCCTTAGGAGCCCCAAATCGTAAAATAAAAGATGAAACCCCATTTAAAAAGCTCGAATTAGCTAAATTTGTATGTTAAAACACAGAAAAACATTAAGTAAAAGTCATTTTGGAGCAACACCTCTAAGGGTGCGCCAGGGCATAGTTAGGTCATGACCTAACACCCTCTTCGCGCACTCTTGGATGGGTCCGCTAAAAGTGACCTCGGAATTTGATTAAAACTTACTCAAATTGTAAAAGTAATAATAGAATCTTGTTTAGAATGATTAAATTAGTGGGAAACGCATGTTAAATTGTGTAAATTGGATAAGTTTAGAGCGGAAAGGGACAACACCTCTAAGGGTGCGCCAGGGCATAGTTAGGTCTGGACCTAACACCCTCCTCGCGCATGCTTAGAGGGGTTCGAGAGAAAATAGTTGAAGAAGACCTAGCTTCGATTCGAGATATGGAGGATTTCATCAACAAACCAAGAAATTAAGCAAGGCAGAGATGGAGGTCGTGCAACACTTTGAAGACTCATTGGCGTGCACGCTCCACGCAAAAGACACCGAAAGACATGAGACTGGCGGAGTACATCAAGAGGACAGATAAATAGAACAGAAGCTGCTTTTTGTAACTAACAGGCTTATATATGATGTATGAAAATTTTGAATAAAAAGGATATGTAGTTTAAACGTGCATTGGAGTAGTTAAGGAGCAAATGTCGAATTTTGGCCAACACCTCTAAGGGTGCGCCAGGGCACACTTAGGTCCCAACCTAACCCCCTCCTCGCGCACTCTTAGAGGGGTCCAGCCAACTGGGCCCTTGATCAGCCACTTACCTGCTCCAAATGAAGTAAATAAGCAAAGAAACTTGCAGTTAAGAGGAAAATAAGTAGGAATTCACGTCTTTGAACTTGTTCTTGGCATCCATTAGGCATAGATAGACCAACACCTCCAAGAGTGCGCCAGAGGCCACTTAGGTCCCAACCTAACACCCTCCTCGCGCACTCTTAGAGGTGTCCGATTTTTCAAACCCCATAACTTGAGCTACAGAGCTCCAAATCGCCTGAAATTTGTTGCAATAGGACCGTTAGACAGCCTAGAATCCATTTATGACCTCAAATTAGGCTAGAAATGTCAAAACCCAGCTCAAAATGACCAAAATTGCTCAAACCCTTGAATTGTTTTTCCAAACTGCGGTTTGTTTGTAAATAGAAGCATACCCCATTAGTACCTCACAAGTATTGCTCTCGGCTCAAAGCTGATGCCTTACTCCTAGATAAAAGTGCCCAAGAACACCCCTTTGTTATAGTCATCTAGACCTCAGCATAGCAACCCAAGTCCAACTGTTGGTACATCACCTCTGCTCATGCCAAAGGCATAAACCTTGACCTAATTTTGTGTCCTTCTAATAGAGTTTGACCTATACAACCGCCACATTGACACTCCCTATTGCCAGGATACCTAGAAAGGAGCTAGAGTCTAGAGCTGCCCAAGTCACTCCATGTGTAGAGATTGGACTCCCCCAAACCAACTTTGATAGGACCTTAGAGTATGCCTCAAACATCATGGAGGTTTTGCAAAACAACCCTCATTTCATGCCATACCACACGTCCTAATGTCCATAGACTTGGAGATTATAGATATGTCTCCAGTAATGCTGCTCGAGCCATCATGCTTGCTTATAGAGCCCAAAATGTTGTAGGAGAGCCCTTCAAGTGGACCCTTAGACTCTAGAATATCTGGCGTTGCTTTTAAGCTGAGGGCGAGCCACAGAAGAGCTAGAGGCAACTCCTTGAAGACATCAAGGTCCCGGCCGATGTACGCATTGAGATAAGGAGAGGAGACCGAAAAGGCAGACCCAAGAGAGGGAAGCACAACGACAAACACCTCAACCGACAAACGAGTAGAACAGGACATCACTGGCCTATCATCAATCTTCATCAAATGGGAAGAATATTCGGTAACCAACGGCATCAAGAATCTTCTAGATGTCAACCTCCCGGCTACCACGTCCACGAGCTCACATCAGAAAGAGGATCTCAACGCCTTCACCAGCTCGACGCACATGAGTTTCAAATGGAAGAACGCAAGGCATCAAAATACAGGTGCAAGAAGATGTTAGACAGCAATGCCACGTTAGCATCACGAGCTAGGGCCAGAGGGCATAATCTTCCGTCGAGGAGAGAAGTCATGGCGACACAGGAGCGTATAGAAACCGGAGGGAAGAGAACCACGACCTTGCGACCCAGCAGCTCAAAGCGAATGTCATGCAACGTCAACAAAGCAACCAAGCTAGGCAACCACAAAGCACCTAAAAGGCTGACCGGGACGAGCTTCGGCTCCCTTTGCACCAAATAGGGAGAACTTTCATCGGTTCCAAAAGGTAGGAGACCATGAGGGGAGGAGATGCATATCGGGGAACATCTCGACTTGAAGGCCTATATCAGCATTAGGGGCAAGATCAAGGAGGAGAATATTCCACTCAAACAAGAATTCGGACCCGAAAAACACCTAGAAACCAAAGGAAGGACGACTTTACTACGTCAGCCAAGGAGTGCGAGACTCGAATGGATAGGACCCAAAAGGGCGGAGGAGGCGACCTAGCCGGCTGGTACAAATCATGCAAAGGCAACCGAAGAAGGAGCTAGGGTAGGTGCAATGGAGATGACCACACTTACAAGCACAGGAGAGGCACCTCGGAATGAAGCAAAGCCCAATCAACAGGGGCGCACTCAGAAATTCAACCTACGGAGGAATGACAATGCCTGCCTACCGACCACGATCTCAGAGCTTCGAAGACATTCAAGAACGCCCGACTGCAATAGCCAGGTGATCAACCGATCAATGGCACCGCACATCGGCAACCTTGCAACGACACATAATCGCATATAGGGGCGTTGGCGGTCACCGCATTCCTTACTTACGCACATACACATTAAAGGAGGAGCATCTTTTTCAAGGGATCACATCGACGAACACTCTTCGCAACTTGGGGTGACGAGCTCGGATCAGACATGAAGCTCAACAATAGTAGCAGCATCTCAAGGAATCCCGGAGTCAACCAGAACGAAGAAGATGTAGCAAAACCGAAGGATCAAACGCGATAGGAGGAGGGGAAACCCTAAAGGAGTGTAAACATTTAAGTAGATCTTCGTAGTTGTTTTGAAAAAGTGGATGAATTAAAATCCCAATGTAAATGCGTATATGTCTATTGTATATCTCGGATGCTCACAGATATAGTGGAGAAACATGAGTTTAAAGTCATGTTTTACGGATTTAGCGCGTAGATCAGGAAGCTCCTTCACTTCGACTACCAAATGAGGAAGCAAGGAAGCACAACTATAGCCCAAGATCAAAATGGAAGAGCAAGTACGAGGGAGAAACGACCAGAGGCCAAGACACTTCCGGAAGTGCCCTCAAGTAGAAGACCTCTCGTCCACCCAATGTCAGAACAAGAGACAATACGGTCATGTCAAGATCATCAGCTGCACGGGACATCGGGGGACTTAACACTACCTCTTGTGGCAGCGGCAACACTTGATGAACTTACGACACGAGTGGCCTCAACAATCGAAGGGGAACGACCCGACATCATCGAGCCAACTAAGAAGGCAACATCTCGACGACCATAATTCCACCTTGTGGTAATATAGGGTGATGCGCTATGACACGTGTATTAGATGGAGAGGCACTTACGAAAGGCACTGCGACGAGGAGATATGCCTTCAACAACTAGGTGATGGAAAACCGGGTACTCCTACCAAGAATTAGAAGAAAAGAAGCCAATCGTATCTCCGACATGAGGGACATCAAACGCCCAAGGTAGAAGCACTCGACACCTTAACGACAAGGATAGCAACTGAAGCACCTTCGGCAAAAAGAGAGTTCAAGATAATAGCCAGGCTATTCAACGACAAGAGTATATCTAAGGCAGGTACTTCTTCAACTCAAGGGTCAAGCTACGCAAATATAAGGATCCATCACCCCGACAATATAGCCAGCAGGGAGGAGAGCCATGAAGCTTTACTTGACAGAGAGACCGACATGCATAGAGGGACAAAGGTCAGGAACTGAAAGCTGGAAAAGTGTTAGCAAACCGACTTCTTCCACGAGCTTCCTAGAGACAACAGGGAGGATCAAACCGACGGGCACAATCAAAACCCCGGGGAGGGTACCTCAAGACAAGAAGACGGCATAGCACCGAGGAACGTGACAACGCCCAAGCGGTGATCGAGGGGATCAGCAAGAAAGATTGGAAGCTTCGATGGAGAACCAACTAGGTGAGGCAAGGCGAGGCGAGCCGATGACTTGCACGCGGACTTGCATGCAACTTGGTGAACCCAAGGATCGGCGATTCAAAGAACAAGCTAGAAGAGAACAACTGCAGAGGAGTATAGCCAAAGGAAGCGCCGACGACCTCAAGAGGCGCCTCAAATAGCTTCAAGTATCATGAAGGGGGAACAATTACACCGAGAACGGAATCGGGGAGGCGGACGAAAATGTCGAAGCATCAGCGACCAGCACACCTTTAGTTAGAATGTGATGCAAAGCGTGTTGTGCCATAGCCGACAAACATCGGAGGGCCCAAGTATATCAACAAGTTACCCCGAGCACGAGCTGACGCACAAATAGGAGGATATAGATCGTCAACACCATGGCACCCGGAGGAACACCGATGACATTACCAAGGAGTAGGTGTGCAACTTCGAAGGGAGGCACAAGGGGACTTAATAGCTCTATTAGTAATTGTAATTATGTAAGCTATATGCTTTGCATATATAGTTCCCTTGTTATTTCTTCCCTCCCATAGGTAACAAATCAAACGAAGAGATGTCAGGCAATTTGCAGGAGTGAAGCAATCAACATCTTCAACACTCTTCGGGCAACGCGATAACGACAAGAGGACTCGATGTATGAGGCGTCGATGGAGTCGAGAAACAATATCGGATATAGAGTCATCCTTTTTTGCCAAGACAAAGAGTTCAAGACGAAAGATCTTTTTTTCAACTGGGCGCCACCTTCAGGCTTTTGAAAAGCGGCATGGAAGATTTCAAGTGACCAACTACACCATCAAAGACCAGCAAGGAGAGGCTTCTAACGAACAAAGTCAACCTCTACATCAAGAGGAGCCACCGTCAAGGAGACCGAAGTATCGAGCAACTCGAAAGAACGTTACCTTGCTACTTCAAGCAGGCAACGGGTGGATGAGCTTCTAGCAAGCTCAAGGATCCAAGGCCATGGGGCCTAATAGGTTAAATGTATGGATGGTAACATCCACATTGGGATTAGAAGGCATTTTCTTTTAGATATTCTCGCCAAAAGGATTGCCCAATATTGAGCTAAGCGTCAAGTATTGGGAAGGAAACACATAAGAGTAACTAAAATTATACAAGATTGTTAACAGACATCCAACATATTGAAACCACTGGGTGAGATTGATCACCTCGCTAAGAAGGAATCATTACTAGGATAATTGTTGACCATGTATAAATTTAGTACCTCCAAAGAATAATCCAACCAAAAGAAAAGAAGTAATCTAACAAGTCCGGCCAACTTGTTACGATGACATCAATTCGATTGGTAGAAATATTCCAAGAGTTTAAATAACTAAGAAAGGGGGAATCTCTAGAATATAAAAGAATAGTACATGCAAAGTACATCTAAAATAAAAAAATTATAGTAATCAAACAGTCTTTTGAGACAAAAGGAATTGTCATGATGACAAAACCTTGTGGTTTAGAATCATTCTAACTAAGTAGGTAACCCATAACTATATTGAAATAAATGATAACATAATATGTGCATCCATCTTAGATGGTTATATATGTTATCTAAGGATAGTAAATTAATGCGCTAAGTAAGAAGCATATAACCTCTTAAGGGGAGAGAATAGATATGGCGTTGTGTACAATGTCATTGAAGGGTGCAGGACCATTTTCTTTTTGAAGAAAGTGGGAGGGCTCAATCTTATGATTGAACGATACTTGTATCGAATTGACCGAGGCAGGTAGAATAGAGTTCACTCAGGCAATGGCCGGCGAATAGAGCGTAAGATAGATAAATACCTTAGTGCTCGGGGAGGCCTTCAACGTCTTGCGAGGCTGGCGTAGTAGCTAACTACACCAAGGAAGTGGAGCAAAATATGAGAGCAATGCAAACGACCAAGTCATCTCCAAATTACTCCACGTAGGCTCAATGGGCGGATGCTCTAGCCTTAGGAAAGGTTTGCCCATGTATAGTAAGCTTTAATGTGTCTTATTGACAAGGTAAATATAGATCCTAATAACCACATAGAATTTGTGGTACATATATGTATCATAGGGAAATAAGTTAAATAACAACGGTAATGTGAGGTAGCATGTTAATTAATCCTTCGCAAGGATGCAATTCCTTCCAAGGATAGCTATATAACCTCGGGTCCTTATAAATATAAATAGAAAATAGAATTCAGATATACTTAAAGTGCATCTTAGGGATATACTTCCAAGGGTAATGCAGACCCAAGGAAGAGAATAAGAAGCACATCTAATTCTTGTGTATGATAATTAAAACCTTTGTCTATGTAACAATAGGTCTAAATGAGGGGTTATTGTTTAAATAATCGCGACCTAAAAGTTGTTAAATATTGCAAAGCTAGAGTAAATATAATTGTACGATCGAAAGTAATGTATCCGATACTATGATAATGTTAATTCATAAATATTACCTTAGAGTAAGTATGTTAATCGCATGCATTAAGGGAAGTCGGCCAGGATCGGCAAAGGCCCAAGACCGACATGTTTACTTAAAGGCGTTAGCGGATGCTAGCCGACATGCAACAATTGGTGCAGGAAGTACGAAGATATCCTTTCGCAGCAAGAGTTCTAGAATAGTTGTGATTTCTACCATTTAAACTAATCGCTTAAATTTTGTGTGAGATAGTAATAGTAAGTATGTAATTATAGATATTGTAAAATTAATGCAGGATTTCAAGGTGCAAAGACTTGCAACACAAATTTTGTTATAACGTGTTGCAAGGGATGAAGAGTACCTTGGAAGTGTAAATTTTGTATGAACTTGATAAACTTTGATAAACTTAAATGTTGTATTAAGTAAGCTTAGTAATTACCTTGCGTTGATTAAGTTATGAAGTGATAAGTTAATTGGATAATGAAATAATACAGTAATGTCTTAAACATTACCTTAGAGTAATTCTAATAATTATGTAACTATAATAATAATTGCATGCATCAAGTTGGTTGCAGGACAGGAAGATCCCAAGGTGGGGAGAACACCGATCTTTGCGGGACAAAGATCATTTTAAGGTGGGGAGAATGTGGCGTTCAAAGATAACATACGGTATGAATCGTATATTATCTCGTCACGTCACTAGTACATGTCGACTTCGGGCGACATGTGTACCGCAGCGATCGTAAAGGGTGGTACCCTAGGGTACGACCTTGTGAACCATTATATTGCACATGTTAAGGCCACATGTGAATATAATATCTTTTGCCATGTGGCAATAGCCCATTGACCAAAAGGGCCCAGCCCTAAAATTCGTGGAGATAAAGGGGCATAAACCCTAAAAAGGAAAACCCTTTCGGTTTCCAGCCCCTATAGGTCGGATTGGAGCAGCATTGGACGCCATTTCGCCTGAAGAGTAGCAGAGGAATCGGAATTCCTAGGTTGCAGCTCGATCCAAGACCAGCAGTCTCAAAATCCAGCGGCAGGGACGCTTTCAAAGGAGTGGGAGCCAGCCAAGAAGCGGGTTAGTGGTTGATCCGATAGTTAGATCCGAGTTTTCAGCCCTCATTCCATAGGATTAGTATCCATTCTTAGCTATAGGCGACCCCTACAGCCTAAGAATGATAAACACTAACAAAGGAACCTAACCATATATGATTAGGTAGATTAGAATAGATGTATTCTATTATTTCAGTTCTGTTGTGTTGATGTTTTGACATTCTATGCGCCACTCTTGTGTATTGGGAAGGGGGGTAGAGACCCAGAGCCCAAGTAGATGGATGATCCTAGTTTTAGCCCATTAATTCCTAATTAATGCGGCGGCATAAGAGCCCTTTGGCGTGGGGTGGCTGAGCTAGACCGGTGACAAGGGAGGTCTTGTCTAATCACGAGTTGATCCCTCCAGTGCGAGCGGCGACCCGGGAACGTTGTGAGCTGGGCCTAATACCCGGGCACTCGCGTGAGGGGCAGGGTATGGGCTCGACACCTCTTGGGTGATGCGTCATCTTCTAGGGGTTCAAGTCGTATACGAGCAGTGGCTCTCTGGCTCGCCTGTGATTGGCATGAACCTTCTGGAGGGGAGTGATCTCCTCCTGCCTCATCGGGGCTGGGGAGATGCAACCCGATAGCGTGTAGCCCCTCGGCTATTCACCCGCCAGAGCTACGGTCGGGGCTCCAATACTTTTCAACCTATATCGCAAAGTATGCAATGTGGGGGGCGGATGGAGTGGACTACCCAACGGCCATATTCCTATGCCAGCCAAATCCATTTGCCATGAATTACATGCATTGCTATCTGGAGACCCCAAGCCATCAGTCGATCCCCATCAGTCCGAGCCTGGGTAGGATCTTCCCTATGTTATGTTGATGTACTGATGTGTGATGCAGCTACTGTGATATGGTGGACCACCCTTCGAGGTGGGCATGTTTATTATTGATTGATGTCATGTGCTCATGTTTTGTTTACGCTTCCGTTGCTAGGTCGATCCAGGGAGCGGGATGAATGACACGTCCATTCTTCCCTCGGGTTCTTGGCCACCATCGAGCCCGATGTTAGGTGGGCGGCCTCATCCCGCGCGATCTTTGGTTTGAGGGATGATCTCCAGTTTGTATACGATCGGGGCATCGTATATGAGCTGGGGCCGTCACATTGGGGACCAAGTTTTATGGGCAGAACATCATCATTTCTCCAAGAAGCGGTAAAGTAGCTCATGTCCAACATATTCGTAGTTAATTGGCCGCTGCGAAATACTGCCATGTAGAGTATTCGTATTGCTTTCGTTGCCAAAATTGAAAGTGTAATTCTTGGTTTCTATGGTAATTTTATTATTCCGGACGATATGGTGAAATCAAATTGCTATTCCGGAGCCTCTATATTGCCGAACGATGAAACACTTGGGTTTCTACATGATCGCCCGCAGGACGCTTCGTAGTTAAATCAGTTCTCCCAGACCGATCTTGATTTTTTTTTACCCTGCTTGAAGCAGGGGCCTAGAACATAGGATTCAATGGTTGGATAAGGAAATCGAGCTCGGGGAGGCATTAGCATCTGGCCTTGAAAGAAAGAGCTGCTAGAAAAGGATGCCTTGGGAACGTTTTTGGGGCCCATCTCTAGGGGCTTGTCCCTGGTGGTGAGGTAGCCGCACAAAGTCCTGGCCTTGTTTGACTTGGAGAAGGTGTCAGCTCTTCTATCGTAAATGTGTGTGTGTGTGTGTGTGTGTGTGTGTGTGTGTGTGTGTGTGTGTGTGTGTGTGTGTGTGTGTGTGTGTGTGTGTGTGTGTGTGTGTGTGTGTGTGTGTGTGTGTGTGTGTGTGTGTGTGTAACAATTAGGTGTGTGTGTAAATATGCCATAACAAATGACATAATACAATAGAACATAACAAAGTTATACAATCATAACAATGCTACGTAGCCCACAATCCTTCATGGTAATCTAGTGAAATACAGAATTAGTGAAGAAAAGAGAAGAGAGAGAACTTGGAAACTGGTTTTAAAGATCACATATGTTTAACCAGAAGCAAAAATGCGTCTAAAACTATAAAAGAACCACTTGATATCACAGCCTTAAAGAAAGAGGAGGATATATTTAGTGGGAGATCCATAGAGTGAATTAAGAATACAAAGTATATGCTGAAACAGTTATGAATATAGCAATCACAGTAGTCCATTAAAAAGTTGAGTAGAACCAATGAACGCAAATCCAAGAGCTAAGTTCAAGGATTGATGCTGGTACCTGCAGACCATCCAAGAGCATAAGTTAGTAAAAGAATAGTAACTAGACTTGGGAACTGCAGGCGTCAACACATCAATCCACTTGTTATCGATGTCCAAACTTAGAACTTGGAAAACATTAAACAATTCTACTACTATGAAACCATCATATGAAATAGCAGTGTAAACACTACAAATGCAAAGAGCACATTTGCTTTGCATTAAAGGGAATTGAGAACCTGAATGAAGCTACTACTGGTCAGATTTATGTAATATAATAGTGGCTTATGCAGACTGGTATGACCGACAATCAATATCTCCATGGTCAATCATCATTATCTAACAATTGAATATACACAAACACTGGAATGGGAAACTGAAACCATGTCCAAGTAAGGCACAAAGTGCATGCATTTGCCTCACATCATGCTACCACAGGCCAGATCTACTACAATAAGATGTGGATTATGTAGACTAGTCTGACACAAAGCCACAATCTCCAATGTCAACCGAATTTATCTAGAGTAGAGTATGAATGTAAATATAATGGAATCAAAACCTGATTCCACATTTGAGCCAAAGCTAGTATTGCTTACATGTGCCAGCCTATCAAAGAAAGCCAAACCAAGGGCGAAACAAAGAACAGATAACAGAGAAAAGCAAAAGAAAATTGAGCAAGGAAGAAAAATCAAAGGAGGGACAAAAGCAGATATAACACAAAGCAGCAGAGACAGACACGAAGAAGGAGCAGAACAAAGACATCAACAAAAGGAGGAAAAAAAGAATAGAAACGAACTCACCAAGAGAAGCTGGCAACTGGGAACCAACCGGAAAAAGAAAATAGCAGAGAAAATTGGGCTAAATGGAGAACCAGTAAGAACTATGCTACAGCCGGACACTAAAGGTAAAACATCCTGGAGGGCAGCTGACATGGAACCGACAAGGAAAATGACAAAAACAAACACCAAATAACAAAGAAAACGAAGGAAGAAAAAGACACGAGTGCACCGGACGTGATCGGCAACTAAATGCTTATCCCGACAGCATGGCCGCATACACAACACCGACAAACAGCGACCAAGGGGAGCCAAAGAGGAGAAAAAAATGGAGAGAAAAAATTATTTAAAGATATGCAAGGAGAAAAGGAAGAAGAAAAAATACCCAAGCAAAGGGAGAAAAGGACATTAAAATGAAAAATACAATCAATCCAATAAAAATCTGAACCAAACAAGGACACAACCAAGTAAAAGGATGCAAGAAAATCCAGAGCTCCTGGCAATGGAACACATAGTCAATAAGCAGCTGAGCCTGGCCTACACGACGATATTTAAGGCCGAAATTTGGTTGACAGATCTGTATAATTCCAATGACATACATCGGAAAAAATTTATTTGTGTGTGTGTGTGTGTGTGTGTGTGTGTGTGTGTGTGTGTGTGTGTGTGTGTGTGTGTGTGTGTGTGTGTGTGTGTGTGTGTGTGTGAGAGAGAGAGAGAGAGAGAGAGAGAGAGAGAGAGAGAGAGAGAGAGAGAGAGAGAGAAATAGAAATAGAAATAATTTGTATTATTATGTCAATTGAGACCATCAGGTCTATGTAACATTCAGAGGTCCATTACATCATCAAAATAGAAATCATCTGAAGTGCTCCCAGAAAATGGAGCATCTCCATGTTCAGATCTCTCTAACTCATCATCAACTTCTCCAAGTAAGTCATTTAAGTCTTTTATATGTGATTCTCTTTGTTGAAGCATTTCAATCAAATAATTCCCAATGGCTTTAGTCGGAAGCTCAAAGAAATGAGCTAAGGATCCCGCACACGTGCCATACCTTTGCCGGATGTTCTGATAGGCTGGGCAATTTAAAATTGCATGTTCTTCATCTTCTATCTCATCTAGACCACAAATCTTACAAAATCTCTGATTTCTTGGTATGTTTTTCCATCTACCTACCTCGACCTCAAGATGATGCGAGCTCAATCTCATTCTACATATCGTGTGTCTCATTTTAATCGATATGTTTTCTACCAAGTAACCTGCCCCTATCAGCATTGGATTCATTTGATTTCTATAATCATCCATTTTTGTTCCTCCCTTATCCCACATTTTCTGCAACATATTTGTGGTCACCCACTCTTTTGGATCAAAATCGTCCATTTTCATGCCCCATTTCTCAAGCCACTTGTGAAGGTCAGCATACCAGCCTTTACATGAACTCTCTAACATAGCAAGCTTTGGGTACCTGTCATCTTCCATTTCTAAAACTTTTTTCAAGTAAGTCAGAGTTCGGCAGAGGGCTTCACCTTCTAAGGGCAACATATTACATTCTACCAACATCATTTCATACGGTATTTGAACCTTTACCCCTAGTTCAGTGCGTAGAAACTTTTTCTGTATTTTCTCTATTTTCTTCCAAAGTTCCATAGGCAATCCAGGCCCCCAAGTTTCACATCCGTATAAGACTACAGTTTGTACGAGAGTTTTGTACAACATCTTTTTCAGCCCTAAATGCCATATATCAGCCTTCTTACATTTCTTTTGCATTGCAAAATATGCCTGTAATCCGCCGTTGGTTCTCTGCTCTATGGTTTTTCCCCATCTGAAGTGTTTGTCAATAATCAGCCCTAAGTATTTGTATGCCTCTGTAATCTCAACTCTCTGCCCTTTGAAAAAGAACTCATACTCGTTGTCTTTTATTGTGCCAAATATCATGACTTTGGTTTTCCCTACATTGACCTGCATCCCCGTGTTATCACAAAACGTGGCCAACGCATTTAAGTGCATCTGTATCCCTTCTTTATTTCTGGACAACAATATCACATCATCTGCATAAAGTAATAAAGAAATTACATACCCTGCTATGCACAGAGAGAGAGAGAGAGAGAGAGAGAGAGAGAGAGAGAGAGAGAGAGAGAGAGAGAGAGAGAGAGAGAGAGAGAGAGAGAGAGAGAGAGAGAGAGAGAGAGAGAGAGAGAGAGAGAGAGAGAGAGATGCGTTGGCCACATGGGGGTTGAGAGACAATTTGAGAGATGGGGAGAGATGGGAGATGGCGAGAGATGAAGGGAGAGTAAAAAATTTGGCTCTCCCTTTGAGAGACAAAATGCCCCTAACTATTGTTAGGGGCGTTCCCATTACACTTTTCCGTTAAAAGGGAGGAGCCATTTTGGCACCTGTGAAATTTAGCGACATCTAGTATTTCCGGTAACTCCTGCTTTATGGAAATTTTTGTTTGGACCGAACTGTGCAACCATGATCCATGAAGCTGGGCCACGATCCATGAAGCTTCACGATCTTAGAACTCCGAACCAATAGCAGTTCTTCAAACAAAGATTTCTATAGAAAAAGCTTCTTCGAACAACAGGGCCTCTATAGAAAAAGCTTCTTCGAACAACAGGGAAGTCGTCACAGGCTATGGCAAGAAAAGCATGTAAATGAGGAAGAATTTATTGCCACGCTTAGAACCATTCCAAGCATCGGAATCTGATGAACTAATCCAGCCATTTTTGTGGTCGTTTTTGTAGGTAGATCATGGCGTCTGATGCAGTAAGATTAGAAGCAAAAAATCAATGGATAATTCAGTGCTGCTGCAGTAAAGTGGGAAGATTTCTGAGATAGATATGCAGCAGATAGGGCACCCAATTAACTCCTTACCAGACTCCAGAGCTTTAAAATCAGATGTGCTGCTTAAGCATCGGTGGAGTGATTTAGTTCCACAGATGTTCTGTTTTCTCAAACTCTGTTTTGGTCCAGTGATCGAGTTTCTTATTCAGAAGGCAAGCTCAAGACCTTCAAGGATCTGGAAATGGGCAGTTCCAGAATTGGTAACGAAGGTTGGATGAGTAAGAGTAGATCATACAGCGAAAAAATGAGCAAAAGCACGCCCTCTGTGCTGCTGCAAACAGGGGTTCTTCAAACTTTGGAACCGGATTGAAGCTCTAATCCATCAGTTGTGTTGCTATAATCCATCAATTAAGCTGCCGTTTTTGTAGCAGAGCTTTTAATACAGCCCCAGATCAACAAATTACTACTCTGCCATAGCCATGTCGGTTTTGCCCAGATCCAATGCAAAACCAAAGTCCATCATATGATCATTTTGATCATCATTGATCATGCCCGCCATAGCCAGAGCTTCAATAAAGGCAATAGAAAACGAATCTGGCCAAACACGCCATATCTGAGCTTTACAAGCACCGGGGCATAGATAAAACCCAACTAAAAACAGGGGATTTTTTTCAATCACCTGAGGACGCCGAAATAAAAGGCCAAATCGATTTTATGACTGCCCAATCATGAAAAGGGTCTAGATCATCATCTAAAGAAAGCATTACCGATGTAGTAAAGAGCAAGTAGAGCTGCAGAGGCGGAAAGCGCAGAGCAGGTATGGATGGAAATAGAAACACAAAGAATATGAAAATCGCAGAAACAAAATCGAAGAAACAAAAGAAAACTAGAAACAGAAAGAAATCAAAGATTCAGCGCAAAAAATTCGTGGCATAAGCAGCGCAGTGCAGATTCACGGCACTATAAGCATATATTCATGGTGCAGGCGGCTGCAGGCGGCCGCCGTTAACATGGAATCCCAAAAACAAAGTCATCCCGGAAAAACCTTAGCTAGGAAAATACGGCAATGTTTTTTTTTTTTTGCCCTTAACGGCCTTGTTAGAGATAATTGTCTCTCATTGTCCCTCATGCTATACGGTATAAAAATTGTCTCTCGCCGTAGATAAAAAATTTTGGAGCATGTGGAGAGAGAAAATGAAAAAATGAAAATGAAATTTATTATTACGTCTTCGAGACCGCCAGGCCTATGAGACGTTTACACATCACAATCAAAGTCATAAAACAAATCATCCAGTGCATCCTCTGAGAATAATACACTGGGCTCCTCTACCTCTATCTCCTCCACATTTTTCCTTTTCAACCATTCCTCTCTATGCTTAAGAATCTCAACAATACACCCTCCAATACATGAACCTGGGTACCGAAAAAAATCACTAAGTGAATCCACATCAATCCCATACTTTGCTCTTATATCGGAATAGGCATCACAAAAGAGCAAAACATGCCCTCATCCTCCACTACCCCACATCACATATTTTACAACATCTATATTCATGTGCAATGTCCGCCCATCTCCCAACTTCTACACCAAGATGATGTGAGCTTAACCGGATTCTAGCAATTGCTTGCCTGTACTTCACTGATATGGGTTCCCTGAGATATTGTGCTTCCTGAAAAGAGGGATTCATGTGATTCCTATAATATTCTTTCTTTCGGTACCGGCCGCACGGCTCCATGACTTATTTAGAAAACTCGTCTTAACCCAGCTATCAATATCTTTCTTGTGCATCCATAACTCATCAATATTCATCCCCCATTTCACAAGCCACTTAGTAACATCCGCATACCATCCTTTATTCCTGGTTTCTTCTAGAGCATGTCTAGGCAAACTATTGACTGGCATATCATACAAAACCTTGCACACATAGCGTAGCAACCTGCATAGAGCTTCAGCCTCAAGTGACATCATCCCGCACTCTACTAACATCATGTCATAGGGTGTCTGCATTTTAGTACCCAACTCAGTATGAAAGAACTTCTTTTGTATCTTTTCCACCTTCTTCCATCTGTCATTAGCAAGTCCAGGCCCCCAAACTTCACATCCATAGAGCACTACAGTCTGCACAAGCACTTTATAAAGCATACGCTTCATTTCAAAATTCCAAATATCAAAGACTCACACACTTTCTTCCGCATGGCATATAATGCCTTTAAGCCAAACATTCACTCTATGTTCAGCGGCTTGATTCCGGTTAGGGCTCTTATCTACAATCAAGCCCTAAATATTTATAATTCTCCATAATCTCCACTTGCTTACCCATATAATCGAAATGAACATGATCCGTCTTTACTCGCCAAAAACCCACGCCTTGGTCTTATCCAGATTCACCCGCGATACCCATAGCATCCGCGAGAATCTTGCGAGCACATCTAGATGAGTTTGCATCCCTTCTATGCTCAGAAAGCAAAGACCACATCATCGGCATATAGTAAAAGCTTAAAAACGTACCCATTCAGAGGTGTACCATCTCCTCCATGTGCTCGTGATCCATCCTTCAAGCTGGTCTATAAATAGACCAAACAAAGTAGGTGACAACGGACATCCCCGCTTCACCCCATATTGCTTTCTACCACTTCATCACATGATCCTAGAAAAGGAAATGATAATTGTACAAGTACTTTCTTATAAAGTACACTTACAAGATGCCTAAGGCTTGATGGGATCCTCAAATCCACCATCCTCGGCCACAAATTTTAGCCTATCCACCATATCAAAAGCTTTCTTGAATTCTACAAATGTAGCAAACATAGGTTTCCTTTTACCAATAACAGGAGTCCATCATAGTCCGGAGAGTAACCGGATGATGGTGGTGGACTTCTTGGGTCTAAAACCCGCTTGCCCCTCTTGCTCGACATTATGCTCTTCCGTCCAAATGCTAATTTTACGCTCAAGTATGGAAGCAAACAATTTTGCATAAAGACTACTAACCATGATGGTGCGATAGTTTCTGGATCGCCTTCATCCCCCGATTTATGCAATGGCACAACCCTATTCACTGCCAAGACATGGGAAACCCATCTCTCAACGCCATATTAAACATATCCACAATCTTATTTGCAACTTCTTCTCCAGCCCATTTAAGCATTTCAGCCATAAGGCCACAAGCATCTGGCCGCTTTTACCATTAGCAAGCCTCTTAAGTCCATCCTCAGATGTCATTGATAGTAAAAGTAAGCACATCCTCTCGCTTCTTCTACCATCGTACCTTCAACCCGGTACATTATATAGCTTCCGCGACGTGTGCTATCAAAGCCTCAACATGCAACCCATCAGCCCTATATTGCGCAGGTTTAAGTCTCTTCCAAAATTTTTTAGGTTCAGCCAACAACTCTTCCACCATTTTCCTATTCTTTTTGTGCAGATATGCCCGTTTCTTGCTTTTAAGCATTTGAATATAAACCTTTCTTTCATGTACCTTATTCACCCCTTGTGCTAATTTAAATCTTAACCTTTGTTGCTTGCATTCCGCATCAAACCATGCATTGCAAGGTAGCCCCTGTCGCTGGCGATAAGAAATAAAACAGCTATCAGCAGATTGAGTCAAAATCATAGTCATTGCATCACTCATTTCCTGTAATGTATTAGGCCAAACAAGGGATGCAACTTTTTGCGCACACATTTTACTATACTCCTCCTCGCTTTATCATATTTTAAGTATATCCGTTTTACCTTTTTTTGAAGCACCACCTTTTGTCTATATTGACATCAGACGCTTATTTCTATGGACACGGGCACATGATCGAGGAGTTCTCATTTTCATCTCCAATCCAAACTAACAATATGTTTAGCGAAAGATGGCTTAGCAATGATGTAGTCTACAACACTTGCATTTTTACAAGTTCGTTTTCCAGAACCTGGATATCTAGCTGTACCATTGAAAATCACCATCTCAAAACCACCACACAAATGCAAGACATGACGGCCTTGTGGAGTCGGGCCATTTCACTTTGTCCCCGAAATCCTATTCCACCACGATATCTCTAACTTCGTCATTATCTAACATCTCTAACCATTCGCTTCCCCATCCGGGCTCACCAAAGCTGCTTGATGGTTCCCAGTACGACCATTAAAGTCACCCATCAACAAAATCTCACCTGTCAAACTTAGAGTCAAAATATCATGTTCCAAATAAAAAAATGGATCATCTTTATCTAAATTTTCTTTATTATAAACAGGAGAATCCCTTGGTGGAAAATAACAACCTGCCACATATATCTTACCATACTTGCCTGGTACTTCAATCCAAATATACTGTGCGGATGCTTTATGCTTTAACACCGAAACGGTCTGCGCAATTTCAATTCTCGCATAGCAAGCAATGCCCCCAGAACCTTTAAGATTCCATCCTTTCTTATTCCAAACAGAATGCAACAAAGTAAAGCCTGCAATATTTGGGAGACCTTTCTCCTCATGTTCACAAGTTTCCAAAAAGAAAATTATATCTACATCAACTAAAAAATCCAGCATAGTGCATACCTTGCTATATTTCAATGTGTTGATATTCCAGCATACTATCCTGGCGGTCGTTACTTCCTATGCCCCATCTATTACCACTCTTCCACCTCTCAACACGCACTCTTTCCTGCTGCCCTAGCTTCCTTCATTCTCAAAATGTCACTTTTCCGCTGCTCAAATTGAGTTTTAGTAAGGTCATCATTGATCCAAATGCGTTGACCTTTAAGCAATGAGCGCTTCTGCATGACCCGTGCTTTAACCTCTTTACTTGCACACTTCACTAAAATATTACGTGTTCCTTCACCTTTCCTCCCAATCTGATATGCCTCCAAAACATCCACTTGCACCTGCATATTCTCTGCTATAAAATTTTGCACGGCCTCAATGGTATTCTCGTTCTCTTCCTCTGGCAACCCTGCAATTCTAAAGTTGTTCGCTTTAATCTCCCTCTCATGCATATCACTCAAGTGTTCCATTTTTTCATTGAGTATGTCTATAGCTTCCTGAAATCCCCTGCCCTGTTCATGTGGAGCACTAAAGTTCGGATTTTCTATCTCACATTGAGGTGCCATGTTTACAATCTGTTGCTTTAACTCAGAATTCTCATGCTTTAGTGAGAACAAGCATTCATTCATACCTTGAAGAATTTTCATCATTTGAGCTTGTTTGTCCGCCGCTTTCCCTCCCTTTCGTGCTTGCTCTGCCTCTTTTCTAGCCTGCTCCATCGAATCCAAGATCCTCATCATGACCGTCAAGAGCTGACCCACAATCAGTTCCCCAAAAGGACCAGAAGACATGCCTCCTATGGCCGGATTTGAATGAGACATTGGAGCCGCTGCCGGGATCCCAAAAACAGAAATTTGCGGAGCAGAAGTAATGTGAGGGTCCCGGCTGGACCGGGCCGAACTTGCAGAAGGCAAATCCCCCCGTATAAGCGGCAGGTGAATCTTCTCCACAACCCGGTTCGTCGGATGAAGCATCAGAGTTAATGCTGCTGTTATCAGAGGTTATTTGTTTTGTTTTTCCTGTTTTCTTTTCATTAGCTTTGTTGTTTATGTTCTGGCCTGATGCAGACCCACCATCCCTTTTTTTTGCTTTTTGTTTATTTGCCATGGTCTCCCCTCGTTATAACTTTATCCGACCGCGGTGCAAACCTGATCCGCCCGGTGAAGATTACGATTCTTGCAGACTGGCCGCAACTTCCAAAGCGACCCCACTTGCTGCAGTCCGGCCTAGCCGCCATGACACCTGCTACAATCCTCTCCCTTTAAGAAGACGGTTTTTGTCTGTTTTTGTCCAAGGATGCAAGGATGCCACCGGCCAAAGACTAAACCAGCAGTCCGATTATCCCAGCCAAAAACCAAGTAGCAGCCGAAAACCAAGTTGAAGCGAGACCGACCCGCTTTGCGAAACTAGTTTCGATCGGACTCAAAATGTTTTGTTAAAACCAGGTGACAAATGCACGTTTTTTCGGATTCCAGGTGAAAACAACACAAAATCCTTGCACAAAATCGCATGTAGTCACAAGGCCTGCCTCGGATCACGAGCCCAAGTCAGAACCACAAAACCCTAGCGCCCAAACTAGCGCCCAAATTTTGAGAGAGAGAGAGAGAGAGAGAGAGAGAGAGAGAGAGAGAGAGAGAGAGAGAGAGAGAGAGAGAGAGAGAGAGGAGAGAGAGAGAGAGAGAGAGAGAGAGAGAGAGAGAGATACTTAGAGATGACGAGAGATGAGAGAGATGGGGAGAGATGGGAGATGGGTGAGAGTGGGAAAACCCAACTCTCACCTCGAGATGATTCGCCTCTAATTATTAGGGTTTTTCATTGCCCACTAACCAAACAATTAGCCTTAATTTTTCGCTGAAAAACCGCCCCAAATGTTTCCCTTAATCAATACCGGGGCCATTTCCCCTGTTTCTTGATCTTCAAGGCCGCTTTATTCTTGCTACAAGTATCCAATTCCTCGGCAATTAGCCGATTACGCATCCGTATTCATCCGATCACGCAGGCATTTTTCATTATGTTTTTGTGCATTTGTTCATTATTTTCTCGATCGGCAATTTCCTTTTGTGTCGCCCTTATTCCTGCAATTTCCTTGAATTCAGATGTCTAAGGCCTCTCGACCGCTTTGCCAAAGAACCAAAGAAGCCTTTTCGTGCCTCCGGATTGAAAAAATGGCACCAAGAAGGACCAGGAAAATGGCAGCCGGATCTCCATGGATGTTCAATTGGAGACTAATTTCGAGCCAATTCCGACTTCAAGGCAGTCAAAAGAAAAGAGATCCAAGCGTGTATTCAAATAAATTCAAGGCACCCTCCAATATTGTGAGTGAATCTTTAGAAACCGATTACGCTTTGGCTATTGTTGTGCATGAGCGGGAAAATTCGAAAGTGATAGACACAAAGAATAGGAAGTCCCCATTGCAATGGCCGGATCACGGTGTCTCCACATTCCTCAATCTCACGAACGAGATGAAATTGGTAGGAGGAGGCACCCTCAACCTCTCCAACACACGCTGGAGGGAAATTATGATGAAATTGCAGCCCTTTGTTGGGGGTTTAGTGGAGCCGAGACAACTAAAGAACAAATGGGATAAGTCGCAAGCTAAATTTAAAGATGAGAAGGAGGCTTGTAGCCATACAGGTTCCGAACCATCAAGTTGGCAATGGTATGACGAATGGAAGAAGTTAAATATGGTGTTACCTCGATAATCCAATACCAGTCTTTGGTGATGATGGTGAATTTGGCAATGAAGCTTTGAGGTCGCGCGAGACTTGCATGCCAATTACTCGAGAATCTTTCATGAATGATAGTTATTTTGAAACTGTTGGAACAGATGCGGCATTTGAAGACCAATTTGCTGATCCACCCAATTCAAACAATGATGTTAACACGGAAATCCAAGCAGTCCGGTGATGCGAAATTCAATCAATAGGACACCCACAGTGAAACCCGCATGATTCTTCAAGTCCTAGATCAGCAAGCATGTAATCAGCCTGAGTTTGTGGAAAACCTACAAGTAGAAAGAAGTCGGGTTGCAAATAGATGAGGACATTGCAATGGGAATATCACGGATGGCAAGCACATTTGGGGACACAGAGGTGAAGAAATTAGATTTTCCGAAAGAAGAAAGTGCAAGAAAAATTGAGTTGGTCGGGGAATTGAAAACAATAAGATCCGCAAAACGGTCACGAAAATTGCAGAGAGTCAATGGCTGCAATGACTCAAAGCATATGTGAAATGACAAAGGAGACCTTGCTCGAATTGCCAAACTTGTTTGCCAAAAACAAGGAATAAAGGTTCGTTTTCGGTTATTTGCTTTTTTAGAATTTCTTTTTTGGAACTGTCACAAAATCATCCAAGATTCTTAAATATTAAAGAAGTCGCATGTGACCCTATTATTTTAGCATTAAATATTGCCTTCTAGTCACAAATCATCCAAATTCGTAAAGGCTACTTAAGCTCCCTCAATTCTTGCATGCAAGCCCCTTCGACAATATGGAGAGAGTCGAGTGAACCAAAGCGCCTAACGCTCTCCTAGCGAAGCTCCTCTTCTCGAAGTTCCTCTTCTTGAGTTCCTATCAAACTCCACCCACCACATCTTCATCTTCCTCCGAGATGCCCTACTATTCTGACCATGATACCGGCCTACCTCCGGTGATGAGGTTCTTCCGACATGACATTGGGGATTCTCGGCCAGTTTAGTGACCCGCCTGTCCGCTTACGAGAATATTTTTCGGGAAAATCAAGAAGACTCCTCCTCGACGAAGTGGAGCAAGAAGAAAGCGAGTTTTCATCTCCCCTTTGTCGGCCAAGTGACCCGAAGTTGAAGTTATGTCTCACAAGGTTATTCATGGCAGCTTGATGGGAGACCATTTCATCTTTTATTCGAATGGGCATTTCCGTGGATCGGGGAGGTTTTGGAATGGGCAGCAAATTTGCAAAAACAACCGTCATTGGGGCATATGGAGTGTGTATATTTGAAGCTACAGGAAATGTGGTGCCTCCATCAAATTCGTAGTCCAACCTTTCCTTGTGATCTGTGTCCCCTTTCTATGCGAATCTGACTCTCCTTCACTTCTTTTTTTTGTTATGCATTTTCTTTTTATAAAATACCTTTGTTTCTGTTAAATGGCATGGCTGCCATTCTTTTTTTCTCATATGATTGCTCGGAAACTGAGAGTTGAAAACAAATGCAGATTTCCTGGTATCATTGGAAGGTGTGCAGACTTGTTTTTAGTATAGTGAAGTCATTTGACTCACTTAGAATGTTTCTGGAATGCTCAAATATTTTGAACAGGGCTTTATATGCCCATGTAATCTTTCTTTATGAATATAAACTTCCCTTTTCAAACTTGTTTGTGTACAAATGATTTTTCCTGCTCTTGTAAGTTCTCTAATTGCTTTATGAATATAAACTTCTCTTTTCAAACTTGTTTGTGTACAAATGATTTTTCCTACTCTTGAAAGTTCTCTAATTGTGAAGTCACAGGACTCACTAATTCTGTAACAGGGTGTTCAGTATTTCTAAGTGAAATGTTTTGAGGCTGTAAATGGAAACTTAGCTCTAAACTCAAACACTTATTCGTCATAATGTAAGAAATGCCTGACAAATAAGTAAAGATAGCGAGATGGATAAGAATTGACTTCTGAATTTAATATTTATTGTCTACAAAAAAACAATCATGGGATCACATGTCCTTCCAGATTTTCAAATAACACGTGCCTCATTTGATCACCTTGTTTTTTTAATGACCTCATTCATGGCCACATTTCATAGTAGTAAACTGGTGGAGGATCATCCTCAATTGGCAGCATGTCCCAGCCCTTGTGTTCCATTATACAGAAGTTCCAAAGAACACAACATGCGTGTATGATCTTGGAAGCTTTGGCAACATGCACGGGCAAGTGTTTCAGAATTCTGAATTTTTCCTTAACAATTCCAAATCCATTCTCCACACACACTCTGCCCCTACAAATCCTTTTGTTGAACTTACCATAAGCACCACGGTTTTGAGGAAAAACTTTAAGGAGAAAGGGCACTGCTAGAATAGGTCGAGTCACCTAATAGAAGAGGTGGAATATTTACGAACATCTTGATCAAGAGGGCTGCCCCTTCTTGAGTTTTTACGCCACTAAGAGTCACCTGCTTGGTTCTTGCAAAATTTGTTTTGAAGCAATTTTGTTATAGATGGAGCTCTTCTTGAACTGGTTAGAATCATGGACTGAACCTGTTCTTGTTACACAAACATTTATAAAAAGTCTGCTATGTGTCACAATTCCTTGCATGAGACATGAATGCCTCTTATGTCTGCTGTAATAGTCTTCCCATTGTCTTTTTTTTTGGGTTTCCTCCATAAAAAAATATGGGATCAAATCAACGCACCATATATATTGGGCAACCCTGTTGCATCATGGAATTCCTTAATGCCTTTGAATTAATCTTGCACTGTAGGCATTGCAACAAAACGTTTGTAAAGCATTGTCTTGAAGCCAAAACAAGCGTGATTTTCTTGGTATATTTCATCTTTGTTGCTTTCCCAACATAAAATCTCGACCGACATGTAAGGGCATATCCCCGTGTGCAAGAAAATGAGAACCATAGCAAGCTGCTTTCACGGGATCAACGGGGGCCTTACTTTAATACCGGGCCGACAAGATAGGGCACAATTAAACCTACCAATCTCTCAAATGTGGCTCTCTTCATCCTGTAAAATTGGTGCCACATATCATCTTCAAAGGAAGCTATACAATTCCATGCGTGGTTATCAATATTATCCCATTGTGTTCTACGCCTTTGGAGCAATCCAAAATCTTCTTGGTGGTCTTCTAACCCTGCTGAACCCCAGAACCATTAACGCTACCGGATGCGCAAAAAAAACATACCATTGTTGTCTTCTAAAACATCGTCATCGAGCGGGGTCATTGGATCTTGAGCTCATTGAGTTCCAATAGCTGCAAGCGATATCTCGTAATGCAAATCTGAGTGTCAAAGCACGAAAAAGCATGGCAATCATACCAAAAATGACCCGGATCCATGGTTTAGTGGCGGAATCGAAAGAAAGGGGAGGGAAAACTAGAAATGAATTATCCCACATTGCCCGTAGAACCAAGAAATCTGAGGCTTGAATATCCCACAATTTGGCTTCCGAATTGGGCGTTACGATCGAATTATCCCACATTTTCTCTCGTCGGCCGGAATTGATGCGTGATTGAAAATCCGGCAAACAGCAAAAAATCTGCCAATAACAGAGGCTGTTAAGCCTCGAGAGACAATCGTCTCTCCTCTCCTCCCAAAAAAATACGTACATTTCGGGGAGGAACCGTATGTGACGAGAGATGGATTTTTTTACGAGCATGTGGCCGACGCAAGAGAGAGAGAGCATGTTAGAGCTTAGGTGGCATGTTTGAGCCCACGTGGCATATTAGAGGGGGAGTGGCATGGTCCATCTCTGGTTCTTCATATCAATGTGTCTTATACAAGTTGCCAAGTGATGGATGTCTTCAATCTACAAGCGCCCACGCACGCGCACACACACACACCACGAAGTCAAATGCTAGTGAAGTGTGTCAAGCATGGATATAACTCTTGTATGCTACCATTTTGTGGAGTAATGGCATGTGGACAACTTGGTCATACATGGATTCTTAGATAACTATAAAAAACCACACCTCAAAAAAACACTACCATAAAAAACACCATCTTAAAAAAAACATCCTTTCAAAAAACTATACCGCCTGAGATAACAACACATCCTTAAAAAAGAAACTACACCTCCGTAAGAAACCACACATTCTTTAAAAAAGAAGCTATGGCTCCTTAAGAAAAACTATAGTATATCCTTGGAAAACCACATCTCCGTATAACTATGTGTAGGTTTTTTTTCAAATCTTCAAAAAAACAACCCGTATTTTGTTTTTACTGTTGTTTTCAGCCGTGGACCAAATGCTGGGGTTGTAGTGGAGTATTTTCAGTCTGCTTGAGTTCTTAATCGTCGTCAGGCTCGGTGGCATACACAAGTGCTATCCTGCTTTGATTTCACCATCAAGTTTCAGCTTGGCACGCTTCAAGGGAAACCAGATGCTCTTTCTCGCAGATCTTATTTCGAACCTAAGGCAGGGGAGCCAGCATATTTGATCAGCAATCACAAGTTATTCTAGGACCTGATCGTTTACAGCTCATGGCCATCACTTTGTTCGAGAGGCCTCATGATACATCCTTGTTGGAGTCTGTTCGAGCATCTCTTCCTTCTGATCCATTGGCGCAGGACATAATATCACAGCTTGGCTCAACATCATCAGCTTGACTTCTATTTCATGATAAATTCCTATATATTCCGGATGGTACCCCTCGATTTCAAGTTCTGCAGTCCTGTCATGATTCTCCTCTCGCCGGGCATTTTGGCATTACCAAGACTCTGGAACTTATTGCTCGAGATTATTGGTGGCCAGGTCTCCGCCGCACTGTTGAGACTTTTGTATGCTCATGTGATATTTACTGTCGTACAAAAGCTCCCAAGCACCGCCCACATGGCCTGCTTCAGCCTTTACCAGTTCCAAACGGTCCTTGGAAGAGTATTTCGGTGGATTTTATTGTCGAGCTTCCATCCTCCCAGGGCCATGACGCCATCCTTGTTGTTGTTGACCATTTTTCCAAGATGGCACACTTCATTCCTTGCAGCACTTCTATCTCCAGTGAAGCCACAGTGGTTCTCTTGCTTCGAGAGGTGGCTCGACTCCATGGCTTACCAGATAACATTGTTAGTGACCGCGACCCTCAGTTTGTTTCCAGATTTTGGAAGCGTTTATTGCAACTCTTGCATGTGGAACGTTCGCTCTCTTCCGGACATCACCCAGAGACCAATGGATAGGTAGAGCGCACTAATCAAACCCTTGAGCAGTATTTGCGATGCTTCATCAATTATCAGCAGGATGACTGGGTTGATTGGCTACCCCTGGCAGAATTTGCTTACAATAATTCTGTCCATGCCTCCACAGGCTAGACTCCGTTCTTAATTAATTTCGGCATGCATCCCCGGTGGTCTTTGATTGCTCCTGGATATGACTCAGTCAATCCCAGTGCCGAGGATAGGCTCGAGAAGCTCCACATGCTCCAGGATGATCTTCAGCACCATCTTCTCCAGGCCCAAGCACGTTATCGTTATCATGCAGATCAACACCATCAGAACGCTCCTCATTTTGCAGTTGGTGATCTTGTTTGGCTCTTGCGTCGGGATTTGCCGACAGCTCGCCCTTGTAACAAGCTCGACTACCGGCGTTTAGGTCCCTATCGGATCATTGAACGAGTTGGTGATGCTGCTTTCCATCTTGAGCTTCCGCCATCAGTCCGGCTTCACCCAGTGTTCCATGTGTCTTTGTTAGAACCCTATATGGCGAATCCATTTCTGGATCCAGTACCTCCACCTCCACCACCAGTCGAGATTCATGATCATGAGGAGTTCGAGGTTCGAGAGATTCTGGACTCTAAGTTTCTTCGTCGACAATTGTATTACTTTGTCCATTGGGAAGGTTACTCGCCAAGTGATAGAACCTGCGAGCTTGCCGAGAATCTGACTAATGCACCTGACAAAATTGCGGAGTTTCACCGACGTCACCCGAACAAGCCAAGTCTGAGTACTCCGGCCCCAGCTTCGAGGACTCGTCGCCATCGTAGGAGGGGGATGGTGTGACGACCATAGGATATTCGTATCATACGAACATTATACTCGTATGTACAAAAGATGGTTGTCACACGGATGCAAAAAGGTAATTGCACAAGATAAGGTTTGAACTCACAACCTTCCAGTTGCGAGTCACACACCCTTGCCATACCAATATTTTTTGAAAGCATTCCTTCACGTCTTCCTCATATATGGAGCTATCTCCAGGAGGTTCTAGAATATTCTAGAACCTAATTGCATGCGCGACACTTGGCGCGATCTCATCCATTGAAGTGGCGCGATCCTGACCGTTGGCCTAGATATATAAGGAGGCACCTCCTTCTTGTCGAACCATTCCGGTTCAATGCCAGTCTTGAGCCTTCTAGGCATCTGTCTCGTGTTCCTGCTTGCCTTCGGGCCTTGTATTCTTGATTCATGTTCATATATCAGATTCTTTGCCGGTCTTGGCGTATTTCTTCCGTATTTCTTTCGTATTTTCCACGTATTTTTCTTGTTTTAGAATAGGTTCATGACAGCCAGCCCCTGCGTGAGATATTGAGCACGACCTCGGTGCGGATGCTGGGATCATACCTTCAAGAGGTCATGGATCATCGGGATTAACTCGGTCCTCGGGCACTCGCCTGATATGTGTACATATTTATTTCGTTCTCCTCATGATAGATACATGTACAGTTTGACAACTGTCTATTCCTGTCACGGTTTTTCCCTCGAAAAAACTTTAGGGCAGGGGTTTTTTAATCCAGACAGTAATACTTTTGCTGCGCCTCCTTTTTGAGTCCCATAAGCCGATTGGTCTCCGTGGACAATAAAAACTCTATTCTATTCTATATTTATGCCGAGCAGCAATATGCCTGCTATGCTCTTGTATTGGGTCCCATAGACTGATTGGCCTTTGTGGACGTTAAAAGTCATTGAATTCAATTCAATTCTTTTAAATACAAAATTTTATGCATATTAAGAATCATTATGGGGAGGGGGGGAGGAGGCTCTTCTTTGGAACCAGATAATATTATCCCGGGTTGAGGGATTCCAGAGAATTTTTTGTAGATCACAGATGACCATTGCCGGTGGTACATCCCTCCACTGGTGAAGGTTTTTAAAACACCATACTCTAAAGCCTTCTTACATGCGCATTGGATTGTAAGATTTTCTTTAGAATATCCAAAATATGGGCAGTCAAGTTTACACGTCACACCATGTATTTTATTCTTCTTTTAAATACGTACAAAATTTTATGCATATTAAGAATCAATATATGGGAGGGTCCCTTCTTCGAAACCCAATAATATTATCCCAGGTTGAACTGTCACGGATGATACATTCCTCCATGATAAGAAGGCACACTCAGTTTGATGAAGGCACCACATCCTAAGAAATGAGTGTGCCTTCTTATCATGTCTAATTGCTCTATCATCTTTTATGAGCAATACCATGTATTTTCTTCTTCTTTTCAATATGTACAAAATGTTATGCATATAATTAGTATAGAATAGGGTGACCTTTCTTCGAAACACGATAGTATTTCCCTGGGGTGAAAGATTCCAAGGGAGTTTTTACTCCACAATCCCCTTTACTGTGCCATAACGGGCAAAATTCCTGGACACTATTTATTGAAGTGCATTTTTCTCCTATGTTTCTCCACCGAAAGGAATCGCTCCAGTGCTAATTAGGTCGGAATAACAAAGACTAAAGGATCTGGTAGCACTGCACCAAAAATGGATTGAAGTGCCCACATATTGAAACCACACAAATTAGGTTTTGGGGGTTGTGGGGGTATTTCAAACCGCAGTTAAGCATGAATTAATTACTTTGAGAAATTTCAAATTCTCGATTGACATTGAAATAGGTTGTAGGGGCTATATAAAGCACTAAAAGTTCTCTATAAGAACCTCATTCATCATGCAAAAACATGCAAAAGAAATTGGACAAATCGCGATTGCGATAATTTTGATCATAAAAGACCATTATGTATTTTTTGTAATGCATATTTATATCCTAATATTAATATAGTTATACCGCATGAGGCGGGTTTGTTATGCCCCCTCATGCACAACCCAATGTGCTTGCATACCCCATGGACCCCCTTGAATCCCCGCCGTCTGGTTAAGAGCCAATGGTCCAGATGATGACAGGTCATGGGGGATTTATGTATGCATCATGTGTTGCAGGTGTATGGGGGCATAGGCCATAGTTGCGAACCATTGGATGAAAATATTGAAGCAAATCTTGGTGGTTGGTTCTGAGCAGGGGATGTATGGGGTGTTTGAGCAGGGGACCCAAAGAGGGGTTTTGATATTGGCCGTTGAGATTGGATGTCAATTTGGGGCTTCTCATCTCGATCGTTGAAGATGAAGTTCGAGGTTAGGGGACAAGGAACGAGGAGTGAAAGTTTCGTGGTACTTGCTGTGCATTGTTCCTGCTTTTCACCTCGATCGTTGAAGATGAAGTTCGAGGTTAGGGGACAAGGAACGAGGAGTGAAAGTTTCGTGGTATTTGCTGTGCATTGTTCCTCCTCGAAGATTCTCGAGCACTCGTGTTCCTAGATTGTGATCTCCAGGTTTTAGCTATGGTGGTCGGAGCAGAAAACCTTAAATGTGGCTGTGCACGTGGGTGGAAGGGGAATGAGGTAAGCAAGGCTGTGGCTTCTTAAATGGGTGTGTGTTTTAGTGTTCCAGGGTTTTGTTGGGCTCTTTTGTGATAACTCTGTTGTGGTGATTGAAGGTGTTCGCATTTTGGTGATTAAGGTTTGTGACTTGAATTGAAGTTTGTTGGAGTTCAGGATGAATTTAGCAGTAGCATGGCATAGAAATATAGACTAGTGGGGTCTTTTGTGATAACTCTGTTGTGGTGATTGAAGGTGTTCGCATTTTGGCGAGTGAAGGTTTGTGACTTGAATTGAAGTTTGTTGGAGTTCATGATGAATTTAGCAGTAGCATGGCATAGAAATATAGACTAGTGGGGTCCCACTAGTCTATATTTCTATGCCATGCTACTGCTAAATGCATAGTGTTTCCTGGGAAGAATTAGTGTAGGCAGATGTGTTGGATATATGGGTGGCATATACTATGATGCCAAAAAAATATGTTGGTGCTGTTGTATCATATTTTCATAAGGAAGGGGGGAAAAAAGAGGGAATTGTGCAGAAGTGAATCTGTTGTGTTTGTAAGTACTTCCTTACGGAGTTTGATTCAGTAATCGTGAAACTTCCCATATTGGTTACGGATTTCTTTCATATGGTTGTCAAGTTGTGCTGTTTAATATTCTCGTATATTTGGAAGTAGTGAAAGTTTGAAACTTAATTATAGAATTGATCTAGTTACCAGATTCGAAGGATTATATGAGAGTTTATGCAGATTACAAAGGAGTAATGATCTTCAAGTTCTCCTGTTTAATATTTTTGTATATTTGGAAGTAGTGAAAGTTTGAAACTTAGTTATAAAATTGTGAGTGCTTAAATTTAAGGGGATTATTTATATGTTGAGCAGTTTGTTTGATGTTGGTGTCGCTTTGTATGTGTAGGGTACGGATTCGAGAATAAGGTTTCGTGAGTGGTACTGGAAGCGTGACGTGCAGTGGAAGGTGGCTGTTATTTACATTGGTTGGTAAGGTCATGGTATTTTTGGATTGTCATGAGGAAGGTTGTCCCCGTGAGTTTTTGGTGTGTTAAACATTCTAGGATTTGGGTAGCAGGTAGTAGGTTGGATATTTGTGTGTGTATGCGTGTTTGAAAGGACTGGAGCGTGAGGTTGTAATGCGAAGGTCTAGAGTACAGATTGATTCAAGTTACATATACTTTGCTGATGATGTTAGAAGATTGAGGCGAAACGAGTATAGGTGGAGATGGTATGCAAATTTGGCTTAGGA
Source organism: Isoetes taiwanensis (assembly GCA_021234155.1). Classification (NCBI taxonomy): domain Eukaryota; kingdom Viridiplantae; phylum Streptophyta; class Lycopodiopsida; order Isoetales; family Isoetaceae; genus Isoetes; species Isoetes taiwanensis. Next base: position 241,971 of record JAJEKV010000236.1, read on the forward strand.
TACTTTTCAGTGTCGACGATGGGTAATGTGTCCATTTGAAAGCTACAAATCCTTGCACTTAGGTATCGAGCCCCGACCCAGTCCTCAGAGGTAGTTAGCCCCGCTGACGGGCGAGTCAAGAATGCCTCAGCTTGCCTACAATCAAGAAAGTACAGACCTTCTTCTCGACTTGCGAGTCGAGAATTTCTCGACTCGCAAGGCGAGAATAGGGAGTGTACATTTTCGATTGTTGGCTGGTTGAGGGATTCTCGATTTCATGAGTGAAGAATGCGAAAGGTCGCAAAGACAAAGAATGCTGAGGAAGGCGATGTCGGCCCTACTGCATTCTTGAGGTGCCCACGATAGTCGAGAGACTCTCCTTCGACATATCTTGGTCGAACATTGTGAAGGGAAGTGGCCCTGACTGTCTGCAGGCCTCTGGGTCGGGCTTCCTATCTGTAAGTTAGATATACTTTGTTCATGAGCTTAGAAGATTGAGGCAGAAATGAGTATAGGTGCAGATGGTATGCAAATTTGGCTTACAATACCTTTCAGTCTTCACGATTGTTGACATCATGGTTGAGTTTAAGTTCAAAGATGAAAGCAACGGACTAAGAAGCCGTGTAATTGACTAGCGGATTTATAATTGGGCAAAGATGTGAGATGGGATTAAGATCCGAAAGTGTATGAGTGATGAATATACACTCCACTTGCTTTTGGAGACCTTGCTTTGCAAAAACATGGCCTTCCTATCATTGTAAAGGAGCAAATTTCAATGCCTGGTCATAGTTTTGTAGCTACTTGATGAGATCATATAGATTTTGGCATATAACCTAACGGTTCGTATGTGCAATGGTTCTTGAAGTACATAAAATTATGCATTTCTTGAAATTTACTTAAATTTGTGGCCTTTAAATTCTGAGGGACTATTTATATATGTTGAGTAGTTTGTTTGTCGTTGATGTTACTTTGTATGTGGGGGATGGCTTGGAGGGTTTCGTGAGTGGATTTGGGAGTGTGCCGTGCATGGGAGAGTGGCTGGGTGGCTGTCATCTACGTTGTCTGGTAAGGTTATGGTATTTTTGGATTGTGATAAGTAAGGTTGTGTTCCGAGAATAGGGAGTGTACATTTTCGATTGTTGGCTGGTTGAGGGATTCTCGACTATGAGTGAAGAATCTTGAAAACGCTGCAACATTCTTTTGTTGGCTGGTTGAGGGATTCTCGACTTCATGAAAGTGAAGAATGAAAGGCTGCTGACACAAAAGAATGCGGGGAAGGCGATGTCGGCCCCATCGCATTCTTGAGGTGCCTCACGATGGTCCGAGAGACTCTCCTTCGACATATCTTGGTCGAACATTGTGAAGGGAAGTGGCCCTGACTGTCTGCAGGCCTCTGGGTCGGGCTTCCTATCTGTAAGTTAGATATACTTTGTTCATGAGCTTAGAAGATTGAGGCGAAATGAGTATAGGTGCAGATGGTATGCAAATTTGGTTTACAATACCTTTCAGTCTTCACGATTGTTGACATCATGGTTGAGTTTAAGTTCAAAGATGAAAGCAACGGACTAAGAAGCCGTGTAATTGACTAGCGGATTTATAATTGGGCAAAGATGTGAGATGGGATTAAGATCCGAAAGTGTATAAGTGATGAATATACACTCCACTTCTGTTTGGAAACCTTGCTTTGCAAAAACATGGCCTTTCTATCATTGTAAAGGAGCAAATTTCAATGCGTGGTCATAGTTTTGTAGCTACTTGATGAGATCATATAGATTTTGGCATAAAACCTAACGGTTCGTATGTGCAATGGTTGTTGAAGTACATAAAATTATGCACTTCTTGAAATTTACTTAAATTTGTGACGCCTTAAATTTACGGGGACTATTTGTATATGTTGAGTAGTTTGTTTGCTGTTGATGTTACTTTGTATGTGCAGGGGACGGCTTGGAGGGTTTCGTGAGTGGATTTGGGAGCGTGCCGTGCATGGGAGGGTGGCTGGGTGGCTGTCATCTACGTTGTCTGGTAAGGTTATGGTATTTTTGGATTGTGATAAGAAGGTTGTGTTCCTGAGTCTGCTGGTGTATTAAGTATTCTAGGATTTGGGTAGCAGATAGTAGGTTGAATATTTTTGTGTGTATGCGTGTTCGAAAGGATTGGAGTGTGAGGTTGCAATGCCAAGGCCGCGGATGATATCAGGCTTGTGGTTGCTTGCGATTCTGTGGGTTCATTGGATGTTAGTAATTGATGAGTTCAAGCATCGAGACTTCCCAATCTTTCTTTCCCCTCCTCTTTGGACAATGTAGCTTAGTTTACATGCTAAGTTCCATTGTCGAAAGAGGGGTGAAAGCAAGGTTTGGGAAGTCTCGATGCTTGCACTCAAATCGATTTGGGAATTCGCGATGAGTTCAAGCATCGAGACTTCCCAGTCTTTCTTTCGCCTCCTCTTTGGGCAATGTAGCTTAGTTTACATACTAAGTTCCATTGTGCAAAGAGGGGTGAAAGCAAGATTTGGGAAGTCTCGATGCTTGCACCTCAATCGATTTGGAAATTCATGATGAGTTCAAACATCGAGACTTCCAGTCTTTCTTTCCCCTGCCTCTTTGGGCAATGTAGCTTAGTTTGCATGCTAAGTTCCATTGTCCAAAGAGGCGTGAAAGCAAAGATTGGGACGTCTCAATGCTTGCACTCAGTGGCTGGCTTAGTCTCTTTTGTTTGTCCTGTTTGTTGTATCTAAAGTGCCCACTAGGATGACATCGCTCGCTCATTTTAGAGGGCACTTTAGATATATACAAACAGGATAATTGAAAAGGGAGTAAGCCTGGAGCGTGACCCTCTTGAATGGTTGTCAACTCACCAGGCTTGATATTGTTCGCGGCAAACAATATAGACTTCTCGAACCCATTAGGTATGTAGAGCACGTGCCACCCAAATGAAAATGTGCTTGTGCAACATGGCTCTACTGTTGCTGGCTTTGGGCTGCCTGAAATCCATATTCGGTCACAGCTACTGTTGCAAGAGTTGTCAAAGTTTCCTCACCATAGATCTTACATAGAAGAGTCAAAAGAAATGCGTGATAAGATGAACGTGAATCAAGGATGAATATATGATTATGTTCAGAAGACGGTGCACGGCCCAGGGATAAAAAGACCTGTGTTTATTGATGGGAAAGCCGTGCAGTGTAAGGTTTTCCTACTCAATGCTATATGTTTGTTAATCGAGGCGCCCCGGTTGATTGTTTTGCCCTGCAAGAATTGCATTGGCTGGCCTGTTATACCCAGGAGGGAAAACTGCGCAGTCATTGTTTCAAATTCCTGTAACTGAGAATAGTGTTGTTGTGCACTCGACTATTGAGGCCACGTTTGGAGGAAAATGTTTTGTGGTCAGCGAGGCGACTTTTGGGCGAATAGCCCATAGTACCAGGTGCGAGGGGAGAAGTGCAACATGAGACGCTTCTATTAAATCATGTGAGATTTGGAGAGCATTTATTATTCACAAGTTAGATGTCGGTTAGAAATTTGCGGACCCGGAAGTTAATAACATTAGTGTAGTCCATAGGTGAGAATTGGCAATCAGATGTTGTGACATTTGATTTGTTTTCGACAAGAACATCTATGGAATACCCGTCTTTGCCCAAACACACGCTTTGTCTTAAAGTAGGAGCTGTGTGTCAAATTATGAGATTGTTGGATGCGAGTAAAGGGGTTGTAAAGAACGCTAGAGTTGTTATACACGAAATGCATAACAGATTTGTGACTGCCCGACTTCTTGGACATGAGGAGACGAGCTCAGAAAATATACATGTGCTTTGTCGGGCAGATTTCTTCCACCGACCAAATACATTTACCCTTTTCTGATACATAGGCGTCACCGCCAGCTCAAGCTCGCATACTCACATCTGTAACGAGTACAAATGTTGTTTTTAGAGAATTGCTTGAATAGTTGGTAATTTTTTTCCGCCATTATTTGTGATGGAGTTTTGATAACTTTAAATGTGTTCTGAAAACTTGTGTTCGAGGTATCCCTTGATGTGATCTCTTCTACTGTGTATGTAAAGATTTTTATTTTGAGGAAATGTTGCAGTGCAAATGATGCTGAAAACATAGGAAGTGGGAGAACAATTTGTCCATTGGTTCAATTAACTCCTTACCAAGCAAATTGGACAACTAAAGTAAAAGTAATGTGGAAAGGACCTTTCACGAGAGTTTGAGAATAATAAGAAGACCGGGCAAGGGGAAATTGTTTAATGTGGAGCTAAGAGACAAGGATGTATGCAAATTTGAATTGATTGGATTCTTACTTCCGTTGCTTATGAATATTTAGAGAGTCGTCTTAATATATACAGGGAAGGGAAATTCAAGCAACAATGTTTGACGAGGCAGCTGACAAATTCTACAACAGACTTGAGTTGATGAAGGTAGGTTATAGGTTGATGCATAAATTGGGGATTATGTCATGAATAGAGGTAGTCGTTGGAGTTCTTTGTGGACATGTAGATGTATTACATCTCAATAATTGAAGTTGCCAGTGATGGGACTGTGGAGGTGGGAAACTCAATGCAGCAGAAGTTTGCAAAAGTAGATGAATTGCACAAGCACCTTGATGGGAAAGTGGCCTTTGGTACATGAAATACTTTCCGATTTGTTTGTTATGGTGTTGAGATAGAATACATTGTATAATTTCTCCTGCTTGCAGATGTCATTGGAATTGTTTGCTTTCGGTCTCGTGTCGAAAACTTGTTCAGTAGGAAATATGATAAGCAAGATGTTTTAAAACATACCATCAGCCTCCTTGATGAAAGGTATTTTATGAATACAACACAGCGTGTGGCTATTTTCTAAGAAAGGAAACATATTCCAGTGGAAAAGGTGTAAATGTGAGCCTATGGGGAGATCTTGCTGTGAATGAAGGAGAGAAGTCATGCATAAAATGTTGTGTGACATCCCAATAGTAATCTTGACTTCGTGTTCGAGCTAGCACATTTCGAGGTTCTACTAATACTATTGATTGAATTAAATTCTGATTGAAACCGGCCGATTAGATAGTGTCTTCACGTAGGTGTCTCTTTGTCAACAACAAATAAAACAATGATGGAATTAAATCCAAACTTTGTTAGCATCGCCTTTACATTACATGGTATGGGTTACGTGACTTCCCTTTAAATATTGTAACATGCTAATTTAACCACACTAAAGGTATGAGCAAGGCGGACGAAGTGTACAACGACGCCGCCACAGTACATTGCATGATCGTGCATTTGTATTAGACATATTACAACCTTCTGTTGGGGATGGGCAGGTAGGTTGTTAGTATGAGGTATGTTGATTCCTCGCTTTTTACAGTCGCTTATTCTAAGTTGCTTCTTGTGGAGATTGAGTATTTCAATGTTCGCGCATGCATAACGTTTATTGATCCAAACCAGCCAATGTGGTATGAGGCATGTCTAAGATGCAGTAAGAAGGTAAAGTAAGCTTAGAATCGAAATTTTGGTGCAAGAAATGTGGGGGCTGACTCTTGAACCATTAAAGAGGTGAGAGAGCTTTGATTTACCAATTGGTTTGAATGGATGTGTGATGTCATTGTTATGGTCAGGTATATATTCCATGCAACGTTGGGAGATGCAACATGAGAAATTGTAGTTACTATCTTCAATAATGAAGGAGAACAAATCTTAGGCCACACTACAAATGAGATATCAAAAATGAGGGATAATGTAAGATAAGATTGGGGTGAGATTCTGCTGATGAATTTGTGATAGAAATTAACAGGTTATCGATTGCAGGAGAATAATCAACAAGAATATTATTCTCTCTTTATGGAGCACCTTTGGATTAGCAAAATATTAGACTAAAGCGTAGTTCGGACGAGAATACAATGGATTCAAGAGTCACAGAGTTGTGGTTCGTGAAGTCACAACTATAGATTGGGAAGCTGAATCTGAGGTTGTGATAGACGGAATAAAGAGGTCTAAAATGAGATTGGGAGGAGAGTTTAATCAGTTCAGCTTGGAATCTCCAGTGGACAACGTATAGTTATCGTTTGCATAAAGGAGCTGGAACTCTGCTGTGGTCGATCTAACTAAGTAGTTAATTTGAAATTGATATTATGTCATCCATTAGAAACTTTGACTTTTTGTTGTGAAGTTGTCTTTGTGTTTGGGATTTTGTTCTCAAACTCTATGTGTTTTCTTTATGAAGCTGCTTCCATGGTACACAGTAGATTTTGGTTAATTAGTAATAGCGAGAGGTACTTATATGAAGTGATTTGGATGATAATATTCCAGTCGGTATCCATGATTAAACTTACGCGTGAAACTTATTGCTAATATTTGTTACTGAAATGATGTTTAACAAGTGATAAATCTATTGATCAGTCGGTATCCATGATTAAACTTACGCGTGAAACTTATTGCTAATATTTGTTACTGAAATGATGTTTAACAAGTGATAAATCTATTGATGGCATGACAACTAGTCAATTTAGTGGTGGTATTTGTGAAGGAAGTGATGTGTATGATAACGTGTTTGAGAAAAAGACTGGTAAGTTATAGGTTAGTTTTCGACGACCTGTGCGAGATTACTGGTATGCTTGAATAGTAAAGAGAGGACAGAGAAGGTTCATATGAAGGCAGGATTACGAATGACATAGCTGGGGTCAGTAAGTTGGAGGTGGAGAATATATTGCTGAAGGCAAAGGTGGCGTCTATTATAGCGATGCTTTGGAGTTTACACGTTGAATATGAACCTCGGTACATGGACCTTATTGTGCCCAATGTGCACAATAAGGAGGTGATATATTTGAGAAAATTTCTTCAGTGCACACAACATTTTAGATCTATACCTAACTGATCTCACTCTAAATTTAAAAAGGATTTTGGTGGCACGGAATCTCCATGCTTGAACAGACTTGGCGCTCAACTGCTCCTGTTCCTTGGTTGGGCTTGGGGAAAATTGGGATAGGGATGTAATTTGCTGCTTCAAATTAGCACCCTCATTCTGGGCAATCGAGTTTGGCTAGGTGTCTCCTAACTAATGAATTAATTAGCTTAATTAACTTACTTAGGTAATTAATCTTTAATTAAACCCTTATTAATTTAGCATAGCTAAATTAATCGTTTATGGTTAATTCCGTAGGTTAGATACCCCCATGATGGCATATCCTCAGCCCGTGATGTGTCCGTGTATTTATACATACACTGTATAAATATGTGGAACATCACAACATCTTTACCTTCTTATTAAAAAAAATTTCCTTTTCAGAGTAAGAGTTGGTTTTATCATTAATTATAAAGATTCAAGTACAGAGCATCACACATGGTTGACAAGACTGTGTTATGATGAGAAAATTATAGTGAGAGATCGCTATAGGAAATACATAGCATAGCATCACTATCTTCAAAATGCCATAGTATAAGCTTATGGATCATGGAAAAAGATGGAATTGAAGTAGGTATTGAAGGGCTCAGCAGTCCCAAAGATATAGCCATTAGCAGGCCAGTTGCCGAGGTAGAGTAGACGGAAATAATCATCATCTCCCAACAGAATAATAAGTGACCCATATAGATCTGCAATATGTCTATGATTGTAGTACATCGATCTGTATCTAGAGAGCTATCCAGATCTGCCCGGCATTTGCCCATATCCGAGAGAGGTATGTTCGACTACTAGTGCCTGGCCAGCCGTTGCATCAGTTATTGACTACGGCGTCAGTGGGTTTGTTGGGGTCATACCTCCAGGAGGTTATGGATGCACGGACGCGTTTGTGTCCTACGGGACGGTCTTGAACTGTCCTATGCAATTACATAAGTGTGCCCGGCATGCTTATTATCGCTAAGGTTTTCCCTCGAAAACCCTTGGGTGGGGTTTTTAATCACATGCATTAATATGCTTGCTGCTCTCTTTTTGTTTGGGTCCCATAGGCCAAGGATTCTATTCTATTCTACAGAAGATTGCTGCCCATAACTCTTCACTATCCTTCTTTTGTGCTAGCTTATCAACACGCATCAGATACTGTTCCTCTCGAGATGCCATATTGTTCTCAAACACACCATCAATTATTGGATCCCGAAAGGGAGAATGTTTGACAAGCTTGGTTTTGCCCTCTCCCCTTAAAAAGTCAAGGTATCCTAGGATCATCAGACAATAAAGTATTAGAATCCACTAGGTCCAGATTAGAAGGAAACATATCAAAAGATCTTTAAGGAATGAACAATAGGTAAGTTTACTAGAATACCATTGTAGAGGTTCATTTTCTGGTGCTGTAGAAGCGGCACTCTCTGCTTCAGTATCTCATCCAATGTTGCATCAGAGCGGATTTCAGCATGAGGATGAGAAACCCCATAAGGAATCGGCATTTGTGTAGCAGGAACAATATCATGGTATTGTCCACGATGATCTGGATCAGCAGAAAGGTTGTCCCACATGGCAACTTTATGGCAGATAGGGTCCATTGGGCAGTTTTCATGAAGGAAGGAGGTTGAATCAGAGGACAGTGATGCAGAGCTTAGGAGATTTGCAAAAGTGCGAAGAAATGCCAAATTCTTAGGGTTTAAATGGTGATATGATTCACCACATAATTCACCACATAATTCACCACATGTCGCGACATGATTCACCAGATGTACGACATGTCATCATATGATTCACCACATTAGTACACCTTGCAACAAACATATCAGGCATCACATGGGATAATTAATACCTTAAAATTTACGAATTCATCTTGCATACATTAAAAATTCCGGTCTCTTTTGTGTATTGCCTTCATTTTAGAGAATAGACGTTTGAATCCATATCCGAAGTTGGCTTCTTCTATGGAGATATTTGATGTCTGAATCAGTCAAATAAACACATATGTTGTTTAAATCGTCGTTTCTCATACGCGAAAGTAAAAAAAAATAAAAAAAGAAACATTTCTCTTCCTTTTTTCCCCCGCGTAAATGAAACTTTGAGTTCCGCTTACGTGAAAAAAGCTTCGCCTAAGCGAGACTGAAGGTTTCGCTTACGCGGAAAACAAAAAAAAAGAAATTTCAAAGTGGTGCAGGAATAGGTTATGATGGACAAAAGGATCATCGACTAAGTAACAAAGGTGATGGACAAGAAAGAGAGACAACATGAGGAAGAAAAAATTCGAATATAACCTAATTAATTTCTTAATTATTCAATTCTTCAACACTTCTTTGTACTTAGTTCTTCAATTGGACTTCAACTTCCTTTTCCTATTAAATAGCATCCTTTCAAATAATAGATCACACACGAATTTGAAGAGCTAAGATGGTATAAGGTGAATTAAAACCCGAGAATTTGCGTTGTATACTTTCACATTCCATAATGCCTTAGGATTGCTTTACAAGATTTAGAAGACAGATTTGAGATTGTCTATTCACAATGCAAAAGCAGAATATTTCTTGAGGGCACAAACTATATAGACGGATTTATGTCTCCGTTTTACCTCTTAGATGTCTTAAATGGATGTAATTAAGATGTGCTTCAATTTCTCATCTATTAAACCTACATTTCACATCGGAGGCCTAAGAACAAACCTAGTTATTAGAGTCAGAGGATATTTCATTTAGAGCCAAGATGCAATAAAACTAATTATGAGAAGGTCTCATCAAATTCCTTATGTAACTTCTAAGGAACTTTTCGCGTTTATGTTGATAGAATCGTAAGGGAATAATAGGGAACTTACATTAGAGAATTCCGCATCTTCACAGACATGTCTATTTGACGGAGTCGACGACAGAGAACGCATCACAAGGCAACAAGCTCCTCGACGTGGATTTCCCGGTCCATTGGCTTCATATGGAAAATGTAGGATGTTGTTTTTAGTCTTTTACTCATGCGGCGACTCTCAGGAAGAGAAGCTATATGACGACCTTTGATTATCACAAGATATTCATTGTTGCCTTTTGGTCTCAAAACAGTGCGTTCTATCACTCTCGGAGAAAATTTCTGGGAATTTAATAAAACAGTGAAGATATCTAGGCCAAATTATTAAAACAAAATAAAATTATGAAACTATGATAATGATGTAGTGGTAAATTAAATAATGACCCATAGGCATATGTGAACGCAGGATATGCCCATAGTAGCAATCTTGCTATCATTTTTTTGTATGATAATCAGAATTAGGTAGAAATAATCAATCATACGTGTGCAACTACTCGTGGTTCCTTCCCCTTCAATCCATAATCTTCCCCACATTTATGGTCATAATCTTTTACGGTAAAGTTTTCAAGACAGACATGATTACGTCTTTGTTTATGGTGATAACCTTCTAAGATAAGGTTTGCAAAACAAGAATTTCACTATTTAGACATAAGAAGTATTATCGTTCCCCCTAGCCATTTCTTTCAATCTTATCTTGCTTTTCCTTCTATGTTTCTTTACGATTTAAGGGGCCTAGGTCGCCCAAACTCAAGGAGCTTAAATTTGTGGATTTAATCCCGTTTTTGATATATGAGATAACAGCTACATAACCTAAGATGTTGTCCCAACTTTTTTTGAGACATCTTTTGACACACAACATGATCTCCCTATCATAGCAAACAAAGTGTGAGAAAATGATCTTTGAATTTTATAAATGCTACTTATAGAGCTCTAGCTTTATTTGAAGTCAAATATGTTAATGGAATAAGGATAAATAACATTACATCCTAGACATTGCATGCCAGGTTCGTAAGGTGCATATAAGTGTCTATTGAGTGCAACCTTGCCCAATTAATCTTACAATAACATATGGGAAGATTCTTAAGTAGAATATCCTAGACGTTACAGGGAATGAATTAGAGAACTGATCGGGCAGGGCAAAATAGCCCCGTAACTTCTCGAAAGGGGCTGCTCTCCTGTTCTGTATGATGGAAGAGCGGCATCTAAAAGGGGGTAGCGACTGTTTATTAAAAACACAAGACTTTGCTAAGTGACATGAGCATAACAAAATATCATTGATGTTGCACCTTGGCGTATAGAGTCCATATGTATGCAACATTAAGCTTCTAATGTTACAACGAATAATGGCAATATTTTGCTTCTTCAAACACTTTGTTACCATTGACAAATTGTACACCACTAATATTTTGAGACATATACAATTAAATTCAGGAATTAAGAATTGCCTGCTCAAATTAAAAGGAAAATCGGATACAATTACGATATCCATTCTGCTTCAAATCATCGCTTAAATTCAAGCTAAAGTAGCTCTTCGCATTTATGATAGACAGCTTATAGAATTTTCTGATGCTATGAATACCAATGGGATGCATGATTTCATGGATAGAAAGTGAACTCCTTTATGGATTAGAGAATTAGGAAACATGCACTTTTAACATCTGCAAGTTAATCCATGCTTCTTTGCAGATAACTTTGAACAGTGTCGGATCAGGGATGGGCATTCGAGTCTCAGCTGATGTAGTGGTCAGATCACCCCCAAGCATTTGGTAAAGCATAGGTCAACAATTTGGGTGAAGCGTAAGTCAACAATTTGGTGAAGCGTAAGTCAACAATTTTGAAGTCAGCAAGCAATTTACACTAACTAATTATAATTACAATTACTAAACAAGTGCCAAGCCAACATAACATGATTGGTGTCCAAATAAGAATGGCCATTTGAGGATAGATATTTTTTTTTTAATGTTTTTAGACAATAAAATTATGGTCATTTCGAAATAATTACATTTCACTTCGTATCCTACTAAATCATTACGATTAAGATACTAATGGTACGAAAATCCTAAAATCATAGCCTACAAAATTAATTTCACACCAACCTTTATATGGTCGTGAAGGAGAAGCATCGTCCAATTCTCCCAAACAGAATGCCCAAGCGCTCCCGCTCCCGCTCCCGCTCTCCTTCCCCCCTTCGAAACACCAGGGATTAATTTCCTTACCTTTGGCACAGCTCTTCGCCAGTTATGGCATATTTTCTTGGCTAATTCCTGTGCAGGAGCCCAAAGAAGACCTTCATGAAATTTCCGAAACCAATTCTGTTGGAAGTCCCGAGCCTTCTGATGATTCCAGCAGCAGTGATTCCTCTTCTTCTGACCTTTCTTCTGAGGTGGATTCTCCAGAAGTGGATTCCCTCGGCGCCGATTCCTCGACATGCGGCGAGATGATTGAGGAAGATGAGGTCTGGAGCGATTCTTCGGAAACCAGCGAAGAAGAAGACCCGGACCCAGAAGACGAAGAGAATTTTTTTGAATTTCAAAATTGGCTGCAAAGTAAGTAGCCTGCTTTTCATTTTTTGCTTTCTTTTCGATAGAGCTCTCTAACTTTGTGAATTTTTCTTACAGATGAGGCCTCAAGACCCTGCAGCTCATGAAGACAGGCTTTGGTTTTTCTTTCTTTTGATCAAGTTCTTCAAAAACATGCCTTTTGTGCGTTTGCAAATTTTTTATCCACAAATTTCTAATTTTTTGAAAAACAGATGCTATAGGCCTTAGTGCCTTTCTTTGTAATGGCTTTGTGCCGACCCTTCTGTGAAACAGGCCTTAGTGCCTTTGAAATGTAATGGCTGTGCCGACCCTTCTGTAATACAGGCCTTAGTGCCTACTTTAATATATAATGGTCTTCTGCCTTTCTGGAAATTTCTGGTTTTGTTTTCTGTTTTAATCAATTGGTTTTGTTAGCACTTTTGTAATACCTTCTTATTATACCTTGTGCCTTCAGTTTAATCCAGGCCTTGTGCCTTTTATTTAATCCAGGCCTTAGTGCCTTTAATTGTAATGGACTTCTGCCCACTGTAATCCAGGCCTTGTGCCTTTTGTAATCCAGGCCTTAGTGCCTTCTTTAATGTGAATGATGGCCTTGTGCGTTTCTGTAAATTTGTGGTTTAGGGAAGCATAAAAAAACAGGGGGTTAGTCTCCTTAATTTGCGGTTGGGGTTATGGCGGATGCAATAGCGGGAAAATGTCGAGCGCCTATTTTCTTGAAAAAGGCGGTTTTTTCAGTTTGAACCTATTTCTTGGAAAATCTGCCTGAGACTGGCCAATTCTACCTCAAATCGATCGAAATTTGTGCTCACTGCTTGCTACCCCTGTAGAGGGTTAGCATTAGGATGATCTAGCAACTAATGGACTGCAAAATTTTTGCAATCTTGTGGCAGGAATCGAAGATTATCTGTGGTTTTCTTCAGGGGAAAGAATCGGACCTTTGGAACAGTCTAATTGGCAATCAAATTTTCCCAGAAAATCTATTTCAAACAGAATACTCATTCTCACCGAGCTGTGCAGAATTTGAAACCCAAATTGTTGAGTCTTGGTTGGAAGAGTTTGTTGGACACAAAGATATTGCTGCTACAGGCATCTTCAGGGTCTACAGAGATAATATACAACACAAAATTACAGTTAAAGTCTACAATGAGACTCTCTTGGGGGAGTTGGATATCTAGATCCGGGTGCTCTCAATGGTATGGTGTTGGGTATTGCCTTCATTTCCAATTTCATCTTTGCTTTAATTTAATTTCTTTGCCTTAGGATCTTCTTAATTTCTCTTCCTTTCTATCCCTCCCCTTTTTTCTGGCCCTCTGCTGTTTCTACCTGATCTTTTCCAAAATGTCACAAATTGTCCAAAAAACCTTTACTCAAAAAAATTCGAATATCTCAAAAAACCTAAAAGCAAATTCCCTCATTTTACTTCACAAGTTTATGCTTCTTTCTTCATCAGAGCGCTCCGATCTTCTTGCTCAGTTAAGTTTCTTTCATCAAAATCCTTCTAATGCTCTCAAATTTGGGGATTTTTGTGATTTAAATTTTATTTCTAAAGATATGCTACACCTATCCTCAAATGTTCCATCCTGGGATAACCTCTCCAAGGATCCGGGTCCCAATGGTATTCCACCACCTCTTAATGCTGAAGGTGTTCCCATTCCATACGAAAATGCTAGGCCTGCTCAACCTGTTTTTTCGGACCAGCAACTAGTTGAAGAATTCAATAACTTGCAATCTCGAACTCAACCCAATGTTCAGCTGTTCAGAGGTATCAAACTGGATTCCCCTCTGATAGCATCAAGAATTAGCTCTCTTTCTTCAACTGCTGTGGTAATTTGTGTTGATAAAGTTGGGATTAAATTGGAAAAACTATGGGATCACCTTTAGAAACTTAATAAAGGTGTTATCATCAACTCAATTTTCTGGCTCAATTACCCCTACCTTCTAGTTGAATGTGCCAATTCTCGAACTGCCAATTTTCTTCTAAAAATAGCCAGATCAACCTTTGAAACCTTTCAACTGGTTTTCATCAAATGGGATCCTCATCTATCTCTTAATGACTTTGGTAAATTCTATATTGCCTCAGTCAATATGAGTGATCTTAGCCCTACTTACTGGAATGAAGACTGTTTCTCAACCATCTTCAATTCCATTGGAACATATATTTCTTCTGAATACTCTCCATACAAGGCCCCAAAATGTTATATCCAACTGGACATCTCCAAGCCTGTTCCCCTAACCATTCCTATAGTAGATTTCTTTGGCAAAGAAATTAAACTTCAGTTAAGATGGATTGGGTTGCCTACTTTCTGCCCAAGTTGTAACTCAAGGCATTTTTCTTCTAATACTTGTCAATATATTGTTGGACAAGTTCAAAAAAAAATTGTACTATCTGCAAGTGGAGATGGGGAAGTGGACTTACCAGCTAAGGTTCCAAGGGAGATCAGGAAAGATACAGGGATTTTTAATTCTGGAAATCATGAACTTGATCAAAATCAAGTTGGCCAGAAGAAACAGTCTTTTTGGATCAAATCAAATGGGAGTAAAAGAAGAATTGAAAAGAAAAGGCAACAAAGGCAGAATATTGCTTCACAAGAATCAGATTCTTCAGAAGTGTTAAATGATAAATTTCACATATCTGGTGGGATCAAAATTCTAAATAGAGGGGATTTTTTCCTCCATGCAAATCCCAAGGTCTCTGGCAATCAGATGAAAGCAAATGGAATTAATGATCACAACAAATGGATTGCCAAAGGAAAAAATCCAATGCACTTCGATCTGCACAAGACTTTAAGTAATATTCTTGAAGATTCTAGGGCAATTGCAGTTCCAAATAAGAAGACAGCACATGAACTGCAAGGATTCTCCAAGAAACCTCTGAGTGGTTTAAAGATCAATTCTCCAGTGCTCCACTCTGAAACAGGAAAGAGTGAGGAGTTATTAATTATGGAAAATAAAAACAAAATGGACACTTCTCAGATTCAACTTCCCTTCAAGGAAGCAACTGTTCAGGAAAATGTCAAAAATCATCATCATAGCATCAAAAAGGCAGTCAACAATGATGCCTCTTCTGACAAGGTAATATGCTCTAACAGGTATAAGATTTTGACTGACATAAATGGTGAGAACTGTGCAGATACTGAAGAGCCTAAATCTGCCAATATTAGTCATTCTACCATTCCAGTGGCCATGCCTAATCCATCTCCCACTTCTTGTATTCCTCCTCCAAATGTAAACTCCGTGCAACCCCTTAGTCTTTTAATTGATCTATCTCCATGTTCATCCCCTGCAATTCCACTTCCCCCCAATACTATTTCTGAGAAAATTGCCAGTCAACTTTCTGAGTTACAAGTGGAAAATAAGACAGCTCGAGTTGGTCAGGAAGTCAAAATTATGGTTAATGGTATGGATAATGGAATACTGGAGTTGGATCAAAGGTTGGAGAGCAATCTGGATAATATAACAGATAAAACAAAGCTTCAAGGTGTGACAGATTTAAAAGAATCCAGTCCAGGTCATTTAGATCAGATTCCATCTCAATCACATGCTCAAGATGATATGCTGGCAGGAGACAAAAATTCCAGGCAAGATCTAAACCAAACTCCTTGTCTAATTGAAATTAATAATAATTCTGTGGTAACACCTCAAGGAATTAATTATTCATGTTGCCAATCTAAATTCTGGACATGTTCCCACTTTATTGACTCTGATTACAGTGAAAAAGAGAACAATAATGAAAATGTCTTATCTGCCTTAACAAATCATTGGGATGATGATAATTTTTTATCCTTCTCTGCTCCAAATACATCTAAGCATAAAAATGCTAAACCTAGCAGGAAAGGGATTAATATTAGAAAATCTGTCTCAATATTGGACACCCCAGCTTTCAACACTAGACATCAATCTAAAAGATCCACTAGAAGCCAATCTAGAAAATTCATCTAGTTTCCTACCTTTTTCTGTCTTTCATTTTATGTCATGAAGATTATGACATGGAACTTAAGGGGTATTAAAGGACCTGTCAAAAGGAGAAGGGCTATTTCTCAAATCAAGGATTATCATGCAGATATCATTCTCCTCCAAGAGCTTAGACTCCCAAATTTCGAATGTTCTAATTTAGCAAATTGGATTGGCCCTGGGTTCTCTTCTCTTTGGATTGATGCCACTATGACCTCTGGTGGTCTAATCATTATTTGGAAGAATATTACTCATACATTGATCTACAATAGTCCCTATAAGTGTTGGCAGGCTGTGATTTTTAACCACAATGATTCCCAATTTGGCATCATAAATATATATGCTTCCACAAGCTCTAAAGAAAGAGAAAAACTATGGCTTGATATCAAAACTTGGCTTCTTGATCATAATTCTGTTTCATGGATATTAGCTGGTGATTTTAACAATACCCCATCCTGGGACCTTAAGGTGGGGAAAAATATTAATATGACAGTGGCTGAGAAATTAAATTGGGGGAGCCTTTTGGATACATTCCTATTTACTCATATTCCCTCTTCCACAGCCAAATTCACTTGGTCTAATAAACAAAAGGGCAACTCCAGAGTCTTCTGTGCTCTAGACAGATTTTATATAAATAATTCTAGCCATGATTTTTGGGATAATTGCATTGTTTTCAGTGATGAGAAAACTTCAGTCTCGGATCACCAGCCTCAATTTCTTGAAACTAAGCATCTCCCCGCCGAGTTAAGAAGTCAGGGAATATTCCTTTTAAATTCAATTGTTCCTTGCTCAGCAATGAGAAATTCTGCAATGAATTTAAGTCCTATTATGCCAGTTTACCTAAAATTAGAGCTCGCTCATCTATGAAGGATTTTTATGTTAAAGTTAAATCTTCCAAATCATGGATTAAAGAATGGTCCAGAACTGATTGGGAGAGGAAAAGAGCAGAAAAGATAAATTATCTTATGCAAATCCAGACAGTCAGGCTAAATCTTCAATCTGACCCTCTTAATCCTGTTTTACACTTGCAAGAAAGTGCTTTGGAGCAATCAATTAAAAACATCGAAGATTTAGAGGCCAAAGGTGCTGCCATCAGGTCCAAAGTAAAATTCTATTCCTCAATGGATAGTAGCAACTCCAAATTCTTTTTTAGAGTTGCTAAGAATAGGCTCCTCAAGAGTCAGCTCACTTCTATTACCAATGATCAGGGCAATATTCTTGATTCATCCAAAGACATTGCAGACTTCTTCTACTCAAAATATTGTAATATTTTTGCATCTAACTCTGATATCCCATGGTCTGATGCTCCTGCTTCTGATTTCATTGATCTTTTAAATTCCCTTCCAGACAATATCATTGATCCTTTATCTCCCAATGTGGAACTTCTCCCCTCTGAAGATGAAGTTAAATTCACTCTTACCAGCCTTGCCAAGGGTAAAAGCCCAGGTACTGATGGCCTGCCTCCAGAATTTTTCCTTCACTTCTGGGATGAATTTAAATTTGATCTTACATCTATGGTGCATGGTTTTTGGCTCAATAATCATCTTCACCCTGCTATCTCCTCAGGATTTATCTCTCTTATCCCAAAAGTGGATAGCCCTTCTATGTTCAATGAGTGGAGACCAATTTCCTTGACCAATTCAACCTACAAAATCTGTGCCAAGATTTTAGCAAATAGAATCAAGGGTTTTTTGCAAAAGAATATCAGTATGCATCAGTCTGCCTTCCTTCCTAACAGGTTCATATTGGATAATTATATTGCTGCTATGGAGGGCTTGCACTGGGCTAGAATCTCGAATCAAAATTCTGTTCTCCTCAAGTTAGATTTTTCCAAAGCTTTTGATACTGTGAGGTGGGACTTCTTGATTCTCTCTCTAAAGAAAATAGGAATTCCTTCAAAAATTATTGATCTTATCATGGGGCTTAATTTTCGTGCTCAATCTGCAATCTTAGTTAATGGCTCTCCTGGCAAATTCTTCAATTTACAAAAAGGGGTGAGACAAGGATGTCCTTTGGCTCCATATTTGTTTATCACTGTGGCTGAGCAGCTTACCAAAATTATCATGCATCATCAAAATTGTGGTAATCTGAAAGGCTTAAACATGCCAGGGGGGGGATTCACAACTCACTATGCTGCAGTATGCAGATGACTCCTTCAGCTTCTTACAGAATGATGTCAGTAATATTGAATTCTTCATCAAGATCTTAAAAGGTTTTAGTGCAGCATCTGGTATCTACCTTAATATGGACAAATGTATAATAATTGGTGCTAGTGATCAGCCTGATATCTTAGGCATTAAATGCATTCCAGTAAATCAGACATGCACATTGTTAGGAATGCCTTTAGCCTTAGATATTTCAATTAAAGATCTTTGGTCTCCTATTGTCTCAAAAATCAGAAAGAAGCTTAAAAACTATGGCAGTTGTCTTTCAATTGCAGGCAGAACAATCATTGCATCTTCTGTGCTTGCAAGTTCTCATATTTATTTTTCATCTGCACTGCTTGCTCCCAAATGCATTTACCTACAGATTGAAAAGATAATCAGAAACTTCATTTGGGGCAAAAATCATATGGTTAGTTGGAAATATGTCACTCAGAGTAAAATGGCAGGGGGTCTAGGCTGCAAAAACCTTCAACTCCAGGGTTATGCTCTAGCAGGTAAATATGTTTGGAGGGCCTTGCTCAGTCAAGATAATCCTGCTGCTAAATTTATCTATTTCTGGCTGAACAAAAGCACAATAGAGGGTCATTCTACATTTGAACATGCTTTGCCATCTTCTGCTTTCAATAGGCTTAAGCCAGCAGCCAATTCGTCTCCTCTAATGAGAAATCTCTGGAATCCTGCTCTGGCTAAAGCTAATTTGGTACCCTTGGCAATCAATCATCCTAGAATATATAAGAAATGGACATCTGCTGGCATCAAAACTTTGGGAGACATTTGGTTTAATGGTAGATGGACTACTTGGACCAGATTCAAAGCCAGAGTCAATGGTACCTCTACTGACAGGACACTCTTTAAGTACATTTTAAATAAGGTGTCTTCTTATAGTTTGCATGGTTCTGCCTCAGCTCTTATTGATTGGAATCACAAAGGTAAATATCTTTACAAAGTTGGTCCTATCTATAAATTCTTGACAAATGCCAATCAAATTTCAAAAGCTTGCCTTTATTGGAATATTCCAGCTGAATCTGGGATCTCTCTCTTTAAGAATGTATGGAATTCATACTGTGCTCCTAAAATATCTTATTTTATCTGGTTGCTTGCAAACAAGAGTATTCCCAATTTGGAGACTTTGTGTAGACACTCCTCGTATGCTAATGCTAATGTCACAAACAATTCTGTCTTAAGTCCATCTTGCCCTCTTCTCTGCAATAATATTGAAGACATTGACCATATCTTCTCATGTCCAAAGCTAACTTCTTTCTGGATCTGGTTTGAACATGTTTTCCAAATTAGCAGACCAAGAAGTATTGTTAACTTTCTTATTTCTGATAATAAAGTTAAAAACTCTATTTCTTTTATAGCTCTATGGAATATTTGGAAACATAGAAATAGATGTTTGCATGGGGGGCATACCATTTCGACATTCTGGATTAAATTACAGGTTATTTATGATGTTGAGCTGACTGTTACTGCTTATAAGCATAAAAATGGTGACTCACAAATTGACAACTGCTGGTTATCTATTGGGAATTTCTCAGGAGCTTATGGTTTTTTTAAACTATTTTGTAATCAAACATTGTCTAATTCTGAATATGTTCATGCTAGATTATCTGAGGAATTGTAAAGTCAAGCTCAATCTTGACCTTGATGATGCTGAACTTTACAAATATCCTTACCCAAGGAAGTTATCTGTTCACAGAATTTGGGATTACAATCAGTGGACTGGATCAGTAAGGGGAAGATTAATCCAAAGTATTCAGCAAGTTCAGCAGAAAGAGTTAGAATGGGGTAATGAATTCTGCAAGGAAACATATCTTATGGTCATTCTCTATAGGTTCTTGGAAAATAACAGTGCAAACATGGCAGAACAACAGTTTCAGTTTTATAGGGAATGCTACTATTATCACAGGGGGAGAGCAGATTGTTATGGCACCATGATTCACCTCATGTCCACTTGTAACTCAGACAGGTTGATTGAGTTAGTTAATTGGGGAAACAAGGGAAATCCCATTCTGCTTCCTCACTTCCGAGACCACTTCCATTTCTTGGACACTTATGATTTCTGATACTCTCTGTCTTACCCATGTTTGGCTCCTTTTTTACTCAGGTTCTTTACCAGGTTTCTGGCTCTTTGGTATCTGCAGTTGCTTCTCAAGTTATCAAATTTTACCTGCCTGATGGAGCAACCCGGCATTATATGGAGGTTTTTTCAAGAGTTCTCTTATACAACGAAC
This sequence comes from Isoetes taiwanensis, assembly GCA_021234155.1. Taxonomy (NCBI): domain Eukaryota; kingdom Viridiplantae; phylum Streptophyta; class Lycopodiopsida; order Isoetales; family Isoetaceae; genus Isoetes; species Isoetes taiwanensis. Next base: position 262,508 of record JAJEKV010000236.1, read on the forward strand.
AGAAGGCAATTACACAGAAGGCAAATTTCAAGATATTCTATAACATTTAGTTTTAAATTTTATGCTCTCATGCATAAAGCTCAAATTCTAAATTACATGCTAATTTTGATGCTACTCCTGATCTGAATTGAGGCTACTTCTTATCTCAATTCTTATTATGATGATCAAATATTTGATCTCAACTCTATGTTTATTTATTTTCCATAATTAATGACTAAAAAGCTTCACTCTCAAAAAAAAAAAAAAAAAAATGTGGTTTGGTTATACCTTCTGCCTTTTGTAAATTTATGCCTTCTGTTTTTTTCTAATTCTGTTGTACTTACATGCTGCCTACAAATTACATGTAAACTGATATTGGATGATTGTGCAGTACCTAGCACAAGGAAGGATGCCAGCACAAGCAACAGCTGTACCATCAACATCAAATTTTGTATCACAACGAAATAATGAATCTAAGGTAGCAGTTGCAGCCAATGGATCATCTTAAATGATGGTTCTATCAATGAAAGCTAAAACTTACTGTTATGAGACCACAGGGAATTCTAAGTGTGCTTATGATAAGTTATAGTATTTAAAGGTTATATAGGATCGTCTCAAGCTAGTTTCTTAAGAACAGACATGTGCTCCTCTTCTTTGGGAAATGTTCATCTTTTGTATTTTGAAAAAATATTATAAATAGCTTGATCTTTTTTGCAGTCAACAATGACTGTTTAAGCATAGAAGAAAGCAACAGGCAACTATTTCTTAACGCTCCTGCAACAATATTATAGGCATCCTTCTTTCACGGATGCACTATTCAGTACTTGAGTCTCATCAAGAACTATATACTGCCATATTCTTACCTTCAACAAAAAAGAGTATTCCAAAATTATAGCTGTACACTTTAACATCTACAACCTTAAAGCAAAAAATACAGAGGCCAGCAGCATGCAAGTGTCAGCGACAACAACACCATTGCAGTTGTGGACTACACAAAGGTAGATGAACAATGAATTGTTCCTTAACTACTTCATAAAAACAAAGGCAGCACCAAAGAAAGTTACATACAATACATATGGCATCTGGAAAATAGATGCCATCCTACCAGTCACATGCTGCTAAAAACCAATGTTAAAATCCAGGAACGCAACATTCCTAAGAATGAATCACAAGGCAAAGGATGGGCTGATATGATTTCTCACATTGAAACAAAAGAAAAAGGATCGGCAGATGGCAATTCTCACAAAAAAAACAAAATAAAAGTGATGGGATAAAAGTGCTCCTGATAATGATGTAACAGAAATAAGAACTCATGATACAAATGACCGAAGAAACTACAATATGTCTGTAGAGTTTGTGTTGCTTTACATCAAATACAATATGGTTGTGAAGATTGTGTTCCTTTCTTCTTCTTCTATATTTGAATACCTATATAATAAACTGCACTTTGGCAAAAATCAAATTGGGAAGACTGTTGAAGCACACCATGCAAAGTTCATAGAAGATAAACTCCACAGAATATTTTCTGTTTCCTGCACAGTAGTAAAATTCGACCTTAGATTGCTTATGCTATTTTATATACTGTAAAATTTGACCACCAACAGTTGAATAGTTTTATTGATTTTGGAGATAAATTGCATCAAAAATTATCTATGTATACACAAAATTAGACACCTCTTCAAAAAGATAAGTAGTAAATTGTATTACTTCCTATGATTACAAGGGATGAACAGTCAGTATATAGTCATGTTAATAGTTATAAGTGGAAAACTCACAGAGGCAACAAAATATCTATTAGATAAAAGTAAACATTTAGAAGTTCTTCTGGTCATCCTGTGCTCCACCACGATAGATGTTCATTGTCCATTCAACCTCACCTATGACTCGGAATTCCAATGTATCACCAACTTTAAGAGAATAGTGGCTGACTAGCAGATCCCAATTATGACTCAAACAATATCGACTATGATAGTTGAGTAAATAAAATATCCAATTATGCCTAATGAGGCATTCAAAATTTAGCAAAGGCTAAGTTTATAGTAAAGTGGGAAACAAAAGGATATTACAAGGTTCATTATTACATGGAAAATCTGTACTTGTGATCTTTGTTGAAGGTACATATTTGATAGCAAAGATTTTATTAGCACTACGATGTAATAAAACATGTTATTGGGTGTTCGACTAGTCTCTGTAATACTTCAGCAAGCCAAATCTTATTCCCAAGCACAACTCAATGATTTATCTAGTCAACTAATTGCCTCTCACATGTTTCAAAGGCAAATCTTTCTGGAATACTTTAATGTCTTTGAAAATCTGTCTACTATAAGTCATACATATAAATCTTCCCGTTTCTTAACTACACCTACTTTTTTCTATGTCCACGTTTGTAGGGGTCAGCTTTGTGTACTTTTGGAATATTATTTCGTAGCATCACAAATTATTATACAATTTCAAGAATTGCGAAATTACTTCTCGAAGTTGAAGTGTAACATGTGGAAATGAACGTGAGATATCCTGTACTGCCAATGTATTAATTGCAGGCATCTCATGAGATAATGTATTAAATAACATCTTATGGAAATCTATATGTAATTTGAACGTTTTCACCCTTTTTTATCGAGATAATTATATCAAATTACTCTTCCTTGTAAACATCTTCTTTATATTCATAGCCATCCATTACTATTACATGCAAAGTCAAATATTTGGTGCAAAAATATTTCTATTTAGTAACTAGTCCACTAAATTTAAACGAGTCAGAAAAGAGATCTTCATGGCAAAATGAGAACATCTCTAAGAGAAATGTTCTTATAGAGTGCCCAAGATCTATAAATTATGAACTGCTCCTACATGATGTTGAGGCAATTCATATATATTCATTCTAACTAACATAACCAGCTCTAGAACCTTGAACATTGCCACCAAAAATAAGTCTACGGAAAATTTATTCGTACAATACACAATTCATTTTGCACAGACCTTAAATAACAAGGGACTTGTAATAAATATAACAATTATGATAAAATGTGCACGGTGAGCTTGCAGAGATCGCCGCCCCATCGCCGCTGCGGTTTTGGAAGGAGTAATTTCAATCGCCTTGAAATTTCTTGTGGAAATTTTCAGCTGACCTGGCGGGCCACGAGCGGCGGAGCCGCGAGTGGTGCTGCCAGGTCTGCCGAAAATTTCCACAAGAAATTTCATGGCGATTAAAATTCTCCGACGAAATTTTAACTACCTTAAAATTTTAGCCTAAAGAAGAAAAAATCAGAAAATCAGCCTGTTCTTGAGGATATCTGATTCAAGACAGAAAGAAATACCTCCACTTCAACCGGATTCATGCACTGAAGAAAGAAAATGAGAGAAGCAAGACGTGAATCATGATCCAAATCGTTTCTGTCTTGAGCTCGTTTCTGTCTAGGGCCACCGGATTTGTCTTAAGAACGGCAAGATCGGCATCAAAGCTTCATTCATCGCCTCAGAGGTTCAGATTCTTTACAACGGGAGCAGGCGGCGCTCAGATAGCAAAAATAGAGGGGAAGAAACAGGGAACAGGCAGAAACAGGGGCAGAAACAGATCGGCAGAAACAGAGGGAGAAGGCGGCGACGCCCAAAACGCCCTCACGACGTCAACATGAAATTTCAGGTTTTAAAATTTAGCTGAAATAGGGCAAAATTTTAAGGTGGTTAAAATTTCGTAAAATTAAAATGAGTGTATATTAGGCACCTCACAGCAAATGTACATGTTTATTTCATTCATTTAATGACCTTCATTAACGAAAATACCAAATAAATATACAACTTTTTAATCCAACATACTCAAACACATCGCTGCAGCAATTTAAGTGCACAGTGTCTGCCCCATTTCTGACTGGTTTGTGCTGAATAGAAACGCCATGACGATATGACGATATGGTGCACCAGAGATGAGATTATAAAGCTGCCAATTGAGCAGCAAGCAAGATTACGTACAATTTAGAAGGAAACATAGAAGAAAAACTGTGAATAAGATACTCTGCTACCGAGAAATTATGGCGCACGGGAAGGAGCATCTCACTCTGATAAGGGCGAGCTTTGAAGAGCGATACAGGCTTGGCAAAATTCTGGGCGATGGCCCTTCTTGGCAGGTTAAGCTCCTCACTGACAGATTTACGCATCACCACTATGCCATTGCCATAGCCAGTTTCATGTGCCATAGCCAGTTATAGACTCTAAATTCATGCGCCATAGCCAGTTTCAGGAGAAGCTCCTTCCGTGGCTGCTGCTAGAGGTAAGATGCAGAAGACCCGGGTAAAAGCATGTTAGGGTGTCCCTTAAAAAGTATTATTTAGTGACTAAAAAGGTACCTAAAAAGGTAGCCAGGACTGGGTACTGGGTACCTGTATAATATCTCAATATAAGGTATGTTTTAGAACTTTTTATATATATATTGGTCTCCGATCGCATTATCTTTATCTTAACTTTGAATATTACCACGTCCTTGACTTTTATTTTGGATTTTTGTATTAGTTTTAATGAAAAGAAAAATGAGAAAGTACCCAGTTCTGAAGTACCTAGTGTATGTACTTTTGCAGGTTCCAAAAGTGGTACACCCTAACATGCTTTTACCCACCCATAAACAAAAGTTAGCTTAAGCTTTTCCATCAAACTTGTTTCTTTTGCTGGTAAGCTGGAGGACTGCTGATAAGCTGGATAGATGGCTATGGCATTCCGGTAGCAAAATCTCTAATATTGGCTCCCCAAATGTGAAAACCTTGCAATCCTGTGCATGGGGATCCGGAAGCTTGATGCATTTGTTTGGTTTGGCTACACAAACTCCAACAGACTGCAGCAAGATCCCTAAGACTGGTTCCGAAAAATGGGGCAAAACCATGCAATCCTCTGTATGGCGACCCTAATACAGAAGCTCGGGCTATGGCAAGCGCTAGCTATGGCAAATTAGATGCTCGGGTTATGCCGAGCTCCGGCTATGGCGAAACAGAGCGCTCCTCCCTTTCAAGCTTGGAGCTCGTTGGTGAGTTGGGCGTCCAGACATGACGTGTCGCTAATGTTTATTCAAATTTCAAATTATCCCCCATGACTTTTATCGTTTGTGGTGGGCCGCAAGCTCGATACTCAAAATTCTCAAAATTCGGGTTTTTTCTCTGAGGAATTAATTCGTGCTTAGTCTGCCATTAACTGCACAATTAACTATGTGATTCTGGATGTGATGTTCCCGAGAAATATATGCCATAAATACGTATATTTCTAGGCCCGTCACTATACAAGTCTATCATTATAGCCTTGTATACCATAGTCGGTGGCAAAAGGGAGCATGGAAGTTATTCATATAACTTAGCCAACCTTAGGCTAAGGCCATTTGCACATGGCCTTAACCTATTGGGCACCCGCCACAAGGAAGCACCCCATTCTAGCCACGTGGCAGGTGACATCAACCCTAACATATAAATGGCCAAACCCTAACCCTAGGCCATTTTTCTGGCTCCAATAGTTTGGGAACCTTGTTCGCGCTTGAAACTCCGTTTCGAGAATCATCTATTGTGGCACATCATAGCACAACAGCCAGCCCCCAGAGCGTGCGCGCATCAGGAGAAGTGGGAGCTATGTCGAACCCCTTGAAGGTCGTGGAGATGCCGGGAGCAGAAGGGAGTTGCTCAGGAGCAGGTATTTGGGTTAGAGTCCTTTGTAGATCATCTGGAAGTTAGGATTTCAGATGAGTTAGCATTTCGTATCTCTAGTAGAGCCATCCTAGAACCCTCAGTCTAGATCTTGAACTCTAATCAATGAACCCTAACTGTAAGTTAGATGCATGTGATTAGGTTTATATGTTATTCTTATTATGTATCATGTTATGTGGATATGTGATGTTGGTGGATCATGTTTGCCCCTCTTGTATTAGGAAGGGGGGTAGAGACCTAGTAGCCATTAAGTAGATGATGCTCCTAGTTTAGACCCCTTAGTTCCTATTATATGCGGCCTGTGCATAGGAACCCACCCGGCTACGGGAGCTATGATGTGACTTAGCACCATACAACGGGGCTAGTGGCAAAGTGGAAGGAGGTCCCTACTGAGCGCAGCTACTGGGGACCCATAGCGGGCTAGACCTATAGTCGGTCACTTCGAGAGGGCCGGGTATGGATCCGACACCTCCTGGGGCAATGTTGTCGCCCTGCCTCTCAAGAGTTGCAGGTGTCTGCCTGGCTCTTGTTTTGGGGGGTTAAGTCGGGTAAGGATCGTGTGTCACCACGATTCTCTAGCTGATCGTGGAGCCGCTAGACTCGGGAAGGGAGATGCAACCTTTCCTGCCTCATCGGACCAGGGAGATGAAACCCAGAGTAGTCTCGATGGGTGATGCCATGGGATTGCGTATCCGGTAGGCTATAGTCACGCCAGAGCCCAATTTAGCCAGTCTGCATAGTATGCACAGGAGGGGCGGATGGAGTGGTCAACCCTAGCCATTGTCTATAGCCAGCCCCGCCATTGTTATACCTCGGCCTGCTCTATCCTGTAGCCTAGCCGTCAGTCTACCTCCAGAACCTTCCTTTCTTCCTTCCTTATGAGTCTGAGCCTGGGTAGGAGCTCTCATGTTTTATGGCATTTGGTTCTCTCTGTTGTATCTATGGATGTATGGATGTACTACCCTTCGAGGTAGTTAGATATATTGTTGTTGTTAGTGCTGACATTGTTTATGCTTCCGTTGTTATAGGAGCACATAGGGGAAGGGCGCGCAAGACACCTTTGTGTCCCCTTCTCGCACTAGGGACATCCTGGAGTGTGGGATAGACGAAGGGCCTATGCGGCCCGAGGGCCGGATGGGGGATTTCCTATGAGGTGTACGGTTGGGTACCGTATATTTTGTAGGGAGCGTCACACTGGAGGATAGAATATCTATGTTGGGACCTGGAACACATCATAGCATTCCAAGGGCATTCCAAAACATGCCATCGAAAAACCTCCAAAATCCTCAAATCCATGGGAACAATATCCCGCGACCCATTCTTCCATCTGCTCCCTTTCAATGGCCCACTTTTTGCTTTTGAACACCCACATTTTGGCCCATAATTGCCCACTTTTACTATTTAATAACCCACATTTGCCTTTTAAAAGCCCACTTTAAGAACCATTAGAAATTGAACTAGATGCATGGTCTATTGTTGGGAAGTTGTGGGCCAATCAAGATAAAGTATGAGTAGTTAGTGGTCCATTGGAGGGCTTTTAGTGGTCCATTGAAGGGCATTTATGGTCTATTGGGGTCAAAATCACCATTCAAAAATCTTCATAAAAAGCTTCCAATTTGTCAAAATGACTAGTGTAGTATCAATTGAAAGCTAAACTTTGAAATTTCATTATGTTATTTTAAAAATAATAAACCATCATAATAAAGCTTCTTTCCTTAAGTGAGCACTTTATGGGCACCCTCCCCTAGCTTCCAATAAATTCATAAACAGTGCCTTCTTATCATGTCTCATTGCTCTATCATTTTTTATGACCATTGGATTGTTAGATACTCTTTAGAATATCCAAAGTCAAGGGATCCATGTTTACATCACATCCATGTAGTTTCTTCTTCTCTTAAATACATACAAAGTTATATGCATATTTGCCAGAATAAGAATCAATGAATGCATAAGCAAATGTAGACCACATATTATAAGTGCAAAACCATATACACTTTGTTCCAATCTAACAGCTACAACTACAAACACATACAATGAATCCATAAAGGAGGCGCACATGCATCCACAAAAAGATTTCAAGCAACAGCAAACAAAGCTTGACCTTAAAGCTCCAATACATGTGCATACTGCGGCATTGCAATCATGTGGCCTTCTTCGTGATCTTTTGAACATAGAATCTTAGATGTGACAGCGCATACCAACCCTATATGTAGATGAAGATAAGGCAATGAAACATATCACATGCCTTCCTCTTTGCAACACAAGGATTTTTCCATGAAACATCCTCTCTTCTTGGCCTCCTATCCTCCAGCAACCTCACTAGCTTACCAACTTGCAATAAATCCTTCCAATCAGGAGGGGGATCTAGAGAGAGAGAAGTGGCCAAAAGATAGAAAACTAGAGAGAGAAAGTGGACAAAAAGCATGGTACTGAGATGGAGTCACTCAGTGCAGTCCAAAGTGGTCTAGCAACATTGAACAGGCTCTGGGAGGGAGATCTAGAGAGATAAAGTGGCCAAAAGATAGGAAATTAGAGAAAGAAAGTGGATAAAAGGCAAGGTACTAAAATGAGGTCACTCAATGTGCCATTGGCTTCTTGGAACATTTGGGAGCGGCCATTTGTGCACTGTGCATGACTAGTAGTGAGAGAATTTTGCCAAAATATGAAACCTTAGAAAGTGTCCAAGGAGGTCAGGGAAGAGAGAAAGTGGTCAAGGAGGTCAGGAAGGAGAGAAATTGACAGGAGAGTGCAAGCCAGAGATAGCAATTGGCTAACGGAGCATGGGTGGAAGTGGTAGTGTAGAGACAGAAAGTGCTTGAGAACCCTAGATAAACTCTAGAAAGAGAAGCATAGAGTGTGAGGCACTAGGGAGAGAGTGTAAGTGAGGCGCTACAGAGAGAGTGTGAGTGAGGCAAGACAGATTGTGTGAGTAAGGCATTGTAAGACAAGGCAATCCTTTATTTTTAGAAGGCATTTTATCTCCAAATAGATAATAGGATAAAATCAAAACTTTCTTGGCTGAGCTTTACCCTTTTCTGACGAGCTCTTTCAACCTGAACCATTCCCCCGAGTCCTCAGGAGATCTTTTCTTTCATACATCATGAATATCTATCATATATCCTGAAGGTGTATATGCCAAGAAATGTGCAAAATATATCGAAGACATTAAAATGCTTGATGTATTAGTTGATATCCTCTCAATAGCCACGATAAAATTCAATTCAATTCACTCCTTATTTTTAATTAATATTTATAATAAATTAGAACATCCTTGAAGCAAATTTTTATGATTCAATTACATAAGTTTACAATACATTGAAACCATGAAAAGTGAAAATAATCCATGTTTAAGTCTGATCACTTAGAAAGATTGTTTGGTATTAATGAGCATCGAGAAGTAGACTTTTGTGACATAGTCCTTTGAGATGAGTGCAAATTCCTCTCAAGTTGTTTTACGGTGAGTTCAACAATCTCGACCTGCTTTTACTTGTATTAGCAAATGACAAATGATCAAACTTGTATTATGAGTGATAGTTTACATTTATTCCTTCATAACAAGCACTTTCGTCTTGCAACTAAATTTCAAGGAGAAAAGTTTCTTCGCACACCATGGTGTTTCTAATAGGTATAACCATTGCAAAAATATTACAGCATTTTTAGCGTAACACCCTTAAATTTTGGGCCTTCTATAATAAGTTTTACATATGGCCATTTTAAAGTTTTTGCTCTTTTTCTTTCTTCTTATTTGTGATTTTTCATTTGTATTAGTGTAAATTATCTTATATTATAATGTTATACCGTAATTCTTGGATTGGATCAAGCCCTAATTTGAATGGTCGAGATCATCTGAGTGCATCCGAAGGCCGAGATTTATTGCACGACTTACCACCACCATGATTGGTCATACTTTGATCTCTTAAGGGGAAAGGGTAAAGAGAAAAGGGGGGAAAGGAAAAGGAAGAGACAAGAGAGAATGTGAAGGGCAAAAAGGCATAGGAAAAGGGAGAAAAGCAAAGGGAAAAGGGTGGGGATAAGAGAAGAGAAAAAGGCATGAAAAAATGAAAAGGGAAAGAAGAAAGAAAAGGGGAGGGGGAAAAGGTACCTGGGGAAAGGGCACGAGGGAAAAGGGAAGAGATAAAGTGGTAAGGGGAAGAGGAAAGGGCACGGGAAAGAAAGGAAGAAGGAAAGATTGAAGAAAGGGGAAAAGGGGAGGAAAAAAAGCATGAAAAAAATTGAGGAAAAAAAAGGGCATGGAAAAAGGGAAAAAAAAAAAGAGAAGCATTGAAGAAAGAGAAAAAGGAAAAAAAGGAAGGAAAAAAAAATGGCATAGAAAAAAAGGAAAAAGGAAAAGGAAAAGGAAAAGGAAAACGAAAACGAAAAAGAGAGAGGGAAATGGAAGGAAAAAAAACGCATAGAGAAAAGGGGAAGAGTAAAAGATTGGGAAAATGAGGAAGAGGGGAAAAGGGAGAACAAGAAAAGGATGGGGAAAAGGGAAGAAATAAGGGAAAGTGAGAAGAAAGAAAAAGGAAAAGGAAAAGGGAACCTGAAAAAAAGGCATGAGAAAAAGGGAAAAAGGGAAACAAGATAAGGGAAGGGGGAAAGGGCATGAGATAAAAGGAAAACTAAAATGGCAAGAGAAATAGAAAAAAAGAAAAGGAATAAAAAAGGGGAAGAGAGAAAGGGTGGGGAAAAGAGGAAAATGAGTATAGGAAAATAAGAAAAGAAAACAAATGTGGAAAGGCATGGGAAAAGGGAAAAGGAAAGGAAGGAAAAAGGGCACGAGGAAAGGATCGAAAAAAGGAGAAAAATAGAAAAAAAAATCCATTAGGAAAGGGAAAAGGGCAGGGAAGCGGGGGAGCAGAGGAAAAGGAAAGAAAACATGGGAAAAGGAAAAGAGAAAAGAAAAAAGGAAGGGGAAAAGAAAAAAAATCGCACGGGAAAAAAAGAAGTGGGAAAGGGTGGGAAAAGGAGGAAAAGGAAAGCACAGGAAAAATGGAAACAAGAAAGGGGTAGAAAAAAAGGGAAGGGAAAAAGGGCGTAAGAGAAGAGAAATAGAAAAGAAAAAAGAAAGAAAAAGAGGAAAAGGGGGAGAGGGCACGAGAAAAAAGAAAAGAGAAAAATAGGAAAAGGGAAGAGAAAAAGAGAACATGAAAAGTGGAAGGGTGAAAGGGTGAGAAGATGGGAAAAGGGAAGGTAAAAAGGGCATGGAAAACGGGAGGGGAAAAAGAAAAAAGGGAGGAGAAAATGGCACCCAAAAAAAGGAAGAGTGAAAGGCTGGGAAATGGAGGAAAAGATAAGGGAAAATAGGCATGGAAAAAAGCAAAAGACTAAAAGATTGAGAAAAAGGGAAGGCATGGAAAAAGGGTGGGGAAAAGAGAAGGCATGGAAAAAGGTGAAGGGAAAAGGAGGAAAAGGAAAGGAAAAAAGGTTATCGGAAAAACGGAAGAGGGAAAGGAAGGAAAGGGGTGGGGAAACAAGGAAACATATGTGAAAAAACGGGATAAAACTGAAAAGAAAAAGAAAAGTGTATAGAAAATAAGGAAAAGTGAAATACGGGATAGAGCAAAAGGGAAAGGGAAATAGAAAGAGAAAACTATAGGGCTTTTCTCACTGCAGCCCGAAATATTTACAGGCTCTCAACTTACGCCCAGCAACGCTGGGTACTATTACTAGTAAATTTGATGGTTTTTATTTGTAATTGGTGAAGGCGGGTTCCAATGTTCAGTAGTTGATAGAGAACTCAGTAAAAGGGAGTTTTCCATGTTCAAGAGTTACTAAAAATAACAATCCAAGTGCCATTATCAATAAGAAAACTATCTAATATTATGGGGCAAAAGTATGCTGGTGGGTATCAAAAGCATGCGTCCGGACGCATGCTGACAGCACTCATATAGCACCCCATATGGCAGCTTGTTTAGGGTGTTACTGGTACTAGCACATGGTAATTAGGTAATCAATAGAAATATGTAACAGCTCCAATGAATGACAAGTGAAATACTATGATAGAATAGTACATCCAGGGTGCTGATCTAAGTGCTGGGGCCGCGTTTTTTTGATACCCACCAGCATACTTTTGCCCTATGATGTTTGAGATCAAAAGTCGTGATGAAAAGATTGAAGTCTTAAACTAGGTGTGCACCTGCATAATGACTAACCCTGAATAATGCAATCATCGATGCTTGGGTTTAAGAAAAGATGCTGATAAAAATGAATTAATTTAAATTGATTTTGTTGTCCATAAAAATGAAATGGTTTATGAGATCTAATACAAGGAACATAGGATTAAAAAGGCTGCACCACTGGGAGGGGGGAGAGGGGAACAGTTGATTGTGTACAACTCAATGTGTCCACTTGTGGCGTAATTGTGCACATCGTTCTCTATTCTATTTTGTAATGTATTATCCTACTAACTTATCCAGTCATAAGACAGATAGACAGATAGACAGATAGATAGATAGATAGATAGATAGATAGATAGATAGATAGATAGATAGATAGATAGATAGATAGATAGATAGATAGATAGATAGATAGATAGATAGATAGATAGATAGATAATCCTTCATAAGAAAATCCTTCATGGAGGGTTGTATGGAATTTAATAGGATAATCTGAGGATAACTCTTAGAAGTTCATTCTTTGCCATTCGAAAGGCAACAACCTGAGGCCTCATGCATATCCTTAGATTCAAGATTGGTCATGCCTACATTAAGATAATATCAAATGTACATATTCAGCAGTAAGAATATTATTGTCAAGGTTTTTCCCTCGAATCCTTTTCGATCCCATAGATGTCAAACAGTTGAGCCAAGTAAGGTATCCACTATTGCACAAACTAACAATATCTTATACAAGTTTCTCCTCCAAAATACCTTGGAATAGAAGGATATATTTTGTTGATGTTGTGCTAAGTATTGTATCTACTTCCACTTAGAGGATCCTTCTATTGCTTGATAGATAGATGCGGATCCACCACATGTTGATGTTGACACTCTGGAATTTGAATTGATCATCATATCATGCATCTAAGGAAAGGACTATATTTGCCAAAACTCAATTGACAATTGAAGCAATCTCCATTTTCTTTCTTCTAAAAAATTTATTGGCTGCCCTCAAAAGTGAGGTTACTATTCTATCATTTTGTTGCTGCCAATGGTCCTCGTATTTGTATTTCCCTTCCCGCTGAGGCTTCCCTCCCCAGGTCTGTGGTTGTTAAAAGTGATCCACTCTTTTTTAAATATAAATTATCTTTGCTTAACGGCCTAGAGCTTGCCAATATGTTTCTTGATGTTGAGGCCTTCTCTGCTTATCGTGTGCGCAGACCCTCCATTCCCATCCCTCCTCCTCGCTTTGTCTCCCCTATTTTACTTCCCCGCGCCATCCCTACTCCAACCGCTTCCTCGCACCTGTCCTTGCCATCACCCCTTTCAAGTCTTCTACCCTAGCCATTGGCACACTCCCCCGCAGCCTATAATTGTCTTTCTTCCGACCAGCAAAGAGAGGTCGGACATGATTGCACGCAAGCAAGAGCGCATTGAAGAAGAATGGTCCATTGCCCGCATGAAAAAAGCCACTTCTGAGAAGGAATAGCTTTGCACCACGCGGTATGACCGCTTCCCCTAACCCCCGTTGAGCCAACTCTCCTCACCACCGCCACTATCGCCCAATAGCATCGCAGCCACATTGGGCTGATCAATGGAGAATGAGTCTCATATACAAGTTGATATGGACTTAGAACATCCTCCACATCCACCCGATCAATGAAGTTAATCTCCGAATGTGCGGGGGTTGCCTCCCCCTACTAAAAGGAGCAAGGTTGTCCATGGCCCTGAATAGGTGGGACTCAGATTTCATTTGTTTGCAAGAGCATAAATGCAAGAAAGAGGATGCCTACAAAGTTGCTGCAGTAATCAATAGGCAGTACAATGTTCTGGTGGCGGCCGCAGACTCGGCAAAGGCTGGTGTCCTTACAGCATGGAGGAGGACTATTACAGTATCATTTACTCAAGGTTTGATTTGGCCGGTGGATCATAGTCAAATGGTTTGATAAAGGGCAAGAATGGGGATTGGTTAATGTGTATGCGCATAATCGACCCACGCCGAGAGGCATTGTGGGTTCTTTCGTTCCAAATTATCGAGATTAGGCTCCCCATTGTTGCATGGATCATGGTGGGTGATTTTAACATGGTTGAGCTTGAGCAAGACAAGATGTGGCGAGAGGTGCGTAGATAGTGCGGGGCTTTGAATCCGGAGCAATGGCACCATTTAATGCAAGATTGTGGCTTCATAGAAGTTGAGGGTCCCTCAAGTTTTACTTGGTGTAATGGCTGGTTGGGTGGTGGTAGAAATGACCATAATCCACAGTATTTCTCTTGCTCTCATACGGTGGTGCATGCTACCTCTAAGACATATTTCAAGCTGAATACATTTTTCTTGAAGGATGATGATTTTTTGGCAGGCTGTAGACAGGCGTGGTTCACTTCTTTCTCTCGACACAGGGGCATGACAGGTATTGTTGATGCTCTCGCTGCTGTGAAGTCTTTTGCTAAAGGTTGGGGTCGTGAACGGGCTTCTGCTAACCGGAGCCTTCTGCTCGCTCTTTATCAACAATTTGAGGCATGCAGGTCTGTTGCCCCAATAGATGGTCATGTGGAGAAGCAAATTTTGTGTAGCATTCGGCAGATGGAATCTGAACAGGTGCACTTTGCTCGCATTAAAGCTGGGTTGCAATGGTTCAAGGAGGGAGACTGTACAGGTTTTTTCTTCAGAGCTGCCAAAACAAGAAAGCTAGCTGCGTCTCTTCAGTCCCTGCAGATTCAGGATGGGCGTGTTGTTTCAGATCCAGCTGAGCTTAGAGGCGTTTTGCATAATCACTTTTCAGCTTTCTTCACTGCTCGACGTCTTCCTTTTCAGTCAGATTTTCAAGCAGCCTTGCTTGCTAAGGTTCATCCATGGCACCATGTTCGACTTGCTTGGCAGTGGCTTCTGAGTCTTTTCCATTGTGACTTGAATAGTCAGCAGGTCTTATTGTCAGTCTATCCTAGTTCTTGGGACAAGTTGGCAAAGAGGGCTTTCCACTTAGCATCTGCTTGGATCATCTGGTCCATCTGGAAGAGACGAAATCTCTTCATCTTCAAGGGACAGCTCTTTTCAGATACGCAAGTGCTTAGTGATGCCCGTAGTCGCATTGTGAAGGCGTACAAGTGTTCTTCCTTAAAGGATGACATCAAAAGTGTCATTTGGGAGCAATATCTTCAGATTCACACCTACTCATAGCAAACAGTTGTGCTCATGGTGATCTGTGTTCTCTGCTTTTCTATGTTATGTATGTGGTGGGTAGTGTTGCTCTAGTGGATATCTTCTCTACTGGGTTTTGAGTCCCCCATGTACTCTTTGTATTCTTTTGAGTAATAAAGGTCCACGTTCAAAAAAAAAAAAAAAAAATCATTTTGTTGCTATAAGCAGAGAGTCGTAAAATATACTATTACAAGCTAGTGTAGGCATTGTAAGCCAATTGGAATGCAAGAGATATACATGTCGCAGTGGTCGAATACTAGGTCGGTATTCTTTGCCAAATGCTGGGTCTATATTGAATCCAGGAGTCCCTACCTTGATAAGATAAAGATCATGCACATAGTCCACTATACTAGACCCTCTGACTTAATTTATATGTTGACAAGTGTGGACAAAGAAGGACAACTGTTATCAAAGACATTGAAGATGATCACGTAAAAAACATCATGTTTGGAGCAACTCTCTCCCAGATCATGTGTGATAGGATGGCATGGCTGGTGCTAAAGAAAAGATACAAGACTAGGAAAAGATAAGAAAGGAAAAAAGAGCTTGTAACATTTACAGTCGTTGTAGAAGTGTTAGGATGGAAAAAACACAACACAATAGGAGATCCAATTGCAGGTGATTCCAGATGTATGTAAGACTATCCTGACCTCAATGCCATAGGTATTCCAAAAAAAATATTAGCGGAAGTAAAGTAGACATGATAGTTTTGAATCATGCCTTTTGCCCCATTACAAGTGTGGCATCAGCTTGAGGTGTAGTTATTCCAAGAAATAATTCTAAATAATTATATATTTTAGAAATGATTCTAAAATATATGATTCCAAGCTAATAAATGGAGTCAAATTATTGCTGCTTAAAGGCTATAAACTTTTTCACTCGAAGCATGAGATGGAGTAAGTGTTTATTGGGTCCATCAAGTAATATTTATATAAAAGTAAAGAACAATGAGAAACATGCATTCTAATTATTCAAATTAGCTTCTTGAAGATTTCATTGTATTAAAAATGCTCTCCATGTAGTTCATGTAACAGAGATGTTGAAAAGAGTATAACTAGGATGTACAAACAGACATTAGATTCGGGAGGAGCATGTATGTAGTATAGTCAGCAACTGAAACTCAATGTACATACATATTAGATCTTGTGAAGACAAGCCCCAAAAATGTGTTAGTTAAAGGTATTGACAAAGGTTTTTAAGGGAGGATGAACCATGGGAAGGTGAAAACGCATGTCCTGAAGGATATTTCTACTCTACTTTAATCAACATTTTCTATTTCATGATCCTATTAAGGACCAAACTTAATTCAGGAAAAGCTAAACAAGATCAGAATCCATATTGGCAGTTCAGCTTTTAGGTGCTAAAGGGCATCAACTATGCTGAGGTCTTTGCTCTACTGACTAGATTGGAAGATTATGAAATTTATTTAAACAAGATGAACTCTTAGTGTGCAGATGAAAAGTTACTCTCTATTGACTTAAACAAGCCTCTTGATATTGGAATAAGAACCTTGCTATCTACCTAAAATTGAAAGGCAATGTAGATGGCCTATTTATAAACAATCATTTTTTACCCAAGGATTAGTCAATCAGCCAATTTCAAATATCTTGACCCAAGCTTTGTAATGTTTCCATTATGTTTAGTAATGTTGTGGGTTGATCTAGCCCATTATATGGGTCTCATGGCCTATTGGTCTCCGTGGACGTTAAAAAAGTTATTCTATTCTATTCTATTCTATTCTTTTCTTTTCTTAAAAGGATGGTGTCGTTTCCGTTGAGCAAAATTACCTAAAGCAGTTTTGAAAGACATAAACATTTATGAAGATTCTCATAGTACTTTATTGATTGATTTTGAATATATTTATAGCTATTCCAAGGTTTCACATTTAAGAGCTCTCATTCTGATGGGCAAAATATGTTTTCTTAATGTTGGCATGCTGGGTGGAAGCATCAACAAGTTTAACTTTTGCTTTCCACGATAAAGTGGAACATAAAGCTTTCTCAGATGCCACTATGAGGTTGTATGATGTTTTTAAAATATTAGTTTTGTGCATCTCGAGCATGAATCAGAATTGCAATCAAGTTCTAATCAATAATGTGTGAAAGAAAAGTAGATATACCAGATTGATTTAACTTCTATTTCTCTGATGAATAAACCAGTGGCAACAAGTTTTAAAAAGGAGGAAGAACAAGAGCATTTTAATATCCACTCAAGGCCAACTAGGCTATAGCACAACAACATTGCTCATTGTTTCCTTCTCCCAATAATTTTAGTAATGCACCTTGACTCGATAGATTCGGATATGAGACCCATTTGTATCTAAGTTAATGTTTTACCAGTAGACCAAACTTTCAAATATATTTGAGGATAATATATGGCATTTGAAGGAGGCACTATATCGAAAAGCATGTTGATATTTATATAACTTGAAGACTAGTATGTTTTTCTTCATGAAGTTGTTCTCTTCTAAAAACTAAGTTTTGCTACATTTCAAAGGTTGAGGTTATCTTCTAACAAGGTCATGTTTTGCTTCTCAATTGGGTTAAACTTCCCTAAAAAAGTCTATGCCAATATGTACCTATATGTACTCTGTACAAATCTTATATAATATACAAATACTGCCTTCAATTAAAGAAAAAAGATATTCATGCAGTAGAAAACAAGCCATAATAGTAGATTGACATGGCATATTGTCATGTACATATAATGTAACTACTATGGTAATCTAATAGTTGTTAGAGTTGATGCTAACTAGAATGGTAGAATTATACTTTGAGAAAGACCATTCGATTTGCTTATACATTCTTCTATATAGATGCTTTCAATGCCTTTCACACTAGACCCTCTATTTTTTGTGCATCTCGTAGAGCAATTGGTCTCTAATGGATGTTAGAAATGCCTTCTTTTAATACTCCAGATTGTGAGCTTATTATAATCCTGCTTTTGAGATAGTCCGGAATCATTTTTCGACCTTAGCATTCCATTCCACGCTTCCACAACTTCTCAGCGCACCATCTGTGCATGACTTGGCATTATACATACTTGAGGTTCTAGATAAACGTCTGCAATTACTGAACCCTCAGTAGTCATTATCTAAGCTTGTCTAGTATCATCATTACTGCAAAGGTTTTTCCCTTGAAAACCTTTCGAGGCAGGGGTTTTTTAATCCTAGTAGTAATGATTGTACTAGCCCATTGTATGGGTCCCATGACCTATTGGTCTTCGTGGACGTTAAAAAAACTATTCTATTCTATTCTATTCTATTCCTTCAAAATGGATGTATTATCTCATATGCTCACGTATATATGTATTGCATAAAAATGAGTGATCAATACACACTGAAGATCGAAGTAGAAGGCCTAGGCAGCATAAGAAATATTGCTTCTTACAGAATAACATTTCAATGTTGAAAGTGCATAGCTATACTATAACCTCGAAACAAACATATATTTCATTTAGAAGATATATATATATTAAATTTCATCAATAAATCTTTGCACAATCAAGATGGTATAAAAATTGGGAGTACCTTGATTTGCCAATTTCGAAGCTCTTTCCTAAGATGTCCCACTTTGTCTAATACGTGCATATAGTCTAATGCACGTGGTTGGGGAGGTCCTTCTTCATCTTGTAACAAGAGAAGAAGTGTTTCGCGAAGTTTTTTCTACATGACACAAGCTCGGTTAAGATGATTCTCATAAGCATATATTTAAAATAAATCTCTAATATTATCTAGAATATAACTTTTATACAATATGATGCTTGCCACCTAGTTTGGCTTCCCTGTACGACAAGACCTAAAGTAGTCTTTACTTCACCTTTTCTTCCAGAAGGCATCTGATTATTACGACAATAATAATAGAAAAGAGCTTGTGCCGTCAAGGAGATATAATGTTCCAAAAGAAAGAGAAGCTTAGTACTTATTATGCGTCAACAACAAAAGATGTAAAGATAATTGGATGTTTCAAGTTCATCTATAAAAGTAATTAATCATCTGATGCTAGTGTGTGCCATGCAATATCAGTTTTGCAATGGAAGTTCGAGTCCTTCATCCAAGCACTCCTTTCCACACTTTTAAATAATTGATGTTTCTCCCATAATTATGTTCAAGCAATGTCATATGCAAAGCAATTAAAAGACACTTCCTTGATTTAATGTTGTCAGTTTTGATTCAGATGAGAGAAGGATTTGTCATGCCTTTTTCTTCTCATAATTAGAAAAGCATATTGATAAGGTTGTACTACTTGATCCATCATGCTTCTTTCTTCTCATGGATTAAAAAGCATGTTGATAATGTTGTATCACTTTACATACTCCGTCAGAGGATTTGCTATGGAGCAATTGATTTGGAGAGTTTTTTATAGTCAAAAGGTTGCTACTGGTATTGAAAAGGATTGAAGCATCAGACAACCAGTATTGGCAGTTCTACCAACTATTCTTAGATCATTTTATTATAAAGCTTAATTTGAATTGCATAACAACAAAAATACAAGTTTACATACCTTTTGTTGTTTCTCTAAAAAAATTTGCTCCTTATTAGATACAATAAGTGGAGACCGATCTTCAAGAGATTGCTTATATTGAATCCCTTCTGTACTTGCTTTATTTAATAGCATTTGTACATGTTCCAAGGTCTGCAAAAATAATTATATTACAATTACTACACAAAACTTTCAAGCTTGTGCGGTTATGTGCATTGTCATCCAAATTAGGACAAAGAATTGGCTATAATAAAGGCTAACCTCTTCAATCAATAAAAGTGCCATATCTACTAATTATGTCAATTGCTCAGATAAATACCTAAAGTCATTTGACATTTGGTAGCTTATAATTAGTGTTCTTTAAAGTGGTGGTTTTGGGACCATAACTCCTGACAAAATCTCCAAACTAAGTGTTATTTGACGCAATGGTTTATTCTATCAAAATATAATCATTGCTACATGTTTACAAGTATGTAAAGAATGTGCAAATTCTATTTTTGAAGATTTAAAAATTATCATATTCATTTGAAAAATCATTTCTTTTCGTAACTAATGATCAAGCAACTTCTTATTTGGATGTTTCTATCAAAAGCTATAATAAATATTATTTTTTTTTTTTGAAGAACGTGTTTTACCTCATATTATACACTCAAAATATTACAAAGTACTTCCAGAAGTAAGAAATATTTTGACTACTTCAATTATGCATGTAACATTCTTATGTGAAAACACTTGGAGATATATAAGTGAATTGTGAACCTCCCGTGTTTATGAGTCAAAATGCTATCTAAAACTTACCAATAGAGAGATACTAAATGACATATTCCAACATATCTTTTGTTTTCGCATGCTTTGCTACCTACGTTAATTGCCATATAATGAAAATAGTTTTGATTGACGATCGAGAAAGTTTTAAAAGACCAACTTGGATGCAAACTTAGCTGCAATATCATATGTTATATAGCTAACGGTTTGCTGAAAGATTGCACAAAATAGTCCTTGACCAGTTTTGATTATATCGCATCAATAAACATTATATCATATTGCATCCAGGATGCGTGGACCTAACATGTCCAGTTGGATGTATCATGATGAGAATCCATCCAAAGATCTAGTATAAGGGGACTTGCCAAAAAATAATTTATCTTTTTCATCTAACACAAGTCCACACATATTTCCGTTTTTTTACACAGACAAAGTCTTTTTAACACAACACTCATCTTTAAGTTGAATATTGACAAATTCAAGTGGTCAATTAAATAGAGATTTCCCACCAATGACCTTCAAAATTACTAACACATGAATGTGTGCCACTACAAAATCATCTAGATATGCTCTATAGATTTCTTTCAGTTAATTGATGTTGTTGAGTTAATTGACTTTTATAATGGATGGTGAATAAAGATAGGATTCATACATGAACATTGATGTGTGTATACATTTCATAAACTAATTGGGCTTTAGTGGGCGTTAAAAATTATTTCATCTTTAGTGGGTATAACCCGTTGGGTTCCCGTGGACGTAAAAATTCATCTTATCTTATCTTATCTTATCTTATCTTCTTGCCCACTTGCCCATGAAAAGGCGCAGACTCATTGGCTCCATTCGCACAGGGGCACATCATCTTCAAATTGAGACGGGCAGATGGATTGGTGAGCCACGCCAGGACAGGCTCTGTCAATGCTGCCAAATGGGAGTCATTGAGGATGAATCTCATACCCTTCAAAGTTGCCCAGCGTATGATCAAATTCGGACACGCTATGCTGAGTTGGTCAGGCCTGGCCAGCCGTTACATGTGACATTGAGCACAGCATCCGTACGGGTGCTGGGATCATACGTTCAGGAGGTTATGAACATGCGAGATCAGCTATGTCCTCGGGCACACACTTGACATGTATATATACATTGATGTATACTTGTACAGTTTGACAGCATTCTTATTACTGCCACGGTTTTTCCCTCGAAAACCCTTCGGGGCGGGGGTTTTTTAACCCGGACAGTAATAAGTTTGATGCGCTCCTTGTGGGTCCCATAGGTCGATTGGCCTCAGTGGACGATAAAAAATCATTCTCATTCTCATTCTCATTCTTAATAGAGGAATTCTATTATGGTATTGCATGCACAATACATCTTATTGATCGATGGACATTTAAATTTCGTCTTCTTTTTCTTTTCTGCCTTGTTGTTTATTTTTATTCTTCAAGTATTTTACTTTTTAAATGACCATATCCGAATCACTCCAAATCTATTCCTTTAAGATCCATTAATGTACCTTTAGCAATTTAAGGGCAAGATTTGAAATAATTTTAACTAAATTTGTTTTAAAGTATCTACAAGCCCATGAACTCTTTACCAACTATAGATGAACTAGAAAATGAGCATCTATCACTCATATCTAATGTATTCTCTTTTTCTGTTTGGCATCCTATTTGTTTGATAGAATGTGTTTGAGCAGCCCTCCTGTCGACACGTGGTAGGGTAATGTTTTAACATCCAAACCAACCTTAGGTCTTGAAGAAACTTTTCCAGAAAACTAGCTACAAGTTATTTTATTAAATTTGTGGAAATGAATGTTAAGTACACCTACTTGTGATGCATTTTTGAAATCTGCCTTTAGATGTAAAAGCTCATTGCTTCGATCTTGAATACGAGATGCCACTTGTTGGTTTTGGATTACAACTTGATCAAAGTCAACAGCATGAAGCAAATCCTTGAGATCTGTTTTTGTGCCAAACTGATGTTCTGTCTCGATAATTTGTTCACGGAGCGCATCAATTTTCTTGAGGAGCTTTTCTTTCGTACCACGCTTTCTTCGCAGTCTTTCCTCTAGAAATCTGCTACAAAGAAATAAGATATAGTATCCTTGCACAAGCATTTCCTACAAACAAAACAATATTTAAAGTGCTCTTGAAGGGACACAAAAAGAACAGCTTTACGTTTCTCCAATTGAAGCTAAATTTGCGCTTAGCGTTATAAATGGACCTTAATACATCTTCTGAATATGGTCTTTTTGAAGGGTTAACTTGAGCCATCCAAATCACATCCCTATTGAAGTCACATCTTTCTTTTCTAGTTTCTCCAATGCAATGAACTGCCTCTTTATACACTGCTCGTAAGTCATCAAGAACATGTTCATTCTCTGCATGTAATTTTTCAATTTGGTCGAGGATTATATTGTGTTCCTCTTCTGCAATCTCTAACTTCTCTTCTGTACTCATGGGAAGAAGTGATTGAGAAGGCACTCGAGACTCCTTTTTCTCCTTTGAAATAGGTGGAGGAGTGGTAAATCTAACAGTGCCTTTTCCGCGACCTTCTGCACTTTGCGAAGGTTTTGGAGACTTTGTGGATGATGCCTTTGCAACCCCTTCTGCTTCCATTGCCTGGGCATCCTCTTCTAAGGCTTCCAACTGCAACTGGAGGCTTCCTTTTCGCGTCATCACCCGCTGCAAACTTCCCAATGTAGAATGTTTTAATTGCAATGGCCCATATAAAACTCTTATTCGATAAACTAACCGCGAGATGTTGAGATAGAAGTGTATTCTCGAGCTTTACAGCCTGTCGTTTCTCAGCCATATCCTCGAGTATCTTGAGCTTCTCTTCCATTTCAAATTCATCCATCGTCGTCATGCTGTTCAGCTTCACAGGAAAGATGCAAAGCACTATAGAGTATCCCTAGAAAGCATCATTATGATAATTAGACATTGAACTTCATTGATAAGTTCATGGTAGAATCTTAATCCTACAAGTTAAGGATTTGAATGTACATCTCAATACTTTTACAAACTTCAAATGATTAATAAACATCCATCCCCCAAAAAAAAAAAAAAAAAAAGAGGGGGGGAGGGGGTGACTCAGATAAAAAGACATTGACATGTAAGGGAGAACCCAACCAATGAAATCAAAATAGAAAATTGAGAACTTATATTTGGAAAAATTTCCACCAATCACTAGCTACCATCTAATCCAGTTGTTTGCATAAACTGCAAAAGGCGTTTATGTTCTTACCCATAAAGAACATCTTATAAACATAACATGTATATTTGACTTGTGTAAACTTTGGTTTAAAATTCAGATGCTTTCTTTGTAGCTATTTATAGCATTCTCTTGCATTTTTTCTCTGATTAGCCAAGACTTACTATCTCTTTGTTGTATCCTATAGACATGATGTTATATTCTAGGATCTGGAGTATGACGTATTTGATTAAATGATGATGTCGTCACTAGTCATCATAGAGGGACAATGTAGAGAGAGCCTGAAGTGAAGCAAGGATCAAATATGAACAAGAATTAGCAATGTTAAAGGCATGAGAAATTGAATGTCTAAAAGAGTCAAAGACTAAAAAGCAATCACGGAGTATAATATGAAAATTTAAAAAAACAGGGATGTTATGCCTAAGGGCCAGAACCTTATTACGTCATACAAGAAAGGAAAGTAGGGCCTTCAACTACCAAGAGCATAAAAATATGACTAGAACAACTTACCAAACTGATAATCATGGAACAAGGGAGATAGCACACACCATAACAAAAGTCATTAAGTACAAAACAAACCGCTCTAAATGCCCTTTAAGGGAAATAGGAAGGGAAAGCATTTGGAAGGTCTACCTATGGGTTAAGAATTACCATGCTAAAACTTTCTTCTAATAGCTTTTATAAATCAAAGTAAGCAACCAACTAGATTCTCTTTGCATAAGCAATCATAAAAAGACCTTCAAATAAGAGGATAAAACTTGAGATTCAAAAGCCTACAAACCCATGATAATCTAAATTTGAAAATTTTCAAACTATGACAAATGGAGGCGATGCATTAGATGGGATAGAGCAATTGTATGACTAACACATTCATTTAGCATCTAGAAACTATAAATAAATAGAAGGATTTAAAAGTATGGTTAGAACTAGAAAAATTTTCGTTCCCATGTCTATAAAGACTATGGACATAAGATCAATGATGAACTTGACAAGGGACATATGACAAAAAGAATCAACTACGAGCTAGATTCCAAACCTTATCTTGCAACTCGACAAGTGGTCAGGGCTAGGAATAATTTTTTGCTCCCATGGCTATAAAGGATATGAACATAGGATCAATGGTGGACTTGAAAAAGATTGAAGGGACAAGGCCCACAAGGCTAAAAGAATCAACATCGAGCTAGATTCCAAACCCTATCTCTCAGCTCAATGCAAATGAACAAATGACTATCCCCATCTAAAGACGCGAACCTAACAATGGACATACTATCATCTCATTCCTAAAACTAAACAAAGATGTTAAAAAAATAAACTAATAGTAGATAAAGAAAATGAGAATGTGATTGGAGAAAAATGTAAGACTATGTCAAAGCATGAATGCCTTTCTAGTAGCACAAGGCCACCATACACACAAGGGCCATCAAACTCTGAGTTTGTCATTCAATACGGTGCTTTTATCGTTGGTCTGGTAACCTCACACAAAATGTTGGCTTTTATTTTAATTAGTGTTGCAAGCACTAGTAGATCATCTTTTCTATGCATCTTGGGCATATGGCAAGCTTGTACCAAGGAATATATGAGATATTTCTGAATCTAATCTTATATAAAATAGATCGTAGGTTATATGTATTAAAATATGTTACTAAGTGAGGCAATGTCCCCAAAAAAAAAAAAAAAAAAAAAAAGGTAACATAACTAAAAAAGATCACCATAGAGGTAAAATACTTCTTATCTAGTGCGCCAAGAAAAAAACAATGTAATTGTATCTTTTTAGCCACCTGAATATAGTTCATAAAATCTAAATTTTATAGGTTTAAAACATGAGGCAATGTCAAGAATCAAGAACAATTTATATTTAATAAATGCATTTGCTTCAAATAGTAGAAAACTACAACATATCATATACAAAAGTATAGCTTTGATGCGCTGGTGTGGATATTTGACTTATTTATTTCAACACAAGACACATGGCATAAATTAGTAAACAGACTTGATATATTATATGCAAAAAGGGGAGTAGCTTATGTTTAAGCTTTGTGAAAAGTATTAGCTTTATTTGGTAAAAAATATAAGATCCAAAATTCACGAACAACATTGGTAGCTCTTTTCCTACATCGATCGGCTCGCAATTTCAGAGCATGCAGAGAGATACAATACATAACGATAAGTGGTTACTTTGTTTGCGTGCATGGTTCAGTTGGTGAAGGACTAGGCCTTAACCTTATGGTCAAGTTCAAGTCCCGCTATGCCCACCCTTACTTCTTTCTTTCTTTCTTGCTAACCATCTCTCTTCTTTCAGAGCTCCCCCAGGCAGAGCACCTCTTGTGTGGGTTCCTCCGACCCCGCCTCCCCCCGGCACCCCGTCGTGCCGACTGGGGCCCTTCAGAGTGCTCCCTTACCGCATCAAGTGTGCAGGCAATATGCTCTTCCAAGAAGGGTGCCACAGAAATCGCTATCCGCAACAGGTATATGCTACCAACACTAGATGTATAATTCTCATGATACACCAAAAGATTTGGTGCATGAAAAACCAATGTAGAGGACTTAAAATATAGAAAATCATAAAGAAGAAATGTTTAAGATTAAGAAACTAAACATCAAAGTATAGCCAACCAAACCCAAAAGGCGCAACTAGGCATATGCTATGGGACACCTGAATTCAGTAGTAACGTGTGACACTCATGCTTATGTTAGCTTAGCTTTCATTTTTCTATTCCATCATGTTCTGAGCCACAAAGGTAAATCAAAACATGAAAAGAAGTGAAATATTATATTGGTACCCCTGCGAGGCCATTACCTTGAGCATAGTAAGGTGTACTTTTTCTATGGTGGATATACAAAATAGTTTGAGTTCTTTAATGGTGTGATTCACAAAATAAAATCCATGGTCACTAACAAGTTCAGTAGGGCATCCAAAACACGTAATAACTTGTGTGAACAACACACGAATATGCTAGATGCTATATTGTCTGGCAGGGCACATGCTTCTACCCATTTAGTAGCATAGTCCATGAGAACTAAAATATATCGAGCATGTTCTAATCGACACTACTTGAATGTTCTGATCGACACCAGTTGACAACTTGAATGAGACTTTGGACAACTGTAGATCTCATTCTAGTGTTTTCATCACATGTTTGCATGTTGCCAGACAACTTTAAAGACACTAGAAAACTTTGCTTAAATCTAAGGTAAATTCCTCTTGGAAATCTATTTGCATCGTTTGTCCAATATTAGAGTTATGATCAATATGGCACCATTATGACACGTGGATGGTAAAATGGCACCAACTTGTATTAAGGTCTTGATTCTACTTTGATATATCATCAGCAAAGATGTGTATAGTTATTCTTATCTAGTTCTACTCTTTGTGAAGCAAACATCCCTTCTTACTAACAATTCACCTTGAGCAGTTTAGGTGCACCTAACCTCTAGCAAAACACCCGTGCGGCGCATTTCTCCAAATTGTCCATATGTTATTAAATTTCATGGGTTAAGCTTGGATCTAGTGTTTCTAAAAAATATTTGTGCTCCTAAAAACCTCTCTATCTGACATCGAATCTAAGCACAGGGGAGTGCTTAACCCCACAGTACTGAAAGTATATTGCCTAACGCTCAAACATGCAAATAATACTAATTATGTCCATCCTTGCAGATAGAACTCGTATTTCAAAGGATCTAAGAATTATCCAAAGACTTCGGGCTCTGCAAAAAATCCTTCAAATAATCCTTCAACCAAGAATAAGGCAGTTGTTCATTGGATAGGTCTTTGCAAAAAGGCTAAACCCGCAGAAGCTGCACAAATTAGTGAAAGACACCACCACAAATGGGCGTCAATCCTAGTGTTATGGAAGACTCAAAAGTATTTTTATGTTTCTAAAAAAGGCAACAGGTTAACTGCTGCTTTTTCACTGTTGTACCTGATAAGCACCTGATAAGAGGTCGTTCTCTCTGCCCTGGAGTAACAAATATTGGGTAGATTAAAATTTGGAATAGATACAGCATATGCTAGTCTTCATGAACAGGGTGTTCAAATCTGGTTGCATATTGTAGATGACTCGATTAGCTAAATTATGGATATGAACAGTAGTAGATCATCAATTTTGGCAATGCTCCAAGGGACGGTGAGGACGAGTTTGTCCACTAGTTTCGTTATTAAAATCTCAATGGCACTAAAAGAGCAGGTTACATGGCAAGTTTGAGCGTTTAAATATTCTTGAAGCATTGTATAGAAACACACCAATTATCGTGAATGTCAGCCTATGTATTATATGCTTTCAAAGTAAATGTTTAAAATACTTACTTATTACTGAATTGAGATGATAACGAACTTAGAAAAGTGGTCACTTCACTGTATTACACAGAAGCATATTCCCAAGCATCTGCAACGAAACAGAACAAATATAAAAGTGATATCATACAACTTTAAGAGCACCCCGTGCAGAATTAGTGTTATAAGATGTAAAATAATCAGTATCCTATGGGTAGCTGTGCCCAGCCAGCTTTGCCAGGCTTTTAGGTTTCAAAAAACGATGCCTTGTCTTATTTCTAAGACTATAAAGAACAAGATCTGCGATTGCAAGCTTTCTGACCTAAACTGGCTGGGCAAATAACAAACAAACAAGTTTCGAAAGCTCGTTACCTTCGCAGGAGTTAACCCTGCCCCATATTTCATTAACACCACCAATACAACAGACAAGAACGGCCACTGGATTTTCAAAACCGTCCCTTTCTTGTAGTCCCAAACAACATCCAAGTTGAATTTCATACACGTGCATAGGGTAAGTAAAGAGTAAAATTTACAAATAAAGAGATTCATGCGGCACGCAAAGCCTGCGCAAAGATTTCTTTTACAGGAGTTACTTACACGGGGATTTTTTTTAAAATAGCAAAACTCAAAAGATACTATGCTTTTTGCTAAAATATAACTGCAGCAAGGTGGCCCAAATAAGGGCTACTAAAATCCAATCCACTATATGGCTCAGAATGTGCAAACGTTAGGGCTATTCCCCCAGAATTTCAGAATCAAGCAACTCAAATTGCTTAGATCTATCCTTCAAATCCTTATCTCTGATCTTACCCATTTCCTTCAACATGTGTAGGACATACTCTGAGTTACTGCAGAACGAATGGATAAGTAATTAGTGAAGATTCAAAAACACAATGCAATTTCTGGCAATCATTTATACTTGCCTATGGCATGCAGCAACCGGATGGTCGCAATTTATGTGTCGTCTCCACATCATTATCCCAAGAATAACAAACATTTTCTGAACTAGGAACAAAATGGATGCTTTGGCCTTGGTTTGAAGTCTGAAAGTCAGATAAAGAAGTTATTAGACACAGCCAGATCTATACTATCACATGCATTGGACAATGGTGACTGTGGTCCTTCACAGGGAAACATTACATGCGTTTTCTCATTATTCAGTATTGCAGCCATAAACATTTTTCAGTATTCTTTATGTCATGGACAAGAAGCAAAGCATCATTAAGAGATGCAGTCTGTAAAAGGAATCGTGTTTCTTGAATGGCAATTGTACAGGCTCTCCCTGAGTGAGTATTTCCCATTCATAATGTTGCAAAAAGAGACCCCCTTTATTTTCGAAAGGGATCCATGTTCCTTGAACGAAAATTGTACAAGCTCCCTCCTTTGAGGGAGTAACCTCTTTGGCAAAAAGAGACGGCCTCTAGTAGCAGATAGTTGAGGTAAGAAAAATAAGATCAAACTTTCCCTTTACTACTCAATATGTTAAAGCATATACCATGTCCTGTCCATTATGACTCTTCCTTACATGCTCTTCCTGGGCTGGTAGATCAACATCCTTTTGTCTCTCAATCCTTTAACAATAATATTTTTCAAACAACAAAAAACTGATTTCTAAGATAAACGAAGAGATACCTGAGACAGCCAACCTGCAACAAAGTCATCCAAAGTCACTTCACGCACTTCACGTTGTAGTGCCCATCTAACAACAGACCAATTCCAGTGAGAACTTCGAGCTTCTGCTAAGAATAAAAACGATCTTCCCATTATAAGTTCTTCAAAGCACATCAAGAGCTAGAACGACAAAAGATGTAATTGAGATTGAGAATTGTCAAAGTAACAGCTTGATACAGAAGAACCACACTATGTGCTTTACGTGTCCTTTGGATCAATGGCATGCTTAAGTGCTGAACCGATTGAAGAATTAGCTGGACTAGTTTGGTACAGGATTTGTCAGAAGAGAATTTCAAAGCATCATTTGAACAAACAGGGTCTATTCATACCATGGTGTCTACAGATAAAGCCTGTGAGCAGTTGATTCAACCAAGCCTATGCAACCACCAAAGCACTGGAGAAACAACAAAAAAGCGCCCACTGCAAAACCGCAATAACAAAAGCCTAGAAAAAAAAAAAAAAAAAAAAAAACGCAGCAGTAAACGGCGTAGGCTGGAGAAGAAAAGCTAAACAAATACGTAAAAGGTCTCTATCTCTGGATGCCATTCATCTCCTTGCGATGTTAAAAAAGAAAAGATACAAAGCCATAGAAATGGACATAAAAAATAGTACAAAAATAGCGAGCAGTAAAATGTATGGCATGCTAAATATAGCTCTGCGACTATATGAAAACCTTAATAGAAGGTTGTATAAATCTACAGTTTGTGCAACTCAAAAATATTTGAAGCATTTACAGGAGGGGTGAACTAAGGCAGCGAAAGCCCCATCCCTATGTACAACACGTATATAAAATCAATACCATTTAAGTACATCTATCCCAAATTATACCATTAGTGTTGTTTGCATAATATATCATGGTTATTTAAAAGCAGGAATTTGTAGAAGCTGGTAGTAGATGTGATTGCATTTCTTACAAGAAATTTTAAATCATGTATTGGTTTCAATGGCCCAAGTAAGAACAATTAACGTGCTAAACCATGTAATGACAGAAAAATACAAGAGGTTGCAATACAAGAAGTTGCAGGGCAAAACAGCAATTGAACTAAAATTTCTCTGGAAATATTTTAAGTAGCTTCGTCCTTGACAGGTTCCATAATCCTTTACTTCCTATCAAGTTCTAAAGGGCATAGATAACTTTACTTAGAGTCCTCCTTCTCTGTGCTCCTTCCCGTGCATTCATGCTTAAACAATTCGAGCACAATATGGTGCATTAGCAACCTGCTTGTCATAAGCACCAAAGACGTGGAAGTCCTTAGCAGTTATAACAATCGTTTGCTTGTTTCATAAGTTGACTAAAATATTATGACTCTTTATCAATCATGCCTTCGATACAAAGTAAAATAGAGTTTTTTATGGAAATTTATAACCTGTAAATAAACAAGAAAGCACTTACGACAGAACTCCAGCAAGGTTTCCATTAGACCAGGAAAAAGGACCCTTAAGAGATAATCTTTCCACTCAATTGAGCTGCCTGCAAAACCCTACATATGTGTAACCTGGTATCATCCATAAGCGCAATGAGAAACCCTCAAACAAGTGTCTTAAAATTGGAAGTTACAATAAGAAAGAACTAGATAAACATCACCCACCAAACAAAATACGAAGGAAGTTAGCGGACAAGACTGCAGCAAGTTACAGCAGGCTGAGGGTCCGCTACAAGACTCATGCACTTTTTAAAGTTGAAAGTGACAAGACTTTCTTGAAAAGACACGAGCAACTAATTTTCAACATCGTGTAGCTAAATGACACTAAATCTACCGAAAAATAATTTCAAATAAACAAATTAAGTAATGCCAAATGGATAGTTAACTGTTTCAAAAAGAATTGTCAATTCTATTGCATCCGTACTTCTTGGGAAGCTTAGTCAGGATCCCTATGCAGAGGTATCCTATTATACTGAGCATATGCACAGCCCTAAACATGACAAATATATTTTGATGCGACTGCCTGAAATTGGGGAGCTGCCAAACTACAATACTCCATCTAGCCACTAGTTTAGAGGATGCAGAGGTACCCCATTATACTGAGTATAAACACAGACTCTATAATCCAGGAGTCTTAAAAAGCAATATGCAGCGTCATAACTTCAAAAACGAACCAAGCATTGATCTTGTGCCAGCACATATACGCTTTTTATCAGTTTGCAAACATAATGAGCTGATAAGAATTGATTAAGGTAAACCTAGGAAGAAAATGGCAGGCTGAAGGAGCAATGCAAAACCACATTAGAGATACAAAATGCTGCAATTTCATATAAAAGTTTTGGTTCAACAACACATCAGCAGCAACGCATGCAGATAATGTGGATTGACTACCACTGTTGTCCTAAATAGTCACCCCAAATTCTTACTAGAACACAATACTTCAGTGCCCAACATCAAAGGAAAGGGGAACGTTTTGGTCCTTTAAATTCCAATAATTAATGTCAAAGAGTCATAGCCATATGCTGGTGCAAATAGCTCAAATCGTTCCTTCTTATTTGAAGCAGGCGGCAACTTAAAAGACATACAGACTGGCATACCTTTGTGTTGACGAATTAAAAGCCATAGACTGTATAGTTGCCATATAAAGGCTAGCACCAGAGAAATTATCACTCAGGCCCTGTTCATCAGATTCATGTCATGCAGAGGTTTTCACTAAAAAATGCATTGCACGTGCCTTTGCAGCTAGAACTGACGACACCACATCTAAAACATCAGTTTGCATAGATTACAGAGAAAATTCTGGCGAATAGACACGTTGGTCCATACTAAAGTGAGAATCCGAAATGCAAATGGCATAGCAAGATAAATTACGTCTCAAATGCCAGAACGTCATTATTCTATGATGCTGAAAACTATGATCTTGAATACGATCTTAGTCAAGGCTGGGATAGAGCTACGGCAAATAGGAGCTAAGAAAACCCTGATTTACCATTGTGAAGCATCTTCTGATCTAAACATAGGAGACTATCCACACCTTTGTGGAGCATCTTCTGATCTAGGGGACCATCCAGAACGGCCATCGAATTTTGAAAACCGTCTATTCTTGTAGATCATTATCGAATGGCTTAAGCCACATCCAACTCAAATTATCCTGTGCTGCCGATCTTGAATATGATCTTAATTTAGCCTGAAATAGAGCTACGATAAAAAGGAGCTAAGGAAAACCCTGATTTACCTTTGTGGAGCATCATAAGGCGACGATCCACACCTTTGTAGAGCATCTTCTGTTCTAACCTAGGCGAAGGTCCAGAACGGCCATCGAATTTTGAAGACCGTCTATTCCTGTAGATCGTGATCGAATGGCTTAAGCCATAATCAGTTCAATTTTTTGACTCGTGGAATATCAGATTATTTGACGCGTGCATAGCTGGCCACTTCTGGTCGCTAACAATACGCTTAGCTGTTGCGCTAACAATCATTGCTTGTTTGTTTGAAAGAAAAATATTTGTATGTTTCGATGGAGGTCCCGGGAGTCCTGATGTGCTCTTTTTGTATTGAATCTCATAGACTTTTTGGTCTCTGTGGATGATAAAAGTCAATTCAATTCTTATATTTGTCAACCTCTAATAGAATGGTTACAAATAATGATTAGAAAAAAAAAACAAAAGCATAATAGAGAGTTACAATATCCATGTTCTAACCAAAACCATCCTCTCAAACATGCTCTATACAATTGGTAACATAAGCTTATTTTGAGCCATGAGAACTCAATATAATTGAGGCTACTTGAGCATGAGTTCACTTGAACCTGAGATCTCTTCATATGTTGAGATCTCTTCATATGTTAAAGACCAGATCAAAATTTTATTTTTAGGACAACAAAAGATAATCTAATTCTTAACCTAGTACCTTTTAGGGATTGTTATACTTTTTAAGGAGTGTATATTCATCCTTCCATAGTATCTATTTAAAAGAGATTCCTTTTGGTCCTAGTGACTTGGTTTGCTGCACCAGACAAGCAACAAGCTATTGCATTCTGGACAAGCAACAAGCTATTGCATTCTGGAACTTGGTTTGCTGCCTTAACAGAAGCTTTGGGTTAATTGATGTCAATAACACCAGACAAGCAACAAGCTATTGCATCCTGGAACAATGGCGAACAACAAGCAAATCAGCTACCTCTTCCTACTGAACCATATCCTATTCAGCCACCTTCTCCATATGAACCAACAGCTCTTTCGTAAAATCCTTTGTTGTCTATATGAACCAACACCTCTTCCATAAAATCCTTTGTTGTCCTTCCGGCGACCAATTCCAATTATTTCGAGAAGAAGAAACAATTGAATAAGTGGCTGGAAAATACCATGCCTTTCTTCCATGGTGGCAAAATTAAGCCTATGCAGGTGATTAGTTTCTTCAGTGTTTGGGATAAATTCTTTGATAGAGTTTGAGAAGGCCAACAGAGCTTGAGAAGATGCAAGCCAATGGATACTTGGTTGTGATGGAAATGGGAGTTGAAGAGACAAGACTGAACATGTCATTGTTTGTTGATAGCAATTAGCAAATTGCGTACGTGCAAGCAGGTCTTTTCTATTTTGGGAACCACCAACTAGGGATATACGTGGAGGGACAATCTAAAGAAACTAATGCTTTCAAGCGTTCTTGTCTTGTTTTACATTGTGCGATGGGTGAGGATTGAAGTAAAGTTCCATTGCTGAGGGTAGCATTGAAGAAACGGGAAAACAAAAAGGGCAGAATTGAGAGATTGTCTCACAGAGAGGTTATCTCACAGTAATGTCTTCCATTAATTTATTAAGGTTGGAGGTAAGCTTGTTGAGAAAGGGTTGTGGTATATTCTATCAGGGGAAGAACCAAAGCCATTGATAACTGCAAGAAAATCTCAAGCATTGACTGCAGCACAGATTGTTGCTAAGGGTACTACTTCTGAAGGAAAAATTGAATCAGTTTTGAGCCACATATCATGCTTAAGCCTGGGTGGCATGTTTGAGCCTCATGTCATGTTTGAGTCTAGATGGCGCGTATTTACGACCTAGGGGCAGGTTCGACCCTAGGGGGGATGCTTGAGCCTAGGTGGCATGTTTGTCCCATGTGTCATATTTGAGCATGGATGACATGTTTGATCCTAGGTGGCATGTTTGAGCCACGTGTCATCATTGAGCTTAGGTGGCATGTTTGAGCCACGTGTCATGTTCGAGCCTAGGTAGCATGTTTGAGCCACATGTCATGTTTGAGCTAGGTGGCATGTTGTTAGGGCATGTTCGACCCTAGGGGCAATGCTTGAGCCCAGGTGGCATGTTTGTCCCACGTGTCATGTTTGAGCCTGGGTGGCATGTTTGGGCGTATATGGCATGCTTGAGCCTAGGTGGCATGTTTGAGCCATGTATCATGGTTGAGCCTAGATGGCATGTTCACAACTTATTCAACGATAACGTTAAAGTTTTTCTAATGTCTTTTCTATATCACGCTCCGAAATCGGGAATAGAGGAGTTAAAAAAAACCTAGAAGATGCCATAGCTTCAAGAAAATGTTTAGAGGGTTTTTAGGATGCCTAGCTTCAAAATCATACTATCAACTTGGGACAAAGGATCATTTGTTTACACTGAATAAATTCATAGGTTAAATAAATTTATAGCCCAATAATGATAAACTAGAAACGTCTGCCCGGCGATGCCGGGCATTAGTTATCGAAGTGTGGAAGGGGTTGTGTAATGGACTATGGGGATGAATTTTTTTTTGTGCACTTTGAATGTCTCAAGCTTGTAGTAAAAGGTATCTGGCAATCCCATATGTAGCATTATAACAGGGGGTTTTTTTTCTGTTTTTATACTGTTTTCTCTAAGGTTTTCATATGATTTGGTGGTCGTATTCATCCAGGTGTACTAAATAGTATTTCTAGAGTGCACCCTTTTGTTAGCCGTTGATTTTAGAAAAAGGGGCAAATCCTGTGGTGTTGATTTTAGGGTTTTTTTCAGGAATTTTAGGGTTCGTGAACTAAAAGGGGATTTAGGTTTGTGAGTTGTGAGAAGTTTGTTGGTTATATCGAGATCAAGATTGCTTATAGCTATCACAAGAGGAGATTTGTTGGAGGGGGTAATTGTGTAGTCGGTTAGCTATGGCGGGTGGCCGTGGAAAGTCCGCAGGCAAGAAGGCCGTGTGGCACAACACCAAAGCTGGCCTTCAGTTTCCTGTAAGAAGAATTGCTTGCTTCGTTGTTGGTTCTGGGCATTCGTCTCGACTGGTTTTACAAACCTGATAGAGAAACTGGTTTTGCCACAGGGAATATCTAATAAACCGTGTGTGTTTCGGGACAAGCTTACGAAAAAGAGAATGCCCGTGTTAAATCCCATCGCATGTTCCTGCTCATAATTCGGTTCTAGATCACTGCCCTTACTCTGCCGTTCGCCAGAATCCTTGCCCTTATGTTTTCCAAATGCCTCTACATTACCCTAAATACAGCCATGAAAGCAATATGATGCCATAGGAATGGCAGCTTCATCGCTGTTTGAAGAATGTGGCCTCCCTTCTTCCCGGATCTTTGCGGGAAAAAAGGGATCTTGCCATCGGTTCTTTTGTTTGGACACGCCTCCCGCTATATATGCTCTGGATTTCCTTTTATTATTTTGCCATCGTTTCTTCCGATGAGGTCTAGAAGATCCGCAAGATTCTTGAGGCTATCGCTTGGACTCCCTCATCCGATCTAGGATCTTCATTGCAATGTCGGGCCGAAAGTGGCCCAATTTGTTACAATTCGGCAACGATTATCGAGCCCTTGTTGTGGTATTACTTCCTTCCTTCTGTGGCTACAAGAGCACCACTAGGTTCAGCTTCAAGTGAATCTTTCATAGTGCTAGAATTCAACATTGCCCAAATAATGACTTCTGACTGAAGCTTTTCTGTCTGACAGCCCATTGTTTGTTTCATAGCATTGAAAGAATTAGGTAAGACTCATCAAAATAGCCATGGTAAAATCTTCAACACTGACCTCATGATTTAGAGCTCCGGCCCATTGGTGTTAACCTATGGCATTCAATCACGGCAGAGCATGGCATGACGGCAAACCAGAAACGCTTGGACGAAATATGGATGCAAATCTAGGTTGAAGTCGTGGCTGCTCCTCCCCAGATCTGTACCATTTGTTTGTCCATCTGCCCTAAACTAAACCTGTTGTTTGTTCTTGTATTCCTTTTACATATCATGGTGTTTATCTTCTCTTGCAGGTCGTGGAGCTTGCTCACTGCATGGCAAGTCAACTCTTGAACAAAGCAGACTTTGTAAGCATTCGCGAATGGCGTGAATAATTAAAATATTACCATGTTCTTGTATTTGTTTTACATATCCTGTTGTTTATCTTCTCTGGCAGGTCGTGGAGCTTGCTCACTGCAAGGCAGGTCGTGGAATTGAACATTTGTTTTCTTATGCTACAATATTAGGTCTTTGAACACAATGCATCCTTGTTAGTTGAAGTCACTTTGAAGCGGATATGAAAGGATTTTGCATACGATAATAAGTGATGCATAATTTGCCATATGTTCGGGTGTGTCATTGTGGCAATACCTTTCAAGCGATCTTATTTCATGAGTATTTATCTGTTAGCGTAATGCGCTCGCAAGACAAGGCTTGTTGCATATCACCATTGTAGACAAAGAACATAGAATGTGAATGGTGAGGATGAAAGCTATGAGATTGATCCTTAATGGAGAATATGTGAGGAAATAGTGCCAGAGCTATAGACCTACCGGGCTATGCAGGATGCTATAGTCATTAATTTACCATGGCATCACATAATTTCTACTGGACCTTACTAGTTGGCTTTTAAGGTTCTTGAAGTTGCACTTTCGTGCCCAAAGTAGATAAGATGGAATGCGAAAATGTTGAATATCGTGGCTTACAAGGGTTTTGTGCAATGGATCACTAGGGTGGCAGTTATGAAATAAGAACTTGATAAGGCTATCATTAGGTCTGCAGTTTTATTTCTTGTAATTTGGTGAATGATTGAATTTGATTACATAATATAATTCCTTACTCGATGATGATATTAATAGATTTCATAATTATGTGATAAGGTTTGCACCAATTGAAGGTTGGCTTAAACTTCATAACATATGATAACTACACTTATTCCCATGTATTGGGACACCTAAAAAATATATATTACTCAAGATTTCCTAATTCTACTTTTAAATTGTTTTAATCCGCTCTTGCATGTTGTTCTTTTTTGTGCATATATTAGGGCCCGAAGGGCCCAAAAAATTTCCCAACATAACAACACATAATATTAATAAACAACACATAATATTAATGCAAACATAAACCATTGCATTCCAACATATTTAAATTAAATTCCCCCTAAAACCCCCTTTGGTTTGGGTGCATATTCACACGGGGGGTGACGTAGGACAGCGAGAGCCCTCATAATTGTATTTTGCACGTACAAAATTAACACCATATAGTATTTCCTTGAAATCTTATAGTATTTTGTGAATCTTGTTATACAGTATAGCAAATTTTGTACTTGCATACCCCACAAACGAGGAACTTTACGTACGGTATAGATTAAGGAATAAGGGGTGAATATGCCTATCCAACAGCTCTCGTTGCCCGGAGTCACCCCCCGTGTGAATATGCACCCAAACCAAAGAGACAAACATTGGTGCACGTGTGCTTCGCTGAGCACTATAAGAGAATAAGCAATTTACATCATTAGTTCCATCATTTATGTGCTTGAAGTTCACATTTTCAAACATTCCACTTTTGATACACTAAATGACGGTACTCGTTGAGGAAACTGCATCAGATATATCATCACCTGTATCTTCGTGAATAGCGACAATTTTAATATCATATTTCTTGTCATTGTGGGTGTGATACAATAGTATCATTTGTAGCATCATCTATAGATGCACTTATAGCAATATGCATTTTGTCATTGTAATGCTATAATAGTGTCAGATAAACCATCAACTATATTGCTACAGTTTACGTCATTCATGATGCCAATATGAATATGGTTACTGTCATATATAACATCATTGAAAATGCCACATCTAGTGTCACATGGGGGTTGATCTTTATTATTATTAGCATCAAATATAATATCATGTATTATTACAAGTAGTATCAAATATAATCGCACATTCTCTGCCACTTATAACACGCATATAAGGGCACATTTCTCTTATTCTTAAAATCATAATATCAGTTATAACATTATTTTTAACGTCGTGTATATTAATATTTTTATTCATAGATTATGTATAATGTCAACAAGATATCACCTCCAATATCATTTTTACATGCCAAAAGTCATGACCCATGAAGCTTGAACTATCAAGCCTTGAAGGTTGTGATGGTTTGCGACTGGAGGACTCACGTCAAAGGGTCGTGAAGTCCTCATGCTGAGGTATTCCTTTGTCTTTTCGTGCGTACTCCTAGAGACTTTGTGATAGAGGCAGATCTTGTTGTACTCTTCCTACGGGACTCCTTCCTATATCTCAGAAAGAGTCATGTGGCTTTGGACATTGGACTATGATATGGAGCAGGCTTGGGGGAGTGGTCCACGCAAAAAGAGTTAAGGCAGTTACTATGCTAGTTCCTAAAGCTCCCAGGAATATAATTATGAGGGGACTTAAGAAGTCATATTGTAAACCATTAACAAGATTATACAAGCAAGCAAAAAGGGGATAAAGATAAATGTAAGGGGGCGTGCATGAAAATCCAGCATCGAATTACTTTTAACAGAAAAAAAGGGGTAGCATTGAATGTCTTATTCTCTGTTATTTGGGGTCGGGCTAAGGCCAAATAGCCATCAGATTAAAATATCTTCACCTTTTTTCAGCCGCAATGACAGATATAGCCATCAAAAGGGCGGAATCGGCTATAAATGAAAAGACTCAGCCTGTTTACAGTGGAAAAGCTGTTGCTGCTGAATCCGGCTTCTTCAGTTTATACTTCAATCATGGCCCCAAATCTGAACTCTGCTATCCGATCTGACTAACACCTGGCAAGGGGTCATCACTCATTTGCTTGGATGTGAAGTCTAGCCCAGATTTCTAAGCTATTGTTGCCTCTTGAAGCCTATTCAGGCTGAACTTGTTGTATTTCGATTGATCTCATGCTGTAAGAAAAGAAGCTGTGGTCAATTTGCTTGTTTTATTCCTTTGGAAAGTGCCCTAATTTGTGGACCCGGTTGGGTGGAAAAACGGATGCTGCATACCTTGTTCTCGAAACCATGTACACTTGCTCTTGAGAAGAGCTGTTATAAGTCTCAAAAGCTATCTCTTTTGTTTCTGGTCTATATAGTTTTTGTTCTAAACATTTAAGACCGCAAAATAACTCCTTAAATCGTATCAAATGGTATCAGAGCCTATCTATCCAAACGCCTGATCAATGGCCCAACGCTTCAATGTCAGTGAAGGGCAATACTAGCAAGCCTTGTCTAACGCCAGCTATATTGCCTCCCAGTTAGCATTGCCTATGCCTAGTAATCAGCAAGAGTATGATAGGCAAGTGGAATTGCTGTCTATTTTATACCGCTTCCTTCCAGATATTTATTTGCAACCTTTGCAACCTCCTCTGCCTAATGGTCCTCCACCAGTAACTCCTCCACTGCCATCTAAGCTGAGAAAATGGTTAGAGAAAGCAGACATGCCGTCTTTCAAAGGAGGAAAGACGAAGCCCGTCAAGGTCGTCAGTTTCATCAGCCAGTGGGAAAAGTTCTTTGAACGTGTGCAGGCAACAGATGTGGAAAGACTGCAAGCCATGGACACTTACTTAAAAGATCAAGCCCAAACATAGTGGCAAGGCAGATGGGAATGTGATCCCAGGATCAATAATTGGGAAAGTTTCAAAAAGGCATTTGAAGCACATCATTTACCCTCTAATTATCAGAGTGAGCTACGTGGGGAATGGGATCGTCTGAAACAGGGGAAAACTGAGAGTAGTCAGTCCTACACTTCCAAATTCACTCATTTAGCGGCACTAATAAGGAATTTGGATGGGAATGAACTTCTGAGAAAACATGTCAGCGGATGTAGGGATGACATCTATGCGGAGATGGAAATATTGCACCCTAAAGATCTAGATGAAGCTATAAAATTAGCATCCGCGGTAAAGAGGAAAATAGATCCAAAATCTAGGAAAACTTGATTTTTGGGATGAGGAAACCTCGAATCAGGAGGATAAAAAAGACAGCAAAGAGAAAAACGGAAATAAGGAATCCTCTAGAAATTTCAAGAAGAAGATATATAATGGCAACAGTAATGGTTCCGAAAGGAAGCGAGAAGAGGGAAGTCAAAATAAACAGCGAAAGGAAACTAGGAAACCAAAGGGAGGCTGCTATAGATCCGGAGGAAATCATTATATAAGGGATTATCCGTTGGAGAAGGGGGGATCACAAGGGTTGAACCACCTAAACCCCAAAAGGTTGCACAAATGCATGCTATTGAAGGCCCCAAACCCGTGGAGGATATAGCTGAGACTTCTAAAGCTGCTGATGAGCAGAAGAAAAGTGTAAGCTTCCAGGATGAGGAACGGTCAAGAGCTATTGCTAAAGAACGGAAGTGGTTCCAAATTGGAACTATGGGGTAAAATTAGTCGGAATTACATCTCTTTAGGGTAAATTTGTAAGATTTGTACGTTGTTTTTTTTTGTGTGGAATAAAAATTAGACTATTATTGTACAAAGTGTACCTTGGTAGATTGGTAATTACGATTACAACGTAATAGGCCTGAACATGGTGCACTAGTTGTGAATGCCTCTTGGTATATTAGCAATAGACTCGAACAAGAGTGTATGGTGTATATTTTTGAAGAGTGGTAATTGTAGTTGCAATACAATAGGCCTGACAAAAATTACATCCATATCGCGCAGATACAATAGTTTGGTATCATGGAGGTATTGTATCGTAGAGATACAATTGTCTCATATGTGGGACTATCTCCAGGAGGTTCTAGAATATTCTAGAACCTAAACGCATGCGCGATACTTGGCGCGATCTCATCCATTGGAGTGGCGCGATCCTAACCGTTGGCCTAGATATATAAGGAGGCACCTCCTTCTTGTCGAACCATTCCAGTTCAACGGCAGTCTTGAGCCTTCTAGGCATCTGTCTCGTGTTCCTGGGTGCCTTCGGGCCATTATATTCTTGATTCCTGTTCATATATCAGTTTCTTTGCCGATCTTGACGTATTTCTTCCTTATTTCTTGCGTATTCTCCACGTATTTTCCTTGTTTTCGCGTAGGTTCATGACAGTTTGAACCGGAATCGC
Source organism: Isoetes taiwanensis (assembly GCA_021234155.1). Classification (NCBI taxonomy): domain Eukaryota; kingdom Viridiplantae; phylum Streptophyta; class Lycopodiopsida; order Isoetales; family Isoetaceae; genus Isoetes; species Isoetes taiwanensis. The sequence continues at coordinate 304,064 of JAJEKV010000236.1, forward strand.
TTACCGGTTCTTGCCTGCTCTGATCCTATGCATTGTTTTGCTCATATTTGATGATTTTATATCTATGGAGAAGGTTTCGACTTTATTATAGCAGGTCCAGCAGCTTGTTTAAGTATGCCAGCAGTTGCCAGAAGTTTGACGGCACTCGGTCCAAGCTCCGCGGTCTTTTGAATCAGATCAGACTTGTGATTCAGCTCCATCCTCATAGATATCCCACGGCCCAGGAACAAGTTGGGCTGATTGGTTCTCTCCTCACAGGGCCAGCTCTAAGTTGGTTTGCTCCTTTATTGGAGAAAAGAGCCCCGGAGTTGCAAGATTTTGTTGCTTTCACTGCAGAGCTCGAGGCATGCTTTCGAGACACCGATCGTCAGCGCACAGCAGTCACAAAACTCTAGGCTCTCGTCCAGCTTCAGTATATGCATCAGAATTTCGTCAAATTGCAATAGATACTGCCTGGGATGATGTTGCACTTCGAGATTGTTTCCGAAGGGGGTTACGAGAGGATGTGAAAGATATGCTGTTGTCTATGGAGGACCCTCAGACTTTGGAAGAAGCCATCAGATTTGTAGTTCGGTGTGATAATCGGCTCTTCGAATGTAGGAAAGAGAGACGTAGTCAGGTCTTCCCAACAAGCACCTATAGCTACGTCCTCCCCGGTATCCTCAATAGAATCCAGCCGGTCAGGACCTGAGCCTATGCAGATTGATCGGGCAGTTCGAGGACCTTTATCTGCCGCCGAGAAGCAGCATCGGAGAGAGGCTAACCTTTGCCTCTACTGTGGAGAAACTGGCCATATTGCTCGTGGATGCCCTGTGAAGCGTCCAAACTAGTCGGAAAACTTCAAGGGCATTGGATAGGATTTCCCTTCTTTGTTGATGTTACTGATATTGTTCGTCGGATGTTATGTTATAGTGAGCCACCCTAGAGGTGGATATGTATCTTTTGTGATGCCATGTGCGTATATTTTATGCGCTTCTCAGCTAGGTAGATCCCGAGGGAGACGGGACGAATGACATGTCTCTTCTTTCCCGTCGAGTTCTTGCCCACCATCAAGAACTCGATGATAGGTAGAAGGCCTCATGTTAGCGGGTATACACTGATAGGAGGGATGAACTCCAGTTCTATACATGCAAGGCACCGTATACGAGTAGAGGATGTCACAATTAAAAAAAAAAACATTTTTAGATGGAGCATGTGACATTTTTGCCAAACACATTAAAGTAACTTTGCAGCTGAATAAGCATCTTGATGTAAATCTGCATCATGATGCGAAAAATAGTCTGATGTAAGACTACAAGCGATTATAGAAATACTTAACTATGGGTTTGACTATACAACAATGAAGAAACCCTCCCTTTAATATCTAAAGGAAGTATACTGGTTAGCGAAGCATGTTAAAGTAGTTTTAGGCAAGGGGAATTCACACTATTGATGTATGAACCAACTGAGTGAAAGGAAGGGGGTCCAGGTATTTTTGGCGCGTTATACTAGTGAAAAATTTATGTACTTTGAGATAACATCTCGTATAGAAACGTGAGGGTCAAGTTGGTTGGGAAGGCTGGCATCGTAAGCATTTGGTATATTGCCAACGTGAAGAAGTCGTGTTGAGGCAAATTAATGATACATATATATTATTTTTCCTCAATGAATAGTGTTTCTTTTGTGCAATTCACAGGAAACATGATGAAGTTTTTCTTAATAGTTTTAAGGTTTTTCATTTCTTCAACCTATTTTTGTATGGAAGGGGGATAATATCTAATAATCTAAATGCACATATAAATATAGAAGAAGGTAAGACTTTTCTAAGATTTTGAGGTCGTATGTAAGGGGCTTTTTATTAGGAAAAATGTATATAGGAGGGGTTTTATCTAATCTTGTGCATACACATGGCGATGGCATATCCCTTATAGGCAGAGGTGCATCCCCTGCAGTTTTAAGTATCTGAACTGCCTAATGCCAATCTTGATTTTTGGATGCTGGATCAACAAAGCTTTGGTTAGAATCTTTCATAAATTCACAAGGTTAGAATCCATATATTCCAAATTTTTTCCTTAAAGTCGTATTTAATTAAAGTGGGACAAATCTCGAATTTTGGGACTCGGACTGAAAATGGGACAAATTTTTTTTCATTGAATCGTTGTTAGATCAGGGGGAGGGGAAGGGAAAGGGGGAGAAGTTGAGAGAAGTAAGGAAGGGGTTAAGTTAGAAGAAGGGGGGAGGGAGGAAGTTCAAAAGGGGGTGAGAAGAGGGGCAAGAGGCAACTAGAGAGGGGGAGGAGGGCAAGAGGCAATTGGGAGGGGGGGGGGGATGGGAAAGAGGCAACCTGGAGAGGGAGGAGGATGGAAAAGGCAACCTGGAGAAGGGAAGGAGGATGGGCAAAGAGGCAACCTGGGGGAGGAGGATGATGGGCAAAGGGGCAAATGGGAAGGGGAGAGAAAGGGCAAAAGGGGGCAAAGATGTAGTAATTATAATCAATATAATTATAATAAATATAATTAACAAATATAATTAACATTATTATAATTAATTAAAAAAAACAATATATATAATGAATCGGAAATAATAGCCAAGGTGATTTCTCGACTAGTGGGGCTTAGAAGATGCCCACAAAATCGACTCAAAAAGGCGCCAAGGGAGGATTGCTTGTTCCGTTGTTCCGCTTAACGAAAAATCAAATCAAAGCTCCCTGATTCACTAAGAAGATTGCATCGAGAACCTTGGGAACTCCGTTTCGAGTAGTGAATCACGAGCAACACAGGAATGATGGACAAAATTTGATGAGCGAATTCGACCCTACTAGGGGTCGCCAAGCAGTCCAAAATGAGGGCGAGGAGGCCATCGCCGCTTCGCCGGCTTTGCCTTAGCCTCACAAGACATATGAGCTCCTTCTTTCATGCGACCATCTATGGCGTGGATAGGAGGGATCGGGCGTGGATAGGGAGGGAGGACTAAAAATAAAACTAAAGAAATCCTTCCGACCGCCGAAGTCGAAGGGAGGGATAGGAGATCTGCAGATATTTATAAAGTAGGAGACATGGAAAATATATAAAGAGGATCAACCCGTTACAAGAGCTCCGAGAGCGACATGAAACAGAGGATGCGGGAAGATGCAGAGGTAGCCGATTATCTGCTCGGACCTGCTGGCTGGAGGAGGAACGGTCGATCAGCTCAGATGAAGGCTGACCCATTCGATATCAAGATGAAGGCGATGCCATAGCTAGAGCTCAGAACTACATCTTACCAGCCACCGACCTCCGAGACTACATTCTCCAGCCCTCCGACCTCCGGACTACATTCTCCAAAGACAAACAAGCACGGCCGGACCTCCCAGATTTCCACACTCGCCCAAGATCTCGCTCGAAGCTTTCATCCTCTCATCCGCCAAATCCAAGGTATCCTTCACCTTCAGAGTAGACCGGCCTTCCGCAGGTGAATCGCCGAGAAAAGATCGTTGTATGTGGGGCGATCTTCGCGGTATCCAGCTTTATTCACAAATTCTTCAATGTGTTCTCCGATTAATGCGGCGAGAATCCGACCTACAATCCCTGTGATACCTATTTCTCGAAGACGGACTTCCACGGCCTCCTCTCGTTCTAGCACGTTTTCCCCCCCGATGGATCTCAAATAGGGTTTTCTTCAGAGTCGGATCTGCGCCTACTATCACGGGCAGGTATCATCTCCGAATATAGCTTCTTGCACCAAAGAGATGTGGTATGTGCTCGTCCCGTGGATGAACCCATAAGGTAGTGTCTTCAAGATGCTACAACCAAAACCCTAGCCCCTTTGTTGTTTTCCTACGGGTAAGAACTACATCTTACCGACCATAGCCGAGGAGCTTCAATCTTTGAGCCAAGATTTTGGCGTTCTCCATAGCCACGGCATAAGTGTACCAAATTTCAGCACATGTCCTAAATCTCTCTTGTTTTCAAAGGTATGTACCAAATCCCCTCCCCCCCTTTTTTAAATTTCAAATTTCGAATTTAAGCATGGGTGGGAGAAAAAAGCGGGATATAAATTGTACGTAAGAAAGAAAGGCGGGGTATAGCGTGGCCAATTATTAAAATCCTTATGATTAAAATCCTTATAGCGTGGACTATCATTTTATTAGTGTCACCCATATAAATATTTGAATTTTTGTCGCAAATTGATAGCATGGTTGTGTGTTTATATATGTATGCTTGTATAATCATATTTTACCCCTTATGTTGACCTTAGAGTTGCTAGGCATATTATTCTTATATCTAAGATAAAAAGTGGACCGTGTGCTAGTATGCTAATCGTGTATTATGAAATTGTGGTAGTATAAAGTACTAATGTGTGCTAATTAAGGTGTGCTAGTATAAAAATGCTAATGTGTGCTAATACTAATGTGTGCTTTGTATGGACCGTGTGCTAGATGCTAATGCGTGTATTATGAAATTGTGGTAGTATAAAGTACTAATGTGTGCTAATTAAGGTGTGCTAGTATAAAAATGCTAATGTGTGCTAATACTAATGTGTGCTTTGTATGGACCGTGCTATGGGTAAACATTGATATATTATAAAAGGGTGGTCTATTTTTTCGTATATGTATACATGATAAATGCATGATATGGTGTGCATTAGAAAATACATAGAAAATACCATTCTTTGGTCCAGCTTAGTCATGATTGGTGCTCTATGAGATTGGAGCTAGAAATTATATTTGTAGGCAAGCGTGCATTTCTTGAACCTCGAATCTGTGTTTTTCCACCGAAGCTGCCTTTTCGACTCATGAGTCGAGAAAGGTCCTCAGGATCGTTCTCGACCTCGTAACTCTGTTTTTCACTTTGAGCTTCCTTTCTCAACCCCCAAAGCTGCGTTTTTACTCTCGGATGCTTTTCTCGACCCACAGTCGAGAAAGGCCCTTAAAAATTTTTCTTGAAAAAAACTTTTTTTTCCTAGTTAAAAAAAAAAAAAAAAAAAATTTTACTATGAGCTACGTTTCTCGATTCATGAGTCGAGAAAGGCCATAGAGGGGCCTTGAGGGTCTTTTTTCGACTCGAAGTCGAGAAAGGCCCAAAAAATTTTTTTTTTGCCTACTTAGAAAAAGAAGGAATTTTTTTTTTTTTTTTTTTGGGCTCTAAGCTACATCGGAGGGCCTTTCTCGACTCATGAGTCGAGAAAGGCCTCATACCTACATTCTTGAAATGGCCCTTAGAACTGGTTGTTTTCTTATTTGTATTGTGCGTAGCATCACTTGCACTAACTTGATTTTGCCTTTCCCAAAGACAAATCGCAACGCATTGGGACATGATCGGGAGCCATGTCGGGGCTAGCGTGTTCAGATTTCTATTCTCTTCAAGTTGCTCTTGTGGCTTGGAACGCTCGGACCTTGCTCGCATGTTGTTCCCGAGGTGGTCTCGTGTGTTCGAAGATGATGTAATATTTGTGTCAGCCCGACCATCATAGTATCTTCAACCATTGTAAACTTTGGTTTCAATCTAGAACTTTGATTTCAATCTTTAATGAATTTCCTTTGTTTCAGTTGCATTGTTCTTGTTCTCGACTCGCTAATCAGGGAAAACTGGAGGAAAGCTTCGATGCAGAGTTCTAGACAAAAAATCGAATTAAGGATAGTTTTCGGGTCGGGGTGCTCTTTTTCATGTAAATTAACAGGGTTCCGAAAAAAAATGGGAATGGAATGAGTCCCACTTTAATTAAATACGACTTCTTATATCTTCCACATCCGTACATCTATTAATTTCCTTTTCCATCCCTCACATCCGTACATAAAATTTACTCCATATTATGCATTCACATATTTTCTTGGCATCAACCACATCCCTACATTATTTTACTTCACTTTCTCATGGTTATATCTATAATGCATTGGGCTAAATGTAAATCATATCGACATGACTTCTACAACATAAATTGAACTTGTTGCATTGAATGTAGAACATATTTACCAAAATGACTCTTGATGTTACACTACAATATATGTAGGATAAATCTACAAGACTCTACATTCAAAATTGGAGTACATTTGGTGTTCACTAGATTGCATGCAGAACTAGACGACTTTTATATTCCTATACTATAATAGACTATTTTATTTAGATTAAGAATACTATCATACATGTGTAATGTCAATATATTAAATTGGTCCAGTCCTCTTCTTCATGACATCTCTACTTTTTAGTGACACTTTTGTATTATCTAACCAGAATTGACCAACTTTGTCCTTCATAGTTTGGCTTTTGACCTACCAATGCCCATAAATTTGTCATGAACATTTTTTTTTTTCCTTCTGCTTGCTTCATATTTTCCTTCTCCTTCTAACTTGGAGTTCCAGAGGAAGTTAGAGCTGTAGTCTCCCAGTTGTATGCAGAAGTGTTGGTTACATTGTCATCTGAAATGGATACAGTGGTTAAGAACACAATAGGTGTTCGTCAAGGGTGTCCGCTTTCTCCGACGCTATTTGGTCTTTTCATTGATGAGCTGGATGAATGGTTCAGGGCACGTTCGCTAGCAGGGACCAGGTTAGGCTCATATGTTCTTCAATTGTTGTTATACGCAGATGATGTGGTACTGTTAGCCAACCGAAAACATGTGCTTCAATCTCACCTGGATCTGTTGGGGCTGTTTTGTGAGGCGAGACAACTGACAGTGAACACTGCTAAATCCAAGATCATGATCTTTGGCACGAGGGATAGGCCAGCGTTTTTCTATCAAGGACAGGAAATCGAGGTAGTGGAGAGTTATAAATATTTGAGCATTGATTTTTCTGCAAAATACACTTGGAAAGAATGTATAAAACGGAGAGCTACAGGGGGGAAAGCAGCATTGGACAGTATGCAAGTCAAATGTTCCAGAATCTCCTTGCATGATTGGGCGCTTAAGAAAAAACTTTTTAAATCCTTGGTTCAACCAGTGCTGTTGTATGGAGTTCCGTTTGGGGGCCGACCACTTCTGCAAAGCTTTAGGGACAGATTGAAGCAGTCCAGAAACTGTTCCTACGAGAAGAATTGGGCGTCAAAATCCAAATACCGTATGCAATAATATTAGCTGAGGCAGGTATGTTCCCTTTGGAATTAGAAGCATTATTTCAAACCATCAGTTATGTTAACAGGATACGTGAGCACTCTGATGACCGTTTGTCTCATCAAGCAATGATGGCTTCTGAGCAGCAAGGCTGGTTGCATGACGTCATGGATTGGGCAGGCCGGTGGGGGGTGCAGGAGAGTAACTGGCCAGGTTGTAAAGCTGATGCCCGAGCTATTGTAGAGAGGCTAGCAGTTAGGAGACTGTGGCAGGACCCTAGTAGCAGGATGAGACTCTATCGCCTCAATGTGAACCCAATGGGAGAATATAAGCACCAAGAATACTTGTTGGCTGACATTCCGAGATCCATGAAACACCTCATTGCTCGCTATAGGACTTGTTCACACAGATTAGAAGTGGAAACTGGCAGATGGTCGAAGATTCCAATGGAGCGGATTTGTAAATTGTGTGACACAGGCAGTATTGAGGATGAGAACCATGTGTTTGTTCACTGTCCGACATACAACGATATACGGGCTGGAGTTGATTTCCAGTTTTCTGATTTTCAAGCATTATTGTCGTTGCCGTCTTATAGTTTAGGACTTTATATCAAAATGGTGGATGCACACCGTAGTTTCTTGCTTAAGAACAGATAAGAACTTGTAAATGAGCGCTCCATGGCCTTTTAGGACCCCAAAGAGCTTGATCAAATAAATAAATAAAATAAATATTGCTAGGGTATAATTTGACCAATTTGGTTGCCAGTGAAGTTTGTTGTAATTCTCCTTCCTTTCCAACCACCATAGCAAGAACATAGTGTTTAGTAGCAAGTTTATCGTTGCTATTAGCAGCTTTCATTTTCTGAAGGTCATCTTTAAGGTTATCTAATAAATTTCTCCTTACAATAGTCTCTTTAGGCCTTCCCATAATAATATTAAATAAGAAGTTTAATTTATGATATTCTAGCAATCTTCCAGCAAATGTAATTTGTTGTTTTGGAGTCAACTTAGGAATGTGATGTATTTCGTGATTAATAGTCTCATTCTCCTTTTTTCTAGTCTATTTTGTCCCATATTCGGCCTCATGCTTTCTCCATTTTAATCTTATTTGGATGTTCCCAGAAATGCATGGTGAGTTCTCATCAAGAAGATGATTAGAATCCGTTGCTTCCAAATTTGTTTCTTCTATAGCTTCATATACAAAGAACCATGCAAAGTGTCATGACGAAAGAGGATTTGGAATCCTGTTCATCGATCTCATGAAGAAAGGGGTTTCAATTCTTGCTCACCAAAACCATTTGGGAATAGCTTTAATCGGCTAGGGAAGTTCAAATTGTGCGACAAATTTGTAGGTTGCCAAGAATATTTATAGGAATCTCTCTCGTGAACTTGTTACATTAATGGTAGGCAACTCATATAAACTTCAGTGATTATTTTATAATCACTTTATACTAGTATATTCTTGTAGACCATTATACAAAAAATGTTAGACACCCTTTCATGCTTCTACCCAATGTGGATTACCCAACGTGAAGTTATGTTCATTGGATCACCCTTGACATAGGCCGGCCTATCATCACGTGTAGCAGTTCCTTAGATGTACCCAACTCATAATGTGTATAGTAGGTGTAAATATTTGGCAATCTAGCCATCAGATTCATCTTCAGGAGGTGATGGATATGCGCACTCAGATATGTCCTCAGACACTACCTTGAAATATCTTATTGTACATTTTCTCAACATGGTTATTGTTGCCAAGGTTTTTCTCTCGAAAACCCTGACTTTTTTTTTTTTTTAATTCTGACAATAGTACGTTTGTTGTGCTCTTTGATTGAGTCACATATACCTATTGTTCTTTGTGGATGGTAAAAATCATTCAATTCAATTCAAATTTGTCTGATAAACGAGACAAGCAGCAATTCTTGCTTAATTGTTTTAATCGTCCACTATTGTTACCATGATGGTGCATTTATGTCGTACTGCATTGTTAGTCAGAGGTTCCCACTTTAACATGTTCTGCAACATGTTAAGAAATTGCTACAAATGGTATACTATCGTGGAAAACACCGCCATTATGACAACTTTGAGATTATGACATCTGCAGTTTATTCGTATCTTGAACACATAAATGTAGAATGAAAACAAGAAATCCAGCTCGCTATGACATCAAAAGCTCGCGACAACTTCGAGCATTTCAGATCCGATTTCTAAGAACTCAGATCGACTCCCCCCTATCCAAGTCCAGTCATTTCGGTAACTCGGATCTAACTTCGATCAGTTGAAGTCAGATTTATTAGTCATGTGCCTGAAGGCATTGTGCTATTCCTCAGTTACACATGCCAATGTGGCAAGTCAACAAAGCATGCTTCCAAGGACAGAGATGACAAGAGGTCATGACCTTCAAAAGGATGAGAGTTCATAGTGTGTGCTGCATGAAGATATCACGACCCTAAGGGCATGACAACTTTGCCTAAATAGGTCATGGCCCTCATGGCATGACCCTGTTCAAAAGATTCCCCAATGGCCATCACAACGAGGATGGCCACTCAGATTCTTCAGCAGACATTTCAGGAGTCGTTTGCTGCTTCATTTCTAGTAGTTTTGCTATTTTGAGCCTGAGGCCATTGTACTATATATATTATAAATATTGACTTAGAAGCTTACAAGATTTATAGCTTTTTCTCGTGTTTTATTCTGAGCTCTAATCAGTTATCAAAGTATTCAAATTTCATCATCTGTTTGGTTCAAAGGACCACACAATTGTCTACCTTGCAGAGGATCCCGAACCCAACCCTAACCCTAACATTGACATTGTTGCCGGGTCTTAGTTCGACTATTTGTTCCACTTGGTTGTCATGTCTTCCCGAGACACTACTCAAGATGAAGTTCTACAGCAACCTACTGAACGTTTAGATCGTCAACTAGATAGGGATTCCTAATGCAAACCTTTTCATGAATTTAGAAAGAGATTGCACATGCTCTCAAACACAACTAGCATCTCCTATGCCAAGCTTACAATCTCTACAATCTTGTCCATGTTCTCCACAATTCAGCCTAGTGGTTCACATCTGCATTCTCCTCCACCTTATGGATCACGCCATTAGACACATGTTCAATATACTCCAGCACAGTACTATGCCAGACCTGAAAGCGCTTATGTTCGCATCCCCCATATCCCATCCCCTCATATTTCTCAACTACATTCTCCACATCAGGTTCCAGTATATCAGATTTTCTCTAAAACTCGACCATGTTTCAGTCTATCGCTTGGATGAAATACAAGTAAATGAGGATGGTGACATGTGCTTGAAAATTCTAACTACCAAACCCCTGTCAATCTTCTCTTTGTCTCCACTATTAGCAATCAAATCTTTGAAACCCATCCCCATACATCATGGATGTTGATGCTCTTCTACAGGCAAATGAACTATGAAGATTATGTTTGCTGATCATCTGGTTTGCTACAAGCAACAATATATCAAATCGGTCTCATTGTCTTGATCAGTATGAGCAGTCAAAGGTTTATATATGAACAAAGTGTATCTTCTTCGATGTTATATATTGTGATGTTCTTAGTTCAATTTCTTCTTTTGCAGATATTATCATAGTGCATTTTTTCTCTTGCAGATATTCCCTTCCTTAGGTTTGTGGTTTTTGGTGTCTTTGTTCTATTATTGATATATGTCGCATTGCAAAGAGACCCACTTTTATGACATGTGATATCATGCAAACGTCAAGAATATCATCATAGCTTTGCATCCCTTACTCATGCTCGCTCTGGAATGTAGATTAGAATTACATTATATTCGGTTTAAAGTAGAATGGGTATAGATTCTAAACGTATTTGTTTGACTACATTTGGGACCGTTAGGTTTAAACTAGAATGACTATAGAACTCTAAATATATTTGCTTGATTAATTTGAGACCATTTGTAGTATCTAAGCATGTATTGTAAATGAATGAGAGTGACCTCTTTTGCCAAAGGAAAACATGTGAGCTTATAGCAAGCAACTTTAGAACTTGCATTAACATTTCTTTAATAACATTTTTGGCACAATTTTGCTTACGCACTTGGTGGGATTCTGTCACAGGAGGAGGATGATCATGAATTGCATCCAATCGCTTATCATTCACGAAAGTTTCAGGCTGCTAAAATCAACTATCCCATTTATGACAAGGAGTTGTTGGCGATAGTGGATTCTTTCGAGGAGTGGAGACGTTTCCTGGAAGGATCTCCTTATAAGGTCACAGTCTACACAGATCATCGAAATCTAGAGTATTTTCAGTCTGCTCGAGTGCTCAACCGTCGCTAGGCTCGGTGGCATATTCAAGTATTATCTCAGATTGATTTTGTGATCAAGTACCGTCCTGGATCCCTCCAAGGAAAGTCTGATGCCTTGTCTCGACGCTCCTATCTTGAGCCCAAGCTAGGTGATCCTGCATTTGACCAGCAATCACAGGTTATTCTAGGGCCTGATCGATTTCAGCTTATGGCCCTCACTTTGCTCAAGAGGCCTCATGATACGGCCTTGTTGGAGTCTGTTCGAGCATCTCTGCCTTCCGATCCATTGGCTCAAGATGTACTCTCACACCTTGGCTCTGCATCATCTTCTCAGCAGATGCGATCAGACTATGATCGTTTTGAGGTTCGAGATGGACTCCTGTTCCATGATGGGCTTCTGTATGCGCCAGATGGTACTTCTAGGCTTCGGGTTCTCCAGGCTTGCCATGATTCACCTATGGCCGGACACTTTAGAGTAGCCAAGGCTCTTGAACTTATTAGTCGAGAGTACTGGTGGCCTGGGCTTCGTCGCTCTATCGAAGTTTTTATTCGATCCTATGACATCTGCTATTGAGCCAAGGTTCCAAGGCATATTCCTCATGGCCTTCTTCAGCCACTGCCGGTACCAGATGGACCTTGGAAGAGCATTTCTATAGACTTTATTCTGGAGTTGCTAGTCTCTCGGGGTTATGATGCCATCATGGTTGCCATTGATCGTTTCTCTAAGATGGCTCATTTTATTCCCTGCAACATCACCATCACTAGTGAGGAAACAGCAGATCTTCTTCTTCATGAAGTAGCCAGACTTCACGGCTTGCCCGATACTATCGTCAGCGATCGTGGACCACAGTTCGTCGCAGGTTTTTGGAAGCGGCTTTTGGAATTACTGCATATCGACTGCTCACTGACATCTGGTCATCATCCAAAAAGTAATGGGCAGGCGGAGCGCACTAATCAGACTCTGGAGCAATATTTAAGGTGCTTTATCAGTTATCAGCAGGATGATTGGGTCGATTATTTTCCACTAGCTGAGTTTGCCTATAATAACTCAGTACATGCTTCCACTCGCCATCCATTCTTTCTAAACTCTGGTCAACATCCTCGTTGGTCCCTTAGTGTCACTGGTGGCCAGGCTTCTAATATGCTTCGGACAGATAAAGCATGGATTATTGGCTGCTTTATCCACTCCTGATATATACAAGTTTTTGGTCAGCCATTCCATATTTTTTATAGCTAGCTGATCATCAAGGGCAAATTTAGTGCTCCTTTCCTTATGGTATGCTTCAGTTATTTCCAGACGCACCTGCTCCATAACACCCAAAATAACTTCCTCCTTTTCACTTTCTGTAATGTTTGGAAACTGATATTTGTGTAACTCAAAAATTGAGTTACATGTATTCCTGAGTTCTGCAGCCATGTCTTTCCATATTAATGTTCTGTCCGGGATATGATTAAGCCCTTTCTTAAAAAGATTTCTGAGTATCTTATTGCGGACTATTCCAATGTTGGTCGTCCTAATGTGTCCTATTTCTTCGTCTATGAAACCTGCTATATTTGGATTGGAACAGGGGCAGTTAGGTTCCTCTTCTTGGGCAAAGACATAAAATGGTTTATAGCAAATTTCTTTGAGGCTTTCAATATATTTCCAGGCAAACATGGTATTCTCCATAATTTGCTCTCCACTTTCCCCTAGTATCATCTTCATATGTCTATGTATGACCTTGGGAATACAAACTTTGTCCAGTATTTTGGACAAGAACGAACAATGCACTATTTTCTTTTTGCACTTCTCTACCCCTTCAGAAAGATACCATCTTCCCTGACAGTCCTTAAGGACAGATCTGGATATCTGTTGAACAATAAATCATTACCCATTAGATCTCTCTTTTAAAGAAAATAACCCTTGATACAAACATATACTTGCAATCAGCAAGTTTCTTAGCTCTTAAGACCACTGCTGGATCTTTTTTTGTTTCTTGCAGGCTAATATGCCTGGACTGTTTTGCATGGCATGGACAAATGGCATGCCAGCTTATACAATGTCATACGGGTACCTTCCCCATTTTGGGCAAACGGCTCCAAACCCTATGCTGCCCCCTTTCCATTAAGGTTAGTCCTTAGCTTTCTTTTTAATGAAAGGAAGAGGAACTAGAAGTTAAGTATATTTTAAGAACTGTATAACCTTTTACTTTTTAGAGAAAATCTCAATGCACCATTGCAAATTAGATTTCTACTTTTTATATACAAAACCATAGTAAATGACAAAGTCTTTGTCATACCTATTTGTCGTACATTAGTTGCTGCACGACACCATCCTTAGATTGGATTTTCGGCTCCTGAGACAATTTTGTGACTGTCCTCCAGTGCTCCAGGTGTGCTTAGTTGCTCAATTGCAGAATTTTCGGCAATGCTAGAGCTGCTTCCTCCTGGTTTAACAGTAATTCGAGGTGGAGTGTACCCTTTTCCGATACTCATAGTTAATGACTTGGGTTTGCTTAGCTTGCTCTTCTTGCTTTGCTTGTTGCTGGAACCTGCTTCTATATTCAGCATGAATGATGCAGGTTTAATGCTCTTCTCGCATATTATAGCCATCCTAGTGTTACGGCATATTATTTTTAAATCTGCCCATGGATCTGTGGCCTGCAGAAAAGTCATTTCAATAAGTGTGTTTCTTACCTCCAGATAAGACAAATATGCTATTATGCTGTCTTTAAGGGTAGTCTTCATGAATTTTCTCATGGAAACCATCTGTGCCACAACTGACATGTCTGGAAAGATACAATCCAGATTGATAAACATATACCAAACTGCATGGTCCAACCATGTCATGTTATCCTTGCAGTCATTTCCTTTAGCTCTAGGTTCACATACGCACTTAAAATACGGGCAGAAACTTCTCCACACTCTTTTAAGATAGAATGCATCCCTGTGAATGGTAGAATAAGCCATGTGACCCTTTTGCCTTATATAGATATGTTCATCTTTGTCACATTTCTTATCGAAGAACCTGTGATCAACCTTTAACTTGATCTTTTCCTTGAATATCACTTTTTCCATTTTTTCAGCTGCAATTCGTGCACCCCTTTCTTGTTCAGGGGTAATATCCCCTAATATGACCCAGGCTTCACGGCTAATGGGCGCAAGGGCACCGAAATTCTTGGTTCGCCATATTCCCTGATTGCAGAACATTGCATGGCCTTCAACAAGCCTTTCCGGAATAATGGGGAATAAATGACTGTTATGCAGTGTATCTTTTTCTTCCATGGCTTTTTTATCTTCTTCTGACAGGAGGCTGTCCCCAAAGGGGTCGTCTTCATTATCCTGCTTTGTATTCATCAGCCCTTTATCCATATTGGCTTTGCTTAGACTTGGATTTCTGATTTTATTAGCTTTTTCCAATGCTGGGACTCCAATGAAGAACTGGGTTTTAGCTTTATCTTCCTCCATAGTCCAATTGTATATTTTGTTGGGCAGATCATTATAAATTTGCTCCACCACTTCCAAAGCTTCATCCCAATCTGTTCCAACTTTATTCAATTTTGGTATCAAAGTGAGCCACCATTGAATCCCGGATGATTAATGGTGATAATTAAATCCGGTTTCCTTAACATTTCCTTCTCAATCAGCAAAGCATGTACCTTAGGGTTTTTAATACAGCACAGAAGTGTCTGGACAGCATAGTTTGGGCACATAATTTTGCTTGCTGCATATCCAATAGGACCGAGGTCTTTATTCCAAACAGGTGGTACGAACTCCACATTAGTTTGAGTATCTTCATCTTCCTGGAGTAGTAAAGAGATGAAGTAAAAACCACATTTTAGTCTTTTGCATAGTATTGCTCATACAAATACCAACAGATAGGAAGCCGCACTGATAAGACCAATGCAATGAAATGTCTAAAAAAAACCCGGTACTAGCTAGTCCAAGCAACAACTCTACTAGCCAACCTAACTACCTTAGTCAATCCTTCGGCAGTTTTATCATTACGTACATTAACCGAGCCAGTTAAAGACGTTGCTTCCTACTATGGTTCCACAAGTCACTTGACTTTAGAATAAATATACTTGTTCATAAACTTTCTTTCCTTCTATTCGGGAAGAATAAAAAAACTTTATTTCTTTTGTAGATTACTAGTAGTTCATCTAGACTTTTGCATGTATTGCTCACTTATCTATTAGTGCGCATGCTAGCGGTTATTCTGGTCAGCATGTTTTTTATTTGTGCTAACCACACTATTTCCAGATTTTACTATCTGCCCTTTATTGTATGTCAGATTTTTTAGTCCAGTTTCTAGTTTTAAGGACTACACTATCTTATTCAGAAGTTAAGATTTCAATAAATCCATGCATTTTATACTTACACTGTCTAAAGTCTTAAACTGCATATTTATTATGTATTCGAATGCTACATGGTTCACATACTCCATCAACACAATTAATAAGCTGGCTTGCCTTAACTAGTTAACTTGTTTCCAAGTAAAGCCACCCGAAACTTTCAGTTTATGTTTTTAGAAAAACTTGCCTGTATCTTGCAGCCTAATTGATTCAAGAACTGAAATACAAATACCATAGACTATATAGAGTTTTTATGCATCATTAAGATGCTATGACCGCCTCCAAGTATCAGTCAGCAATGTGTTGGATTCTTTTTTCCAGCTTTTCTTGAACCTTTGTAGTAGATCCTCATATCCTTAAGAGCTAAAACACTTCATAACAGCAAAAAGTAGCACATTGGGAAAAGAAAAACCATGTACCTGCAGCCAAACAATACACACATTAGCAGTAATCCCGGTAATGGTGCAAGGGCCAAAAGGTACTTGGGTTTTTCTTGGCTCATCGCCCTTTACCCAATGTACTCTTTTTGCCCTTGAGATTAGTAATAACTCTTGAATCAGAATATGAGCATCAAACCATTTATCATATTTAACCAGAAAATATTCAGCAAAGATACATATTTACTCAATGATCTCTCTATGGTTCTATTTTCCTCCTTTGGTCTGCTATTTATTTCTAACTACATCTTCATATCTTTCATAAGGGATCAATTTTCCCTATTACCATGCTTTAATGCTCTGCTAATACCTTTCAGATTCGTATAATATGCTTGCCAAATTTTGGTTATCCTTAAAAGCAGGTTACAGCTCTCCTTTAGTTCCACATTTCCTCCCAAAAGGGATGAGCTTTGTGCTGCATTTACCTTTTGTGTTTAATAAACATCCCTAAGAGAATACCTGCATATCTTCATCTTCGGAAGACACATTGGCCTCCAACTGGATTTCAGGAACAAACTGCTCCGTTTGCCCTCTATATGATCCAGCTCCTCTTTTGTTGAGGCCACTACCCCTTTTGGTGCCGTAGCCATCATTAAAGCTTCTCTTAGAGTCATATCCTCTACCAGTGCCCCTTCTATCCATGTTTAATGCTTCAAGCTTTGTAGTATTGCTGCACCACAGCGCTTCCCTGTATGTATCATAAGCGGGACTATCTTCTTCTGAGCTAGCTGTATCAGAAAAGGTCCGAAAAATATCCCATTCTTCTGTAATAATGCTAAGGTCTGTGTGTTTTCCTTAGTCTTAAATTCCGGCTACCCATCTGCCATTAGATCCCCTCGAATCTATATCCAAATCCCATATATCCTACTTTGCCGTATTTGACCATAGGTTAAAAGGCAAGATTTTAAAGACAAAGATAACTTTACCTTAATAAAGCGTTATTGGCATTCGTTTGCCTTCAGCTCGCCTTAAATACTGGCTGCCAGGTACGCTCAGTGAAACCTTTGTTGCCTTGTTTGCATGCCAGTCTTGCATGCTTGAACTGTCATCTAAAAAAAAGGGGGCTACCCTAATGCATAGTCTCCATACCCTACATACTTTACCTTTGTAATTACTATTCTTTTTAAAGAAAACCCAAAACTTAGAAGGGGATTTACTATGGGTATTTTGATCCATATTAGTTTATTAAGCAAAACTGGGGCGTTGCCTTATTGCCAAGGTTTTCACTCATTTGCTAAAGCTTTTAAAGTCTAGATTTTGAAGTTATTCACCTTAGGCAATCATTTATTATAAAAAAACGTTTTTAGATGGAGCATGTGACATTTTTGCCAAACACATTAAAGTAACTTTGCAGCTGAATAAGCATCTTGATGTAAATCTGCATCATGATGCGAAAAATAGTCTGATGTAAAGACTACAAGCAATTATAGAAATACTTAACTATGGGTTTGACTATACAACAATGAAGAAACCCTCCCTTTAATATCTAAAGGAAGTATACTGGTTAGCGAAACATGTTAAAGTAGTTTTAGGCAAGGGGAATTCACACTATTGATGTATGAGCCAACTGAGGGAAAGGAAAGGGGGGGGTCTGTGACGTTCCAAGTATTTATCACGGTATCATGATAAACATCTGAGGACACGTCACCCAAGAAAGGTACGCCACCATGGGGTATTGTAACCTAGGGGGGTTGACCTAAAAGGGATTAAATTAGCTATGCTAATTTAATTATTAAGGATAATAACCTATAATTAAGGAATTAATAACTAAGTGGGTTAATTAAGTTAATTAATAGATTAGGAAGGCGCCACTTGGCCAAACTCGATTGGCTAGCATGGGAATGCTAACTTGGGCCATCAAGGTGGATCACTACCCCCTTTTGACCCCAAAATCGAGCCAAGAGGAGGGCATTTGGCCCAAGCACTGGAACTATTAGCGACCACTCCGGTTGTTCTTTGAACACGGATTATTGAGAGATGGAGGCGCCTCATGACAATGGATCAAGCTGGAACTCGGGTTAGTCGATAATCTAGTTGATATCTTTAAGGCTAGCGTTCAGTTAGGTCCTTTGAGTCTTCTCTGGTTGTTTTACTTAGGATTAACCCTTCTTTGGTATCTAAGATTACATTCCAATTCTGGATCATGTTATGATGGATGGATGGATGTGTATGTGAAAGTAGCTCTGTTAAACTTCCATAAAGGGGATTAGAGAAGGGGTTGAGACCTCGTGCCATATGCTTTAATATGCTCCTAGTAGCTCCTTTAATTCCCAATTATTGCGGCTGTGCACAAGAGACCACCCCGAGTGCGTGGATGCTATGGAATTGCTTAGCACCCGGATAAGGGGCCGATGATGAAGTGGGGGTGGGGTCTTGCCACGAACATAAAAGGCTCCCGAGACTCCCTGAGTGGGCTAGGCGATAGCAGGTCACGTAGAGGGCGGGTATGGGTCCGACACTCCCACAGGTGCAGAGGTGTGACCCGTATGGGGCACCCCTGTGCTTTGAGTAGATTTAGGGGTGAGTAAGTCGGCACGGATCACGGGTCGCTGATGCGGCACATATTCTCTAGCTCATCCATGGAACCACTGTGATCCTGGAAGGGGACGCTTCCCTGACCTGCCTCATCAGACGGGGCTTCATGAACCCTGGAGTAGGCTCGAAGGGTGATACCTTGAGTCTGCGTCTCCGGAAGGCTATAGTGATACCATAGCATGATTGGACTCATCTGCAAAGTGTGCGGGAGAGGGGCGGATGGAGTGGACAACCCTAGCCGATGTTCTATGCCGATAGCGCCATGCCAAGATTCGATCTGGCCGATCTCTTGAGACCTAGCCGTCAGTCGATCCTCACTGGAGTCGGAGCCGGGGTAGAACCATGGGTTTGGGGTGTTTTTCCCTAGTATTAAATGTATATTCTTTGTTGTTGTCACTTGGATGGATGTGCCACCCTTCATGGTGGTACTTTATCATATAATTATGTTGTGTGCTAACATTGTATTCACTTCCGCGACTTAGGAGCCCCATTGAAGGCGTGGGCCGAATGACTCCTCTGTGTCCTTCACTCGAGCATCTTTTTATAGATGGCCCGAGTTAGACGGAGGGCCCTGCTCGTGGTGAGTTGGTTGCCATGGGAGGGGAAAGTCCCCGTATGTATACGTCCGAGTGCCGTATATGTTCAGGGAGCGTCACAATGGTATCAGAGCCGTGATTTCGGTTACTCGAAATCATAGCACTGACCAAACCCTAACTCGTTAGTTCGGTAGCTAGGAGGGAGTTTAAGCTAGTGTGATTGTTTAGCTCTTTGATGTTTGGTTTTGTGCTAGGTTAATGTAATAGATTGTAAGTTTTTAAGAGATTTAGGGCGACTGGAGGACCCAAGTTTGGAAGGGCTATAACTTTTTGTAGGTAGCTCGGATGAAGGCGAAAATGGCTCCAATGGATCGGGCACCTCTCAAATATCCTAGGGGACGCGTCTCGCGAGGGCGGAACGTCAACAGCCGGCCGAAAAGTAAAAAGGGGCGCTGCTGTCATCCGAGGCATTTCTCTCGCGAAGTTATGATCGTATAACGCTCGCAGCGCCCCATACGGTCCCGCGTATTTTTATATGCGCCCATTTTTTTTTTTTAAATTTGAAAATTTTTATTAAAAAGTTAAAAGTTAAATTCAAATTTTGTGTACTTTTTTTTAAGTGTGTTTCTTTACACGACCTCCTACCGCCATAGCCGCTGGAATAGAGCTCCTTTCTCGCCATCGCTGACCTCTACAGACCCCTTGCAACCACCTTAAAACCCTAGCGCCTTTGCCTAACCCTCTAGCGCTACCTATTCACGCCTGAGCGCCCTACTTCTTCTCTCTTGCTGTCCATCGCAAGTGCCATGATGCCGCGCTTCAAACTCACAGTGGACCTAAAGAAGGCGACCGTCTTCCAGTTGCCTATGATTGACACTGTTCTAGACCTCCTTGTAACTCACTTCACTGAGAGCCGTAGGATCCCCTATCCAATCTTTCATTTCAATGATCGCTTCCTCATGAAGCTAAACGCTGCAAACCAATCCTACACCCTTGTAGGAGCGGCAGCTGATCAAGCTTGGGCCCTTGTCAAGTTTTACCCACTAGCCCGCCGAGGAGGAAGATCCCGCGGAGCTTATCCGGACAGAGGCCCAACGGATTCAGCACCTTGCTAGGGTAGAAGACCTTCAACAAATAGCTAGTGCCCTACCAGAAGAGCGGGCTAGCAGTTTCTATTACCTCGGCAAAGGCCATGTACTTATGTACAGGGACCATTACACTCTTCCTAACTTCTTTTGGAACGAAGAATTGTATGCCTTTGTTTTTTAAAATGTTCCCCTACCTTTACACAAGACCGCATGGACCTTGTGCAAGCGGTTTATGGCGGCCTCCTCGGCGCCCAATTACCTCTGGAGATTGCCAGCGCATACAAGCGTTTGGACAAAGAGGCCGGGCTGGCCGAGAGAGAGGCTTTGTAAAGAAGAGGAGGATGCCCAAAACCAGCAGAGCGGGGACCAGCAGGAGGACCAGCAAGTTGATCAGCAGGAGGATCAGAACGTTGATCAGCAGCAGGATCAAAATGTTGGTCAAAATGTTGACCAAACGGTGGATCAAACTGTTGGCCAACAACAAGATCAACATGTAGATCGAGGTGAGGCAAGAATAGGAAGAATAGGGGTGGGGTAATAGGAAGAGGAAGAACACAAAACCCGTAAAGGGAGGTGTGGATTATAAGACCCGATTGCGGAGGGATGCCACCATTGCCAAAAAAAACATCGGCGGCACGCGAAAGCGATCGTTTAGCGGGCAAAGCATCCAAACAATCGGGAGGAAATCCATCCCATTTTTGAAGCAAACCATCAAGCCCGCGGAAGCCCCATCGGGTACCGGCCAGAGACACGGTAGCTCTTCACGAGATACATAAGTATCAGAAGACTACTGAGCCATTAATTCGTCGGCTCCCTTTTGCTGGCTTGTTGGAAATTGCCCGGGAATTTAAAACCCAGGCACGAGGCTCCAAGCCTTTGCAATCCTCGCACTCCGAGGGAGGCTGCCGAGGCTTACCTCATAGAGCTTTTGGCGGCCGCCAACCTCTGCGCCATACATGCAAAGAGGGTTACCATAATGCCCAAGGACCTCCGGCTATAGCACGAGAAGGAGGGGAGTTTTATTGACTAGGCGACCTTTTTCTCTTCTGTTGTAAAATTATTGTGAACTTATCTATGTAAAATATTCTCATTTCGAAGTTGTAAATACAAAAATGCTTTTTTCCACCACTTGGTGTGAATTTAAATGTAAATTATTAATTAAATAATAATTTTTTTTATAATAATTTTGGAAAACGTGCCGAAAAGTATAAAGCCTCTTTTTGGCCATTAGGGTTTCATTTCCCTTCTTGCTTTCAGCATTTTCCTTCTCCTCCCTTGCGCCTTCATCCTCATGGCTCGCCCAACCCTTCAGCAATGGTATCTGGATGGAGAACACTGGGACCCTGCGGTCCCTTTGATCTTCTTCACCCTTATCTCCTCCAGCAGGTAGACCTCATCTCTAACATGCAGGCGCATCCGATTACGCCGCCTTCCTTCAGTTCTTCTACGAAGAGATTGTACCTGCATGTGTCTACAACGAGGACGATTCGCAGCTCTACCTCGACTTCCACACCCTGCTCCAGATGTTAAGGGGTGATGAGCATGCCCGGAATGTCATTAAGGGCATAAGGACCCATTGTCACAATAGATCGGGAAGCTTGTTTCGAGGCCCGATTTGCACTGGCCATCATTATGGACCAGTATATTGAGGACGAGGAGATAGCTGCTGAACATTCCTCTACGCCTGTACCTCCTGACCCGGAAGACGAGACGACGAAGTCGTCGATGAGCAGAATTTTGCACGGTGGAGGGAGTTAGCCACTGAGGCGCCCGTAGGAAGGGGTAAAGCCCTCAAGCTCGAAGGGCTCAACCTCCTTCCTACCGTACTCTTGAATAATCAAGAGTACCTGATTCTAGAGGACATTATGTGGGCCTATTGCGTTATTGCTGATATGCGGGGCCGCAAAAAGATAGAGGTCCTCTATGATCTTGCCAAGTACTGTCAGGATGACTTCCTTGACTTTACAACGCCCATTGTGCAACCGCTGCAAGTCGAGGACTTGCTAGTATACCGGACAGAAGAGTTAGAGCCCGTGGAGGTCCTTTTGTCACTTCGGCAGTTCTTACTGACAGATACCCCCCAACCTCCGGAGGAGCATTTTGTAGCTCAGATGCGGCCTCCTCCTGCGGATCAGCCATTATAGATTACCATGGGAGGGGAAAGTCCCCGTATGTATACGTCCGAGTGCCGTATATGTTCAGGGAGCATCACAGTTTACGCTCCTTGAACATATACAGCACTCGGACGTATACATACAGGGACTTTCCTCTCCCATGGCAACCAACTCACCACGAGCAGGGCCCTCCGTCTGTTACAATACTTCATGGAAATTCCTACGTTCCAAGTATTTATACGGTATACGTATAAACATACTGACACGTCACCCAGTAAAGGTACGCCACCATGGGGTATTGTAACCTAGGGGGGTTGACCTAAAAGGGATTAAATGAGCTATGCTAATTTAATTATTAAGGATAATAACCTATAATTAAGGAATTAATATCTAAGTGGGTTAATTAAGTTAATTAATAGATTAGGGAGGCGCCACTTGGCCAAACTCAATTGGCTAGCATGGGAATGCTAACTTGGGCCATCAAGGTGGATCACTACCCCCATTTGACTCCAAAATCGAGCCAAGAGGAGGAGCAATTTGCCCTTAAGCACACAGAACTGCTGTGACCACCCCGGTTGTTCTTTGAACACCGATTCTTGAGAGATGGAAGCCTCATGACAATGGATCAAGCTGGAACTCGGGTTAGTCGATAATGTAGTTGATATCTTTAAGGCTAGCGTTCAGTTAGGTCCTTTGAGTCTTCTCTGGTTGTTTTACTTAGGATTAACCCTTCTTTGGTATCTAAGATTACATTTCAATTCTGGATCATGTTATGATGGATGGATGGATGTGTATGTGAAAGTAGCTCTGTTAAACTTCCATAAAGCAGGGATTAGAGGGGGTATAGAGACCTCTGTGCCATATGCTTTAGTATGCTCCTAGTAGCTCCTTTAATTCCCAATTATTGCGGCCTGTGCACAAGAGACCATCGAGTCGTGGATGCTATGGAATTACTTAGCACCCGGATAATGGGCCTTAAAGTGGTGAAGTGGGGGTGGGGTCTTGCACGAACATAAAAGGCTCCCGAGACTCCTGTGGGCTAGGCGATGGCCCAGGTCCACGAGGGCGGGTATGGGTCCGACACTCCCACGGGTGCGAAGGTGTGACCCGTATGGGGCACCCCGTGCTTTGAGTAGATTAGGGTGAGTAACCGGCACGGATGCGGATCACGGGGCCGTGATGCGCACGTATTCTCTAGCTCACCCATGGAACCACCGTGATCCCGGAAGGGGACGCTTCGACACGCCTCATCGGACGGGGCTTCATGAACCCTGGAGTAGGCTTGAAGGGTGATACCTTGAGTCTGCGTCTCCGAAAGGCTATAGTGATACCATAGCATGATTGGACTCATCTGCAAAGTGTGCACAGGAGGGGCGGATGGAGTGGACAACCCTAGCCGATGTTCTATGCCAGCCAACGCCATGCCAAGATTCGGTCTGCTGATCTCTTGAGACCTAGCCATCAGTCGATCCTCACTGGAGTCGAAGCCGGGGTAGAACCATGGGTTTGGGGTGTTTTTCCCTAGTATTAAATGTATATTCTTTGTTGTTGTCACTTGGATGGATGTGCCACCTTCGTGGTGGTACTTTATGATATGATTATGCTGTGTGCTAACATTGTATTCACGCTTCCGCGACTTAGGAGCCCCATTGAAGGCGTGGGCCGAATGACCCCTCTGTGTCCTTCACTCGAGCATCTTTTTATAGATGGCCCAAGTTAGACGGAGGGCCCTGCTCGTGGTGAGTTAGTTGCCATGGGAGGGGAAAGTCCCCGTATGTATACGTCCGAGTGCCGTATATGTTCAGGGAGCGTCACAGGGTCAAGGTATTTGCGTACGTATACTAGTGGAAAAATTATGTACTTTGAGATAACATCTCGTATAGAAACGTGAGGGTCAAGTTGGTTGGGAAGGCTGGCATCGTAAGCATTTGGTATATTGCCAACGTGAAGAAGTCGTGTTGAGGCAAATTAATGATACATATATATTATTTTTCCTCAATGAATAGTGTTTCTTCATTTTGTGCAATTTACAGGAAACATGATGAAGTTTTTCTTAATAGTTTTAAGGTTTTTCATTTCTTCAACCTATTTTTGTATGGAAGGGGGATAATATCTAATAATCTAAATGCACATATAAATTTAGAAGAAGTCAAGACTGTTCTAAGATTTTGAGGTCGTATGTAAGGGGCTTTTTATTAGGAAAAACGTATATAGGAGGGGTTTTATCTAATCTTGTGCATACACATGGCGATGGCATATCCCTTATAGGCAGAGGTGCATCCCCTGCAGTTTTAAGTATCCGAACTGCCTAATGCCGATCTTGATTTTTGGATGCTGGATCAACAAAGCTTTGGTTAGAATCTTTCATAAATTCACAAGGTTAGAATCGATATATTCCGAATATTTTCCTTATATCTTCCACATCCTTACATCTATTAATTTCTTTTTCCATCCCTCACATCCTTACATAAAATTTACTCCATATTATGCATTCGCATATTTTCTTGGCATCAACCACATCTCTACATTATTTTACTTCACTTTCTCATGCTTATATCTATAATGCATCTCGAAATTTATTTTCAAATTGGACTAAATGTAAATCATATCTTCATGACTTCTACAACATAAATTGAACTTGTTGCATTGAATGTAGAACATATTTACCAAAATGACTCTTGATGTTACACTACAATATATGTAGGACAAATCTACAAGACTCTACATTCAAAATTAGAGTACATTTGGTGTTCACTAGATTGCATGCAGAACTAGACGACTTTTATATTCCTATACTATAATAGACTATTTTATTTAGATTAAGAATATTATCATACATGTGTAATGTCAATATATTAAATTGGTCCAGTCCTCTTCTTCATGACATCTCTACTTTTTAGTGACACTTTTGTATTATCTAACCAGAATTGACCAACTTTGTCCTTCATAGCTTGGCTTTTGACCTACCAATGCCCATAAATTTGTCATGAACATTTTTTTTCCTTCTGCTTGCTTCATATTGCTAGGATATAATTTGACCAATTTGGTTGCCAGTGAAGTTTGTTGTAATTCTCCTTCCTTTCCAACCACCATAGCAACAATAGAGTGTTTAGTAGCAAGTTTATCGTTGCTATTAGCAGCTTTCATTTTCTGAAGGTCATCTTTAAGGTTATCTAGTAAATTTCTCCTTACAATAGTCTCTTTAGGGGCAAAAGTATGTTGGTGGGTATCAAAAAAACGCGGCCCCAGCACTTAGATCAGCACCCTGGATGTACTATTCTATCATAGTATTCCACTTGTCATTCATTGGAGCTGTTACATATTTCTATTGATTACCTAATTACCATGTGCTAGTACCAGTAACACCCTAAACAAGCTGCCATATAGGGTGCTATATGAGTGCTGTCAGCATGCGTCCGGACGCATGCTTTTGATACCCACCAGCATACTTTTGCCCTTAGGCCTTCCCATAATAATATTAAATAAGAAGTTATATTCTAGCAACCTTCCAGCAAATATAATTTGTTGTTTTGGAGTCAACTTAGGAATAGAATAGAATAGAATAGAATAGAATAGATTTTTTAACGTCCACGGAGACCAATAGGTCATGGGAATGTGATTTATTTCGTGATTAATAGTCTCATTCTCCTTTTTTCTAGTCTATTTTGTCCCATATTCGGCCTCATGCTTTCTCCATTTTAATCTTCTTTGGATGTTCCCAGAAATGCATGGTGAGTTCTCATCAAGAAGATGATTAGAATCCGTTGCTTCCAAATTTGTTTCTTCTATAGCATATACAAAGAACCATGCAAAGTGTCATGACGAAAGAGGATTCGGAATCCTGTTCATCGATCTCATGAAGAAAGGGGTTTCAATTCTTGCTCACCAAAACCATTTTGGGAATAGCTTTAATCGGCTAGGGAAGTTCAAATTGTGCGACAAATTTGTAGGTTGCCAAGAATATTTATACAAAAAATGTTAGACACCCTTTCATGCTTCTACCCAATGTGGATTACCCAACATGAAGTTATGTTCATTGGATCACCCTTGACATAGGCCGGCCTATCATCACGTGTAGCAGTTGATTAGATGTACCCAACTCATAATATGTGTATAGTAGGTGTAAATTGGCAATCTAGCCATCAGATTCATCTTCAGGAGGTGATGGATATGCGCACTCAGATATGTCCTCTGACACTACCTTGAAATATCTTATTGTACATTTTCTCAACATGGTTATTGTTGCCAAGGTTTTTCTCTCGAAAACCCTAACTTTTTTTTTTTTTTAAATTATGACATATTCAACAAAATTTGGACTTATTCAGATTTAATAGATAGCACTTCAAGAATGCCATTATAAGAATATATGTATTGTTTGATTCTTCTTGATTGTTATAATTTTTATAAGTTTTAATTATATATGTTTATCTTTCAATTAAAAGTATAATGATTATCAAAGAATAAGCTTGATTTCCAAACTAATTTTCATTTGAATCTATTTAGAATTAGATATTTCAAAAATATAAAAATTTCATTATCTAGTGATTTAACAGATTCAAAATTTAGCAATCATGATAATTAAATGAAATCTGGTGGTTTGATAAGCAATTGACTTAAAACTATTAATAGAATTTCACAATTTAAAAACATTTACACTTTTAAAAATATTTTAAGAAAAGTTTTAGGTTGAAATTAATTAATGATATAAAGTTATTGGTTTAATAATAACTATTCAATAACTTATTATTAATGAAATAAAATATATTGACATTTAATCAATAATTATAAACTATTTATTTTTTATTAAATATAAATGTAATCATTTAATTAATTTCAATCTAAAACTTTCTTAAATATTTTGAAAAGAATAGCATTTTAATTATACAGAGTTATCTTAGATGAAAATTTAATTGTAAATAGATGAAACCGAGAATTAGTTTAGAAAGCAACTTTAAACTTTAGTAAGTATCATATTTTTTTATCTAAAGATAAACAGAACAAATTATTAAAATCAATAGCTACAGAACAAAAAACCATTTTTATTCTGACGGGCCCGGCCCGTCAACAAAAAGTAGATAAATCACTATTTCCTCTCATTCTCTTCCGGAATTGTTACTAGCTCCGTTATGGGGAATAGAAAGAGGTCAATCATTTGGGAGACTCATTGCCTTTCTTCCAAAGGCAAGAAGCGAAAGTCACCACCAATTTCTTATTCAGTTGAAGAAACGCCACTGTCAAGTTCATGTTCAGTTGAAAATGACATATTCAACAAAATTTGGACTTATTCAGATTTAATAGATAGCACTTCAAGAATGCCATTATAAGAATATATGTATTGTTTGATTCTTCTTGATTGTTATAATTTTTATAAGTTTTAATTATATATGTTTATCTTTCAATTAAAACTATAATGATTATCAAAGAATAAGCTTGATTTCCAAACTAATTTTCATTTGAATCTATTTAAAATTAGACATTTCAAGAATATAAAAATTTCATTATCTAGTAATTTAACAGATTCAAAATTTAGCAATCATGATAATTAAACGAAATCCGATGGTTTGATAAGCAATTGACTTAAAACTATTATTAGAATTTCACAATTTAAAAACATTTACACTTTTAAAAATACTTTAAGAAAAGTTTTAGGTTGAAATTAATTAATGATATAAAGTTATTGGTTTAAAATTAGCTATTCAATAATTTATTATTAATGAAATAAAATATATTGACATTTAATCAATAATTATAAACTATTCATTTTTTATTAAATATAAATGTAATCATTTAATTAATTTCAATCTAAAACTTTCTTTAAATATTTTGAAAAGAATAGCATTTTAATTATACAGAGTTATCTTAGATGAAAATTTAATTGTAAATAGATAAAACCGAGAATTAGTTTAGAAAGCAACTTTAAACTTTAGTAAGTATCATATTTTTTTATTTAAAGATAAACAGAACAAATTATTAAAATTAATAAGAGCTAAAAATACATATAATATTATCATGGCATCCTTGAAGTACATTTATTAGATTTGAATAAGTCCAAATTTTGT
Source organism: Isoetes taiwanensis (assembly GCA_021234155.1). Classification (NCBI taxonomy): domain Eukaryota; kingdom Viridiplantae; phylum Streptophyta; class Lycopodiopsida; order Isoetales; family Isoetaceae; genus Isoetes; species Isoetes taiwanensis. The sequence continues at coordinate 332,454 of JAJEKV010000236.1, forward strand.
TAAATATGTCATAATTCTAATAATAGTACGTTTGCTGTGCTCTTTGATTGAGTCACATATACCTATTGGTCTTTGTGGATGGAAAAAATCATTCAATTCAATTCAAATTTGTCTGATAAACGAGACAAGCACCAATTCTTGCTTAATTATTTTAATCGTCCACTATTGTTACCATGATGGTGCATTTATGTCGTACTGCATTGTTAGTAAGAGGTTCCCACTTTAACATGTTCTGCAACATGTTAAGAAATTGCTACAAATGGTATACTATCGTGGAAAACACCGCCATTATGACAACTTTGAGATTATGACATCTGCAGTTTATTCGTATCTTGAACACATAAATGTAGAATGAAAACAAGAAATCCAGCTCGCTATGACATCAAAAGCTCGCGACAACTTCGAGCATTTCAGATGCGATTTCTAAGAACTCAGATCGACTCCCCCCTATCCAAGTCCAGTCATTTCGGTAACTCGGATCTAACCTCAAAGCATGCTTCCAAGGACAGAGATGGCAAGAGGTCATGACCTTCAAAAGGATGAGAGTTCATAGTGTGTGCTGCATGAAGATATCACGACCCTAAGGGCATGACAACTTTGCCTAAATAGGTCATGTCCCTCATGGCATGACCCTGTTCAAAAGATTCCCCAATGGCCATCACAACGAGGATGGCCGCTCAGGTTCTTCAGCAGACATTTCAGGAGTCGTTTCCTGCTTCGTTTCTAGTAGTTTTGCTATTTTGAGCCTGAGGCCATTGTACTATATATATTATAAATATTGACTTAGAAGCTTACAAGATTTATAGCTTTTTCTCGTGTTTTATTCTGAGCTCTAATCAGTTATCAAAGTATTCAAATTTCATCATCTGTTTGGTTCAAAGGACCACACAGTTGTCTACCTTGCAGAGGATCCCGAACCCAACCCTAACCTTAACATTGACATTGTTGCCGGGTCTTAGTTCGACTATTTGTTCCACTTGGTTGTCATGTCTTCCCGAGACACTACTCAAGATGAAGTTCTACAGCAACCTACTGAACATTTAGATCGTCAACTATATAGGGATTACTAATGCAAACCTTTTCATGAATTTAGAAAGAGATTGCACATGCTCTCAAACACAACTAGCATCTCCTATGCCAAGCTTACAATCTCTACAATCTTGTCCATGTTCTCCACAATTTAGCCTAGTGGTTCACATCTGCATTCTCCTCCACCTTATGGATCACGCCATTAGACACATGTTCAATATACTCCAGCACAGTACTATGCCAGTCCTGAAAGCGCTTATGTTCGCATCCCCCATATCCCATCCCCTCATATTTCTCAACTACATTCTCCACATCATGTTCCAGTATATCAGATTTTCTCTAAAACTCGACCATGTTTCAGTCTATCGCTTGGATGAAATACAAGTAAATGAGGATGGTGACATGTGCTTGAAAATTCTAACTACCAAACCCCTGTCAATCTTCTCTTTGGCTCCACTATTAGCAATCAAATCTTTGGGACCCATCCCCATCCATCATGGATGTTGATGCTCTTCTACAGGCAGATGAACTATGAAGATTATGTTTGCTGATCATCTGGTTTGCTACAAGCTACAATATGTCAAATCAGTCTCATTGTCTTGATCAGTATGAGCAGTCAAAGGTTTATATATGAACAAAGTGTATCTTCTTAGATGTTATATATTGTGATGTTCTTACTTCAATTTCTTCTTTTGCAGATATTATCATAGTGCATTTTTTCTCTTGTAGATATTCCCTTCCTTAGGTTTGTGGTTTTTGGTGTCTTTGTTTTATTATTGATATATGTCGCATTGCAAAGAGACCCACTTTTATGACATGTGATATCATGCAAACGTCAAGAATATCATCATAGCTTTGCATCCCTTACTCATGCTCGCTCTGGAATGTAGATTAGAATTACATTATATTCGGTTTAAACTAGAATGGGTATAGATTCTAAACGTATTTGTTTGACTACATTTGGGACCTGACATGGAATAATTTAAGGGCTAAACTTAGCTATTTGGCGATTTTTTAACACATTTTCAAAAAGAATTGGCTAAAGTAAATGAAAAAAATGTGGAAAAAAATTAATAATTTTAGCTTAACGTTTTCCGGGACTGCACCATTCCTGGAGCTCTTTAGCCAAATGCTAGAAAGTAAAAGAGTCAAATTTTTATTGTTTAGCTAAACCACAGAAACTTTTAAAAATGAATTTCGGGCTAGTTTAGCTAATATCGATTAGTAGTTTAGTTTCTAGCATTATAAATTAATTTGAGGCCTAGACTTGCTAGTTAGCATTATTTTAGAATATTTTCTCAAAGAAAATGACTAAAATAAGTGGAAACAATTGAAAAAAAAGCATAGTAATTTGGCTTAATATTTTTCGTTGGACACCAGAGAAATTTTTGGGATGATATTTGGGTTAGTTTAGCTAAATGCTAGAAAGTATGAGAAGAAAAATGTGTAGAGTTTAGTTAAACCACAGAAAGTTTTGGGATTAATATCGAGCAAGTTTAGCTAAAGTCATTCTGGCTAATAAGAAATATGTGATTAGTAATTTATTCCCTATAATCATGAAGTTGATTGCAAGCTCTGTTCAAAGATCAACATGCCAAAACACAGTCCCACACACAGTTCACTGCGTGGTTATCCCGGCCAAAAAACAATGGTTAGCTCGGACAAAAATGTGGTTAGGTCGGACATGACAGTGGTTAACCCAGACATGTGTCCGGGTTTACCACATCCCGGAGTAGATATACGGCGTTCCTAAATTTTGTCTCTTCGAGTTCTTCGTCCACATGGGGCAAAATTTACTGCATCGCCCACGAATACTGAATCCCCTACCCAGAAATTTTCCAATCTTGGGCATGATAAGCGTAGCACCTGGGAACTCAAAAACTTTATTATGTAATTGATTGAAATTCTTTTATGCAATTGGCCGGCGCAGATGTGACTTCACCCTAAGGCAGATGGAGAGAGGGACGTATCATAACCACGTATTGTACCACAGTCCAAGAATGCAATAGTGCACGCTTTAAGCATTAGGGTAAAGTGCAACTTTTAATATTTCAATATGAAGCGTATATCATTTAGTTGGAGTCCTATATGTAGCTTTAGAATACGTAATGTTTGGGTAGAGAACATTTCAAGCAATTTCAGACTTAGATTATTTCTTTAATCTAATCAGTATGTGTCTACGAACAAGGAAGGAAATGATGCGACGAAGGATGAAATCAGGCAAGATCTCCCTAAAATGTTCTCTACCCCAAACATTACGTTGGGTAATCGGTGCAGGCAGGTCCTTGCGCAGGGCTCGGGCATGGCTCGCCATGCCCTTACCCTGCGTAAGGGCCTGCCTGCGCCAATTATCCCTAACAAAAAACAAGAGATGACATTTAATAAGGCAGTAAGCTTGTCAAATAAGATGCTAATACACTGTAGATTGGCTTTAAATCTGTCAGAAATGGAGAATGAAACTTATCTTGAAAATTGAAATAATAAGAAGGTGTGACCAGGTGGGCTCAAAACTATACAGAACCACGCCCTATAGCTTTGATTCAGGCATCCTTAACACTTATGCTCCAAGTCTGAATGAACAAAGCTTTGGCCTTATGCTCTTCCGCCTTCTGCATGTCTCTGCTCCGGCTCCTCCGCCTTCTATCTGTCTCTGCTCCTCTGCACCTATAATAGCAGACGGGCAATCTGCTACAAAGTTCATGAAGGTCTGGTCAAAGATCCGAAAAGGTAGGTTAGCTTGCATTCTGCTCCCATCTGCAACCCCCTGATGACACATGTCTATTCTATTCTATTCTATTCTATTCTATTCTATTCTATTCTATTCTATTCTAAAGAATTGTGTGCAGAAGTTAATTTATAGAATGCATTCCAGAATGAACTCCAGAATGCATTCAGAATGATCTCCAGAATATAGTCCAGAATTTCAAAAATTCAAAGTCCAGAATTTCCAGAATTTACAATGATTCAAAGGATTTAAAAGACTCAAATGTTCGGATTTCCATTTACACTTCAAAGCTTTACATTTGCAAGTTCATCCAAGTTCTCAAAATACTTGATGAAACATTCAAATTCAGACTGAAAACAAAGCCAAAAAAAAAAAAAAAAACACACAGCAGAACTTTATTTCATCATCAGCTTGTCATTTCATTATCTTCTTGACAAGCTCCTCCAGGTCGAAGCTGCCACCTCCAGGAAGAATTATACAATTGCTAAAGGTTCCACCTGCGATACTAGTCGAACCAATGTCAACATTCAAGTTAAAAGCCCTCCTCAATCTCTGATTCTATCAAGCAAGCTCCTCTAAAGAAATGTTATCGAAAAAATCATCATCTAGCTCAGTTGAAGGTCGAGAAACTACAGCCTTCATGTCAGTCTTAGTATTGTCACTCAAATAACTAAAATTTAACTGCATTGTCTGACTTCATTCCTATCATAGAAAAAAAATACAGATTAAAAGCATTCTACAACATCAATTAAAATAACAAAATAAATAAAATAATGACATACCGGCAACACTAGGATTTTGAAAAACATTAAAGGAACCAGAATTCTGCTTGATATCATAGTCATTCAACAATTCTGATTCATACACGTCATTAAACATTCTACGTGAACCGTCAGGATTAAAAGGTTGTCCCACAATCGGCATAGCAGCTTTGGCCCTCATATCATTTGTTTTGTCATACCTATTCAATTAATTATATTGTCATAACTTTGAAAAACTAGTCATAAAAAACTTACAGAAAAACACTACAAACAAACTAGAAACAAAAAAATAATTAGTAATCTTTTATATGTCTCAAGGTCTCTGAACCAGTAACTGTCATACCAACATCAATTGGAACATTTGCCCTAGCCAACCTACTAACAACAGAACTTCGACCTGATTTTACAGAAAAATTCCCTTCCGCTCCAATGCTACGCAACATGTACTTCATCCAGCCACCTAAGACTTTGGCACTAATCCTGTGTTTCTTATTGTACCATGCTTGCAAATACAACAAGAATTAGAACATATAATTACCAGGAAATAGGCAGAAAATCAAAGACACTTACATCACTTTTTGGAGAATTAATGGCCTGCATGAACACAAACCTTTCTGCCTTCTCATTCTCATCGTACACAGGAAGATGTCTCAATAGACCTTAAAAATCACATCCAATTCATAGCACTTCATTGGCAGCCTGAAACTTTCTTCCTGATATTTAGTCATTGATACATCATAACTTTTTGCTTAACCTCTCATTGTATTCCAAACATTGTGCACCATCTATATTGAGAACGTGAAAGTCATTCACCACTAGTTTATATAGCTCTTCCCTTCTTCTAATTGCAAAACGAGAAACACAATAAAACATAAACCGACGCTGTAATCCTCTTACACTATGGACAGAATGGTCAATATCAGCTAACAAAGCTTGCTCAGTAGCAAAGCTAATCTCCTCCACTTTCTTCCTTTTACCACAGATTCCAGGAGTAAGCCTCGGCCTCCTCATTGTGGCAATGCAAGCCTTCCTAGCATTGGAAAATATTGGACTTGCTCTTATATCAGATGCAATTTCCTCCACACCTATCATTCCAATCCTGATTTCTTGAGCCCTCCTAATAATTGCACCAAACTTTCGGAACATATCCTGCAGACTAAAGGAAGAAACAAGACATTAGTACAAAATAAACAAAAGAAGAAGGAAACAAACTAGCACACACAACTTACGTCTCAGTTGGGTACAAACCATCATTAATCTTGCAAACTTGCAACATAAACTGCTCATGATAAAGATTATGATGTAACAAGGACAGCCAGGACCGTCGAACCTCACCGCCGGCACTAGGATGAGCAAACTCCACCTCGGCAATACCAACCCCGCAACCTTTTCAGAGAATGAAATGCCAGTGCCTGAAGAAGAATTATCCCAGATAAGGTTAGACATACAGGAAATAAGGGCTTTCTTAGCAGAAAGGGCAGCCAACATGAAACGGATCTAGCCCCTTGGCCTAGGCCGTTGCACTAAATAACTCGAGTAGAGACAATCAACACATCCAAACTTCTATTCACAACCAAATAATCACAACTTCCATTGATAAAGTTTGGGTACAATCAAATAATTTACATAGGCCCAAGGCCACACATGCTTAGAAAAAAACTCTCTTTTCGCCCATATCAAAATACACACATAATATACACTACACCCAAGTCAACCCCTTCACCCCCATGCTTAATTGGCCCTTTGATCTTCCCCCTCCTCGGAAGTGACCGAGGAGGAGTCGCCAGAGCTACCCTCGGAAGACTCTCCATCCGTCTCCGGGTCTTGGGCCTCAATCTGGGGATGCCTTTGCGCATAATACAACTCCCTAAACAAAGATATTAGGATCTCATAAACTCGCTCCTTAGACATTAAAGCCGGCTCAGCCTCCGTCTCGTTGAACCACCAAGTAACAAAAGAGTCTAGGTCCAACACAATCGTGGCTTCAGGACGTGCCATCTTACAACACAGCAAACATCGGGGGTTAGTCCACAAGGACTAAGTGGGGAGGGACGTTGGGATCATCAAATTCATGCATAACAGTAAAAATAACAATAATACGTGATTTACCTGGTACGTTGATACTCCCCTGCAAGGTTAGTACATTCTATGACTATCATTTTCCATGCATACTATATGCCAAGCGTAATCCTTGGGTGGCGATCCCAAGGAGACCACTCTCTCCATCTGTACGTACAGGGTTCAACTCATCCGTCAGGCCATCTGGCACGGATGCGGAGTTACACGGCCTCCGAAGGTGGGCCGTTGAATGCAAATGCACAACATTCTTGATACAAGTGCACTACATCCATAATACCATCTCAGATACATAATACAATTCCGTAAGATGCCCCCATACCCAATTCATACTTATAGAGCAACCTACATATAGACATTCCACATCATATACTAGCTAGGCAGATTCTTTTCCCTACTACGGAACGGCAACAACATTCAATGGAATCTTGGTCTCATAAGGTAGGTTTGCCTAGCGGTTGGTAGAAGGTAACTACAATTGACAAGAACACCTAAGGTTTTCAAGGTGTAACTTTATAACAACTTAAGGTTTAAGTTTTAACTTTAAAATAAGATTTTTAAAGGTCTGGGGATACCGGACCCTGGTATCCCCCTGCAATGAAAATCAGAAATTTACTGTCACAGGTTCGTGGGTGCCCAACAGCGGCCCCTTTTTGCTGGCCGACTGGACAAGTTCATCCAAGGCAGGAGTTCCTTCCCAAACACATTCAGAGTGCAAAAAGCCTGTCTTTAGAATAAGAATCAGAGTAAGAAGACAGATCGATGGGCTTTGCCAGGGCAGGCCGATAGGCAGACAGAAGGAAGATGTTACAGCAGACTAAAGCAAGCGTAGGTTCACTGGATTTGATGGCCGAATTCAAGCAGGGTCTGCCGGATTTTAGATGATCATAGCAGTTAAACAAGCAAGGTGCACAATAAGGATTCTTGCTCTAAACTGGATTTCGGATCACAAGCCACTGGCATCTATGCTTCAAAAAAACTGCTTCACACAATCCGACCCCAATCAGGCCCAATCACACAATCCGACCCCAATCCGCTCCAATGCTACGCAACATGTACTTCATCCAGCCACCTAAGACTTTGGCACTAACCCTGTGTTTCTTATTGTACCATGCTTGCAAATACAACAAGAATTAAAACATATAATTACCAGGAAATAGGCAGAAAATCAAAGATACTTACATCACTTTTTGGAGAATTAATGGCCTGCATGAACACAAACCTTTCTGCCTTCTCATTCTCATCGTACACAGGAAGATGTCTCAATAGACCTTAAAAATCACATCCAATTCATAGCACTTCATTGGCAGCCTGAAACTTTCTTCCTGATATTTAGTCATTGATACATCATAACTTTTTGCTTAACCTCTCATTGTATTCCAAACATTGTGCACCATCTATATTGAGAACGTGAAAGTCATTCACCACTAGTTTATATAGCTCTTCCCTTCCTCTAATTGCAAAACGAGAAACACAATAAAACATAAACCGGCGCTGTAATCCTCTGACACTATGGACAGAATGGTCAATATCAGCTAACAAAGCTTGCTCAGTAGCAAAGCTAATCTCCTCCACTTTCTTCCTTTTACCACAGATTCCAGGAGTAAGCCTCGACCTCCTCATTGTGGCAATGCAAGCCTTCCTAGCATTGGAAAATATTGGACTTGCTCTTACATCAGATGCAATTTCCTCCACACCTATCATTCCAATCCTGATTTCTTGAGCCCTCCTAATAATTGCACCAAACTTTCGGAACATATCCTGCAGACTAAAGGAAGAAACAAGACATTAGTACAAAATAAACAAAAGAAGAAGGAAACAAACTAGCACACACAACTTACGTCTCAGTTGGGTACAAACCATCATTAATCTTGCAAACTTGCAACATAAACTGCTCAAGCATCCTAGAAAATTCACGCAGATCTAACTCTTCAATTTTTTTGTCAACTGGTAAGCCTCTTTTGATCCTCCATGCATCAAATCGTATTCTGGCCCATTCAATCTTATCAAACTTTCTGCCAGCAGCATGAACTTGCTTCACAAGTTGCTCATCAAGTTCCATAAAGGCTACTGACTTTCCAAAACTACTCTGGACAATATTCTCAGGCAGATTCTCCTTATCAGGCTCGCATGCAAACAATGCAGGCATCTTTTCTATATCATTCATGTACTCCTTCAATTCCTCTTCGCCAAACTCCTTGGAAAGGTCGGCCTCAAAGTTATCATCTGCATCATCGTCTCCTTGATTCAAAAAACACTCTACACCTCCCATTTCTTGAGTTATCTCTAAATCGATTTCTCTGAAACCAGATCTTCTTGACCTTCAGATGGTATTCCAGCCATAACAAACTGGAATGGCACAGAAACTCTGAACTATATAAGGCCAAAGCACAAAAGGAGAAAATGTCGAGCCATTATTACAACGTTTCAAAGACAAGAACCTCGAAAAACCTGATAAAAGGAAGAAAGAATGTTAGAAACACAAAAACAGAATAAACATGACAAGAAAATAAAAAAATCACCTAAAACTGAAGGATCTTTCGTGTAAATGCCAAACCAGATGGATGTTTCGTCCAAGCGCCTTTAAATCGGCCAAAATTATAAGGATCTTTACACTATTATGTTGCTTATACAAATACACATGTCAGAAGCAAAAAAACAAACAATACTTCCGCACTAGAGCTGCTTCAAATCCTAGGCGCCGCAAAAAAACCTCTTCAAGCACCCAGCCAAGGTCTTAGAGTGCTATGTTGAAGCAGCGCCAAAGGCGGAGGTGCCACGGCCGGAGATGGCCGGACACGGAAGAAGAAAGGAAAGAAAATTGTCACAGTAACACCTTTATATGGTGACATGGCACTGATGACGTGGCAGAATGCCGGCTAACCTATCTTTCCGTTATGCCAAAGTCCCCTTGAGCTTTTTTCTGGCCTGTCAAGGGGGCCTCCGCGCTCCGTGCGTTAGCCCCCTTTCCAGGCCAGAAAAAAGCCCAAGGGGACTTTCCCTTAGGGTGAAATCACACTATTGCCCCTCCCCCTACTTCCGTTTTTTAAACCCAACTAAATTTTGCCACGTTGGCAAAGGAAGAGTGGAACCTATCACACTAGCAGACTGTTCAGCCGAGTCAGCACGGCGTTGTGGGGCGAACGAGGGATGGGCGCAGGAGCATGTTCCTCCGTGATCTCCGGTCCTACGTCATCCCATTTCTGTGACGTGGTGCGTATCTCCAGTTCGCGCCACTGCCTCCTGTTCTTTCCGTCATCAAGCACAAACATTCGATTGAAGAATTCGAGGGGCCTCTCAGATTGATGGCCTCTCAGATTGTAATTCACTTTCTGTTCCATCAGTTAAACTGATAAAAAGGCATTTAAAGCAAAGCGTCAGAGGCAAAGAAGTATGTTGCGTTCTAGATACATATCAACAAAAGCTGTGGAAGAAACTTACTCAGGTTCCGCATTAGGCTCTGAAATCTGCACAGAAGACGAAGTACTTGAAGCGCATGATCCCTGAGGCAAATCCATCCAAGCGCAGGTGCTGCAGATTGGTTTCCCGCGTTCTCAGGATTTCGGCTGCCGTGGCGTGATGCGTGGCCTGTTCTTTTCGCTTGGTGTGATCGCTTCAGGTAGTTTCCACGAAATTTGGTTAACCCTTGTTGACACGTCATCTTGGAGAACCCCGTATAGTGTCATCTAATATATCAAGGGGTGAACAAGGGGTCTTCCAATATCAACACCACCTAAATTCATTGCCTCTCTAATCGGTGGAGTTTTTAAATGCAATAAACTGCAAAGAAATGTGGACGCCAATGCTTCCAAAGGGCGACTTCTTCGGAAACACCATATCTAGCTCCTGCACAGAAGGTAAAGTAGCAGAAAATCACGTCTCCTATGCTGCCAAGGCAAGCTGACACACAAATGATCTAGCAAAATCATCCAGAATACTTCCAAGCACTGATGGATTGGATAGAACAGAGCATGGAATTGGGAGATCTTACAATGGCGGCTGTTAGCCTGGTGGGGCCGGCTCATGGCCGAACTTTGCTCGCTTTTGTGGTAAAAGAGGCAAAATGGCTCCATCGCCATAGGCAGAAAAAGTAGGACAGGCCCATAGCCAAGAAGAGAAGACCATCTGTGATGAACTGCCCCCTAATGCTAATCAACAGCAACCCTCGATGACTAACACAAGTTCACAAAATCCCCATCGTACAAAAAGCCCTCCAAAACGATCTCGGTCGTTTGAAACAACTATCAATCAAAAGTTTGCAGTTCGGGCAACCAAAAATTTATAGATGTGGCAAACATCCAACAGCTTTAAAACTGCTATAGCAGATGCTAGTTTGACTCCAGAAAAGAGTACGAAAGCAACTACTTTTCTTTCTTCTATCTTTAAAAAACAACTATTGTTGTCATGTCTATTCCACAAACACGCAAGATCAGAGTATTTAGATTCTAACGGTAAATATTTTGCGCATTGATTTGAATGATGGTGTGAACAAAGAAATCTACACGTCTGCACCAGAATTTCCTCACACCAATGCCATTCCTTATGTAAGACAAATATATTCTTGGCTTTTAAGTTACACTGAAATCATGCCTTTAACCATGAGGACTGATCTACTTCTGTAAACCAGCACTCAATGCAAATCAGCTAGTCAGAACTTCCCTCCACAGAGATGAATACTACCTGCTCCAATTCTATGATTGAACCTCATTCTGTGTAATACATGTTCTTCAGAAGTAGAGCTTTTACTAGTCTGGGTTGAGTTTAGCAGGCTTTTAATCAGCTCCAAATAGGTCGCAAAGTCTAATGCATGTTTATTATTTCGTGCCTCGTGTACGCTACTTGAAGTAGATGATAGGGAGCTTCTGCTGGTAGAAGACATCTTGGATGAAACATCTTTTCCTTCCGCCTGTAAAAGTTCCAGCAAGTAAGTAAAGTGAAATCACACAACTTAACCAAATAAATAATCAGATAGATTTCATACATGATGCGCTTTGGTTTTCTTTGAAGATCCTACGATCCTCTTTTTTACTTTCCTAGTTGGAGATGTATCAGCTTCTGTTTCCCAATTAACCCAGGGCATAACAATCCCATCATCATTTACAGGCACCTTTTTGGCTTTCCAATGATGCACGACTTGGTCGTTAAGGTCCATGCCCAGCGAGGAGTCCAAGGTTTCTTCTTGTGGAGATTCCAGTTTAAGAGTTTCAATTTGTTCTGTTGACGTCTGGGAACCTTCTCCGTTGGTCAACATGGCCTTACTTATATTATCCTCTGATGTCCTATCACTTAGACTCTCACCATTTCGTTTTTCTATAACTTTATCGGCTTTTGTAAACAAGACTGGTGAACTTTTCCTAGAAACCAAGCTCGCTTCTTTGTCTTCAGCAGAAACCACCAGTGTTAGCTCAGATGATAATTCCTTATCTGATAACTGACTAACTGATGTATCCTCGTCTCCATCTGTAGAATCTATTTTAGACACAGAAACACATTCCTCAAAATACCTCCTTGCTTCATCATCCAAAGACTGCGACATTATTTGCTTAGCCACCTGTAACACAAGCAAAAAGTTGCATAGTCAAGCCAAATCCAACATAGAACCATATAATGTAGGACGTTACTCTTTTGGTTCGAGAGGATCTTTGAGAGGGCCTTGTATTTGGGTCAGGAAGCAATTCTTTCACAAGCTTTGCCAGATCTAGGCATCGTTGTTCCTCTTCTGCTAGCTCTGACCACAAATCTTGAGCCCTCTTCTCTGACTGTCATCACCAGTATAACAATCAACCTTTTTGATATGATGCAGTATAGTTTGAATTAGTACCCATACCAGTTCCAGTTTCGTAGAGTACTGTCGACGCATGTCAGCCACAGACTGGGCTTGTTCATCTCCAGAATAAACACTGTCGAGAGATTCTCCAAAATTTGTGCTCTGGAGAAGGCAAGTTTATTACTCATTTACATATGCTTTTCATCTACTAGAACAGAAGCTGAATGCGGGGCTAATGCAGAAGGACAAAGCTACATCTAAACAGCTTAATTTTAAAAAGAGGGTGTACATTGAGTATATCTAGCCGTTTAGATTTTTTAACTAGACATAGATCGACAAACCTGATGTATTTCTTGTTTAAGCTCAGCAACTGCACGACGAACTTCAGAACGCATTGCATCATATAAACTTGTCGCATCAATATCTCCTGTTGGATGTTTACTCCGCAGTTGCTAGAAAAACGCACCAGAAACATAAGGTGGCCATCTTTATACAAATTTCACTAGTATGTCCTACAGTGTTTATACTCAATAGCCGTATGAGACAAGCTTCCATGAGCATAATTAATGCATTATTTATATTTCTAAGGCATCACAAACCTTCATTTGTGCATGAACAGCTCTAATGGTCCTTTCTTCAACTTGCATTTCATCTCCAGAAATATCCTTCTCAGGGAACAGCCTTCCACGTCTCTGCCAAAATCTACATATTTAATTAGCATGAACAACGAGAAGTCCTTTAACCGAATTGCAATTACGTACTGGTCCTTGACTTGAAGACCTTCTAGCCCCAGAGAATGAGGTGGCCCCATCACTGATTGACCCACATTGTGCAACATCCCTGCTACTACTACGCCTGGGTCTCATATATCTTTTATAACTTCCATCTACATCGCTCTGCAGTTACACACAAATATGAAAAAGACTGACAGAAATAAAAAAATGTATTTATTTATTGCCACGCCTTTTGAGACCCTCAGATCCATAGGGACCAAAATAAGAACAACTTACTTCGAAGTCCGTTGAAGGCCTTCTGCTAGCAGATCGTCCTCTTCTGCTGCTTGTACCATCATGGTGGCCAGCATGAGCATCTGTTGTGGAAGAAGAATCCGATAGATACTTGGTGGAAAAATCTGAATGGCTGTTTGCTCTGCGAAGGCGACCTTCATATGCCGGAGTAGATGGGGTACCTGGAGCACCATCACCTCCTGGGCCTATAGAAGTCCTCCGTGTTGTAGACCTGAATGCTGAGACTGCCATCTTTTAAAAGCTTGCTTTTCGCCTTCTCAAAACTCAAGCAATACTTCTTTCAGCTATCATGAATGATCATCATGATGAATATCCAACACTGCAAGCTCAACGGAATAGGTTTTGAGCTAAAAATCCAAGTTTGGGATACTGTTGCAACATTATCCGATAAAAGGAACTAAGAGAAAGGAGGAACAGAAGGATTGAAATACTCAGGATTAGGAAAGCTATTGGACAATGCAAAAAGCTCGAAATTCATAACCGGGCAGCTGGGTACTGCATAAAATTTAAATTTGGGCACTTAAAAATACTACTCCGATTTTTACAAATCTTACATGAATAGAACGCACAGATTGAGGTCCATATTGACCGCTTCAGTTGCGGGATTCCGCCTTCCTAGCTCCCGCAATAAGCGCTAGATTTCAAGCTTGTTCCGTAAGTAGCATGCAGAGTGTTTGCACGCGTGAACAACGGATCTGCTTTGTTTGAGGGGCATAGATGACATCATATCCGTTGATTACTCGTGCCAAAGCCTCAAATGCGGGATGTTTAAATTTGGCCAATCACAGGCCTCGAATTTAGATTTTGCATAAGGGTGAAATCACACTATAGCCCGCCCAGGAATGAATTTTCTATGTCTTGGACGGGGGATGAAGATGCCCAAGATAGCGGTATCAGACTTGCGCCCAAAAATGACATGCCACCTTTATAAATGAAAACAGCCGAAGGGCTTGAAGAACCCTAAAATTGAAGAATTCTAAATTGAGAATTCCATTAGCCGCAGCTCCGATTCTGTTCTAGAATTGCCCAAATTCCTCAAAATCACTATGGATTAGCTTTCTACCAATTTTGGGTTGTGTCAGCTCGATTTTTAGGTTCTGATAGTTCGGATTTTTATTGTCCATGCATCATTGCGAGTGTTTTTCACAAATCCGGCTCCATTCTGCGTGAATCTACTAATGAATCGTTCTAAACCGAGCACCCGTTGAAGCACCAAGAACCCTAATCTTTTTTGTTCGATATTTTCTGCAACGTGGCTTTGACGTGGCGGTGGCCAAGATCTTGGTCAGGGGATAACCCCCGACCAAGAATACGCACGATGCCCAGGAAATATTGCATCCCGGGCACCTTAAAAGTGTGATAGAGGGGACGCCCAGGAATCCGAAACGCAGCAATTTTATTGGTGGATGATAATTTCATTTCGTGGGCGGAAACCAGAAAAAATGATGCCCTTTATTTATATGCTTGCTGGAATGTTAAGAAAAACACCTCTAATTTGCCGAATTTTACACTAATTTTATAAAATTTCGTAGAAAATTTCCACAGCATCCACTTTTTATCAAATTAGTTATTTCTAATTTTATTCTAAAATTCTGGGAAGGAACCCCCTAATTTCGACCCTTGCCATCGTACTCGCCTGAAATTTGGCCCATCATACTCTTCTGCAATTTTAGAAAGGGTTAGATATTACATATGATTTGGGATAGTTTAGGGAGGTATTCGTATGCTGAAACCATAGATTGCTAATGTCAATAATAAGCTTATGTTATTTGCATGGTCGGGTGGGAGTTTTTGGAATTTGTTTCTGTTTGTGATCGAATTTTCTGGCAGTGGAACGACATCTTCATTTTGCTATTTGCAGCGGCGGTCAAGAGCATGGAGCACGCATAGGGGCGTGGAGCCAATAATGAGGTTGCCATGGCGGTTTTGCCATGGTTTCGTTGGTTTTTGGGTTGCCCCTAGGGGGGCAAACCCTCGCTTAAGGGGGTTTGTGGGATATCCTAGGTATATGTTGGAATATACCTAGGATATGCTGGTGACTGCTCCAAACCGATTATTCCCAGTAAACTGGCGGTCACCTGCACGAGCTAGGGCTTTTCTATGGGATCTGTGGCAGTTTTAGGATCAAACAATGCCGATTCTAATCCAATCCAGACCTCAAATCCGCCCTCGAATCAGCTAAGCAGGTCGCAAATCAGACAGTAGTTGCATTATTTTGTGGTTGAATCTTAGGTTTGGGGTTGCAGAACAAGGGGTCCAATTGATGGGCCCTTGTTTGAATGTGTCGAAATCAAAGCCTCGTGGTTATGGCGTAGGATTGAGGGGCCGGTATGTGCAACAGGATTTTTTCAGCAGTCGTGCCTTATGAGGAGACGGGGTGATATGATGGGCAGTTATGGGTAAAACCTCCGGAGGTAACTATACTGCCAAATGTGTAATGGAGATCAATCTTTGCCAAGGTATTTATTTGTATTGTCCAGTGTCTTTCAGGTCCTTGCAAGGGACCGTCTTCTTGGTGCATATCAAGTATGTTGTGTGTACCCTAAGTTATTCTGGCATTAGGATATAGAATAGTTATTTAGAAAAAATAAAAGGACAAAATTTTAAGGCTTAAAGTTTGCCTTTTTTCAGGTCAAGCCTGTCATGAAAATGCTCAAGCGGACATTACGGGCATCTGCTGCACTCTTAACGACAGCAACTACTTCTTTGTTGTTACTTCTTCCAGATGATTCACAAGGAATTTTGGATTTACCAAACCCTGCAATGGCAGCAGATGGGAAAATTCTATTCAGGTAGGTAAGGACAAGCAGTGCACAGTTTGAGCATGTTGAGAGAAAGTGAGAAAGTACTTGCTTCCAATGATGAACATAGATGGATGGTACTTAGCAAGAACATGGTCTATACAGTTGCTTCAGCAAAGTTTATAAGCTATTTTCAACTGAGTGGAAGCCAGTGGTATATTCTAGATTTTAGATTTGCTGTATAGTTCAAGTTATCAAGTGCATATTTTTAAACCCATTAATTGCCTATGGCAACAGTAAATATGGGCCTCCCTTTATTTTTGATTGGTTAGAAGATTAAAAAGTGACTGCCATAGAGGCCCAACGAAGGACTGCAGCGATGACTTCATAAGACAATTCAGCAACTACTTTCATTTCTTGTGGGGTTTATATCGTGCGCACAGCAATGCTGAAGATCATGTTGTGCCTGCTCTGGAGGCCAAAGAGCCCCTCCACAATGTCAGCTATTCATATATGTTGGACCATAAGCAAGAAGAACAGCTATTTGAAGACATTGCATCTGTGCTTACCCATTTAAGTAATTTGCGGTGCAAGAGGCAATCAGCTGGCTCTTGTCAGTGTAATGGATCAAACATCAAAGATGATAACTGTACGCAATATATATTGGCTTTCAAGGTACAAAGAATGTCTATATCTGCTCGTATATATTTAGACCAACATATAGCCAAAGAGGAATCAGAATTGTGGCCCTTTTTTTATGTTCATTTCACCTTAGAACAACAAGATAAACTTATTGGGCATATAATTGGTACCACTGATATGTGTCCATTTTGTAACGCTCTAAAGCCTCACCTGAGGGCAAAAAGGGCTGGTGAGGTGCATTAGGTCTTCTATTTGACTCAGGTTCCCTATTGTAGACATAGGCCTGTATAATTGTGTTCCATGAAACTAAGTCTTGATCATGTGTTTGATGTAATACACTCTCTGCATCCTTTATGCAGCAACAGGCCCCATACCTGCTTATTAACGCATTCCTCACGATAAGGTTTGATTCAAAACCACTGCTAAAAATGTCAGCACGGATTAACTTGCAGTCTATAAGGGCTGCCAGACCTGAACAGGCATCAAGAAGGCTGAGGAAAGTAATTCTATCAGGCACCATACCTACCTTATGAAACAATATTATGGCCTCCTTTGCACACCCATTCTTAGCAAATGCTGATATCATGGTAGTCCAGATGAACACATCAAATACTGGCTCTCACATTTCCGATAACAATGGAGTAACTCAATCCTAAGAAAAATATTGTATTTAATTCATTCTTACATATGCAGGCATGAATAAACTTACCTCTTATTAGGGCCTTGGGACTAGAACAGGCATGCATGAAAGTTCTCCAGGCAATGCTTCCATGGGAACAACAGTTCTTTTAGAGGAAGAACAAACCAAAAAATGGGAACATGGCGCCAGGCTACACGCAATACTATGTTCCATAAATGGCTGAGTGCTCAGTGGAAAGATACACCAGCTGCATCAATTAATGATGCGGGGGTGAAATTTGAAGCCATGGCACTTATTAGTTTTATTATCTTGCAGACTGTACCTGTTGGACAAAGAGCAAAGTGAGTAGTTTTTGCATTATATTCTTATGTTATAGAGTACTTCATGTACTGATGAATACACTTATCTTAAGTCAGGTATAGTGGACTCCTATTTAGTAAAGAGATTTCATCGCTTCTTAAGCGAAACACTGGATTAGATGTGCAAATTGAAACTATCAGAGTATTACGTCTTTTTTCACATTGTAGGTCAGCATTCTTCTTTTGTCCTTGATTACATTGTAACTTGAAATAGTTCCAGATTATAATCTGTGCATAATTTAGTTCAACATTTCATGCAGGCAATGACTTTTTTTACAAGATGTGTGATTGGCTGCAAAAATATCCAATGGATATTGACGATCCTAGAGACTTTAATGTGGAAGAAAGATTAAAACTAGAGATGTCAAATGCATCTACCAGCACTTCAAATGAGGTGTTAGAATCTTTAATTGATTGTCTGTGCAGAATGGCATCAGTACTAAGGTAATCACGCCTGACTTCAAAGTATTGAAGGCACTCCATTAACATGACATCTTTAATATGTTTAAGATGATTATGCCCTTCAAAGAAGTCTAGTATGAACCTTCATGTATTTTGGATCTTATTCCATGGAAGAGGCACTAAGAAACTAATCAGGGGCTAGGGACTGTGAAGAGGAACTTGAGCATGTCATTGCAAATAATGGTGGGCAGGGGGTTGATGGTAAGGGAGTGAATAAAGATGTTTGTGAAATACAAACCTATAGTAAAGCAAGGGAAATCTGAGAGTCTTGTATTGAGGCTCATAACCATGATTCATACTGAGTTGAGAAGTGTTGAACAAGATCAGAGGAACTCAGGTTCAAGGACAGATGATGTAGCAGACGAAAGGTTGTTATTTCTTGTAATGCATATATGTTCTCCATTCGGTGAACTTCTAATAATGCATTTTTTTTTTTGCATAACACGACTCTTATTATATATGATTCCTGACACTACTTTGTCGACTTGTGTTGTATCCAAGTTATTGCACGAATGCTTTGTTGTCACTTATTAAGAATAGGGAAACAGTGAGGCTAACGTTGAATGCTATTACGAAATTAATAAGCATGGGGGCCATCTTCGGTGTCTAGGCAATGCGCCAGACAGCCAACAAATCTTACACCCACATCCATTCCAAATAATTCCATGTTTTACTGAATAACTTGAGCAGATGCTGAGAAGATGCTTTCAGGCCCATATATGACAGGCTGAATCATGCAGGACAAAAAGGAACATTGTAAATTACCCAAAAAGATCACAAAAAAGCAGGCTCATGGGCACCTACATTGCAGTTTGAAGCATTGTTATAGGAAAACCCTCCAGCAACTACATGGCAAGCTTGGCAACCAAGATTTGCAACACTACAGTTTTCTTTTAAGAAAATCTAGTAAATACTTCCTCCACATAATAACCAGCCCTGACAACACTGCTATTATAATTACTAATAACCTAGCAACAATATGTTTTTACACTGAAACCCCAGAGTCCATGTGTCCGGCTGGATCCTAGTCCAAGAGGAGCTCAACATCTAAGAAGGAGTTAGTAATGCAAATGGCTACCAAATCCGGCCCCATCAGGCTAACAGTCGGCATTGTAAGATCTCCCAATTCCATGTTATGTTGTATCCAATCCATCAGTGATTGGAAGTATTCTGGATGATTTTGCTAGATCGTTTGTATATCGGCTTGCCTTGCAGCATAGGAGACGTGATTTTCTGCTACTTTACTCTCTGTGCAGGAGCTAGATATGGTGTTTCCGAAGTCGCCCTCTGGAAGCATTGGCGTCGACATTTCTTTGCAGTTTATTGCATTTAAAAACTCCACCGATTAGAGAGGCAATGAATTTAGGTGGTGTTGATATTGGAAGACCCTTATGTATAAGGGAAAGTCCCCTTGGGCTTTTTTCTGGCCTGTCAAGGGGGCCTCCGCAAACCAATCTAAACCGACCCAAGTTTTTCATGCCAAGCAGTACGACGGGCATGAAAAACAGTAAATCAAGGGATGAAAATAATTTAAAAAATGAAGGGACAAGATGGTGCACAGACTATCCTAAAACGGCTTTAGTATTAGATATATAGATGCTTAAATTGACCTTTGACATTATCCAAAAAAGGCCAAGTCACCATACATGTCATCTTCATTGCCATGTCACATTATGCACGTGTCACCCAATGGAAATTCCACCCTTTGCAAAAATTCTTCAATTTGAAGTGTTAAAGTTCTTAAAGGGTGACACATCATCTTGCCACATCATAACCTACACTTCCACATCATCATCCACATGTCATACACATCATCTCCACATCATCCCATGTTTTGACTAGAAAAAGTATCCTTGGCCAAGTTGCTTGACACCTCATTACCCTTACTTGCCATGTCATCCTCACATTGCCAACGCGTCATGCCTACATGCCACATCACCATCCATATACCCTTTTTCACGGCAAAATACAAAAGAGCTCCTTTGCAAAAAAAGATTCCACCATCCTCTAGAGCATCAAAAAAGATCTTTTTTGCAAAAAAGAAATTTATTAGGGCCTTCATTTATGAATTCTTGGGAATCGTGCCTGACCTTATATTGCAAAAAATGTTTTCTACCTACACCCCTCCCCAAGATTCCTCGACCAATCACCCACGCCACATGGAATATCCCAAGTGGGGGTGGAGGTACCGAGGCCCACGTGGATATTACACGCAAATATTAATAATATTGATTTTATTCTTTGTTATATACCCTGGTCCTCTTTCACGAATCCGGCCCGTGGGATATTTCGAAAAAACTGCCAAGAACCCTAATCTTTGAAAATGCCAAGATCCGGCAAATTTGACGGCTCACGAATATATCGACCCGTGTCGTATACATCTGAGGACTTTCCCTCCATGGCGACCATCTCGCCATGAGCAGGGCCCTCCGTTTGACCCGGGCCATCTACGTAGAGATGCTCGAGTGAAGGTCACGGAGGTGTCATTCGGCCCACGCCTTCGATGGACTCCTACGTCGCGGAAGCATGAATACAAGGGTTAGCACACAGCATAATATATATATAAATAACCACCACGAAGGGTGGCGCATCCATCCAAATACCAACGGCAAAGAATATGCATCTAAAACTAAGAAAACACCCCAAACCTCGGGGTCTACCCCCGCTCGGACTCGATGAGGATCGACCGGTACCGGGCCTCAAGAGATCAGCGGAGGCCAAGTCTTGGCATGGCGTTGGGCGGCATAGAACATCGGCTAGGGTTGTCCACTCCATCTACCCCTCATTGCACACTTTGCGGATGGGTCGATTCACGCTATGGCTTAGCTATAGCCTTGGAGCTTGAGACTCAAGGTATCACCTTTTTGAGCCTACTCGGGGTTCATGGCCTTACGGGTCCAGATGGCGGTCGGGGAAAGCGTCCCCTTCGGGATCACGGTGGTTCCATGGGTGAGCTAGAGAATACGTGCGCATCAGCGACCCCCGCATCCGCACCAACTTACTCACCCTAAATCTACTCAAAGCTCAAGATGCTCCATACGGATCACACCTCTACACCTAGAGAGTGTCAGACCCATACCCGGCCCTCTACGTGACCGGCTATCAGGCCTAGCCCACTGTAGGAGTCTCAAGAGCCTTTTATGTTCGTGCAAGACCCCACCCCCACTTCGCCACTGTGTCCCTTATCTGGTGCTAAGCCAGACCATAGCATCTACGACCCGGTGGTCTCTTGTACACAGGCCACATCTAGTGGGAATATTACAGGGCTCTATCTAGGAGCATACTATCATAATTGAGCTCAGAAAAACCCCTGTTTAATGGAAGCTACCGAAATCCTTCATAGATACATCAACCAATTCCTTAACAGAGCACCATTCATAATTGAAATGTAATCCTACTTACCAGAGAAGGGTTAATTTCAACAAAGGCAATCGAGAAAAGAGAGTACTATAGTACTAGCCTACAATTCCTGGTTTAAACTACTACTAACTTGGTGTTTTGTTTGGAACCGATATCGTAGGGGTGCTTCCATAGTGTTTTGCCAAAGTAGGGTAGCAAACAACGACTAGTGGTGGTTCAAATTGATTTTGGTGAGGTCGCAGCGATCCTTAAGGCCAAAACATCCTTGAGGCTCAACCGGTTCGATATTGGTATTGTTATGGGGGTGGTGATCCACCTAATTGGATCCAAATAGCAATCACCATGCTAGCCAATCGAGGTTTGGCGGTGTGGCCTTCCTAAACCATAATTGGCTTAATTATTATTAATTCCCTTAATCATAGGTT
Organism: Isoetes taiwanensis; assembly: GCA_021234155.1. Lineage (NCBI taxonomy): Eukaryota > Viridiplantae > Streptophyta > Lycopodiopsida > Isoetales > Isoetaceae > Isoetes > Isoetes taiwanensis. Next base: position 354,469 of record JAJEKV010000236.1, read on the forward strand.
ATTATCCTTAATGATTTAATTAACATAGCTAATTAAATCCCTTTTAGGTCAACCCCTAGGTTACCATACTCCATGGTGGCGATATCTATCTTTGGGTGGCGATGTCAATGTATTTATACATATCCAGTATAAATACTTGGAACGTCACATTCTCCCTCCTTAGAAGTAATCTTTGTCCTCGGCATTAGGGTTAGATACACTTATAGGATATGACATTATGAAGGAAGGTAATATATATAAAACTTTAAAGTTGAAAACAGTTTAAGCACCAAGGTGCATTTCATATGATTATCATAATCAAAAAGTTCAAGGACCTAAGTCCAATACCAACATGAGAGTAACAACAAAATTTTTTTTTTTTTTTTTTTTTGAAGAATATAAGAATATATTAAACCACTAGAATGCGATCAAGTACAATGATAAGTGTGGTGCTAAGAAATGAAAGCCCATCATGATCCCACAATCTGTAGGAATGTCGACCAAATTTCAGCTTAAGCGTGCCGGACAAGCTTGAGACTTGTACGCTGCCACAACTTATGCCTCAAGATCGAACCAACCAAAAGGGCTAAACCGCATTACGAAAGCTTTTCCAAATCAGCCACAAAAGCTAAGCTCGCGATAAATGAAACGCTGCCCGGCACAGCCCCTTTGCCCACCGCTAGGAAGGACTCCCAAGAGAATCTTCCATTTGCATAATGAAGTCCCAAAGAGGGCTCTCACCCCGGGACCAAGCTGCCCCTACCTCTCTGCATAGGACAAAGCAAAGGTGCTCAATGGTCTCCGTCGCCTCCCACATAAAGGGCATGTTTACGCTACACGAGGGGCTTGAACTGTGGACTCGAACATTCACCCCGAGGGCTCACGGTGCAAGATCTGCCACAAAAGGGTACGGATTTTAGGAGGAGGCAATGTATTCCACATCCACTTCCACATGGCGGGCCACTTACTCCCTGGAAGCTTAAGTGACCACTTATCCGAAGGCGGCAACGTGTCCTGAAGCGCTAGGAGTAACAACAAAACATGATGTGTAGACAAAATAAAACTGAAGAAATCGGGCCATCAACAACCCTCTAACATGGGCAGGTCACGTACTGCTCACTGGCCTGCACATGTCAGTCTATTAGTATATAGAATTAAATTGTGGTTGAAGGGACCACCCCCTTAAAATAATAAAAGAAAATTCTATCTACCTGGGAACCTATCATGTCTATGGTTTGCAATTCATTGCAGCATAGGGAATGGTCAAGTTCCCCTTATAGCCGAGATGAACGCGGCCTATTACTATATGCTTTCCAAACAAGTCGTGGTCAGGTCAACATTGACAGTACACCACGTCCTAGAGAACACAAGGTGATCTCATCATCGGTAACTATTATTATTTATGATGCATCTACCCCTCTAGGGCGTTACTGTTGGCAATCAAGCTTCCAAGCTTACCGCCGGCTGCGGGGTTGATAGCATCGTTGATGGTGCGGCCTTGAGATTCCCACATGAAGTCCGGATAATGCTTGTCAAGGTCTATCTTCATCACCCAAGTAGCATCTTCAACTGGTAAGTGCTTCCACTTAACCAAGTATTGCAACATTCGAGTCCTTCTGGTTTGTTTATAAGCTCGATCAAGAAGAGCTTCAGGCACTATCTCCAGCTGCTCCTCTGTCATTTCGAGGAGGGTTGGGGTGTCTAAAACCTCCTCTGGATCAGGGGTGTGTTGTTTCAGATGTGTTGTTTCAGAAGACTCACGTGAAAGACCTTGTGGATCTTCAAGCGGGGTGGCAAATCCAAACGATATGCCTGCTCTCCAACACGCTCAATAATTTTGAACGGTCCAGCCCATCTGGGTGCCAACTTCTTGCAGTTGCCAATCTTAAGCTTGGCTTGTTTCACCTTAATCTTAAGCCAAACTGATTAAGCCCACTTGAAAATGCGTGGGGTTACGTGCTTATCGGCTACACTCTTACGGCTGCGTCGCGTGCGTAATAAGTAACCACGAACTTCTTCGACCAAAGCTTGCATTTCCAAGAGAAGCTGTTGAGAAACCTCCACCTTAGAAACGGGGTTATGCCATGTGTCTGGAGTAAGACATTGATAACCATAATTTATCATAAAGGGAGACATTCGGAAGACTCTGTTTCATCGCCGTTGTAGGCAAACTTCGACCCGGATAAATATAGTCGACCCATTGTGATTGCTTACTCCACACATAACTTCTTAACATATCCTCTATAATGCGATTGGTACGTTCTGTCTGACCATCGGTTTGAGGATGATACACCGTACTCATAGCAAGCTTGGTCTGGATGGTGGCAAAGAAATCTTTCCAGAATGCACTTACAAATTTGGGATCCCTGTCGGATATAATAACTCGTGGCATTCCGTGCAACCTGAAGATTTCCTTGGCAAATAGCGAGCAAAGATATCGAAAGGTCTGTATCCGTGGTACGACATGGCAAGAAATGAGCCATCTTCGACAATTGTCGACCACTACCATTAAGGCATCATATCCACGGAGAGTTCGTGGAAGGCCCACAATGAAATCCATGGTTATCACTTCCCATTTGGCGTTGGGCACATCCAGGGGTTGCAACTTCGCTGGAATCATAAGCGCTTTCGGCTTTGGTTTGCTGACACACCTAACACTGCTTAATGTACCTGGCAATGTCCTTTTTCATCGAAGGCCAGAAATAGCTGGAGCGAATCTTAAAATAGGTCTTCATAAAACCTGCATGTCCAGCTATAGGGATGTTGTGTGTATCATGGAGAATGAGCTTACGTACTCCTGAAGTCTCAGGTACACACAACTTATCCTTGTAATATAACAAGTTGCCTTCTTTCTTATACGAACGGAAAGCTTCATGCTCCTTATCTGTGCGAGCCTCCTTAGCCAAACTATTCCAAACTTCATGGAATTCGGGATCCGTGGCCAAGGCCTGTTCTATCTGTTTCCCAAACTCACTGGTGAGTGTAGAAATTGCATTGCAATGGGTGCGAGTTACCAAGGGATGACGTGACAACGCATCCGCAACGACATTGTGCTTTCCAGGTTTATACATAATCTCAAAGTCATACTCCTCCAAGAATTCCATCCATCTCCTCTGACGGAGGTTGAGATTCGGCTGGGTGGATAAATAATGGAGACTTTGATGATCCGTATCCAACTGGAATCTTCTACCAAGAAGGTAGTGTCTCCATATCCGCAGAGCACGGACAACGGCTAACAATTCCTGGTCATGGGTAGGATATCGCTGCTCTGTCTCGTTCATTTTCTTTGAATCATAGGCGATAACCCTCTCCTCCTGCATTAGGACTCCACCGGTGGCAATCTTACTGGCATCCGTTGCCACTAGTTTATCCTTGTCAGGATCGGGCAATGTGAGAACTGGTGCTGACATTAAGGCATCTTTAAGTTGCTGGAAACTCCCCTGAACTTTTGCCTTCCAGTGCTCCATCCAATCCTTCACCTTCTCATGCTTTGTAAGATTTGTAAGGGGTGCTGCAATCTTCGCAAAGTCCTTTACAAATTTCCGATAGTATCCTGCTAATCCCAAGAAGCTTCGGACCTCGGAAACATTTCCTGGAATAGGCCATTCCCTTACGGCTTCTATCTTTGCCGGGTCTGTAGCAATTCCCTCTGCTGAAATGACATGGCCCAAATAATCGACCTTAGGAGTGGCAAACTTGCACTTAGAGAACTTGGCAAAAAGCTGATGATGTCTTAGCTTTTGTAGGGCCAATCTAAGATGTTTCTCATGCTCCTCTAGGGTCTTACTATAGATAAGAATGTCGTCAAAGAAAATAACGACAAAATCATCCAGGTATTGTCGGAAGACATCATTCATCAGTCGCATGAAAGTTGCTGGGGCATTAGTTAATCCAAAAGGCATAAATGTAAACTCATAATGCCCATATCTAGTGCGAAAAGCAGATTTATGGATGTCCTCCTCTTTAATCCTTATCTGGTGGTATCCGGAGCGTAGATCGATCTTTGAGAAATACTTGGCTCCTTGCAACTGATCCATTAGATCATCTGCTCTAGGCAAAGCATAACGATTCTTGATGGTATGCTTGTTGAGTTGCCGATAATCAATACACATTCTCAAGGAGCCATCTTTTTTCTTAACAAAAAGAATAGGAGCGCCAAAAGGCGAAACACTAGGTCGAATGAAACCTAGGTTTAGTAACTCCTGAAGTTGCTTCTTAAGCTCTGCCAATTCTGGAGGACTCATACAGTCACGGGGCCTTCTTTGGTAGGCTTAGTACCGGCTCTAAAGCTATCTCACATTCCACCCCTCTAAAAGGAGGAAGCTTCGGATTTCATCTGGAAAAAGATCACCGAATTCTCGGAGAAGATGAGCAATCCCCTCTGGCGAGGTATCGATTGCTTGCTTCTGTTTAGCATCTGACTCAATGGAGGCAAGTCTAATGACGCAGAGGAGCTTTTCCTTGCGTATAGCTTTATCTAAGCTGCACGATGGACATAGGCGCATGATAGGGTTGAATGGTTCACCTTTTATAGTCATGCGGGCTCCATTAGAGCTGCGTTGAAGGTAACTTCCCGTTTTCGCGATCTATGTTGGCTTTTGCGGATGCCAAAATTCCATACCAACAATGAGGCATTATTTACCAATATCCATCAACTTCGGCACCCAAAGCAACCGGTGCACGGCAACCTGCATCTTGAGATTGATCGGCGGCCATGAGTATGTCCGACCTTACCAGCGGCTAGAGAGGACAGGCCTCGGTCGGGACCTCAATGTTTCAAGTTGTAAGACCTGGGCCATTCTAGGAGAAGCAAAATTATGTGTACTTCCCGTATCCATAAGAATCACAAAAGGCTTACTGTCTACTTGACCTATGGTGGAAATGACAGCAGGCTGACTTTCAGCATTGCCGGTTTCTATAGCTGCAAGGATATGAGACGCACCGTGAATGTACTCGGGAGCCTCATCCTCGACAGGTTGAGTTGAGTCGAGATCGTCCCAATCGAGGTCGGCCATGGCCAGCTGGGCAGTCTGCGTGACATAAGGACAATTCTGCATGAAGTGTCCGGGCCGCATACACCTGTAGCATGCCTTATCTCGGCGGAGCTGTTCTCGGGCCTCTTTAGGAATAGACTGTAAGAGGTTCTGAACTTCCTTACCGACATTGTTCTGCTTATCGGCCGTGCTGAAGGTGATTTTCTTTTCCTGGCGGCCATAAGAGTTCTGCTGAGAGGGCCCCGGACTTGGCGGCGGGGGTTTGTAAGGTGTGGACGGACGTGGGTACGCGAGTAAAGGAGCGCGGGGCGTGGATCTTGGGTTCTTTGGTGTGTCCTCCTCGAGGCTCAATGCTTTAGCCTCAGCCTCCGCCACTGATTTCGGGTCTATGGCCTTAACCATTCGTTTAATTGATGGGGCCAACCCTTCAATGTAACCCTCCACTGCCCTCTTCTCATTCATACCTGGTACATACAGCCTCAGGCGCATAAATTCATCAGTATAAGCCTGAACCGACATACCCTTCTGTTCTAACCTATAGAAGGTCTGAATTTGTTGGCATTTGTGCGCACGAGGCACATAATGCGACTTAAAAGCTTTAGCAAACTTCTTAAACTTGCATCTGCTTCTATCCAGATGCTTAGCTCTAGCATAGCCCTTCCACCAAATACGTGCAGCTCCTGTAAGGTTTGTGGTGGCAACCTTTCCTGTATCCTTTTCTGTCATGCCATAGGACTTCCCAAACTCCTTCATTTCATCCAACCAGGACTCTGCATTCAGCCCACCTCTAGATTTCCCATCAAACTGGGCCAGTTTCCTATTCTTCCATATACTAGTTATGGCCGTGTCAACTGTTTTACGGTACTCCTTGTCCCGGCGCTTTGCATGGTCACCAGATGATACCGACGTCTCAGAGGACATAGAAGTGGCTGATTGTGAGGAGGTGGCACTATCCCTAGAAGAACTCCGACGACGTTTAGTACGGGGCCTTCTCTGTGCAATTACAGGGCTGGTTTGAGGTGGAGACGGCTGCTGTGTAGGTGGACTTGGCGGTAGCGGAGGTAACTCCGGTACGTCTTCTTGTATATGTTGTGGTGGATTGGCATGTAACACATACGCTTGCAACTCGCCTAATTGCCTCTTCATTAGCATAAGTTCCTGTTCAGGTGTTAGTCTACTGGCATTTGAGGGTGTCTGTCAGGCAGGGTTGCGTTCACCGTCTATATTCAGCATAAAATGGTATAAGCAGACTTATAGTGACATAAGGTCTCACAACAATGCCATTTTGGATCAGTTAGGGAAAAAAAGTACAAGAAAAAGTACAATGGCAAAGATTCTTATTACAGGTGAAAACATTCATTCCATTATGGTTCGGTACTTTGATAGTAACACAAGTCGATACAAAGATTTAGTACAAGGACAGACATTATACATTGGAGATTTAAAGTTCAACTTACCTATAACATCACAAGACACAAAACTAAAGAGACTGGGCCTAGGGGTTCGCAAATGGGTACAGAATTGAATAGCGAACACTTTCACGTACAGCCCTAACGAGCTTGTATCGTGCCCAGGCCTGGACTATTACAGCTTGGTAATCTAGCGTTGGGCTAATAATAAGGAGATTGAAAAACCTCCTTAATGCATAGAAGATTTGCCACAGGTGGTCATTGGCGTCCTCGAAAGCTTCGTGCCTGGACATGTCCCAATAGTCCCATGTGCGGCGAAGAGTTTGCTTCAGGTCCTCGTAGGCTCGTTCCCTGAGAATGTTAACTATCTCCATCCCTTTGGCTGGGTCATAGGGCTCCCCTGGTGGCGCGGGTTCCATCTCGTACCCTTCGTCCCATTCCGGGTACTCCCCATATCTTTGACCATAGTCCTGGTCAGGCGGCCCTGGATCATCCCTCCTTATCAGGTCTGTAATCCTCTCCTCATATTCCTCGAGTGTTTCTTCTGTAAGACGATAGAAATGAATATAGAACATTGAACAATAACAAATAGAGAAACGCATCATGGAAGAGAACAATTTCAATTGTATTCATTGAGACAATAATCACAGTTGATAAAGAGATGGTATATCATAACTATAGAATGGCTAGAAATTGCCAAACCAAATTTCTACATGTATATGCAATACAATATGCGTGATACAATTATTTAAGAGCTAGGTCCTCCCTCTTCATTTATAGACCGAGGAGGTGGTGGCGTGATGCGGTGTCGTAAAAGCCGAGTCACCCACAGGTCTCTGGTAGGCGATGGAAGCAACCTCTGGCGGATAAGCAACAGCCAATGGGGCTGCCGTAAGGAGCTTCATGCTCATCCAGGATGCAATGTCTTGCCCCAAGGCCGTCAGGGCAAGATCCCGTCGTACGAGTACATAGGTGAACGTACGATAGGGAAGCTTCTTGTGCCCGGCCAATGTGGAAAGGGCACGGAGGGTCCACCATGATGCTTCAGCCTCCGGCCCTAAATCTCGGGCTATAAAAGAACTTGCCCCCTCGTCGAAAATTTGAAAGGAAGAAACGAGTAAGGTGGTTTCCCAATACCTTCCCTTGCGGGGTCTCTGACATGGCCACCTCCTTATCTAAGTCCATAGGGACTTCTTCTTCCTTGAGTTCTTGCTGCTCTTCCTTCAAGTGAGCAGGGTTATGGTATAGATCCTCTCCCTCCTCATCCGAATCGGAGGGAACCTCGACCATATTAATGTTTGGAACATGAGGTCCCATAGCTGTAAAGGCATCCGATAGGGGAGGAGGCGGTTCCTGCATCACCAGTTCCCGGCCGTAGCAAAGTCTGGTGGGCTCTATGGTCTCTGGCGGAACTGGAGTTTCTTGCTGCACCTCCGGGGAAGCTCAATAGGAGCGAAGTCAATGAAATCATCCATACAATACTCCGCTAGCTCATAAAGCACATGGTCCTTACGCCGGCGCTTAAATCCGGCCACCATGTGATAGGTCCAGATGATATCATCCAAGAGAAGATATTCTTGCCCTTGGTGATAAATAACTGGAAGGGCATCTAGCCCTGACAAGCGTGCAGCTTGCTCGGCGTGGTGGCATCTCCTCGGCCAATTGCTTCCAACGGGCGAAGTCACCCATGCCTATATGTTCGTCTTCCCCCTCCTCGGAAGATTCCGGAAGTTTGCCTTCCTCTACAGGCAAAGTTTCATCCTCAACGTATTGATCCATGAGGATAGCTAGGGCAAAGGCAACTTCAAGATATTGCTGCCCCTGATGCTGTACAACGGGCAGGTGCTTGCCCCATCTGAGCTTTCCTTTCAAAGACATCATACGATGGGTGTCACTCCCTAGCATATCCGGGACCACATCCCGTTCTAGATACAGGGGGGAGGATCCCCAAGAGGGATACACAAAGGAAGCATCTCCTCCATGTAAAAGTCTAAGAACCCCGCATAACGGGTGCATTTTGCATATTAGTGATGAGGTCTAGGCGCTGACATAGCAAGGGCTGCAATAGGTCGAAGGGCACTTGCAGAATTTGCTCTCCGTCTTGATACCATGCAAGAAGGTCGGTGGCTGCCATGGCACTAGAAGGGAGGAGGAAGCAAGAAGAAACAGAGATGACAAATGAAATGAAACTTTGAAGATCCTTTTTAACCCTTTTTATTATGCTGACGTCAGCATTTTCGTATTTAACACAAAAAGTTTTTATTAAATCTCAAAAAGAAAATTATTTACAATGCGAAAACTCAGCAAAATATGCTAAGGATGCTCCCCCCGAATCCTGCGGGCGAGGGCTAAATCCTTAGGCATAATGGTGACCCTCTTTGCGTGGATTGCGCAAAGATTGACATCACCAAAAAGTGCCACTAGATAGGCCTCCCATGACCTCTTGGAGTGCCAAAATGGCAAAAGTGGAGGCGGAGGTCGGTCTTGAACTCTGGGCAATCTCAGGACCAACCTCTGAAAGGGGAGCTTCCGTATCGAAGTTGGGTTGACCACTGAAACTTACGGATCTCCCGTAAGGCGACAGTGCCGGGGCGGTACCGGTGGGGTTTCCTCTGTGGAGCAGGGTTAGGAGGCGGCCCTCTTTTTGTAGGTACAGTCTTAGCCCCAACGGTAGTCGGGGCGCATCCGCAGCTCCTCCGGTGGAGCTTCAGCGTTCTTGCCAAAAGCCAAGCGGTCTTTAGCTTTTCTTTGTATTGATTTTTGGGACTTAGAGGACTCGGCCTTCCTCCACCGTGTTTCCACGGTCGTATACCCTGTTGGGGTTGGGCCACCCCCCCCTCGGATGCTCCTTCCCCTTGCGGGTTCGACTGGTCTTGCCGAGCCTTCTCCTCCTTCTCCCTTTGGAGCCTCTCCTATTCTTCCCGGAACTCCTGGGCTCTCCTAAGATCTTCTTCAACCTGAGCGTAATGTTGTGCTATGCTGCGGCGAAGAAGTTCAGCGTGGTACCGGTTGGGCCGCTGACTCATATCAATCTGGATGGTTATCAAATAATCAATGCTGATATCAGGGATCTGCCCCCATATGAAGCTGCGGGAATCCTCATCCCATCGGTATGGGGGAATCTCGATGGCCTTGCCATCTATAACGACGACGCCATCCCCAAGATACCGGTACTCCCTACCCCGAGCCGCGGTGTTGGCCCGTTCTATCTCTCGGCGGTCATCCTCCCTGGCCAAGTTTCTGATGCGATCGGCCTCATCCCTTATGTCCCCCTCCTTGGTGTGTCCTTCACATTCGGGAGGGTAGAACTTAATCAGCATCATGACCAAGTCAGGTTGCTCGGCCATGGTGTAAGGAAGTTGGCGGAGGTTCAGTCGGATCAGAAACGGCTCCGAGAAGTGGTAGATGGGATAGGGGATCCTGTTGTTGTTCTCGAACCGGTTCACCAACTCGTCCAGAAGGATGTCGATGAAGGCCGGGTCGGTAGCCATGTCTTGCCGAGGCGATCAAAGCGTAAATCTACGCTATGGTGAGGGTCGTTGGGTCTCACGGTACTCTTGGTGTTCCCAGCCATGGCTACCGCATCTAAAGGAGGGCGGTAAAGAAACTACGGCTAGGAAGCGTAATGAAGGCGCTAGGGTTAGGGAGGAACAAAAGGCTAAAAAAGTGGTCGGATCGTGGCGTGCGATGGCGGGGCGTCGATTCAATGGCGAAGCGCTGAAGGCAAAAGGCGGAATAGAAAAAACTTTAATGGCCAGTCAACTTTTGAAATTTTAAAATTTTTCTTATTAACTTTTTATTTCTTTATTAAAAAGATATTTATCTGGCGAAATCGCCCGGACATCTGAAGCGCACACCATTTGCATTCTACGCGCTCCCACCGCGCGGCGGGTCGACGAAAGCAAGCGGCGCCGGGTTGACTTTCGGACCGCATTGACTCAAGGACGGTGCGGTCGGCCCGGCTGCATTTTTGGCTCTCCCACCTCGACTACAAGGCGATAAAATTCAAGCGGCGCCCGAGTTGACTTTCGGGCCTTCCTTTGACCATTTCTTCGCCAGCGACGACTGTCCTAGGGTATTTGGGGTATGCCCGATCCAATGGAACCACTTTTTCCTTCATTTAAACTACCTACAAAAATTTATAATTCTTCCAAACTCGGGGCCTCCAGTCGCCCTAACTTCTTTAAAGCTACAATTTCTTACTTTAACCTAACACAAAACCAAACATCAAAGAGGACTAACAACACACTAACTTAGCCTCCTCCTAACTACCGAACTAACGAGTTAGTGTTTGGTCAGTGCTATGATTTCGAGCAACCGAAATCATGGCTCGATAATCTGTATCAGGACTCCCTCGAATATATGCACGACCCCCAGAGGTATATATGCGAGGACTTCCCCTCCCATGGCGACCATCTCGCCATGAGCAGGGCCCTCCGTCTGACCCGGGCCATCTACGTAGAGATGCTCGAGTGAAGGTCACGGAGGTGTCATTCGGCCCACGCCTTCGATGGGCTCCTACGTCGCGGAAGCATGAATACAAGGGTTAGCACACAACATAATATATATATATATAAATAACCACCACGAAGGGTGGCGCATCCATCCAAATACCAACGGCAAAGAATATGCATCTAAAACTAAGAAAACACCCCAAACCTCAGGGTCTACCCCGGCTCAGACTCCAGTGAGGATCGACTGACGGCTGGGCCTCAAGAGATCAGCAGACCGAGTCTTGGCATGGCGTTGGCTGGCATAGAACATCTGCCCCTCCTGTGCACACTTTGCAGATGGGTCGATTCACGCTATGGCTTCGCTATAGCCCTCCGGAGACGCAGACTCAAGGTATCACCCTTTTTGAGCCTACTCCAGGGTTCATGACGCCCTGGTCCGATGAGGCAGGCCAGGGAAGCGTGCCCTTCCAAGATCACAGTGGTTCCATGTGTGAGCTAGAGAATACGTGCCGCATCAGCGACCCCCGCATCCGTACCCAACTTACTCACCCTAAATCTACTCAAAGTGCAAGATGCTCCATAACGGATCCACACCTCTACACCCGTGGAGTGTCGGGACACATACCCGCCCCCACGTGACCAGCTAGCCAGGCCTAGCCCTTTGTAGGAGTCTCGGGGAGCCTTTATGTTCGTGCAAGACCCCACCCCCACTTCACCACTGTGTCCCTTATCTGGTGCTAAGCCAGACCATAGCATCTACGACCCGGTCTCTTGTACACAGGCCGCATCCATTCTTTCAACCGCCAATCCTTTCTTCCTTCTAGCGCCATGCTGCCCGGCCTCGTCCCGCTCCATCCGCCGGGACTCGCCGCCTCCGAGGCTAAGAGGCGATAAAAATTGATAAAGAAATCCATTCCCCCCCTCCGCAGATGCCGGCCTCCGCTGCTCTCACGCACCACGGTCAGGATAATTATGAGGAGTTATTTCTTCGTGGGGCAAGCAGCAGGAAAAGATTATCTCGAGCACCAGCACCAAGACCAGTTCGAAGTCCCCCATACTCCCCTTGATTCGGATGAGGAGATGGAGAACGAGATTGAGAAAGAAGAAGAAATGGAGGAAGCGGATGAAGAATGGCGGGAAGAATTAGAAGAAGAAAAAGCGGATGATTATGGACACCCTCTCCTCCTGATGATGAAGTTGTTCTTTGAAGCCATCCTTGAGGAGATGGCGGATGAAAGCTCGAGGAGGAAGAAGAGGAGGAGGTAGAGGGCTGAACTTTTTTTGTTTTGTTATTTAGTTTTTGGTTGGAAGAGCGAGCTGGGCATCTCCAAAAAAGGCCTCAAATGAGGATTGTGAATGGAGCTAGGCATCTCCTTAAACCGCCTAGAACTTCGTAATTTTGTAACACGTAGCTGGGCAACTCTAATAAAAGGCCTTATGTAAAAATTTTTCAATGGCAATACAAGGATTTACCGACCGCAATATGTTTCTTTAGTTTCTACTCTAACTTGAAAGCGTAATCTGTAATTTTTCGCAGGTCGTTTTGAATTCGCAACTCTAATAAAAGGCCTTATGTAAAATTTTCAATGGCAATACAAGGATTAATGACTGCAATATGTTTCTTTAGTGTCAACTCTATTTTGAAAGCATAACTGTAATTTCTTCAGAAGCTGTTTTGAATTCTGGCTCTTTCATTCTTAGTTTTGAGTTTTGAAGTGAGATCACGCCAGTTGAGAAATATGTTTGTGTGCAAAATGTTTAAATTGTCAAGCGATCCAAGATTACTACGCTTTGTGAATTGCATACAAGAATTAGCTTTATGCGATTCACGCCAGCGCAGTATTGACCCGCACAATGTAAACATTTTGCACAATAAACATATTTCACGCTCGGGCGTGATTTCACTTCAACTCTCTCAATTTAAAAAATACAAGCACTTTTCTCAAGAAATTCTGATCGCTTTTAAAGTACAATACAGGATACACGCATGGCATTTAAATTACAAGTGAATGGTATTAGCTCATGGCGCGAAATCACTAATTTATTTTTTCAATGAATTCGCGCCTGGCGCGTATTCAACTGAACATATGCCTGGCGCGTATTCAACTGAAGTTCCTCCTGTGCCAGCATAGGCTACAAGCATAAGCTTATTCAATGAGTAGTGCCGTGCTATGGAGGGGCTTGAAATGGAGAATGCTAAGCTGATAATTAGAGTTGCGCACCTGGCCATTTTGGGTAATATCCCAATATTTTGCACCATCTTATTTGCCAGAATCTTGTATGCCAGTTTATCTTTTTTCAACAGCATTTGAGACTATTGTGCCAGCATTTGAGACTACTGAGGAACAACACACAGATGAATAACACATAGATAAATAACACACAGATGTAATTAAAAGAATGTAAAGAATGCCATCCATGTAAAGAATATCTCATCCATGTAAAGAAAACAATGTTTTTTGAATTCCTGAATGCTCTGGTCTGCAGGCCTTATAGTTTTGCAATATTGAATGAATGGTCTGGCATGGAAGCCTTTTAATTTCATACATATGACAGAATCAGCTTGTGCATTTTAGTATGAGCACTCAATCTTCCTCTATGTCTTCTAAGTAAATGAAACTCACCTTCTTTAAGCGAATTACTGGCCATGCAACAAAGGTTCCGATGCTTTCACCCACTGTGTCTCCATCAGGATGCCTTCTGGGTAATGCTTCGTCGTTGAAATGGCAACTGGTTACTAGAATCTTCACATGATCATTTCAAGAGGAACTCCATGGCGGATTGCTTCCGGATCGACCGATTCTATCTTGCAATTTCCCACCCTCCTCTTCAAATTGTCATCGATGTAGCATTCTTCTCCAATTTGTTCAATGTCGCAAGATCGTGGGATTAATTTGGAGCTTGGGTTCGGAAGAGTAGATGAACTTACATAAAAATTTCGACATCGCCAGCGCCCGGCTTCTTCCCAGTTCTTCGAGTTCTTTCGAAGTTCTTCCCTGTTCTTCCCAGTTCTTCGAAGTTCGAATGACAAGAAAGGTGGCGGCAAGATTAGGTGGTAGTTTCAAATTATCCGTTAATTGTACCGCTTTTAGCCGTTGAGTGAAATCTAATTATGGGATTTGACAATACGGGCGGTCGAGAGCCATTTCTTTCGCTGGCCAGACGATCACGCCCCGGCCCATTAGGCCCAAGCGTAAGATTGCTAACCGTCGATTAAAAGTCGATCCGTGAAATTTAAATATCCGCTCCCTTCTATCGGACCGTCGATTAAAAGTCGATCCGCGATATTTTAATAACCGCTCGCTTCTATCGGACCGTCGATGAAAAGTCGATCCGAATGAAACCCGTCGATCGAAAGCCGACCTAATCGCCTTATGGAAATCTATATAAGTTTTTGAATTCCATTTCTTGCTTTTTGATTGTCGACTTGCTCCGAGACGCCAAGAACCCGAGGCCGGGAACTCAAGAACTCGAGGCGCTCAAGATCATCGCGAAGATGCCGCCCAAAGGTCGTGCTGCTCCAAACTCAGGCCGGGCCGCGAGAGAAGATGCTCAAGGTCAGTATTGTCATCATTCTGTGTGTTATTCATTCATTGTTCATTGCTCTGTATTTACTGTATTTGCTCTGTATCTTCTGCCTATGCTCCTGTCTATTATTTCTGTAGCAGTGACTTAAATTTCTATAGCTGCTGACACTCCTGTCTATCATTTCTTTAGCTGCTCATTTCTGCTGTGACTTGTATTTGCATCTGCATAATAAATGTCCTTCCTGTGTTAAATTGTCCTGCTCGTGATTAACTGTTATGTCTATAATTTGTAAAGTAGTATGACCGTGTTTAGTTGGCCTGCCTTCGACTGTGTGGTCGGCACGCCTTATGAGTGCATGTCCAGAATCGGGACCGGTGATGCCATTCGCGGCTTTAGCCCGCCGAATTGATGACCCACCAAGTCGCTTTATGAGGGAAGAAGAGACAAAACCGAATGACTGCTCCTACACCTCCTCCTAAGAAAGCAAGAGGTTCTGAAGATACTCCAAATGAGCTCCAGCTCCACGTAAGAAGGGAAAGCCCAATGAGGACGCAAAGATCCTATGCATTGTCGATGGATGATAGCGGATCCATTATCGAAAGGCAACCGCATCCTCCATGCCCCGAGGAGAAGATGGATGACAAAGGCAGAGTGGTATGTTGATGTAGGCAAAACAAATGGTAAAGGTGGATCTTGTGTTACACTCCAGAAAGAAAGAGACCGATCTTATGAAGAAACAAGGTATTCTTATCACTTGTGAGGAGCGGGGATGACATCTGTTGTCAACTCCTAGTGGAGGTTGTGAAGAACCACAAGAAAGATCTCGTCATATTTACACATGCGAGCAACCGCTTTCAAAGATGGTGCGATGAAGAAGGACGTGAGGCCGAGTCATGTTTCAAATACGGATGGCCTCAAAATACTGTCCTCACTCCAGTTTCTATTAGTGAAGGGGTGTATGCGAAGTGAGGAGAGCTTTATGAGGACATTCTCCAAGTTACTACCTAGAGAAGATGAAGCATCAAAATGATATCGGGGATGTCACGAAGATTCTTTGGACTTAGGAAAGGACATCCCCGTAGCTTGATTGATGGCATTTTGGCAGAAAATGACTCTTAAAAGAAATTGCATTTGGAGGCAATGAGTAGGCTAGTCAAGTATGCAGACAACTACCCACTTGGCCAATCTTTTACACATCCCATCTATGTTGACCGTCTGGTGAGATCACATAAGTCAAGTCTTGTTAGCAGGAGGTATGACCCTGAGCATGCAAGAGAAATATTGAGGGCGATGGTGAGGAATCCAGGCCAAGTTCCTATGCCGGCTGACGTGCTTCCTTGGGATAAGAAAAAGGATGCTCCACTCCAGTGGACAACACTAGAAGAGCTAACAGTGGAGAATGCTTCCTTATAATTGACGGACAACATTCTATTGAGGCACAACGGTCCCTATCCAACCAGGCTAAGCAAACTGGACAAACAATGTATCTGCTACATCACAACCCGTGAGGAGGTGTGCGGTTTCTAAGCCCCCATACCCCTACTTGGCAGAGGACCGCGTAGATTAGTGCAACATTGAACGAAATGGCGAAGTCTTTCTTTATAAAAGGTTAGTATATTTGGTGGAATAGAGTCAGATATATCAAGTAGCAATAACGGTAGTAGAATAGGTCAAAGCGTGTGTCAAAGGCGTGCCAATGGCGCGCGCGTGAATTCATTCCGCCAATTGGCTACCTGGTATTCGTCCGCGAATCCGTCGGCATGAATACACGCCACGCGCGAATTCGCCAATGCCGTATCTTGCATTTTCGTGATGACGCCAGGCGCGAATCGCAGTGCCTTGCCAACCCGCGCCTGGCGCGGTATTCATCTTGCCCTATTCGCGGGACGAATACGCCAGGCGCTGAATTCGCGATGGCGTTGTATTCATCTTTATTCGCTGGCGTGTATTCGCCCGTAATTGTCGCAAGATGAATACACGCCAGCGCCAATTGGCAACGCATCTGCCGGATCAAAATGTAAGATATTGGTATTTCAGCGTGCGTGTATTCATACCGACAATTCAGCGACGTAATACACGCCCGGCCGCGAATTGGCAAAGATGAATACACGCCACGCCAATTGGTATGGCCGCTTTGGCGTTTCTTGATTATCCCGCTTGCTTGATCTAAAAGCGGTTAACTTTTGTATGCCCTGCTCATATTGGCTGACATGCTTTCCTTACACGTGCAACCCTTACGTGGAACAACTCCGTCATGCCCGCCAGCAATGGATAGAATATGGAAGACCCCTGCAAACAAAATACAAAAAAACAGGGAAAAAAACTGCGGGAGGAAGCGGCGAGACGTCTCAAGTAGCTTCGGAGGTCCTGCCAGATGCCTACAAGATCGTCTTCGCTAAGGGCGAAGTGCCGGGCGAAGTGGAACGGTTACGGGATGCTTATGCTCGTAAAGCAGCTACCGGACCCAATGGGACGAGTGCCTCCTCAAGATACTTCAATATTTCATCTCAAGACTACCGAGATGAGGAAAGTACAGGGCCTCCAAGATGATGAAATCATTTGGTTGTTAAATCAATGCATAAACAAAGAAGTTTTGTACAAGAAGGCTTCTTCAGTTAAGGACAAAATGTCCTTCATTGATTGTTGCACTCATATAAAGAACATGCGAGTTATGAAGGTAGCAGTTGGTGAAGAACTTGAAGCTTATCGGTGATGTAACATTGTCTGAAGTCGGCCTGCTAGACAAGTATGGCGTGTCTGCTGATGACATCAAGAAATACGTCTTTTGGTCGAAGGAATTTCTGCAAAACATGAAATCAAAGAACCAACAGCACACCTCAAAGCTATCTGTGTGATGGCTGAGCTGAGAAGAAAGGTTGTCGATCTGAAGATGTTGGTGGTGACTTACGTGACTCCAATACCTGGTCTCACCGGCTATAAAGGTCTCCTACCCGATACAACAATAAGCCCTCATAATATTTCTCTGTTTTGTATTGGATAGCGACTGCAAAAGGAGAGAAGGGGATGACTCAACAGAGTAGTCCCAGTTTTTAGTAGGCGCATAGGCTTAACAACTCGCTCTTTACTATTGTCATCATATGTCCCCCAGGAGAGCCTCATATGCATGCTTTGGTGGCTTCATACGACTTGGAATGCCTAAAGGTCGTTAGGGAAGGCTCTCTTCTCTTTGAGACAAAGGATATTGATTTGAGGATGCAGTATAAAAGCGCTTGTATAATCTTCATAATGATATCCCTTGTGCCAGATGACGACTATGAGGTAGCTAAGAGCAAAGGGGCATCGGATAAAGGTGCATGGCAGTGTTTTCTTTTGGATGAACCCAACTTGAAAAATGTCTTCTACAAAGCAGATGATGAGGATGAAGCAAATGAATGCGAGGAATTTGATGTTCCTAACCTCTACCGCAAAGACATCACTCTGGAATTGCTGACAAAAGAAAAGGGACCCTTGAATAAACATGGGTTTGCAATCAATCTGGCAAGCTATCTTGTTGAGGCATTTGCACCACTTGATACCACTTGCTGTGAATTGCATGTTGGAGGGTATATTGGTAGAGAGGCCCTGAAGACATCAAGAAGATGTTTAAGTTTAGATCAACGATGACCAGATCCGTGGATTTCCTTGAAGTGTTTTTCGAAAAGGTACTAGCCACGGCTGATTGGGGTCCTGTCAAAGATAAAAACCCGTTGGCTTTGGTACCTTACGAAGGGCAGAAGCAGAATACTAGTTCACAAAAGCCTTCGAGTGCAACTCCAGAATGTTCAAAAAGCAATGCAACCCCCGAGGAGAAGGCCGAAATGCTAGAGCTGAGCGGGAACGTGAGACCATGGAGAAAAATTTACGTCCATGCTTGATAACATTCCAAGTGGTAATGTCCGGCTTGGGGTACGCGTCGCGGCGGTTCTCGATACCAGCCAGGATGATCATGCAAGCTCGGATGCAACCAGCGAGGTTAGGAATCAAACCCCCGTGGTAGCTTTCATAGAAGAGAACGCGGTCCGAACTTAGCGATTGGCATGTTCATGCTTCCGATGTAAGCATCGGGGAGTGAAGTAGACGCTAAGATCTGCCGGATGGATGGCGACGATGAAAGGTAATTCACGCCAGGCGCCGATATGTAGCTTTGTTATGAAGGATAAAACGCGCTTGGCGTGTATTATTGAGTAACACTTTTGCATGGCTAACTCTTTGTTTTCCATGGTTCAGGGCTCCACCTGCTTGTGACAAAATCATTGTCTTCGATCTGAATGGTGTCCTGTGTAAAACGTTTCCTAAGAAGCTTATTAACTTAGTGATGACTTGAGCAAGTCCCTCTAGAATCGAATACTAAGTGGATATATCCTCGGCCCACACTTAGAAGATATGATGAATGAGGCATTCAGATTGTTTCGAGTTGCCATCTGGTCCTCAATGGAACGCAGAAATGTTGATGAAGTACTTAGGGTGTTACCAGGCATGAATCGAGACTTTGTGACGATTTGGGACCAAAGTAAGTGTATAAAGTTTCCACATCCAAGAGATCTGGATGGCAAACCGGGTCTTCGTGAAACATCTTGGTACTATGATGGATCAGCTTGGCATTCAAAAGAAAGAGGACATCATAATAGTAGATGATGATGCTCTTAAGTGCTTTTATAATCAAGGTCGGGGCTCTAAATCCACCAACTTATACTCCATAAGATTACTCAACGGATGAGTTTCTAGTACTATTCATGTCCATCATGAGTGGCTTGGCTTACGGTAAAAAACAAGATCGATGTTGTCAAAACGCATCGAGAACTAGATGGGACTAAGGAGATGGATCCCTATCTTGAGAGTTATTTGACAAAGAAAGGACTAGTCCCTCCATGATGTAATCTTCATATCAAGTGAATACAATGTAAAAAGTGTTCTCTGTATATTGATGTGTTGTTATCTACAAATGCTAATCAAACACCACATTCTTCTCACTAAAACAAGAAAATGTTAAACCACCCACTACTACAATGCAAAAATTTGCAACAATGCAAAACAGCATGTCACACAACAAAACACTATATTGAGAAAAGGGTATGCAAAAGTGGCGTGCTTTTGGAACAGACATAAATCCAATTTAAATGAATGATGGTTAGTGTGTCTTTGATCAATATGATCTTCACACACTTCTTATCTGCATAGTCTATACTAGCTTGACATCCACCATCAGCTGCGCAAGAGGGTCCTCTATAGTTTAATAGATCTTGGCAGAAGATTGAATTGTAGTTTACTTGATAACTATCCATGTTATCGCAGTCCCTTATCTAAAGTAAGTTTCAGGTAGGTATTTCTAGGTCTAACCCAAACATCAATAAAATGAAGGGAAGAGATACTTCCTAAGAAGGTTCTTTTTGAATGATAGTTCCATTGACCAACAAATTTGAATTGAAATTCAAGTGATACTTATTTGGAGATAGTCATAACTCTAATGAGAAAGATATGGCAAACAAGAGATGATATATTTAGCAAAATTTGAACTTATTCAAATCTAATAGATGTGTTTCAAGGATGCCATGATAAGACTATATATATTTTTAAATTTATTGATAGATAGCACTTCAAGGATACCATTAAAGAATATATGTATTATTTTCTTGATTGTTATCATATTTATAGATTTTAATTATATAAGTTTATATTTAAATCAAAATTATAATGGTTATCAAAGAATAAAATTGTTTTTAAAACTAATTTTCACTTGAATCTATTTAGAATTAGACATTTCAAGAACATAAAATTTCAATTTTAAGTGATTTAACAAATTTAAAATTTGGCAATCATGATAATTTCTAAATAAAATCTGATGGTTTGATAAGGGATTGACTTAAAACTATTTTAACAATTTCAAACAAATATTTATACTTTTGAAAATACTTTAAGAAAAGTTTTAAGTTGAGTTTATTATTGATTAGTTTTCAATATATTTTATTTCATTAATAATAAACTATTCAAGAGTTATTATTAAAACATAAACGTATTCAATTTCAATCTAAAATTATCTTCTTAAAATATGTTAAAAAAAATAATATTTCAATCACACAGAGTTTATGAGAATTTAATTCTAAATAGATTAAAGTGAATACTGGTTGAGAAAGCAATTTTATATGTGGCTAAAATAATATTTATCGTTTTAATAATTTGTTTAATTCATCTTTAAATCAAAAGTGTGATGAAAACTAAAGTATAAAATTGCTTTCCATGGCCAAAAGTAGCAAGTGATGAATCCTCTGAATAATCAAATGTTAGTGTGTCTTTGATCAATATGATCTTCACACTCTTCTTATCTGCATAGTCTATTCCATCATCAGCTGCGCAAGAGGGACCTTTATAGTTTAATAGATCTTAGCAGAAGATTGAATTGTAGTTTACTTGATAGTTATCCATGTTATCGCAGTCCCTGTATCTAAAGTAAGTTTCAGGTGGGTATTTCTAGGTCTAACCCACACCAAAGGGATCAATCTGTGATGGGATAAGTCCCCCTTATCTACTGGTCTAGCCCCGCCACCCACAACCAGGCGGGCTCCTGTGCACGAGCCGCATTAATTGGGAATTAATGAGGCTATCTAGGATCATCTGCTATAGAGGCTTTTAGGGTCTCTACCCCCTTTCCCAATACATAAGGGAGGGTGCCCGTCAACGGTGATACGTCCCTTATGGGGCGGCCCTACTTTGGTTTAATCCAACGGTTGTGATTCATCTATTTAAAATCCCTAAAATTCCCGCCTTTTTTGCCTTTTCTTTGAACCCACCTAACCTTTTTTATAGAAGGCAAAATTCCCACGCACATGCCTCATTTGACTAGATTGACCAAGAGCTTTAAAACAAGTACTCACACGTGTCATTTGGAGCACGTTTGCTATATGCACCATTGTGGGCACGTTGGTGCACCATCAGGGGCAGAAAGGTCCCTCCATTTGGGGCCTCGTTACTCACTTATTAGGGCACCGGAGTGGGCGTTTTTAGGGTCATATGAAAGCCCCATTCTCAGGGCACCCAATGAACCATCGTTCACTCTCATCCGAGCCCTGGAGGGCCATCAACGATCCATTTTGCCCACTGGTGAACCGTAGGTGGGCACCCTCCCTTAGCAGAGCATAGAGTGAAATCACCAGCATCATCACAGAACTGAAATGTAGAATAACATCTAATCTATCTACCTAAACATCCAGAGTTAGGTTTCTTTATTAGAGCTTGTGATCTCAGAATTTATAAGGCCTCTAAGGCTGAACTAACATGCTAAATCGGCTCATTGCCGGGCAAAAAGGCGGCTTTGCACAACAGAATAACCATTTACCTGATCCCTGACTTGTTCCAGCTCCTAAGAAGGTTCTTTTCGAGTGATAATTCCATTGACCAACAAATTTGAATTGAAATTCAAGTGATACTTATTTGCAGACAGTCATAACTCTAATAAGAAAGAGATGGCAAACAAGAGATAATATATTTAGCAAAATTTGGACTTATTCAAATCTAATAGATGTGCTTCAACGATACCATGATAAGATTATATATATTTTTTAATTTCTTGATAGATAGCAGTTCAAGGATACCATTAAAGAATATATATATTATTTTCGTATTATTTTCTTGATTGTTATCATATTTATAGATTTTAATTATATAAGTTTATCTTTAAATCAAAACTATAATGGTTATCAAAGAATAAAATTGTTTTCTAAACTAATTTTCACTTGAATCTATTTGGAATTAGGCATTTCAAGGATATAAAATTTCAATTTTAAGTGATTTAACAAATTTAAAATCTGGCAATCATGATAATTTCTAAATAAAATCTGATGGTTTGATAAGCGATTGACTTAAAACTATTTTAACAATTTCAAACAAATATTTATACTTTTGAAAATACTTTAAGAAAAGTTTTAAATTGAGTTTATTATTGATTAGTTTTCAATATATTTTATTTCATTAACAATAAACTATTCAAGAGTTATTATTAAAACATAAACGTATTCAATTTCAATCTAAAATTATCTTCTTAAAATATGTTAAAAAGTTAATATTTTAATCACACAGAGTTTATGAGAATTTAATTCTAAATAGATTAAAGTGAATACTGGTTGAGAAAGCAATTTTATAGGTGGCTAAAAAAATATTTGTCGTTTTAATAATTTGTTTAATTTATCTTTAAATCAAAAGTATGATGAAAACTAAAGTATAAAATTGCTTTCCATGGTCAAATGCAGCAAGTGATGAATCCTTTGAATAATCAAATGTTAGTGTGTCTTTGATGAATATGATCTTCACACTCTTCTTATCTGCATAGTCTATACTAGCTTGACATCCACCGTCAGTTGCGCAAGAGGGACCTCTATAGTTTAATAGATCTTGACAGAAGATTGAATTGTAGTTTACTTGATAGCTATCTATGTTATCGCAGTCCCTGTATCTAAAGTAAGTTTCAGGTGGGTATTTCTAGGTCTAGCCCACACCAGAGGGATCAATCTGTGATGGGACAAGTCTCCGTTATCCACTGGTCTAGCCCCGCCACCCACAACCAGGCGGGCTCCTGTGCACGGGCCGCATTAACTGGGAATTAATGAGGCTATCTAGGATCATCTGCGACAGAGGCTTTTAGGGTCTCTACCCCCCTTTCCAATACATAGCAGAGCAAGAGTGGAATCACCAGCATCATCAAAGAACTGAAACGTAGAATAACATCTAATCTATCTACCTAAACATCCAGAGTTAGGTTCCTTTGTTAGAGCTTGTGATCTCGGAATCTATAAGGCCTCTAAGGCTGAACTAACATGCTAAATCAGCTCATTGCCGGGCAAAAAGGCAGCTTTACACAACAAAATAACTATTTACCTGATCCCTGACTTGCTCCAGCTCCTAAGAAGGTTCTTTTCGAGTGATAGTTCCATTGACCAACAAATTTGAATTGAAATTCAAGTCATACTTATTTGCAAACAGTCATAACTCTAATGAGAAAGAGATGGCAAACAAGAGATGATATATTTAGCAAAATTTGGACTTATTCAAATATAATAGATGTGCTTCAAGGATACCATGATAAGATTATATATATTTTTAATTTGTTGATAGATAGCACTTCAAGGATACCATTAAAGAATATATGTATTATTTCCTTGATTGTTATCATATTTATAGATTTTAATTATATAAGTTTATCTTTAAATCAAAACTATAATGGATATCAAAGAATAAAATTGTTTTCCAAACTAATTTTCACTTGAATCTATTGCCCGGAGCGCGGAGGTCCCCTTGACAGGCCAGAAAAAATCCCAAGGGGACTTTGGCATAACGGAAAGATAGGTTAGCTAGCATTCTGCCACGTCATCAGTGCCAAGTCACCATATAAAAGTGTTACTGTGACAATTTCCTTTCCTTTCTTCTTCCGTGTCCGGCCATCTCCAGCTGTGGGCACCTCCGCCTTTGGTGCTGCTTCAACATAGCGCTCTAAGACCTTGAAGTCGTATTTAATTAAAGTGGGACTCATTCCATTCCCATTTTTTTTCGGAACCCTGTTAATTTACATAAAAAGAAGCACCTCGACCCGAAAACTATCATTAATTGAATTTTTTTGAATAAAACTCGCATTCGGCTTTCTTTGCAGATTTTCCACAGTTAGCGAAGTCGAGAACAAGAACAATGCAATGAAACAAAGGAAATTCATTAAAGATTGAAACCAAAGAACTAGTTGAAAAAGAATTTTTATTAATAAATGGAATAGGTACAATGTATTTTACATCGGACCCTTGAGAGACCATGGCGGTCTTCTTTGTCACTCTGATTACATCATCTTGGTAGGTGGTCCACCTTAGGGGGATTAACTAGCGGGGCTTCTTCACGCTTATTTGTAAGCCTTGGGGCAATCGAAGAGTGTGGAATGCCTCACGTGGAGGTGCCTCACGGAGCTACCCGGCCCGACTTTGTCCACCCGACTTCTCCACTTTCGCCTCCATGACCTTTCATCGAATATGCTCCTTCCCCAACCTCCGTGGATGTTATGCAATGCTTGCAAGATGCTTTGAGCTTCTGGACTTTCTCTTTGTTCTTCGCTTTGTTCTTTATCCCCGGGGTGTAGCGAGCAACCTCTCGGGTCGCGAGCAACCTTATCCGGAAGGCAGGGCAAAGAGTGTAAGCGTGACCGGGTGCGTGCGAAACGGTATTTCTTTAACTTCGCCTTTGGCCGGGATGCGTGCCGCCTCGGCGGTCCTCGTGATGCCACGGCGGGATGCGTGCTTCGTGTCGGATCGTGCTCGAACCACACGGAGCAAGGAGAGTATGATTAACAATTACGGTGCCATTAGTCAAAGCGAAGAAAGAATGTTGAAATCAAATTACAATGGAGGACATTCATTCCATACAACCGCATCCAATGGCGTGGGAAGTAGTGTCTTTCGACTTCGCGAGTCGAGAAAGGCCCATAAAAGTGAAAGTACAACCATTCTCATTAGAATATGGTTGCATCCAATCACCTGCGGAAGCATACAAATGGTTTTTAATCAGCGAGACAAGCGGTGCCTTTCGACTCGCGAAGTCGAGAAAGGCGTGAAACGCAATGTACAAGCATTATCATAATAGTTTGTGGCTGCATCCGGTCACACAATCAAACATACAAATGGTCTCATGAGCGGGACAAGCATGCCTTTCTCGACTCGTGAGTCGAGAAAGGCAATAAAACTCAATATACAAGTATATTCATTACAAAATGTTCAATACATGTGTTCACGTGTGTTTACAATATTCACACAATTTGACTATCTCAAAGCGAGGTCACTCTTCTTGTTCACCAAAATATTTGTCGTCCATAGCTTTCATGATCGCCTTGCTCTCGGATGGGGTCCGTGAGGCTCGGATAGTTCGGAAGCACATCGGCGACAAGAATGGCAAAGCGGGATTACGCCAAGGCGAGGACACGATCCGAAGGACAACCACCTATCCGTCTCATATTCTTGGTCGATATGGCTTAGCAATGATTGTATTTTGCGGCGTTATGATAGCACTTGTAGGCGGAGTCGTCTATGATCGGCCGTGTTGTGTTTGCCATAGTCACGGAATTGCTCATAAACCTGTCCCAGCCTTTTCACCATTATAGGCTTCCCTTTGTGATGTTTGGATCGAGGTCCGAACACATGCTTTCGACCCTTTCGCTTCCCCAAAGCGAACTTGAACTTCAAAACTGAAATGCCGAGAACACCAAGAACATTGACAATATTTTTCTTTGCCATACAAGACCATATGCCCACCGAATCCCCGTTCAATGCACCATTCAATAATTTCCTTAGCTCTAGGCCTCGGATACACTATTTTATGCTCCGTTCTGGTGGGGATCTGCGAGGTGTTAATCTCGGGGCGTCTTTATCGTGGTATACTGCAGCTAATACTCCATTGACGTCAAATATTCCTTGTAAAATCAAAGTCATGGTATTCATTAGATGCAACGTTGCGAGAACTCCGTGATGCCTTCTTCTAACGCCACTTATTTGTCGCTTTTGGGACTGTGGCATAATCCTTGCGTCCCCGCATTTTAGAACTCCTAGTCTTCCTTAGCGGGATTATTTCCATCAAGGTTACGCCTTGCAGGTCAAGCGTTTCTTTGTCCGTGAGGCCCTGTATCCTCTTCATGAACTGCTTGTCAAACAACTTGGGGTCCGGCACGGATGGAAATTCTCCATTCTTTGTCCTTGACTTGCCCTCTTGTCCATTGAGCCCATATGTCGGTCATTTCTCGGACCGCCTCGGTGCTAAGAATGAGGTCATATTGGTGCGAGAGAGACTCCACGCCTTTCCTTGGTGTTCTCTTCTTCTTCTCCTCTTCTTCCTCTCCCTCATCATCTTCTGTCCCTCAGTGAGAACATATGCATAGTTTCTCAAAGGTCTTCCACTTATCAGGGGAGCCTGTTTTTCCTTTAGGGCCGAGGACAACCCAATGCTTTCCTTTGTTGCCCTGGCGTGTATGATCAACGGTGGGGATAAGGGCTGCATTGATCAATGCACCAATGTCGAGCATGAAAGCATCTACAAAACACGCAATAAGCGGTAAATAGTAGCCCGGGTTTTTCGATTTCGCGGTCGAAGAAAGTCCCATGAACGTCTAATTTTCTTTTACTTATGCGGGTTTTTCGACTCGCGATGAAAGCTCTCATCTTTGATTTTTACGTATTTACCACGGCTTTTCGACTTCGCGAGTCGAAACCCCGATGATGTCGGGGAAAATGTTAGGATGGTAGGGCTTTCTCGACTCGGCGATCGTGAAAGTCCCTTTGATTTTGTGTTACCACGGCTTTCTCGACTCGCGGTCGAAACCCGATGATAATCGGAAAATGTTAGGATGGTAGGGCTTTTCTTTTCGCGAAGTCGAGAATGGAAAGAAGAGTTATTTACTTTACGTGGCTGGCACTTTCCGCTATTGTGTTACATGGCGTTGGCTAATCAGCGGATTCGGTTCTTTGGCGTCTCGTAGAAAGAACTCTGCACTCTCGCTTGGCATATCTATCCTTGATCGCTGCGGCACCTCCTTCTCCGTCACGCAATACTTGCGCCCGCCCTCGCGAATGCTGAGTCTACAACCCGGCGAATTTGAGCGGCTCACCTTCCTCGGACTTCGGTGAGCGGCTCACCGGTCGTCGTTAAAAGGTATGACATCGCGGGCATTACGGGGATGTCGCACCATCGGGTTGAGAATCTCCGGCATGTGTGCTGGATTAAATTCCCCAATGGTTGAACAAGGCGGCATCTCCCAGTGCAAACCTTGAGCCGTCGATGTCGGCGGCGACTTGTGTGATATTCCCAGCGGATATCTTGAGCTAGGCGGCTCCATTTTACGTGCCCCTCTACGTGAAATCGATCGATCATCACGGATCCATTATTGGGGACTTCGTCCATATCTTCGTCTCCTTAGTCATCGATTCCTCCGGGTGTGGTGTCATCATCCCCATCTTTGTTTTTGGTGGACTTTTTGTGTATGAACCACAACTTCATTCCCCAACGTAGAGTGTTGTAGAGTCTTGACCACGGTAGAAGTGAAGCTCCCCGTATTGAACAATTTTTCCACGACTGCGGAAATCTCCATACCAAGCTCCACGGATGTTAGGGTTAGGCCTCCCTTCATCCCTTCGGATCCTTCCACCCAAGGTTTCGACAATTTAAAAGCGCCCGGCCTTTTTGGTGCCCTTAGCCTTGCTCATGGAAGAGTGAGAATAATTTGAAGCTGCTAATTTTTGGTGTGATAGAACTTACTCTTCGGCAGTCCTCGACATGTAGTGTTAAATGCTTTGAATGCGGTAGCGAGAGGCGGAGAGCACAACACCGATTTTCTTGTACTTGTCTCGGAGCTCTTCTTGTCCCTTTGGTGTAGAAAGCAGATCTTTCTCCTTCCCACTTGTCGATACCTCGACATACCACCAAGAATCTGGCTTCTTTGTTTCAAAGCTCTCGTCTCGATCCCTCGATGGCGAAGAATGGAGTTGACCGGTGATCACCGGTGAGTCAGGGTGAATCTTTGCAAGAAGAAAGGATGGATCGGTTAAGGTATTCCGACAAAGAAAAACCTCGAGCTCACACGGGGTGTTTGTCTTCTTCTTCTTCTTTGCTGGGTGGTAGAAGCATCCCCTCTGGCGCCTAAGCTTCTTGGGCGGAGTCATGTCGTAAGCCCTCTCATCCTCTTGGACCCCTGTAAATTAAGTCTCCTCCAGCGTTGTGAGTTTTAGGACTGCATGTAAAAAAGATCGGGCGTGTTCTTTAATTTGAAGTTAAGGACATGCAATCATTTATGAAAAGAAGCGGGCTAAGGGTACAAACACGGTCGGCTTTTAGCCGCCCAAACACTATTTCGAAATTTAATCACATCAAGGGACTAAGTGGCGGGCGTAGTTTATCTTCCCTGCGGCATTGGGGACCTCGAGTTGAGGAGGAGCATCGGCGTTGATAGCGACTTCGGAATGGCGCTTGACAGCGGTAAAGCTGCAAATGACGCCTTGCATATGTGTTTTCACGACCGTAGCGTCCTATTGCAAGCGATTGATTTGATCGATGAGCCGCGGACTAAGGTAGGAAGCGGAGAGGAGGCTGCCGGACACGGGAACTCTACACTGCTTGGCGCCATGGAGCGGGGATCAGCGAGAATCTTGATGATACAAGTATTAGATCGCGAATACACTCTTGAAGAGGCCAAGAGGAAGAAGCAAAGACTCTAGGTGAGGCTGCGGGATCCGTGATCTGATGGCCCAAGGAATTCTGCGTGAAGAGGTGAGTTTGAGAGATGCCTATGTTATTTGGCTTGTAGAACATGCTTGGTATGTGTTTAAATAATGGAACTGGATGATAAGCTCGGCCAGTTCATCGTTTCCTTGTCCGGCATTTTCAGCCGAGATGATTTACTCTACGGGTTGAGAGATGCTCGGCAAGGAAACAATGGATCGGGGGTAAAAACGATTCCGTTTTAGGTGTGTTTTTCATGGACTGTTTACTTGGAATGTTGTACATAGATGGAGGCTAGGACTAAGGCCGGGGAGATGCGGTTCAAATGCATCATCTTGTAGTTAGTCGGAGGGGCCTCCACCTGTCAGAACCACTCCCTCGCCAATATTCGAGGAAGATGGTTGAAGGGAGAGTGGCTCAGGGCAGGGCTAGAGGCACTTGGGACTAAAAGCAGGAGAATAGAAAGTGCAGTACTTGTAGAGAATGCAAGCCTTGGCTTCTCTCTGTGGTTTCCCTGTGGGTTAGTTGTAGAGGCCTCCACCGGTCCGAGCCCCTCCCCTTCGCAATACTCGCCCGAAGATGGTTCAAGGAGAGTGACTCGACCGGGTCGAGGCCTTTGCTACCATACATAGGAGAATTGGTGGCTAAAGGGATTCTCGACTTGCGAAGTCGAGAATGCGATGATTATCGCTGTCTACATTCTCGACTCGCAAGTCGAGAATGCCTTAACCATCCGTAACTCGGTTAGTACACACGCGAGTGCTGTTGTTGGTTAAGGCATTCCGACTTCAGGCGAAGAAATGCGCACAGCAAGCTCTATGGTTTCCCAATGCGAGAGAGTTGGCCCCGTGTCTATATTCTCGACTCGCAAGTCGAGAATGCCTTAGCCATCGAGAACTCAGGATGGTACACATGGAGTCTTAGGTTGGGTAAAGGCATTCCGGGCTTCAGGCCAGAGAATGCATACAAACAAGCTTGTGGGTTTCCACGTGGGTTGCTAAGAGTTGGCCGCATACGGTCAAAACAACTTCCCTTACGCCAATGTCCAGGAAGATAGAAGGAGAGTTGTTAAAGGAACCCAACTCTAAAGTGCTGCCCGGTGGCCCGTTTTTCGACTCACGCAGTCGGCGATAACACCAATGGTTAGTCGTAGGGGCCTCCACCAATCGAGCCCATCCCCCAATATTCCCGAAGATGGTTGAAGGAGGCGGTCTTTGATTGGGTAGAGGCCTCGCCTTCCCACCTGAGGAGAATTGGGTTGCTAAGAGTTGGCTGCAGACGGTGAAAACCACTTCCCTTCGCCAATGTGGTTAGTGTAGGGGGCCTCCACCCGGTCGAACCCGATCCTCGCCGCAATATTCGATGAGCATGGTTGAAGGAGAGTGGCTCGGACTGGGTGGAGGCACTGCGGATTTGCACAAAGAGCCATTGGCGAGGGGGTATCACATTCTCGACTCACGAAGTCGAGAGAAGGCTGCAGCGAGGGTTCTAAAGAATGTGAAGACATTGGGTATTTTGTGCAATCGAATCGCGAGTCGAGAATCCCTCAACCGACCAGCAGTCAGAGTGAACACTCCCTCTTCTCGCCTCGAAGTCGGGAAGTTCTCGACTTCGCTTGAGTCGAGAAGAAGGCCTACTTCTGGAATTTGTTGGCAAGCTGAAGCCGGTATTCCCAACTTCGCCACTCCCTTACGCATGTCTCCCCGCGATTGGATTTCTTTGTGAGTTAGAAATGGAGATTACGTGAAGCAATTCCTATTCTTAGTTCTTCTTTGGGAGAAAGACATTCCTAGTTATGTTACTGTTAATGCTACGCAATATCTTAGTTCTAACACCGGTCTCGATGATTTCTATCTCGGTTGCTTGCTACTACTCTAACCACTATTCTCACTTGTGCACCGTACAATGTATTCAATTCAACCACAAGCAAGAAAAAGATAACAAAAGCAGAAAACAATACAAAGGGAAAGCGGATAACGATTGAGATTAGTGAGATCAATGAGAAAACAGAGAAACGTGGAGAAGAGTACAGAGAGATTGGAGGAGAACAAGAGAGAAATGAGATTAAAAAGGGTATGATATTACAAAAACATACCCGGAAGATTTCTTTGGATGAGGAGGAGGCTTAGAGTTTCGCTTCCATGTGGGTATAGTCGTTGGCAAAGCGTGAATAAGGATTTCTCGGGCTATGTAAATTGTATCGAGGGGATCAATAAGAGCCTCTAACAACAGAATATAAGTAAAAATGCACTAAAGGACTTCTGTAAAAAAAAAAAGCGGCACTAAAAGGGCCTCACTTTCTTCTCAAAGCAGAATGCCGCTCGAACAATGAATCTATGGCGAGAACTTTGGGCGTCCTCGATCCGTCGACCAAGCTCTTGTCATAAGATGGCCTTGGAATCGCTTCGGTTCGATCGATCACCTGATCGGTAAAAGCGCCCTAAGGAGCTTGAGGGGAGGATGAGTGATCCGAGGAAAAAGAGGGGAGGAAGAATGGTGGGGGAGAGGAAGAGGGTGCGATTAATTGCAGCTGCACCCTCGAACCTCGTAAAAGTGCAATAATAAAAACCATTGTCACGTGTGGGCCATGCCCTCCATGGCGATGGCGGTCGCGGATTGCCGACATGGCCCGCGGTTTTCGACCTCACGAAGAGGCGCCCGCGTGGACATGACAAGATATGAAAGGGTAGGTTATATGTTTATATATGTTATCTTATGTATTTAATAAGGTTTCAATGGTTGAATAGTTTCAATGGTTATATATGTTTACAATGTTTACATATGGTTTAGAATGAGTGTGGTTGTATCCTTTATTATAAAGTTTTAGTGTATGTGCATAAAACCCTAAAATTTTGGCCGGCTCGATTTGATCTTTAATTTAGTTCGGCCGGGCGGATAGCCCGTTGTTTTTCCTTCTCGCTCTAGCCGTTTAGGGTTCAATGGGTGATGTCTGCGCGGCTATAGCGGTTTTGGCAAGAGTGCATGCGAGGATTCGATTCCTTGCGGTTGCGCTAAAACTAGGCATAGAATTTTCGGACCCAGCCTAAGGAGCTGCTATGGCGGCGGGGAACTCTTTCGGGGGCAGGAGAATGCATTCTAAGTCATGTTTGGTTTTCTTAGCTCAGCGGTGCGAGAGGCAAACAAAAAAACAGCAGATGGATTAGTCGGAAAGATTGTGCCACCACATTCTTGAGCAGCGGAACCGGTGACTTTACGCTTCAGCGCCAACCTCTGCTTCCATGGAAAAGCGGCTTCGGTTTGCCGGTATTGCTCTCTTCTTCTCGATACTTCTGCATCTTCCTATAAAATAAGCTACATTTCCTCTTTCACATGCATTCTCAAGCTTCACATGCATCGAGTGGCCCTCTGCTCCGTCAAAACAGGCAGTCTTTTGGATTCCCAGTTAGCGAGCAACAATGGATAATCTCGGGCAGCCACTATCGGGCCGATTGTGAGATGTATAGCGAGGTAAAGCTTCAAATCTAGATAGCCCCTGGTTTTCTTCTCGGGCTTCTGCACGTTTTAGGGTAGCTATGGCGAAATCGAAATCATAGAGGAGCTACAACGCTTTTGTGGGGATGCCCATAAGGAGACAATGCAGAGATAGAAAGAGACATGCGGATTATTCTAAGAAATAAAACAAACAAAGGGCTTTGTCGACAATGGCATCTGTGATCTGCGGGGACTCTTTACGTTTTGGCGATGGTCCTCGGACACGAAGGCTGGCGAGAGTATTGGTGGGTAATCGTTTATGTTCGAGAAATTAAACAAATTTCTCATTTGTAGAGCTTTCGGATGCTAAATCCTTCTACTTGATCTCAAGCGGCAATTGTTATAGGTTTTGATGGTGTGCGCATTGAAAAGCTTACCTTAGAATGGCTCTCATAAGTCTTAAGGGTCTATGGCATGTTGAATCGCATTTGTATCTTATTCTAAAAGGTGAGGTATGGCGGTGATTCCTTCTCACCATGTTTGATATACTTTTACGCCTATTTTGGGTGCCTTATTTTTCTGCAGCTTATGAGGAGTCTGTCACTCTAAGCAAATCTTTGCCATCATACCGGTTTCTTTGGGTGAATCAATGAGGGTATCACGCTAATGAGGGTATCTTTGGGTGTTTCTTGAATGTGGATGCCCCTTTTCATTGATTTACTTATTTGTTTCGTAATTTATATTTCGTATCTCTTCCAACAGCCTCGAAACTAGATGCTGCTGACAAAGTTAACATTCAAGTAAGATTCACTTTCGATTCTCTGTTTTTCTAATTTTTGTCCATGGAAGCGAGGTTTTAATCTTATGAGCCCACATCTATTCTCAAGGAACAATCTTGAATTAGAAATGCAAAGGATCAATATGGTGCAAATTTCCTTCCTTATAGAAGAGATCACCATGTTCAAGGGTCTACAGACCGCTTCTCCAATGGGCTTCTCGCTGTTGATTTTCTCGGTAAATCTCTCATGTTCTTCTCTTTCCTTTGATCTTATTGTTTATATATGTAACTATTTCCTTTTGAGGTATTCTGCGAATTTTGCAGCTTCTAAGTTGGGATTGCCATATTTCCCTGCTTTCTTATCTCCAGATCTTCAGATTATTCATGGAATAAATTTTGCAACAGCTGGCCCTGTATGTTTAGACTCTACATCGGTTGCGTTGGTAAGAAGTTACTTGATAAAGTTTTAACAAACGCCTTAGATTGGCTTAATCATCTTTGTGATTCAATCTTCCTGGATTTAAAGTAGCATATCTAGACATGTACGATTTTCTTCTGCAGATCAGTCTGAATTATGATAAGCTTGGAATTTGATGAAAAGAAAAGTACTGATAACAATGATATGAAAAGGGCCTACAAAAGAATCTACCACTACCTGCAGTTAGTTGCCTAAGTTGTCCAAAGACAAAATAAGATTTGTTTATTAACTAAGCCATGTAGGCTGCACTTTCCAGACCAAAAAAAGTTTATTTATTAAGCCATGTAGGTTGAATTTTTCAGTTTTTATTGCATTGTTACACTGCTCACATGTTTGCAGTTGACAAATTTACTTTAGGATTAGAAGATGTTAGGCGTTTGTGAAGCAACATGCATAGTAGATGCCAAATTTGCACTTAACTTATAGTTGGAGATTTTAAATATTTGAATCCAATGCAACTTTCCCATTTGTGTCTTTCCATGTCACATTCCTAAATGGTGTGACATTCCTAAATGGTGCAGTCTTGCAAAACAATGCAGTCCATATACAAAAGGCATATAGGTGTGCAAAACGCATATAGGTGTGAACAACCAACAATTAGAGGCAACAATGTCATTCGTGAGGTTCATATAGATGTGGACAACCAATTATTAGAGGCAACAACAACAATCTTAAGGTTCATAGAGGTCTGTATTTAGTGCCCAAACATTGCCCAGCAACGCTGGACATCATTTCTACTAAGCTATATTGATATTGAATGTAAGATCCAAATACATAAAAATAGGCAAATCGATTAAGGTTGTGCCTATTTAAATTAATAACATAAAATATCACAGAGCGCCCCACTTTACATACGCACACAACCATTACAAAAATAAGAATGACAAAGAGGCATAGTTTGGACATGTTTTCCTCATTGTGGCCCAAAAATATTTATAGGCTCTCAACTTACGCCCAGCAACGCTGGGCACCGTTACTAGTGCTTTAATATGGTTATATGATTTTAGTTAATATGGTTGTATGATTTTAGTTAATATGGTTGTATGATATAATATGATTATATTTAATATGTTTGTATGGTTTTATATGGTTCATATGGTCATATTTGTGGTGTTTGGGGCTATATGGTTTTAATGTGAGCTTTTTCATTCAGGGAACATGTGAGATGAGTAAAATGGAGCCAGGGAAGTCCAAAGGAGGCCATTGCCCTAGGCTCCAATGGAGGAAGATGGGTTGCCTTTTGTTGCACCCTTGCAACCAGACGGTATTTGCAGAGGGTATAATAACTGCAGTTGATCCATTTGATAGTGTGAATGATGAAATTTTGGGAGATGAACATCTTGGGTTGGCATTGTGAAGCTTCTTATCGAAGTTGATACAATCATGTCGGGGAAGCTCTAGTGATTGCATTGTGTGCTCGGGGCTCTTTGGAGTCCCAAGCTCGGTTGAGATGGCCAATTAGATATATTACACACAAGAATGGTGATACTCTAGATTGCCCCTCTTGAACTACACACCCCAAGGCCCACCCAAGGCCATGTGGAAGATTTGGTGGTCGATGAGCATCCTTTGGTCACAAGGAAGAGGCGCTATGTCTTTCATAAAAGGCAGACCAAAGGTGCCCAAGAGGCCTAGAAGTGACAAATATTTAGAAAGGATGGAAAGTATGGCACCAACCAAAGAAAACACAGGAGGCAATTAGGGGACAAGAGTGTTGCAACCTAGATTGCAGTCTCGCGATACAATGTGGATGACCTCGCAAGTGGATAAGGTCCCAATACATTGGGCCGACTTCAAAAAGATAGGATTAATTTCATTTACTCCTTGTGTAGGAATTCGGCTATGATGAAAACACGGGGCGACTACTATATCAATTGAGGGGCATGAAGGTATGTATGAGAGCATTGAGATGGATTCTTGGGGTGAGCAAGTCTTCATTTTACAGAATCTTGGGGAGGCGAGGTTAGAAAAGGGCACACTTTGTTCCAACATGGTAATGCACTCACTTTGAAAACTAGAGCAAATACTCTAAAGGCCATTGGTCTTGAGAGCTTTGTGAGATACATGTCTCAATCTATGCCTCACAAGTCGAAGGTGAGCGAGAAACACGGTGTGCGAAGTGGTGCAAGAATGTTGCCACAACACTATATATCAGAAGGAGTGCCTTAAGGAGGTCAACTCCATCCTAGAAACCACTTGGAGGTAGGCCTCTTTCTCAATCACATTTCAGGTAAGTTATGGAGCACTCACTTCTCGGGGCGTGAGTGTCCTACAACACATGCCATTCTCAAAGTGCAACACTTGCATTCAACTCAAGGATACACTTGCATCAACTGCAATAGAGAAAGAAAGAATGGCAATTAGGGGGCAATTTGCGAGATCACCAAAGGGACCAAATATCATGTAGGCAGTTGTATTGGCGGTGGAGAACATTTTTACGAGATGCTTGGTAGGACAAATTTTTGTGTATAATTCATGATAAGATGGACCAACACAAGACTTTCTTGCCAAAGCTAGATCCTTTACCCAAAGCGTTGTCAAAACGCTTTTCGGATGAAAGTAAGTCCGGCGGGTGTATTAACACATGGTCATGGAACTGGAACATATGGTCATTTTGTGCTTGATCTATGGAGAGATGATCAAACTTCCATGTGAGCTCTATTTTCAAGTGCACGAGAACACTAGAGAAAGGATCGATAGAAGGGAGGAGGTATTCCCCTTGACACCCATTTTGAGGCTTTGATGGATGATCAACCGCTTTGTTACCAAAGGCGGATAAAAAGCTCACATCCAAGGTGTCTAGTGAATCAAGGAGGACTTGGGATGATTTCCCCTTACTTGAGAAATCAGCACTTTGAGGAGCTATGTGTTGGTTGGACAACTGTTGGAAAGAAAACAAGAATAGATGGATGTTTGGGGCAATGTCATACTTGGCTTGTGGGAGTATTCAAAGTTGTGAAAGTGGGATTCATGATGGTTGGGCATACATGATGATATAGATGGATTCTTTGGAACTTTCTCCACCAAGCTCAAGAGAGAAAGCGTGACCACTCTCCCACGAACTAATGGATGTGTTTGAGAGCTCCATTGACCCCAACCCAATGGCTTTCTTGATGGATGAGGTTGCAGATTGGAAATCATTTGTAGAAGGATACTTGCTAGATGGTAAGGACGGTTAATGAGGACACACAAAGCCACTTCAGTTCAAGTTTTGGGTTAGGGATGGAATACCAATCATGCAATATAAGTGGAGACCAGGTGACAAGTTGTGGATGCTGTGTACAAGGTATCGAGTTGTGGCAAAGGGGTCTTCTTTGGTGAAGTTCTCATTCCTAAAGGGCAACCAAAACCACTACCTCCCTTCAAGGCAGGTCAAAGACTCTAGCCAAGCCCGGTGAAGGGCATCAAGGATTACATAACTTTTGGGATGATGTTGAAATGGAAAGCACACCTCCACTCTTAAGAAAAATCAAATGGACTCCCTAATCAAGTCTTTGGGAGAAAGTTGTGACATGCTTGGAAACCCCGAGCGACCATGTGGGGAGGGAGCTAAGAGGCGGGTTCTTGCGAGTCAAGATGGGAGGGTTCTCAAGGTGCAAGCACGTCTAAGAATGCTCACTTGGGTCCCAACAAAGGGTTCCAAGTGGTTTGTGGGAAATAAGGCCTCAAAGCGTGAAGTGGTTTGATCTTCTGAGTGGGATCCCTTTGAGGACATCAAGGAAGGATACTTTGTGCTAGTAAGGCGATGATGATGAGGACATCCAATATGGTTAGGGGTGGCACTCTACGATGTAACCACCACTATGCACGATGGAGAGGGAGCGTCCTGGATTCCAAATTCAATATTGGGAGCCCATTGGGAGACACAAGAAGGGCAACTTGAAGGAGCAATACAGCATTTCTTTGGGAGAAGAAGTGGAGGGCAAATTATGCCGACCCTCAAAGGAGGGAATTGGTGGAGTGTGTGGTATGGTCATATCCAAGTTCTCACGTTGCAAAGGACAACACACACAAGATCCCAAGAAGGGAGATGGACAAGGCCATGAGCAACCTCCATGCTATATCATTGTATGAGGGCACATAATATTGAGAAGTTTGAAAACTATCTCAACTAGTGGTTTGTAAAATTTATGAGGAAAACAAGTAACCCAATTCTATGTGTGTCATGTGTAATTCTATTCAAGCAATCAATTCAGAAATTTCTTTTATGGTGTGTGAGTCCCATTTTCAGTCCGAGTCCCAAAATTCAAGATTTGTCCCACTTTAATTAAATACGACTTCTTGGCTGGGTGCTTGAAGAGGTTTTCTGCGGCGCCTAGGATTTGAAGCGGCTCTAGTGCGGAAGTATTGTTTGTTTTTTTGCTTCTGACGTGTATTTGTATAAGCAGCATAATAGTGTAAAGATCCTTACAATTTTGGCCGATTTAGAGGTGCTTGGACGAATGATCCATCCGGTTTGGCATTTGCACGAAAGATCCTTCAGTTTTAGGTGATTTTTTGTTTTCTTGTTATGTTTTCTTCTGTTTTTGGGTTTCTAACATTCTTTCTTCCTTTTATCAGGTTTTTCGAGGTTCTTGTCTTTGAAATGTTGTAATAATGGCTCGACATTTTCTCCTTGTGTGCTTTGGCCTTATATTGTTCAGAGTTTCTGTGCCATTCCAGTCTGTTATGGCTGGAATACCATCTGAAGGTCAAGAAGATCTAGTTTCAGAGAAATCTGCCTTTGATTTATAAATAACTCAAGAAATGGGAGGTGTAGAATGCTTTTTGAATCAAGGAGACGATGACGCAGATGATAACTTTGAGGCCGACGTTTCCAAGGAGTTTGGCGAAGAGGAATTGAAGGAGTACATGAATGATATAGAAAAGATGCCTGCATTGTTTGCATGCGAGTCTGATAAGGATCTGCCTGAGAATATTGTCCAGAGTAGTTCTGGAAAGTCAGTAGCCTTTTTGGAACTTGATGAGCAACTTGTGATCATGCTGCTGGTAGAAAGTTTGATAAGATTGAATGGGCCAGAACACGATTTGATGCATGGAGGATCAAAAGAGGCTTACCAGTTGACAAAAAAATTGAAGAGTTAGATCTATGTGAATTTTCTAGGATGCTTGAGCAGTTTATGTTGCAAGTTTGCAAGATTAAAGGTGGTTTGTACCCAACTGAGACGTAAGTTGTGTGTGATAGTTTATTTCCTTCTTCTTTTGTTTATTTTGTACTAACGTTTTGTTTTTTCTTTTAGTAAAAGTGGTGGAGATTAGCTTTCTACTGAGCAAGCTTTGTTAGCTGATATTGACCATTCTGTCCATAGTGTCAGAGGATTACAGCACCAGTTTATGTTTTATTGTGTTTCTTGTTTTGCAATTAGAGGAAGGGAAGAGCTATACAAGCTAGTGGTGAATGACTTTCACGTTCTCAATATAGATGGTACAGAATGTTTGGAATACAATGAGAGGTTAAGCAAAAATTATAATGTAATCAATGACTAAATATCAGGAAGAAAGTTTCAGGCTGCCAATGAAGTGCTATGAATTGGATGTGATTTTTAATGTCTATTGAGACATCTTCCTGTATACGATGAGAATGAGAAGGCAGAAAGGTTTGTGTTCATGCAGGCCATTAATTCTCCAAAAAGTGATGTAAGTGTCTTTGATTTTCTGCCTATTTTCTGGTAATTATATGTTTTAATTCTTGTTGTATTTGCAGGCATGGTACAATAAGAAACACAGGGTTAGTGCCAAAGTCTTAGGTGGCTGGATGTACATGTTGCGTAGTATTGGAGCGGAAGGGAATTTTTCTGGAAAATCAGGTCGAAGTTCTGTTGTTAGTAGGTTGGCTAGGGCAAATGTTCCAATTGATGTTGGTATGACAGTTACTAGTTACTGGTCACAAAGACCCTGAGTCGTATAAAAGGTAGTATTTATTTTTTGTTTCTAGTTTGTTTCTAGTTTTTTTTCTGTAAATTTTTCTATGACTAGTTTTTCAAAGTTATGACAATATAATTAATTGAATAGGTATGACAAAACAAATGATATGAGGGCCAAAGCTGCTATGTCGATTGTGGGACAACCCTTTAATCCTGATGGGTTCACGTAGAATGTTTGATGACGTGTGTAAATCTGAATTGAATGACTATGATATCAAGCAGAATTCTGGTTCCTTTAATGTTTTTCAAAATCCTAATGATACTGGTATGTCATTATTTTATTATATTTTGTTATTTTATTGATGTTGTAGAATCTGTAATTTTTTCTTCTATGATAGGAATGAAACGAGACACTGCAGTTGCAAAGGTAATTGAAAATGTTAGTTGTTTGAGTGACAATACTAAGACTGACATGAAGGTTGTAGTTGCTCGACCTTCAACTGAGCTAGATGATGATTTTTTCGATAACATTTCTTTAGAGGAGCTTGTTGGACAGAATCAGAGATTGAGGAGAGCTTTTAACTTGAATGTTGACATTGGTTCAACTAGTATCATAGGTGGAACCTTTAGCAACTGTATAATTCTTCCTGGAGATGGCAGATTCGACCTGGAGGAGCTTGTCAAGAAGATAATGAAATGACAAGCTGATAATGAAATGTTGTTCTGCTGTAGTTTTTTTGCTTTGTTTTCAGTCTGAATCTGAATGTTTCATAAAGTATTTTGAGAACTTGGATGAAATTGCAAATGTAAAGCTTTGAAGTGTAAATGGAAATTCGAACCTTTGAGTCTTTTAAATCCTTTGAGTCATTGTAAATTCTGAAAATTCTAAACTTTGAATTTTTGAAATTCTGGAATGCATTCTGGAGTTCATTCTGGAATGCATTCTATAAATTAACTTATGCACACAATTCTTTAGAATAGAATAGAATAGAAATGTGTCACCAGGGGGTTGCAGATGGAGCAGAATGCAAGCTAACCTATATTTCCGTATCTTTGACCAGGCCTTCATAAACTCTGTCGCAGATTGCCCGTCTGCTATTACAGGTGCAGAGGAGCAGAGACAGGTAGAAGGCGGAGGAGGCGGAGCAGAAACATGCAGAAGGCGGAAGAGACAGGCACAAGGCCAAAGCTTTGTTCATTCATACTTGGAGCACAAGTGTTAAGGATGCCTGAATCAAAGCTATAGGGCGTGATTCTGCATAGTTTTGAGCCCACCTGGTCACACCCTGGGGGATTCACTTATAACAAAGGGGATATGCCATCTGCGTTCAGGGGGTAGTAAAAAACCCCCTAGTATACTGACTTATGAAAGCTATTTTAACCCCTTTAAGTATATGGTTTACCCCAAATAGTGGTTAAAAAACCCCTAGTATGGTACGTATGCCTACGTAAAATGGTAAAAAAAACCCCTCAAGTATAACTCACATGGTTTGTACGCCCAAAACATGTGAATCCCCCGGGGGTCACACCTTCTTATTATTTCAATTTTCAAGACAAGTTTCATTCTCCATTTCTAACAGGTTTAAAGCCAATCTACAGTGTATTAGCACCTTATTTGACAAGCTTACTGCCTCACTAAATGTCATCTCTTGTTTTTTGTTAGGGGTAAACGGTGTCCTTGCGCAGGACTCAGGCATGACTCGCCCTGCCGGGCTCGCCACGCCCTTACCCTGCATAAGGGCCTGCCTGCGCCGATTACCCAACATAATGTTTGGGGTAGAGAACATTTTAGGGAGATCTTGCCTGATTTCATCCTTCATCGCATCATTTCCTTCCTTCTTTGTTCGCAGGCACATACTGATTAGATTACAAGAAATAATCTAAGTCTGAAATTGCTTGAAATGTCCTCTACCCAAACATTATGTATTCTAAAGCCACATATAGGACTTCCTTCCTTCCTTCCTTCCTTCTAAAGCCACATATAGGACTCCAACTAAATGATATGTAACAGTACATGCTTCATATTGAAATATTAAAAGTTGCACTTTTCCCTAATGCTTAAAGCGTGCACCATTGCATTCTTTGACTATGGTACAATACGTGGTTATGATACCTTCCTCTCTGCATCTGCCTTAGGGTGAAATCACATCTGCACCGGCCAACTGCTTAAAAGAATTTCAATCAATTAGATAATAAAGTTTTTGAGTTCCCGGGCGCTATGCTTATCACACCAGGGGTGCCCAAGATTGGAAAATTTCCGGGTAAGAGGATCCAGTATTCGTGGGCGATGCAGTAAATTTTGCCCCATGTGGACGAAGAACTCGAAGACACAAAATTTAGGAACGCCGTATATCTACTCCGAGATGTGGTAAACCCGGACACATGTCTGGGTTAACCACTGTCATGTCCGAGCTAACCACATTTTTGTCCGAGCTAACCATTGTTTTTTGGCCGGGATAACCACACAGTGAACTGAGCGTGGACTTTGTTTTGGCATGCTGATCTTTGAACATTTGAACAATTTAATCCGGTTCAAATGTCATTGGAATCGCTTTGCCAACCCCTAAAACCCTCATTCTATCAAGAGAGAAGGAGATTTGAGCACGGATCAAGCAAGATCAGTGAAAAAACATGCACAAACCGTTGTCTTTTGAGCTTGAAACTAAGCAGCAGTGGTTAGCCCGGACATGTGTCCAGGTTATCCACATCCCAGAGTAGATTTATGGCCATTCCAAAATTTAGAGTTCGTTCTAGATCAGATCGAGGCTGAATATGAGCGACTTGAAGTCGATTCGTGCCAGATTTGCTGCTGTGAGCATGCTCCTCAACTCAAAAATCAGATTTCTGGTAAATTTAAGAAGTTCTTCATGTTTTTGATCATGCCCGAAGCCAGAACAAGCAATTCTTGCGTGATAATTTTGGGGTCGAAAGAAGCTACTCTTGCAGGTTTCAAAAGAATTTTTGCTCGATTTGAGAAGTTTCTGTTGCATCAAAAATCAGGATTATTTTGATTTCTGGCATCATAGTGTTATTTTAATTTCTGACTGGGCACGTCCTTGGACAGGCGCAAGGCATCACAAGCCCCAGCCCAAGGCATAAAAAAACCACTCCTGAGCGGGCACAAATGTGATTTCACCCTAACGATAGTTTCATGGAAATCAAAATATAGAAGTCAAAGTTCATTGATCCAGATTTGATATGCACTTGTAGGTCGAACATGTGTCTTACTACCCCCTTAATTGTCGGGGTTCTTACATTATTTATTTGTAGCCATTTTTGCAACAACCTTTGAAACCATTAGATGCCTATGAAATTTATACCTTAATTGTTGTTTATTGTAAGATAATAGATAAACTTTAAGGATGTGTCTAAACCCATTGCAAAACAATATTTTTCGTAAGCAAAATTGTGCCAAAAAAGTTGTTAAAGAAATGTTAATGCAAGTTCTAAAGTTGCTTGCTATAAGCTCACATGTTTTCCTTTGGCAAAAGAGGTCACTCTCATTCCTTTACAATACGTGCTTAGATACTACAAATGGTCTCAAATTAATCAAGCAAATACATTTAGAGTCTATGTCATTGTAGTTTAAACCTAACGGTCCCAAATGTAGTCAAGAAAATACGTTTAGAATCTATACCCATTCTAGTTTAAACCGAATATAATGTAAATCTACATTCTAGAGCGAGCATGAGTAAGGGATGCAAAGCTATGATGATATTCTTGACGTTTGCATGATATCACATGTCATAAAAGTGGGTCTTTTCGCAATGCGACATATGAGACTGATTTGACATATTGTTGCTTGTAGCAAACCAGATAATCAACAAACATAAACTTCATAGTTCATCTGCCTGTAGAAGAGCATCAACATCCATGATGTATGGGGATGGGTGCCAAAGATTTGATTGCTAATAGTGGAGCCAAAGAGAAGATTGACAGGGGTTTGGTAGTTAGAATTTTCAAGCACATATCACCATCCTCATTTACTTGTATTTCATCCAAGCGATAGATCGAAACATGGTCGAGTTTTAGAGAAAATCTGGTATACTGGAACCTGATGTGGAGAATGTAGTTGAGAAATATGATGGGATGGGATATGAGGGATGTGAACATAGGTGCTTTCAGGACTGGCATAGTACTGTGCTGGAGTATATTGAACAGGTGTCTGATGGAATGATCCATAAGATGGAGGAGAATGCGGATGTGAACCACTAGGCCGAAAGTGTTGTGGAGAACATGGACAAGATTGTAGAGATTGTAAGCTTGGCATAGGAGATGCTAGTTGTGTTTGAGAGAATGTGCAATCTCTTTCTAAATTCATGAAAAGGTTTGCATTAGGAATCCCTATGTAGTTGACGATCTAAACGTTCAGTAAGTTGCTGTAGAACATCTTGAGTAGTATCTCGGAAGACATGACAACCAAATGGAACAAATAGTCGAACTAAGAGCCGGCGGCAATGTCAATATTAAGGTTAGGGTTGGGTTTGGGATCCTAAATAGCTTTATAGGTGCTAGAAGAGGAAAGGTCAACCAAGTAAACTCATTCAAGAGGATCAACAAAGCAAGCCATTAACTCGAGCACTGCCAGGAGGTTTGGAGGTAGCTGATCAAATAATCAGCAGCCATGGCAAGGCATACACCTAAAGTCGGTCGGAACAACCTGGCCATGACTTTGCAAATGCCCAGGCTGATCAACAAGCACGACCATAGCAAGGCAAAGTTACAGTGGCCAATCAAACGTGCTGGCCATGATGCTGCAAAAAAATAAAAATCTCTAGGCTAATCATTAGCCTACAGTTGGTGCTGTGACGTCTCCTACTTCTTCTATGATACCCCCATCGTATCAGAAGGCAGAGTTCATCCTCTGGCAGCCAAACTGGCAAGGGCCATCCATCTGACACCAATCCCAAGAGCTGGGTCAGTAAGGAAGAGTGGATGGGTCATTTGCCCGTCTTCCTTCGGGACCGTCCTAGCTGCGGAAGCGTGAATAAACATGAGCACATGACATCAATACATCAACAAATCACCTCGAGGGGTGAACACATCATAACATAACATGTATAACAACATCAATATCATCAACATAGGGGGATCCTGCCCAAGGCTCAGACTCATGGGGGAGTGACTGACGGCTTGGGTCTCCAGAAGTTAATGCAGACAGAATTCACGGCAATTGGATTGGGCTGGCATAAGAACATGGCTGTTGGGTAGCCCACTCCATCCGCCCCTGCACACTTTGCAGAGTAGGTTGAAAGGTCTTGGGACCGGACCGTAGCCTGCCGGGTGCATAGCCAAAAGGGCTAATACTGGGTTGCATCTCCCTAGTCCCGATGAGGCAGGAGGAAAGTCACCTCCCCTCCAGAGGCATGCATGCCTATCACAGGCGGCTAGAGGGCCACTGCCCGTATTCGACTTGAACCTCATTGAAGGTGACGCATCACCCAAGAGGTGTCGAGCTCATGCCTTACCCACACGCAGTGGCAAGCCATTAAGCCTAGCCCACTAAGATCTCCGGTAGGCTTTACACACTAGAGGGATCAATCAGTGATGGGACAAGTCCCCCTTATTCCACCGGTCTAGCCCCGCCACCCACAACCAGGCGGGCTCTTGTACACGGGCCGCAATAATTGGGAATTAATGAGGCTATCTAGGATCATATGTT
Source organism: Isoetes taiwanensis (assembly GCA_021234155.1). Lineage (NCBI taxonomy): Eukaryota > Viridiplantae > Streptophyta > Lycopodiopsida > Isoetales > Isoetaceae > Isoetes > Isoetes taiwanensis. Next base: position 399,270 of record JAJEKV010000236.1, read on the forward strand.
ACTGAAGGTTTCAGGGTCTCTACCCCCCTTCCCACATACACAGGCGAGCATAGAATGGAACATCTTCAACATCAAAGAACTGAAATACTGAATAAGATCTAATCTATCTTACCTAAACATACAAGGTTAGGTTCTTTCGTTACGGCTGTTGATCTTAGGATCTACAAGGCTGATAGGACTGATCTTCTAACATACTATCCTAACTCATTGCTGGGCTAAGAGGCGGCTTTGCACAACAGAATCGCAAGTTACCTGATCCTTGGCTAGCTCCAACTCCCCGGATTGCATCCATGGCTTCGATCTTGCTGAAGACTGCTGCTCTTGGTGAATCTGATGTGCAAAGGCGGCTCAGCGGCACCTGGCAATGCGAAATGGCAGCTTGCCTTAGCCAGAATGGCTTAGGGAAGCCCAAAATGCGAAAGAGGAAAGGTTTAGGGTTTCCTCTTTGGTTCCTTAGATGAGAACTTTTAGGGTTAGGTTAGAAGGGACCAAATGGGGTATTGCCACTTGGCAAGGGGGTTTTAGTTGTATATGTTTAATATACGTGCACAACATACGAGGTTGCCCCCTAGGTGCAACCCTTTACGGCTCTCAAGTACTTGTCATAATGACATGTACGTGTGACGTGGCAGTATAATATACGTATTCGGATCGTATGTTATACTGGAACGTCACAATCTCCCCACCTTGAATTGATGCTGTCCTCAGCGTCACGCGTCTCCCCACCTTGGAAACCTGCATACCCTGCAATTGCATTTGATACATGTAGTTTCACAATATAATAACCCCACGGTAATATTTTAATTTATCGTAACACATCCTTGTTTAATATCATACTATGGTAAGAGGCTCATTCGTCCTCTTGGTTTATCGTCTATTATTCACAAAATTTTATGGCTTACACCATTATCATTAATATAGTTTCAAAATTCTCTAATTAAGGTTCCATATCGTTTCCTTACAACACATTATGACAAAACATGTGTTACAAGTCTTTGCAGTGCGACCTTCTTGCCGCTAGACTCTCCTTTTGGCCTGCAGGTCCAATACTACGTCAGTATACATTTAATTATTATAAAGTTTGTTGTTAGGGAACCACCCATAAATTACAATTTACATGAATGCAAGGCTAATCTCCCGGCGTAGGAAGATTATGTTTCTTCCATCTTGGCCGTGGAGACAGCATCCTATCATGCCTAGGATGATCACTCATGCCTACACCTTTAGTTGCCTTTGGCGTGAAGGGTGGCGTCCTTCCCGTATTTAGGCGTGAAGGATGGCGTCCTTCCTGTGGTAGGCATTGACTAGAGGTGCTTTCCTATCAATGCATACCTGAATGACCTCTTATCTCCCAAGGTCATCTACTTTCATGGGACGGAAGTAGACTTTTTAATCTACCTTCTACTCACCTATCGGTTCGGTGTCAACTACTTCGGTGACGAGTCGACTCTTGCATTGCTCCATGAATTGGGGGTGCTGCTTCTCCAAATCTGATTGTAGTACACACGTAGCATCCTCCACAGGTAAATGCGTCCATTTCACTAGGTATTGGAGAAACTGGGATCTTCTTGTCTTCTTATAGGCCATGTCAAGAAGAACCTCTGGGACGATCTCAAGCTGGTCGTCCGTCATTTCTAGTAACTCAGTTGTCTCTAATACTTCCTCTAGATTAGGAGTGTGCCTCTTCAGGAGACTTACATGGAAGACCCTATGGATTTTGAGATGTGCTGGCAGGTCCAACTTGTAGGATTGGCTACCTACTCTTTTGGTTATATCCTGAATTGTCCAGCCCATCTTGAAGCAAGCTTCTTGCAGTTGCCGATGCAGAGCTTGGCCTGCTTGACTTTGATCTTCAACCATACATTGTCTCCCACCTAAAATTCCTTTACCATTCTGTGCTTATCATCTATGCATTTCTGCCTACTTCTCATTGCTAGCAGGTATCCTCTTACCTCCTCCACTAGCTGCTGCATATCCAATAACATCTGCTGGGAGACTTCCACTTTTGACACTGGGTTGTGCCAAGTATCTGGGGTAAGACACTGATACCCATAATTTATCATGAAAGGAGATATCTGGGATGACTCCTGCTTGGTGCTGTTGTAGGCGAACTCCACTAAGTGGATGAAATCCTCCCACTTAAACTGTTTGTTCCACACATAATTCCTTCGCATGTCTTCAATGATCATCCGGTTGGTTCTCTCCGTCTGACCATCTGTCTGCGGATGGTATGCTGTGCTCATAGAGAGCTTCGTCTGAATGGTGGTAAACAAATCCTACCAGAATGCACTCATAAATTTAGAGTCTCTATCCGAGATTATTTCCTTCGGCATCCCATGGAGTCTAAAGATCTCTTTGGTGAACAATACGGCAGTGTCCAATGCCGTGTCTGTGGTCCTACATGGCACGAAATGTGCCATCTTCGACAACTTGTCCGCCACCACCATTAGGGCATCCTTGCCTCTTACCGTTCTCGGGACTAGCAATGGCTCTAGAGCTCCTGGAATTCGGAGCTGCTCTGCTTTTATCTGCTGGCATAACTGGCACTCCCGAATGTACCTCGCTATTTGTTTCTTCATGCTGGGCCAGAAGTAGCTGCTTCTGACCTTGAAATAGGTCTTCATGAACCCTGCGTGCCCGGCTATGGGACTATTGTGTGTATCGTGGAGTATTAACTTCCTTACTCCCGAAGATTCTGGCACACACAATTTATTCTTATGATATAGCAGGTTACCTTCCTTCTTATAATGCTTGAAGATCTCCCTTTCCTTATCTGTTCTTGCCTCTTTAGAGAGGCTTGCCCATACTTCTTTAAAGTCGTCGTCTGATGGCAAAGTCTCTTCAATCCTCTTGCCATACTCATTGTGAGAGTCGATATGGCGTTGCAATGGGTCCTTATCTTTAATGGCCTCCTGGAGAGTGCATCTGCGACTACATTTAGCTTGCCTGGCTTGTAGACTATTTCGAAGTCGTACTCTTCGAGAAACTCCATCCACCTCCTTTGCCTCAAATTCAGGAATGGTTGCGTGAAGATGTACTGGAGGCTTTGATGATCTGTGTCTAGTTGGAACTTTCTTCCCAACAAGTAGTGTCTCCAGATTCTCAAGGCCCTCACAATGGCCAAAAGCTCTTGGTCATGAGTCAGGTAGCGTTGCTCTCAATCATTCATCTTCTTGGAGTCGTATGTGACTACCCTTCCCTCCTGCATGAGGACTGCACCCGTTGCTATCTTGATAGCATCTGTTGCCACAAGCTTATCCTTGCTTGGGTCTGGCAAGACTAAGACTAGCGTAGTCGTTAAAGCTTCCTTCAACGTCTCAAATGCTGCATGGGCCTTCCTTTGCCAATGACTTGCCCAATCTTTTATCTTTCCTACTTTGGTGAGATCCGTCAATGGAGCTGCCACCTTTGCAAAGTTCTTAATGAACTTCCTATAATACCCTGCTAAGCCGAGGAAGCTCCTCACTTCATGGATTTTCTTTGGTGTCGGCCAATCAATTACCGCTTCTATCTTTGCAGAGTCGGTGGAGATCCCTTGTACTGTGATTACATGCCACAAGTACTCTGACTCTTTCTGTCGCAAAGTGGCACTTGGATAGCTTCGCATAAAGCTGATGCCTCCTCAACTTTTCAAGTACCTTCCTCAAGTGCTAGGCATGCTCCTCTAAGGATTTGCTGTAGACTAGAATGTCATCAAAGAAAACTATAATAAGAGCATCTAGGAACTCGTGGAAAACATCATTCATGAACCTCATGAAAGTTGCTGGAGCATTGGACAATCCAAACGGCATCACCGTGAACTCATAATGGCCGTATCTCGTCCTGAATGCAGTCTTATGGATGTCTTCTTCCTTGATTCTAATCTGGTGATAGTCTGACCTCAAATCTTGGTGAAGATCTTTGCTCCCTGCAGCTGGTCCATCAAATCATCTGATCGAGGTGGAGCATATTTGTTCTTGATGGTGTGCTTGTTCAATTGACGATAGTCTCCATCCTTCTTCTTGACGAAGAGTATTGGTGCTCCAGATGGAGAGACACTAGGTCTTATAAACCCTAGGTCTAGCAACTTCTGCAATTGCCTCTTTAGCTCCATCAACTCCTGAGGTGACATCCTATAGGGCGCCTTACTTGTTGGCTTAGTTCCTGGATCAAATGCTATTTCACACTCAACTCCTCTGTAAGGTGGAAGTTGCTTAATCTCATCTGAGAACAAATCATGGAATTCCTTCACCAACTTTGCTATAGGCTTTGGGAGCTTGCTCAATTTAAGTAACTTCTTACTGGACATGCATTGCATGATTGGGATGACTTCTTTACCTGTTATCTCAATGACCTTGCCCTCAGGCGTCGTTAAGGTTACCTTTTGCTTCCCACAATCAATCACGGCTCCAGCCGGTCCAAGGTATTCCATGCCTATGATCAAGTCGTACTTGCCGATGTTCATCACTTCTGCTCCCATTCTGTTTGGGGTCTGGGTTCGGGAACTCCTGCAAGACAGCCCTCTGTGAGGACCCTTGGATCTAACAGGAGAATCCGGGAGCTATGTCACGCGGGATTTGCAAGAAAGAACAAGAAAAAGAGAAAAGGAAACAACAAGAACAATGAGATCACAACAATAAGCTTCCTTGATGTCAATGAAGATACATGAGCTCTCGCAATCGAGAGAAAACTGAAATGAGACAAGACTCAAAACTCATCTAAAAACTAGAGCGCTAGCTCTACTCATATATATAGTACAATGGCCTTTGGCCCAATATAGACACCGATCGATTTCGCGTGCCACTCGAAGGAGGCCTGATTTGCAGGAATCTTTGGCGGCAGCTCTTGAAAAGCCTGAATCACGCTGACGCCGACGCTGGCGGTGACGGGGCTGCCACTTGTCCGGAAGGCCGCCTCTTGTTGACGCCGACGTGGTCTTAGTCTCATGCGGGTCCGCTTGGTCTTCACGAGCCTTGGACGCCCGACCCGCCTGATTGTGGATCCTTGGCCTTGACCTGGTCCGTCTGTGATGCATGAATAGTCATGTACCAGAGGCAAGGGACTAACACCCAACCAAACGACACTCGGCCCAAGAAAAAGGAGGAAGAAAGCCCGAGGGCTGGGGAAACCAGCAGTCTGAAAGTGATCTTCACAGGAATGAGGACGGGCGCCATTATGGTAATGGGCAATGAGGTCCCGGCGTGTTTTGAAGGGCGCCGGGAGTGTTGAGCCCAAGGGCAGGATCGGTGATCAATGAGGAAGTGAGAGCGCACCATGTCTTCGAGAGGGCAAAGACGCGTCCAAGGAACAAACCGGCACTCCATAAGAAGGCAGGTCTGGAGACCAAGGCACCGACGCCGGGCGTTCGGGTTCAAAAGAAAAGATAGGACCATTTGCCGATTTAAAGAGCTTACGGGATGCATCGAGAGTAGCACGTAAACCAGCTTGACGGTGCATCAAGGGTCCGTGTGAGGTGGCGGCATTCCGCAAGAAGGTATCAAGGCCATGAAGAGCATCAACAAAAGCCGCTGCCAACCACGCCATTAGCAATATAGAGCCAATTCAAGAGTGTCCAAGGTGGCATTATCCTCCCAATGAAAGGCTCGACAAATCGGGGATCCCACCGGAGATCCGTCGAGATCTGAGGCGGAGTCGACCCAGCGTGGCCATCCATGACCTTCGTCCAAAAAGGAAGATGCCAGTCAGAAGAGAGGAACCGTGGGCGTGGAGGGACTCCTAAGGAAGCATAGGGAGAGGGAAGCATGCCCGTGTGCGTGGGTTGCAGAGCCATGTCCCTAAATGCGCGAACAAGATTCTGATCAAGAGCACGACACCAATGGTCCCACTCTGAAGTAGAGAGTAATTGATAAACAGGAGGATTTACCCAACCCGTGGGGATGGTCTTGCTTTCCAGAAGGCCACGCAGTTGATTGTAGCCTCCCAAGTGCTGCATATAAATTTGGGCAAACTCAAGATCGTCAGGATGCGCCAAATTTTTGTTGACCTGTTCCAATGTTTCAGCCTGCCACAGAGGTAAGTGCTGAGCAAGTTCAGGCATGTACTCCTGTTCAAAAGGCTGAGACTGAGCAGGATCCTTGAAATATGGGTTGGTTGATGATAACAACCAAGCAGCATTGGAGTTGCCTCGAAAAACACAATGGGCCTCATCTCGGAATTTATCATGGAGATCCGCCAGGTAGAAGTCATGAAAAACATAAGCCATTGGCTGAACAACACGGAAAATGACCAAGTCGGGATCTTCAGAAGTAAGCTGATCAAAGACTAAGAGTGCACAAAATAAACCCTTGTCTTCTACAGAAAGATCCGGCCAGATCCGAAGGAAATCCACAACTTTGAGTGGCTGTTGATGAACATTGCCATTGGCCGCGTACCACTTCAAAAGGAAAAGGTGCCGTCGGGCCACCACATAGTCAAGATAGCTGGAAGGAGTAGAGAAGTCCACAGGGATGTTGGTAGCAATGTCGATATATCCCTCCTGTTTGTTTTGGGCTTTTTCAGCAGATTGAACTGCTTGCTGGAGCTGATGTTCCAGGTCACGGATCCGGTTCTCCTTTTCTAATAAAAGACGTGACTGATCACGGACCCGTTTAATAGGAAGCGTGGCATGTGAAGAGGATTGCCCTCGAAGCGTGGCAATCTCAGCATCATCGATGACCTTCTGTTTCTGAGCCTCCAAAAGTTGATCCTGGATGGACGTTAGCTGATTGGTCAGCGTGGAAAGCTGAGCTTCGAGGGAGGTGAGTCTAACATCACGCTCGGAAAGGTCATGAACTTGAGTGCGGTAATTGTGAGAAAGCTCTGTGTACAAGGTGTCTAGCTTAGCAATGTCTTTCTCCTTGTCACCCAGGAGGGTGTCTTTTGTCTTGTTTTGCGCCAACAAGTCCTGAATGGTGGTTTGGAGCTGAACCTGTTGATAGGGGACCACCTTGTAGGCAAAAGTGCCCCACGGGGTGGTGAAGGTAGTTTTGAGTTGATCTTCGTGCTTGATAGAAATTTGATTGTACCCTGAAAAACCATCCATGAAAGAGTACATCTCATGACCAGCAACTTCTTCAAGAACCTGGTCAGTGAAGGGAAGCGGAAAGTGATCACGCTCCGTGGCTTGATTGAGTTTTCTGTAATCCACGCAAACGCGGATCTTACCATTGTGTTTGAGAGCTATGACGATGGGGCTCACCCATTCAGAATGTTTGACCTCATAAATCAGGCCAGCAGCCAAGAGTTTGTCAATTTCAGCCTTGACACGGTCACGGTAATTTGGGTTGAGCCTGTGCTGTCGTTGCTAGATGGGTCTTGCATCAGGTTTGGTAGGAATGGTGAGTTCCCCCAATTCTTTTTTGATACCTCGAAGGTCTTTGTAGCTCCAAGCAAAAATATATTTGAATTTCTTGAACAGCGTCACAACGCGTGCTTTATAAGTAGGTGGAAGTTTAGCAGCTAAGCGGACTGGTTGATTGTTTCCAATGTCCACGATTTCCACTTCTGGAGTTTGAATGTGAGGAACAACCTCCGTGTCCTGAACCTGATGAGCAGGAGGCTGAAGCATGACGGGAGGAGCAGCATTTTGCGTGGTGAAGAAAAGAGGCTGCTGAGCGTCATCAAGCAAGGGTTGCTGCATGACAGCATGAACATCAACTGTTTCGGAAGAAGGAATTTGGTCAGAAAAATGATCTAGACGTTGAATGCGATTGCAGGAAGCCAGGTAAGGGTCCAAAAGAGCGGCCACAGCCTGGTCCTGGTCGAGCGTCATGTCACCCCAAGGATCAGCATACTCATGGTAAGATGAGAGAGGGAGACCCACTGGAGGAGCTTGAACATGATAAATGTTTTGTGCTTCTTCCGAGTCAGTGTCGGAGATGGAAGGTTCAGCATTTTCGACAGAGATTAATTGGCCAGTTTCCAGATCCATGGTGGCATTGAGATGGCCATCTGTGATAACAAGTTGATCTGTGGCCCAGTAATGAATACTCTTGGCCTGTCGGAGAAAAGGTCGTCCAACCAGCATTTCATAGTCACCAGGATCCTCTCCAGCTTTCCAAACACCAAATTCCAAAGGGAATTTGAGATCACCAATACTGATGTGGAGAAGAGGAGTGACGCCTTGAGGACGCGTGATATGGCCATTTGCCAATTTGATGTCATAAGGGGCACGGTATAATTGTTTGATGCCCAATTGCTTTCGGAGTTTATCAGTAATGAGATTGACAGCACTACCACCATCAATTTGAACATGATGGATATGTTGATTGCCCACCGTGGCATGCACCGTGGGTGTTGAAGTTGCAACAGCTCCAACGAGAACCATGGGAAGAGGTAACTGATCTTTGAGAGCCGGACAGAGTTTCAAAATGGTGGCCAGGCTCAAAGGAATCTTGATCTTGGCAAGTTCTTCCTGAATTTCCAAAGGAACATGTGAAAAGGGATCTGCAGGGTCCAATGGAGCTGGGGACTGTGGTAAAGAAGCAGAGACTTCTTTGAGAAGCTCGACCTCAGCAGCAATATTTGGATATGGCTGAGAGCGTGCACTTGTGGATGATGACGGTGCTGCCTGACGCTGCTGAGCTCTCGTTGTGGCATGAACATTTGCCAGTGTTCGACCTTCCGCAGCCTGCATGAGTTTCAGAATACTTTGTCTCACTTTAGGCATGATGTGAGGCATCAGTTTGTCAAGATCAGGTGCGAAGTGAACTTTTTTATCATCTTCATTAGGTACTCCCTGTGTCTATCAATACTATGAAGGATTTGGCTTGGGCCTTCCTAATCGTCAAAATGACTTGGTACTGACTCTCAGCATTCTCGGAGTTAATAGCGGCAAAGATGTGGCACTCGCCCTGGATGTAGTCGGGAGCATCTTCCTTGTCGATGTCTATGGGTGTCTCCCATCCTCCTAGCTCTGCAAACGCTGCATTCATCACAAATGGGCAATTATATGTCCGATGTCCTGGCTAGAAGCACCTGAAGCACAACTGCTTTTCAATACATTCCTGCCTCTTCTCCTTGGGGATGGACTGTAGGAACTGCTTTACTGCTTTGGAGTAGTTTGAACCACCTCCTTGCTCCTTGTCCTTGAAGCTGACCTGCTTCTTATCCTGCTTGCCAAAATTTGCGTTGTCTTGCTTCCCTTAATTTGCGTTGTACTGAGGTCTGATAGCTGCTGGGCTTGTTGCTCTTGGGCTGTAGCTTCCTGTAGCCTTCCCCTTGTCCTGATAATACTGCTGTCTTGGTCCATTTGCTTGAGGTCCTGTTCTTTGTAAGCTCACTGCCTTGGACTCTGCTTCTGACACTGTCTTGGGGTTTATTTCTCTCACCAGCTTCCTGATCTCCTCATTCAAGCCTTCACCTGTACCCTTCTACTGCATGTCTTTCACTCAATTTCGGCACATAGAGTCTCAGCCTCATGAACTCTTCGGTGTACTTCTGGATTGTCTTATTGCCCTGCTCCAACCTATAGAACTGTTGCATCATATGGCACTTGCGCTCTCTTGGTACGTAATGACGCTTAAATGCTTTGGCGAACTTCTTGAATTCTGCAGCTATCTCTGCTTAAGCCATGGGCTTTGGCATAGCCTTTCCACCAAATCCTGGCTGCTCCCTTGAGGTTGGCTGTTGCTACCATGCCCTTGTCCTTATCCTTCATGCTATAGGCATTCCCATACTCCCTCATTTCATCCAACCATGCCTCGGCTTCCATTCCAGACCTGTTGTCTCCTGAGAACTGTTCTAACTTCCTGGCTTTCCACACATTGCTCAGTGCCGAGTCAACTTTCTTCTCATAGTCGGCTTCCATTCTGCCCCTCTCGCGGTTGGGACCCTCCTGGCGGTCCTGTGGATCGTTCTCTTGCTCTTCCGATTCAGAGTCGGAGTCGGAACTAGAGTTGGAGGAATCCGTGTTGGGTGATCTCCTTCTCCGGCTTCTCTTCTTTGCTTTGACTGCTCTGCCGGCCGGCGTTTCAGGTAGTTGGACATTCTGGTCTGGTCCCATTGCTGCCGTTCCTGCAAGCAAGGCTCTTATTCCGTGGATGTCCGATCTTATCTGCGATATTTCTTCTTCTAGGGTTGGTGCCTCGAACTCCTGGAACAGGTTCCTTGGCTGAAATTGTCTTGCAGGTGTTTGTTCTTCCATAGGTGTCTATCTTATTCCACATTTTTGGGTACTCTAGCTGCATACACATTAGATTGCACTCTGATGATTAGTTCTTTATTTGTTATTGCATTTGTTTGTTTGATGATACAGTTATGGGGACAAAATATATCAAGAGAACATGCGTAATATCACCACTTATATTCATACGATATAATATTTTTACATTCAATAATAGAAGTAGAAAATTGAAAATTTTAATTCTATTCTTGGAATCTTCTATAAGCTGGGTTGTCCTCCAAGAATTTTTTCACTTGGGCTGTGCCGACTGTTCGCCCCAAGTTCCTGAGGATGTTGGTGGTCGTGCCTCCTTGGAGTGCGGTCACCAAGTCTTCGACCCTTCTCTCTGATGTGTAGGCTGCGGTGACGGCCAACCTGCCCTGCCGCTTATAAGGGACCGCGAAGTCAAAGATGCTTAACGCTATTGTCCTCTTGACCAGGATGACATGATCGATGTTTGGGGCCATCCGAGCATGCCTTCCGAATCCTGAGAAGGCAATCAGCATAAAATCCCCTTCTTCTCCTCGTGGGCTGAATTGGCAGTGTATGACCGCTATCCTTCCATCAGTGAGCAATGGCAAGTAGAACCTGAGGGTTTTGTCGTGCCCTGCCTCACCTGCCTCCTCCCCGGATCTAATTGCAGCCCTGTGTCTTCCGGAGTATTCGTCCACCGGTACTGCTATCATCTCCCTGTAGTCGCCAAACATGGACCTAGAAGAGGTCAAGTTGATGCCGCCTCTCTCCTGTCCGACTGGTGCTACTGCTGAGGTGCTGGGTAGGGGCGCACTTGTTGTTTTCCCTCTGATTTCCATCCGCTCTTGGATCGCTATGAACTCCTCCTCCGTGGGCAACTCCTGTTGTGCCATCATCTGCCTAATGCCAGTGTAGGCTTCTATGTCCATTGATAACTGGCCAGTGTATGTCCGGGCCTCCCTTATGCTGATGGGGAAGTCTTGCATCTCCTGATCGATGAAGTTGTCGAGATTGGGCTGCTGACGTAGGAGATGTAAGAGTTCGTCTATCCTGTAACCCCTGTCCCTGCACTCTGGAAGGTTCTTGATGTCGTGTAGGGTCAGGTACACTTCTCCTTGGATAATGACCGTGGTTAGACTGGTGATGCCTAACCCAAGTGGTGGGGCTATCCTTGTTGCTCTTAATCCCTCCTCGAAGCTCGGAAGGTCCTCTGCTTGTTGCCTTTCTTGAGTGGGGTCGACGTCGATGATGTCTTCCATGTCAGACCCACGTCCTTTGTCTTCCTCCTTCTCTGCCTCTTCGTACTCCAGAAGCATCTGCTCCTCCTCACCTGCTCCCATGGCCATGGGCTCCAGCTCTAGGGGTTGGACAAAGGGTTCTCCTATCTGGGTTTGGGCTCTTTGGGACAGGAATGTAGCTACAGCCGCAGTATAGGACAAATATCTCCTCCTATTTATAGCTATTGACATGTAATTGGGCAAGCGGGTAGCCTTATTTTCTAGGTACTTGTCTATCTTGGGAATGTCCTACAAAGCTGTACGAAGGGCCATGCTTGGTGCAAAGTATCCTATGCAAGGGGAAAATTCTACGAAAGAGGGCCCTATCTTGGCATGGAATTCAGTCATGATCTCTTGATAGTATGGAGTAGCATTGATGGTGGCATCCACATCGATCTTCTTCTAAAAAACAGCAAAGACCGAGTCGATGTCAGCTTCAGCCACATGAGCAGTGGCGCTGTACCATCGCCTAAATGCAGAGGTTGCCATGATGTTAGAGTTGCTGGGGTTATCAAACAGATGAAGAAGCGCCTCTAGGAGCCAAAAAATTGCCTTGGAGTGCGGAGCAAAGGAGTAGGGTGCAAATGAGGGTTGTGGTCCTATTTACAGACAAAACCCTAATTTGGGAAAATTTTAGGATTTGGGGATATCTATCAATCTGAGGTGCTGCTATGCAAATCATAGGCAAACTAGGTTAAATAGTGCATCCTAAGGATCCTATTGTAACAAATTTCATCTAATTTGGAGGTAGTTGGGATAAGTTAGGTCTAATTTGGTCTGACAACTCACACAGTGCGCGAGAGCCATTTTCAAAATTTTTGGAAGTGGTCCTGGCGCACTCTGTGAGGGGTGGGCTCCTGTTTGGGTCCAAGATGACTCAAAATTTATAATCTAAGGGTGAAATCCTACCTATCTCGGCGAGTTAGGGCGGATTGTGCCCTTACTTTCTACCTTTGGCCAAGTCTGGGCAGAGATCAGTGGTCGACCACTCACACAGTGCGCGAGAGGCATTTTCAAAAGGTTTGGAATTGCTCCTGGCACACTCTGTGAGGGGTGGGGTAAAAAACAATGACTTTTGGTCCAAATTGGTTAATTCCAAATGCACATATCATTAATACAACCTAATTACTTACAATTTTACACCTTAACATGATCAAAACATATTTTTATATTTACAAAAAGTTCTGTAATTACAATAAGCTAGCAGTCTTCTTTCTTAATAAACCTAGCTAGTTTCATATCCCTAGGCATACAAGTTACTCTCTTTGCATGGAGGGCACATGCTAGAGAGCCTTCAAAATGCTGGACTAATCTTTGCTCTGCTGCCTCCTGCAGTGCGAATAACATGTCGTCTATTACTCTCTTCGTTCTCTGGTCAGTCTTGCGAAGGCAGCTCGTGGTATCAACAATCCATAGCTCCTCTGAAAATGATGGATCTCCCCAGCAGCTCTCGCAAAATAGGAGTCCGCCTTTCTCTTCATTGGCTTCTTCGGGGATGTTGGTCTCTCCAGGGGCGGCTTCAGCGTGTTCTTCTTGGACGGCCTTCCTCCCTCCACGTATGTTACTTTGTGCTCCTCATAGTACTTCGAGTACTCCTCATACATTTTCATGTATTCGTTGTACTCCTTCAACCTCTTTCTGTACTCTCGCTCATGCTTGAGTACATAGGTCTTCGAGTCTGTTGTTGGCTTTGGCCACTTGGGGTAAGGGGGCGCTGCTGCTGCCGATTCCTCCTCCTCAGCATCCACATTTGAAGGTCCTGAGCCTTCCATTGGGGGGAGACCCTTGACTCATCTTCGTCCGACTCAGTGTCTGATGACGATGATGGCGGCCTGTCTGGCTCCCGCTCCCTTATGCTGACCCCCTTCGCCGATATTGACTTTGTCTTGCGCCGGGGTTTCTTGGGCACCTCTGGGTCCTTCCCTTTGTCCTCCTTTGACTTCTGGCGCTCTTCCCGCAATTTCTTCCACTCTAGCTTCTCTTCAATTCGCTTTCTTTTTGCCGCTCTCTTCTTCTTCGCCATCTTCTTCAACTTACATACCAGCTCCTCTGGTAGCGCTTCGTCCTCATCATCTTCGTCCTCCTCTCCATCACCCTGGTTCTCGGAGTTTTCCTGCTCTTCAGGGTTTTTGGGGTGTTCTTCCTCATCCTGCTGCTCTCGATCCTCCTCCTCGACATCAGGATTCGGGTCCGGGTCCTCCTCTTGCCTGGCTCGCTCTTGAGCCTCTCTGGCCTTCTGTTGAGCTGCGAGGACCTGGGCACTGACATAATTATCTGGTACGACCATCCGAGTGGTTTGTTTGGTGCGGGCCATGTTTTGAAATAAGCCGATCGCCTTTCGAGCGCCTAAAAATCGCCTTGTTGGACGAAGAGCAGCTAGCTGGAGAAGGAAAGTGAAAATGAAGAACCCTAATGGTCTATTTATAGGTCTGGGAATTTTAGGGTTTGGACCTGCAATTTCATGTTGTGCCATTCTGTAAAGTATTAGTGTTTGTAGGATCAATACATTAGATTTGTTTAGGCAAAAAGTGTCCACCACTCACACAGTGCGCGAGAAGCACTTTCAAAAGTTTTGGAATTGCCCAGGGCGCACTCCGTGAGGGGTCACCCCTTTTTGACTCAAACTTTCATTTTATAAACAGTTTCTTAGTGTTATAACATACAATTCTAGCTCAAATTCAAGGTTTAAGCTGCACTATCAGATTGCTCTAATTATGCATCTATCTAGGTCAACATGATCCACCACTCACACAGTGCGCGAGAAGCATTCTCAAAAAGTTTGGAAATGCCCAGGGCGCACTCTGTGAGGGGTCGCACCTTTTTTGCCATAATTTTTCAGGGTTTTTCCATAATTCATCTTAACTTAGCATTATTCTACTTGCTGCTCTAAAAGATTGGAAATTTTTTTCCCAATTTTTGAGGTTCATGCTTGGGTTGCTATTCCCAAGACTGGAAGTCTACTGTTAGTCCTAACAGGGAATGGTCAGTGCCTGATCTTGGTCTATCAAGATCATGCTCTGATACCACTGTGACGTCCCCTACTTCTACGATACTCCCATTGTATCAGAAGTGGAGTTCATCCTCCTGGCAGCCAAACTGGCAGGGGCCATCCACCTGACACCAATCCCAAGAGCTGGGTCAGTAAGGAAGAATGGATGGGTCATTTGCCCATCTTCTTTCGGGACCGTCCTAGCTGTGGAAGTATGAATAAACATGAGCACATGACATCAATACATCAACAAATCACCTCGAGGGGTGAACACATCATAACATAACATGTATAACAACATCAATAACATCAACATAGGGGGATCCTACCCAAGGCTCAGACTCATGGGGGAGTGACTGACGGCTTGGGCCTCCGGAAGTCAATGCAGACCGAATTCATGGCAATTGGATTGGGCTGGCGTATGAACATGGTTGTTGGGTAGTCCACTCCATCCGCCCCTCCCATGCACACTTTGCAGAGTAGGTTGAAAGGTCTTGGGACCGGACCGTAGCCTGTCGGGTGCATAGCCAAAAGGGCTAATACTGGGTTGCATCTCCCCAGTCCCGATGAGGCAGGAGGAGAGTCACCTCCCCTCCAGAGGCATGCATGCCCATCACAGGCGGCTAGAGGGCCACTACCCGTATTCGACTTGAACCTCATTGAAGGTGACGCATCACCCAAGAGGTGTCGAGCTCGTGCCTTGCCCACACGCAGTGGCAAGCCATTAAGCCTAGCCCACTAAAATCCCCGGTAGGCTTCACACACCAGAGGGATCAATCAGTGATGGGACAAGTCCCCCTTATTCCACCGGTCTAGCCCCGCCACCCACAACCAGGCGGGCTCTTGTACACGGGCCGCAATAATTGGGAATTAATGAGGCTATCTAGGATCATCTGCTACTGAAGGTTTCAGGGTCTCTACCCCCCTTCCCACATACACAGGAGAGCATAGAATGGAACATCTTCAACATCAAAGAACTGAAATACTAAATAAGATCTAATCTATCTTACCTAAACATACAAGGTTAGGTTCTTTAGTTACGGCTGTTGATCTTAGGATCTACAAGGCTGATGGGACTGATCTAACATACTATCCTAACTCATTGCCGGGCTAAGAGGCGGCTTTGCACAACAGAATCGCAAGTTACCTGATCCTTGGCTAGCTCCAACTCCCCGGATTGTGTCATTGGCTTCGATCTTGCTGAAGACTGCTGCTCTTGGTGAATCTGATGTGCAAAGGCGGCTCAACAGCACCTGACAATGCGAAATGGCAGCTTGCCTTAGCCGGAATGGCTTAGGGAAGCCCAAAATGTGAAAGAGGAAAGGTTTAGGGTTTCCTCTTTGGTACCTTATATGAGAACTTTTAGGGTTAGGTTAGAAGGGACCAAATGGGTATTTCCACTTGGCAAGGGGGTTTTAGTTGTATACGTTTAATATACGTGCACAACATACGAGGTTGCCCCCCTAGGTGCAACCATTTACGGCTCTCAAGTACTTGTCAACCTTAACCGGAGCTCAGCAAGGAGACCCATGTAGGAAACACTGTCGAGTTTTGGAAATATTTGTCCACGCTATTGTTAATGTCCTGGACGACATTTCCAAGCTTTTGCCCAAACCCTTCTGAAAGGGTAGTGTCTTCTACGTCCATCTGTTGGCTTGTGATGGGAATAGCTGTCTTGGCCTCTAGATTCATGGCGCTAGTATTTATGACCTCGTCAGAATTCTGGCGCTTGTCAAGCGCCTCATTTTGTGGGATATCAGAGCTAGCGCCTTCCATGGACATGAGCAGATTTTAGCAAGGAGAAGAAATTCAAATAAGCAATATTGTCTCTCCTGATCCCATAAATCCCTAAACTAAAAAATGTTCATAGTAGCCACGGTGCGAAATGGTGTCATGCGAACGCCGTGGAATAGCTGTTTTCGCACCATAGCCACGGTGCGAAATAGGGCAGTCCAAAAACTGCCGACATCCTATTTTTGCACCGTGGCTACGCTCCTGATGTACATACATGGAAATGACTGAATTCACCATTAAAGAAAACCTAACAATTCCATCTAACAAGGATTTATTGCTGACATTGAATTCTAACAATTCATACATTTCATAGATGAACAATCATACAAAAGCAATTTTCTCATATAAAAACAATTCACGTACATTTTCTTTTCTTGGCATCAGGGCCTGGAATACCCGAAGCAAAAGCTTCTAAGTCCTCTTCCTTTGCTCCAGCCCCAATTGCATCTAACAGACACAATATATTAGGGTCCTTCTGTGCATAGGACAAGCGCAGTGCTTCCTTATCCACCCCACTCAAGCCTAGAGCTGCTTTATTTGCAAGGACAGAGTACATTTTGAAGGCTCGAAAGACATACATAGCGATAGCCCTATCTATTGCTATAACTCGATCATAGTTTGCGGCTAGGGGCACGTGGTTGCCAGCTAAGGACAGAGCTTTAAGCTTGAGGACCTCTTCTACTCCAGATGGACTATATTTATTGTGAAACACAATAATTTCCCCCTTGTGAAGGTAGCCCATATAATGTGCAATACTGGCGTCCCGACCTAGGGTGACTCTCTCATGCCTTGCACAGAAGTCATCAATAAATAACTCCCTTCGACAGAAGTCTCTCTTGTCCCGTTCGACAACTGCTGGGTTTGTTATTTTGAAAGAGGACTTCAACAGCTCACGTTCTATGAACACAGAAGCAGTGTTTGAAGAGCTAGGAGCTTCAAATTTGACATCTTTCACTGCTTCATACCCTGCTTCAGCTTGCTACATGACAATTTCAAATGCATCCTCTGGAG
Organism: Isoetes taiwanensis; assembly: GCA_021234155.1. Classification (NCBI taxonomy): domain Eukaryota; kingdom Viridiplantae; phylum Streptophyta; class Lycopodiopsida; order Isoetales; family Isoetaceae; genus Isoetes; species Isoetes taiwanensis. The sequence goes on from JAJEKV010000236.1 coordinate 416,455, forward strand.
GTATTGAGGATCCATCATAAGTCACAGCCTCCATCATTTGTCTGCAAACATCAGAGTCAAAGTCTATAAGTCCTCCCAGGCCTACAACATGAGCATATATCTGGCCCAATATCTCGTCTTCGCTCAATCATGTCACTTCAGATATGTCGGGTAGCAACAAGTATGATTTCCCACCTATGTGGATGGGATATGCTTCTGATAACCCCCAAGTAGACAATTTCTTCTCGGAGACCTCCTCTTCAGAACCTCGTTCTCCTCATTTTCCAGTATGAGCTTCTCTTCCTCAGGATCTATCGGCTCCTCTACTGGTGAGGCGGGGCGTTCTATTTGAGCGACCTGTGCACTTGAAGAAGAACCGGCATCTTTGTTTGACTTAGTGTAAATCATGTATGTGCTGAACATGATATTAGGCTGTAAAAACTTTCTTTGCCCTTTTGCCTGCACAGTTCTGCAGGTAGTCTCTTCAAAAACCTCCTAATTCGGTCTTGATCAACTTTCGGAAACATCTTAATTAAAGCTTGCATAACGTCAGGTCCAACTCTAGCCATGAAGCTATGAAGTATGCCGCCATATGCATCAGTAGACCTGTTACACTCTGCCATAATGTCTACTGTCAGGCAAAAATTATTATATACAGTGGTTGCATCCACTGGTTCCTCTAGCTCCTCCTCGAACTCTTCTGGATGCTTCTGACGAAAATCCCGTTCTCTCTCCACTATTTTTTCATACCATGTGCTAAACAACTCCCATGCCTTATTTGACCCGCTATTTACCATTCTCGTGGAGCAACGCCTCGATTTATGATAGTTTGAATGTGAGAGCCTTTGTAGCGGTTTGATTTGCAAGAGAGACTAACACTGTGACAACGACGCAAAAATCTTTGTAGCGGCTTGATTTGCAAGAGAGACTAAACGATGTGAAAATAACATTTCCTTAATTTATGCTATACACAAATTCGCATACGGTGCGAAAACAAGACTTCGATAATTTATGCTATGTACAATTTCGCACCGTGGCTACGGTGCGAAAATACCCCTTTCATTTTTTATGCTATGCACATGTTTGCACTGTGGCTACGGTGCAAAAATAGCCCTTCCATATTTTATGATATCCACAATTTCGCAACAGTGCGAAAATACAACTTCTATATTTTGTGTTGTACACTTCTTCTCACTAAAACAAGAAAATGTTAAACCACCCACTATTATAATGCAAAAATTTGCAACAATGCAAAACAGCATGTCACACAACACAACACTATATTGAAAAAAGGGTATGCAAAAGTGGCGTGCTTTTGGAACAGACATAAATCCAATTTAAATGAATGATGGTTAGGTCGACCTATGCATTTGTCCTTGCTGCTAGGAGGTCCAGACTTAAGGGTGTAGGTGTGAAAATTTCAAAGGCCCCTGCCATTAGTTTTGCTACAGAGCTAGAACGTTTAAGTGATGTTGACCATTAGATTACCCATAGTCGAGGTTGTCAAAAAAGATTATGCTATTACATTTGCTCCAGGTTTGGTGTAAGAGGTGCTTCAGAATTACATGGTCTGTTAGATTGTGATTTTAGTCTCGATAGTGATCAGGATGGTGAGTATCTTCAGTTTGTTGAGAGAGCAAGCAAAAATTATCAGGTGACTGCAACGAGATATGTTACTTCTCAACTTCGAGAACCTGTCTTCACTCATGAATTGAATTTTGTGCAAACATATAAACAATATGTGAGGCATTTCCAGAGAAGAAAGATGAGAAGGAGAAGGACAAGCCAAGAAGTTTTTTCCTTACTGCTATCCTCTTACTGCAACAAATGTAAGTATAATTTCATTGATTTTTTTAACTTTTATTAACTTATAATGTTTATTAACTATTTGTTTCTTTTAGGTATGGTATATCCAACTTAGGGTTGGTGTTAAGACTATAAAGTCTTGGATTCGACAGATGGGAAGCATTATAAACAATGGAGAGATTTGTAACAGATCTGGACGAGTGTCTGCTATTACAAGGATGGCTACTGCATGTGTTTCGCCAGAAGTTGGCATGAGAATTACAGGGCATCGTTCTGTACAAGCATATCAGAAGTAAGTTTAGCTTTAAAGTTAGCAATTTTTATTATACGTTAGAATATTATTATTAGACATACTTTGATTATAATGCTTGTGTTCAGATATGATAGGAATAAAGATTTAGAAATGAAGGCAGCTATGTCCATTATTTCTAGTCCTACAAATGCTGATGGCTGTGTCAAGACGTATGAATCTGTTTTAGTGAAGGAAATTGTGAAAAAAAGGGAGACAGAGGCCAGATCTACTTCAACTTGTATTGTTGCTGGATCGAGTTCTAGTATGCAAACTGTGCTTGGTAAGATTATTAATGTTATAATTTCTATTTGTTTGCTGGTTTTTTACTTGAATTCATTTATTCATTGTGTTTGTGTTGATTTGTTGGTGTTCAGGAGGATAATTGTACTTTAAAGCCTGTTGAGAATAATTCTGAAAAGGTTGTTGCTGAAAAGGTGGTTGTGCATCAAGCTGTCGGAAAGGAAAACAATGATTTGTTCAGTGGCATTAGTGATGAAGCTTTATTGCTTTATTCCTGAATCTTCAACTTTGGTGAAGGGAAATACATTGACAGGTGTTAGTGGATTCAGTTTTCTAGGAACTGTGTCAAACTGTATTTTTCTGCAATGCCAAGATGCCAAGAATGCAACCGTTTTAACTGCTGCATTGAGGAAGTGATCCTGCTATGATAGTAGTTTGATCTTGTTGAAATAACTCTGATATACAATGTAACTCTGTTTTTTGATGAAATAAAACTCTGATTTCGTAACTCTGTTTTTTGATGAAATGAAACTCTGATTTTGATCTGATATAGGTTTAAAAGTTTAATGTTGTAGGTTTATAACTCCATTGTTATGTCTCGATGCAACTTAAGTATCCTTTATCGAGCTATTGGTAGGATGGTAAGAAAAAGACAAGAGAAGAGGATCGGGGAGACAGGTGTGCAGGAGATAAAGTTCAATATAGGGAAATTTACCAAAATAACCTTAATTTTTTACTTAATTCCCAAAAAGCCCTTTGTATTTTTAAAATTCCCAAAATGCCCTTAAATATTAAATATTTTCCCAAATAGCCCTGTATATTTTAAAAATCACCAAAAAGCATACATGTGATCGTCCTTTACGGGGCTTTAAATTCTTGGCTTCTTGACGCTAGATATAGGCCTATCATTCCAATGCTAGAAACTATTCGAAAACAACTAGATGAACGCTTTTACAAGAATCGTGTTGAAGGAGAAGGTTTGTGGGCATCTTGTGGAGAAGCTGCTACATATGCTCAATGGCATATTACAAAGGTCACTGGACGAGCTAGAAGGTACATAGTACTTCCTTTTGATGCATTTATATTTGAAGTACAAAGTACAAAACGATAAGTTATAGTTAATATTGAGTCTAAAACATGTTCATGCTTAAAGTGGCAAATGTTAGGATTCCCTGGTGGTTACACAGTTGTTGCCATTCTTTTTCTGCAACAACGTCGAAAGCTTTATCCCCATTTAGGTTGCAAAAATCCTATTTGACATTTACGTTGCATATTTTTGTCATAATGCCATGGTTTCTAGATTTTTTTTCCAAATTATTGTCATCACCTCCCCTATCGTCCATTGTAAAAACGTGCTCTTTAGGCTATTTGGGAAAATACTTAAGAATTAGGGGCATTTTGGGAATTTCAAAAATATGAAGGGCTTTTGGGGAATTAAGTCAACAACTAAGGTTATTTTGGTAAATTTCCCTTCAATATAATACAAACTGAGATATTCAAGAGGTCGACCTATGCATTTGTCCTTGCTGCTAGGAGGTCCAGACTTAAGGGTGTAGGTGTGAAAATTTCAAAGGCCCCTGCCATAGCGCGTAGTAAAAAAAAACTAGGAGAGGACCAGGTGTTTTGGTCAAGGACACGGTCGCCTCCACCTTGAGTGGAGAGGACCAGGTGCGCCGGGCCCAAACTCACCTTCATACCTTTCTGAGTACAATGTAGATTACAAAATTGAGGTGTCGCGTAGTCAAGGTCATATGTCAACTTCACCTTGAGTGGAGGGGACTCTATATATCGGGGCTAGGCGTCTCCAAAATCTTTATTGCAATATAAGGGTCGTACTCGGGAAAGGGCATGGTCGGCTTCACCTTGAGTGGAGAGGACTAGGTGTCTGGGCCCAATTGTGTCTGTTTTATACTACCATATGTATCTATGGTCCTCTCCTAGTTTATATATGTCTAGGCTACTAAATACAAGAATCAGTCACTCACATGTGACGGTTCCGCATATGAAGCCTCCCCTGGTCCCAAGACAGCATCAATCTGTCTCCTGGCCATCTCCAAGCGTCGATCAAGCCGGTGACCATGGCGATCCATGTAGGGCAGCAACAAGTGTAAGATCTGGTTAAAAAGAAGAATAGCAAAGGTGCTAGACTGGAAGAGGAGTGAAAGAAAATAACAATGAAGGTCGGGAAAGGGTTACTTATATAGAAATCCATTACGTCGCATGCGACGTCTAGTCAACGGTCACATGCCAGGTCACATGCTCGTTGGCAGTACAGTGGCAAAGACGTACTGATGTGGCATGCATTCTGTAATGTCATGTGACGTCGCATGCGACGTTGCGTCGCCAACATCCACCTGGCGTCCACCTGGCATCCACCTGTCGTCCACCTGTCGCCGACGTCCACCTGGCGTGACAGATTTGCCCAGTCGCCACCTGGCGTCCACCTGGCATCCACGTGGCATCCACCTGTCGTCCACCTGGCGCAGACGGCCACCATTCACAGTAAGTTTGCTGAAGAACAAGCTCAGATCATGGCCAGCATCTTTTTTGAGGAGATTGTCTTCCATTTCACCCAAGCTCTCCTTACATTTCTTCAAGTAAGCTAACATCATCACAAAAGGCAGAATTAGAATTAATGACATTGAAATTGGATACAAATAAATCAAAAGACCCCCTGAATAGACCAACAGAATCCCATTTTCTGTTATACTTATCAGTCAGCTTCCTTTTGTGTGCTGAGGCAGGGGACTCAACATCAAGTTGAAAGTGTAACTTAATCCAAAAGATAGAGAAATTCTTTTTACCATAAACAACTCTATTTCTTGCCTTCCAAATATTCCAAAGAGCAATAGACATGATAGTATTAGCAAAGGCACAATCATTTTGGATGTAAGACAATAAATTACCTGAGATCTTGTTAGGGAAAAAATGACCCAGTTTTTCATCAAACCAAAACCAAAAGGGATTGAGTTTAGGACAGAGAAAAATATGCTCAAGATTTTCTTCCAAATTACATTCAAGCTGGCACAAGGCAGAGATATTAACATTCCTTTTTGAAAGTAGTTTTATTGGCCAGCAACCAAATAAAGAAGTTGATCTTGGGAAAGCAATAGGAGTTCCAAACTTCATGAAAGAGAGACTTGACTTCATCAACAGAAATAGACCATTTGGTACTAGCTTTGGAGGGATTATCATTACTGTTAATAATAGAGTAGATTTTACTAACTTTATAGTGGCACTTACCTTCAATGCTCCAATTGGTTGCCTTTGGAACAACATTATTTAACCAGACATGAGGAAGGTTCGACTTAATATGAAAATAAACCTTTTTGTCACTTGAAGTACCATGAATAATGTTTTTCAAAGTAGTCCAAGAAATTAGCTTATTGTTAATGTAGAGGTCACTTAAGAATAGGAGACCAAATTCAGACCACTTTTTGTAAATCCTCGGATGTCTCAAAGCAAGGACTTTATTAGGATGATTCTTGAGAATAGGGTTCCAAAAAATAGTCATGTGGAGGTTAAGATCTTGAGGATCAGCATAGTCATAAGCAGACTGAACTTTATTCCAAGCCATAATGATGTTCCTCATAAGAGGAGAAGTAGCCTGGAGGACATTAAAGCAAGAATCAGGTAAAATATGATCAATTGTAGGATGACCATCCGGGTGAGAGCACAAGAGCCAATATCTAATAAACTGTGAGGATGGACTAGAGTTGTTCATGAATGACTTCCAAATGTATTTACCAGCCAGAGCACAAGCTTGCAGATCAAGATCTTTGCAACCTAAACCACCATGATTTTTAGGCTTGGTAATATACTTCCAACCTACTAAATGAGAGCCTTTCCAAACAAACCTTCTGATTGTCTTTTCAATCTCTGAATAAACTGGCTTAGGAGCCACTAAAGCAGAAGAGAAATAAATATGAGAGCTAGCAAGAACTGAATTAGCAATAATAGTTATGCCAGCAAAAGATAATCCCCCTCTAAAATTATTTAGCTTCTTTCTAATTCTGTCAATTATAGGCTGCCATAAGCCCTTAAGGCTAGGATTGAGAGACAAAGGCATACCCAAAAGAGTGGAAGCTTGATTAGTGTTGATAACCTTAATATCAGCAAAATTTGGCTGGATATTATCTCCAATTGTGACGGCCCCAGCTCATATACGATGCCCCGATCGTATACAAACTGGAGATCATCCCTCAAACCAGCATCGACTCGCTGACGTAAGGTCGTCTACCTAACATCGGGCTCTTGATGGTGGCCAGGAACCCGACGGGGAAGAATGGACGTGTCATTCATCCCGTCTCCCTCGGGATCGATCTAACTACGAAAGCGTAAACACACATGAGCACATGACATAAATCAATAATAACATACCCACCTCGAAGGGTGGTCCACCATATCACAGTAGCTGCAACAACACATCAGTACATCAACATAACATGGGGAAATCCTACCCGGTTTCGGACTTCGTGGGAAAAATCGGCGGCTTGGGCCACCGGATGATAGCAATGCAGACAGAATTCATGGCAAATGGATTTGGCTGGCATAGGAACATGGTCGTTGGGTAGTCCACTCCATCCGCCCCTCCTGTGCATACTTTGCAGATAGGCTGAAAAGTATTGAACTGATCAGAGCCTTTGCGGGTTCATAGCCAAAGGGGCTACTCTTTGGGTTGCATCTCCCCGGCTCCCGATGAGGCAGGAGGAGATCACTCTCCTCGGAAGGTTCATGCCAATCCGCAGGTGAGCTAGAGAGCCCGCTGCTCGTCTCGACTTGAACCCCTAGAAGATGGCGCATCACCCAAGAGGTGTCGAGCCCATACCCCCCGCCTGCACGCCGTGCGGGGTATTAGGCCTAGCCCACAACGTTCCCCGGCGTCGCACACGCGGAGGGATCAACTGTGATCAGACAAGCCCTTCCTTGTCAGCCGGTCTAGCTCCGCCACCCACAGCCAGGCGGGCTCTTATGCACAGGTCGTATTAATTGGGAATTAATGGGCTAACTATGATCATACAACTACTTGGGCTCTGGGTCTCTACCCCCCTTCCCAATACACAAGAGTGGCGCATAGAATGTCAAAACATCATCAACAGAACTGAACATAACAGAATACATCTATTCTAATCTACCTAATCATACATGGTTAGGTTCCTTTGTTAGTGTCTATCATTCTTAGGCTGTAGGGGTCGCCTATAGCTAAGAATGGATGCTAAACCTTACTGAAAGAGGCACGATAACTTCGGATCTACCTATTGAATCAACCACCCACCCGCATCTTGGCCGACTCCCCTCCTCAAAGCGTCCATCTTTGCTGATCACAAGGTCTGGCGATATTGGATCGAAGTGCAGCACAGGAGATCCGACTTCTACCCCTTCCGATTCGGTGAAATGCATCCTCTGCTGCTCAATGGACTTCGGGGCTGAGAACTGAAAGGGTTTCCCTTTTAGGGTTTATGCCCCCTTTATCTCCGCATTTAGGGCTGGTCCTTTTTGGTCAATGGGTCATTGCCACGTGGCAAGGGATTATATTCACATGTTGCTTTAACATGTGCAATATAATAGTTCAAGGTCGTACCCTAGGGTACTACCCTTTCTGATCGCCCGTGTACATGTCATCTGAGTCGACATGTACTAGTGATGTGTCAGTATAATATACGTATTCACACCGTATGTTATGCTGGAACGTCATATTCTCCCCACCTTTGAATTGATGTTGTCCGCAGCATCAGGAGTCTCCCCACCTTGGGATCTTCCTGTCCTGCAACCAACTTGATGCATACAATTTATTACTATTATACTTACACAATTATTAGAATTACTCTAAGGTAATATTTTTAAAACATTACTAGGACATTGCATTATCCCAATAACTTATCAATTCATAACTCTATTAAAGCAAGGTACGTATTAGCCTTACTTAATATGACATTTAAGTTTATCAAGATTTAATAATTTCATATACAATTATCCTTCGAGGTACTCTTCATTCCTTGCAACACATTCCAACAAAACTTGTGTTGCAAGTCTTCGTAGCTCGACCTCCTTGCCCTTCGGAGCGCTCTATTGGCCCGCAGGTCGACACTACATTAATACCATTTTAATTATTAACAAAATTATGGTTATAAGGTAACCCCCCATCTAATTAACTAAATGGATGCATGACTAATCTCCCGGCATAGGAAGAGGATGCTTCTTCCGTCGTGGCCGTGGAGTCTTAACCCATACCTAGCATAGGCTGCATGCGTAGATTAACTTGAAACCTGCATGATTTCTGCTGGCTCTTTTAATGCATGCGATTAACATAATTACCCTAAGGTAATATTTATGAATTAACATTATCATAGTATCGGATACATTACTTCCGATAGTACAATTATATTTACTCTAAGCTTTGCAATATTTAAGGACTTTTAGATCGCGATTATTTTAACAATAATCCTGGTTTAGACCTATTGTTACATAGACAAGGTTTTAATTATTATACACAAGAATTAGATGTGCTTCTTATTCTCTTCCTTGGGTCCTGCATTACCCTTGGAAGAATATCCCTAAGATGCACTTAAGTATATCTGAATTCTATTTTCTATTTATATTTATAAGGACCCGAGGTCATATAGCTATCCTTGGAAGGAATTGCATCCTTGCGAAGGATTAATTAATATGCTACCTCACATTACCGTTGTTATTTAACTTATTTCCCTATGATACATATACGTACAACAATTTCTATCCAGTTATTAGGATCTATATTTAACTTATCTATAAGACACATTAAAGCTTATAATGCATGCACACACCTTACCTAAGGCTAGAACGCATCCACCCATTGAGCCGGCGTCGAGTAATTTTGGAGATGACTTGGTCGTTGCATTGCTCCCATGGTTTTGCTCCACTTCATTGGTGTAGTTAGCTACTACGTCAGTCTCGCACGTTGAAGGCCTCCTGAGCACTAAGGTATCTATCTATCTTACGCTCTATTCGCTTCGGCCATTGCCGGAGTGAACTCTATTCTACGGGTCGGTCAATTCGATGCACGTACGTTCAATCAAAAAAATTGAGCCCTCCCACTTTCTTCGAAAAGAAAATCGTCCAGCACCTCTTCAATGACGTTGTACACAACGTCATATCTATTCTCTCCCCTTAAGAGGTTATGCGCTTCTTACTTAGCGCATTACTTTACTAGCCTTAGCTAACATATATAACCATCTAAGATGGATGCACATATTATGTTATCATTTATTTCAATATAGTTATGGGTTACCTACTTGGTTAGAACGATTCTAAACCACAAGGTTTTGTCATAACGACAATTCCTTTTGTCTCAAAAGACTATTTGATTACTATAATTCTTATTTTAGATGTACCTTACATGTATTATTCTTTTATATTCTAGAGATTCCCCCTTTCTTAGTTATTTAAACTCTTGGAATATTCCTACCAATCGAATTGATGCCATCGTAACAAGTTGGCCGGACTTGTTAGATTACTTCTTTTCTTTCGGTTGGATATTCTTTTGGAGGTGCTAGATTTATACATGGTCAACAATTATCCTAGTAATGATTCTTCTTAGCGAGGAGATCAATCTCACCAAGTGATTTCAATACGTTGGATGACTGTTAACAATCGTGTATAATTTTAGTCACTCCTATGCGTTTTCTTCCCAATCCTTGACGTTTAGATCAATATTGAAGCAATCCTTTCAGCGAGAATATCCGGCAATGCCTTCTAATCCCAATATGGATGTTGCCGTCCGTACATTTAACCTACTAGGCCCCATGGCCTTAGATCCCTGAGCTTGCTCGAAGCTCATCCACTCGTTGCCTGCTTGAAGTAGCAAGGTACGTTCTTCCGAGTCGCTCGATACTTCAGTCTCCTTGACGGTGGCTCCCCTTTGATGTAGAGGTTGACTTTGTTCGTTAGAAGCCTCTCATTGCTGGTGGCTTGATGGTGTAGTTGATCACTTGAAATCTTCCATGCCGCTTTTCAAAAGCCTGAAGGTGGCGCCGTTGAAAAAGATCTTTCATCTTGAACTTTTTGTCTTGGCAGCTAAAGGACGACTCTGTATCTGATATTGTTTCTTCGACTCCATCGACGTTTCATACGTCGAGTCCTCTTGTTGCCTGAAGAGTGTTGAGATGTTGATTGCTTCACCCCTGCAAATTGCCTGACATCTCTTCCTTTGATTTGTTACGCTATGGGAGGGAAGGAATAACAAGGGAACTATATATGCAAAGCATATAGCTTACATAATTACAATTACTACTAGAGCTATTAAGTCCCCCTTGTGCCTCCCTTCGAGTTGCACACCTACTCCTTGGTAATGTCATCGGTGTTCCTCCCGGTGCAATGGTGTTGACGATCTATATCCTCCTATTTGTACGCCATTTCGTACTCGGGGTAACTTGTTGATATCCTTGGGCCCTCAATGTTTGTCGGCTATGGCACTGTCGCTTTATATCACATTCTAACTAAAAGGTGTGCTGGTCGTTGATGCTTCGACATTTCGATTACGCTTCTCGATCTGTTCTCGGTGGTAATTGTTCCCCCTTCATGATACTTGAAGCTATTTGGAGGCGTCTCTTGAGGTCTTGGCGCTTCCTTTGGCTATACTCCTCACGGAGTTGTTCTCTTCTTGATTGTTCTTTGAATCGTCCATCCTTGGGTTCACCAAGTTGCATGCAAGTCAGCGTGCAAGTTATCGGCTCGCCTCGCCTCACCTAATTGCTTCTCCATCGAGCTTCCAATCTTCCTTGTTTGATCCCCGGTCACATGGCTTGGACATTGTCCGTTCCTCGGTGCTATGTCCGTCTTCTTGTCTTGAGGTACCCTCGGTGGTTTTGATTGTGCCCGTCGGTTTTGATCCTCCTGTTGCCTCTAGGGAGCTCGTGGAAGAAGTCGGTTGCTAGCACTTCTCCACTTCGAGTTCGACCTTTGTCCCTCTATGCATGTCGGTCTCTCTGTCAAGTGAAGTTTCATGGCTCTCCTCCCTGCTGGCTATATTGTCGGGATGATGGATCCTTATATCTGCGCAGCTTGACCCTTGAGTTGAAGAAGTACCTGCCTTAGATATACTCTTGTCGTTGAATAGCCTGGCTATTATCTTGAACTCTCTTTTTGCCGAAGGTGCTTCAGTTGCTATCCTTGTCGTTAAGGTGTCGAATGCTTCTACCTTGGGCGTTTGACGTGCTACATGTCGGAGATATGATCGGCTTCTTCTCTTCTAATTACTGGTAGGAGTACCTGACGAAGCCATCACCTAGTTGTTGAAGGCATATTTCTTCGTCGCGGTGCCTTGCGTAAGTGCGTCTCCATCTAATACGCGTGTCATAGCGCATCACCCTATATTACCACAAGGTGGAATTATGGTCGTCGAGATGTGCCTTCTTAGTTGGCTTGTTGATGTCGGGTCGTTCCTCCTTCTATTGTTGAGGCCACTCATGTCATAAGTTCGTTCGTCAAGTGTTGCCGTTGCCACAAGAGGTAGTGTTGCGCCCTGATGATGTCCTGGTGCAGTGCTGATGATCTTGACATGACCGGTGTTGTCTCTTGTTCTGACATTGGGTGGACGAGGGGTCTTCTACTTGAGGGCACTTCCGGAAGTGTTTGGAGTCGAAGTTTACTTGGCCTCTGGTCGTTTCTCCCTCGTACTTGCTCTTCCATTTTGATCTTGGGCTATAGTTGTGCTTCCTTGCTTCCTCATTTCGTAGTCGAAGTGAAGGAGCTTCCTGATCTAAGCGCTAAATCCGTAAAACATGACTCTAAGCTCATGTTTCTCCACTATATATGTGAGCACCCGAGATATACAATAGACATATACGCATTTACATTGGGATTTTAATTCATCCACTTTTTCAAAACAACTACGAAGATCTACTTAAATGTTTATACTCCTTTAGGGTTTCCCCTCCTCCTATCGCGTTTGATCCTTGGTTTTTTGCATCTTATTAGATTACGGTTGACTCCGGGATTCCTTGAGATGCTGCTACTATTGTTGAGCTTCATGTCTGATCCGAGCTCGTCACCCCAAGTTGCGAAGAGTGTTCGTCGATGTGATCCCTTGAAAAAGATGCTCCTCCTTAATGTGTATGTCCGTCGTAAGGAATGCGGTGGCGCTCCAAGCGTCCCTATATGCAGGGTGTCGTTGCAAGGTTGCCGATGTGCGGTGCCATTGATCGCTTGAGTAGGATCACCTGGCTGTTGCAGTCGGGCATTCTTGAATGTCTTCGAAGCTCTGAGATCGTGGTCGGTAGGCAGGCATTGTCATTCCTCCGTAGGTTGAATTTTTGAGTGCGCCCCTGTTGATTGGGCTTTGCTTCATTCCGGGGTGCCTCTCACCTGCTTGGAAGTGTGGTGATCTCCATTGCACCTACCCTAGCTCTTACAGTTTGCCTTTGCATGATTTGTACCTTTGGCTAGGTCGTCTCCTCCGTCCTTTGGGTCCTATCCGTTCGAGTCTCGCACTCCTTGGCTGACGTAGTAAAGTCGTCCTTCCTTTGGTTTCCAAGTATTTCTGGGTCCCGAATTCTTGTTCGAGCGGAATATTCTTTTCCTTGATCTTGTCCCTAATGCTGATATAGGCCTTCAAGTTGGAGATGTTCCTTCCACGATATCGTCTCCTTCCCTCATGGTCTCCTACTTTTTGGAACCGATGAAAGTTCTCCGCTGGTGCAAGGGCTGGAAGCTCATCTGGTCAGCCTTAGGTGCTTTGTGGTTGCCTAGCTTGGTTGCTCCTTTTTGTTGGCGTTGCATTACATTCGCTTGAGCTCTTTGGGCTGCAAGGTCGTGGTTGTCTTCCCGCCGGTTTCTATACGGCTCCTGTGTCTCCATGACTTCTCTCCTCGATGAAAGATTATGCCCTCGACCTTAGCTCGTGATGCCAGCGTGGCATCGATGTCTAACGTCTTCCTTTTTGTATTTTGCTGCCTTGCATTCTTCCATTTGAAACTCATGTGCCCGAGTTGGTGAAGGCGTCGAGATCCTCTTTCGATGTGACCTCGTGGGCGTGGTAGCGGAAGGTTGACATCTAGAAAATTCTTGATCTTAGTTTGGTTACCAAATATTCTTCCCATTTGATGAAGATTGATGATAGGCGGTGGTGTCTGTTCTACTCGTTTGTCGGTTGAGGTGTTTGTCGTTGTGCTTCCCTCTCTTGGGTGCGCCCGCCTTTTCGGTCTCCTCTCCTTATCAATACACACACGTACATCGGTTTGGGACCTTGATGTCTTCAAGTTGCGCCTCTAGCTCTTACGTGGCTCTCGCCCACAGTACTTGAAAGCAACGCTCGTATATTCTAGAGTCTAAGGGTCCACGTGAAGGGCTCTCCTACAACATTTTGGGCTCTATAAGCAAGCAAGATGGCTCCGAAAGCATTCTTTGCGGAGACATATCTATAATCTCCAAGTCTATGGACATTAGGACGTGTGGTATGGCATGAAATGAGGGTTGTTTTGCAAAACCTCCATGATGTTTGAGGCATACTCTAAGGTCCTAGCAAAGTTTTGGGGGAGTCCAATCTCTACACATGGAGTGACTTGGGCAGCTCTAGACTCTAGCTCCTTTCTAGGTAACCTGGCAATAGGGAGTGTCAATGTGGCAGCTGTATAGGTCAAACTCTATTAGAAGGACACAAAATTAGATCAAGGTTTATGCCTTTGGCATGAGCAGAGGTGATGTACCAACAGTTGGACTTGGGTTGCTATGCTGAGGTCTAGATGACTATAACAAAGGGGTGTTCTTGGGCACTTCTATCTAGGAGTAAGGCATCAACTTTGAGCCGAGAGCAATACTTGTGAGGTACTAATGGGTGCTTCTATTTATAAACAAACCACAGTTTGGAAAAACAATTCAAGGGTTTGAACAATTTTGGTCATTTTGAGCTGTGGGTTGATCATAAATGGATTCTAGGCTGTCTAACGGTCCTATTGCAGCAAATTTCAGGCGATTTGGAGCTTTGTAGCTCAAGTTATGGGGTTTGAAAAATCGGACCCCTCTAAGAGTGCGCGAGGAGGGTGTTAGGTTAGGACCTAAGTGGCCTCTGGCGCACCCTTGGAGGTGTTGGTCTATCTATGCCTAATGGGTGCCAAGAACAAGTTCAAAGACGTGAATTCCTACTTATTTTCTTCTTAACTACAGGTTTCTTTGCTTATTTACTTCATTTGGAGCAGATAAGTGGCTGATCAAGGGCCCAGTTGGCGCGAGGAGGGTGTTAGGTTCAGACCTAACTGTGCCTTGGCGCACCCTTAGAGGTGTTGGCCTCTTTTTACCCAAAATTTTACATTTGCTCCTTAACTACTACTATACTTAATCCAACGCACGTTCTAAACAACTATATATCCTTATTATTCAAAATTTTCACACTTTACATATAAGCCTGTTAGTTACAAAAAGCAGCTTCTGTTCTATTTATCTGTCCTCTTGATGTACTTCACCAGTCTAATGTCTTTCGGTGTCTTTTGCGTGGAGCGTGCACGCCAATGAGTCTTCAAAATGTTGCACGACCTCCATCTCTGCCTTGCTTATATTCTTGGTTTGTTGATGAAATCCTCCATATCTCGAATCGAAGCTAGGTCTTCTTCAACTATTTTCTCCCGAACCCCTCTAAGCATGCGTGAGGAGGGTGTTAGGTCCAGACCTAACTATGCCCTGGCCCTGTCATGTGCTCTAAACTGATCCAATTTACACAATTTAACATGCGTTTCCCACTAATTTAATCATTCTAAACAAGATTCTATCATTACTTTTACAATTTGAGTAAGTTTTAATCAAATTACGAGGTCACTTTTAGGGGACCCCTCTAAGCATGCGCGAGAAGGGTGTTAGGTCATGACCTAACTATGCCCTGGCGCACCCTTAGAGGTGTTGCTCCAAAATGACTTTTACTTAATGTTTTTCTGTGTTTTAACATACAAATCTAGCTAATTCGAGCTTTTTAAATGGGATTTCATCTTTTATTTTGCAATTTTGGGGCTCCTAAGGCCGAGTTCTAGGGTTCTTATGGAATGACCCCTCTAAGCGTGCGCGAGAGACCAGTTAGGTCTGGACCTAACATGCTCCTGGCGTATCCTTGGAGGTGTCGGCCAAAAAGTGTCTAAAATTTGCTAGACTTTCTAAGGAGGCTTTTCTTCTATCTATTTCATCTTAAATAGGTTCTCTAATTATTCTAGTTCTAGATAATTACTAACTCTATTCCTGGGAAAAAAAAAAAAATTCCACTATTCGAGGTTCGTGCTTGGGCTTTTATCTCCAAGACTGAATGTCTAGATTAGTTAGTTCCTATAGGATTACGATCAGTGCTCGATCCTGGTCTACCAAGATCAAAGCTCTGATACCATTGTGACGGCCCCAGCTCATATACGATGCCCCAATCGTATACAAACTGGAGATCACCCCTCAAACCAGCATCTACTCGCTGACGTGAGGCCGTCCACCTAACATCGGGCTCTTGATGGTGGTCAGGAACCCGACGGGGAAGAATGGACGTGTCATTCATCCCGTCTCCCTCGGGATCGATCTAACTGCGGAAGCGTAAGCCAAATCCATTTGCCATGAATTCTGTCTGCATTGCTATCTGGTGGCCCAAGCCGTCAGTCTTTCCCCACGAGTCCGAGCCTGGGTAGGATTTCCCCATGTTATGTTGATGTACTGATGTGTTGTTGCAGCTACTGTGATATGGTGGACCACCCTTCGAGGTGGGTATGTTATTATTGATTTATGTCATGTGCTCATGTGTGTCTTTGGACTTGTTCTGTTCCAACAAATCCTGAATGGTGGTTTGGAGCTGAGCCTTCTGATCTTCAAGTAGGCTTGTCTGATCCTGAACACTCTTGAGATCTATACGGGCCTGTAATAGAGTCGCGTGCTTTTCTTGCAGTTGGGCCTCCAAAGTTTGAACTTGTGCAGTGGCAGCTTGAAGGTCTTTGTGAACTGCATCGGAAGCCTCCAGGGACGCCTGAATACCATTCATGAGAGCCCCATGTGATGCTTGTAGCTGCATGGCAGCGGCTTGAACATCCTGCTGGAATTGGTACAGGAGCTGTTGAGGATGTGGAGGCGGAGGGGCCTGCTGTTGCCGTGTTTGTGACGTTTGTGAGACATGATGAGAACTGGAGGGCCTCGTTTCTGTAGAGGAAGAGGAGACAGTGACATGCGTGGTCTGATGGTGAACGTGATCAGGGGAAGTCTGGCGTGAAGGTACAACTGTTGGGTTTGACGGCCGGGAATGCAAAGAGCCGAAAGTGGAGGTATGGGAAGTGGAAGGGCTCTCAAGAAACGGGAAGATAATGACAAATGAGTGCACGAAGATGGCCACCAACTGAAATTCGTAGGAGGCAGAGGAGGGGTAGCCCAATCACGGTCTACTTCTTGAAGAAGGCGGTAGAACAATAGCTGTGGCCAATCAACATGGAGATTGGAGTGGATGGCAGTGATGACCATATTATAAAACGGCTTATTGATATGGGTGTTCTTGATGGAATACCCAAGCAATTTGCGCCACAGAAACTTCACAAAAGTGTCATGTGGCTTGGCAATATTTGTGAGGCGATGCTGGTTGGCTTGATAAGCAGGAGCACCAAACTGAGTGACGTCCATGTCCTGTAAAGCAGCCCAAGAGACAGAAGGTTTTTGCAAAGGAATACGGAATACCTCAGAAATCAAATGCTGAGTAAGTAAAATGGTGGTGCCATCGACCACCGTAGCAAATCCTTCCGGGCTGTTGACGATGTGAGCGATGAACTGCTGCAATTGCTCCGGATTTGGGGCCGGGAGCTCCATTTGCGAGAATTCGTAAAGCTTGTGGCATTCCGCTACTTCTCGACTTGGACCAAGAAGAGCCTCGCGAAAGGTGGGCATCGAGAAAGAACCTGGAGACTTCGAAAGAGCCGCATCCCTTGGAGCAGAAGCTTGAAGGGTAGGTAATTTGGGTGCAGCCATGGCGAAGATCGTCGGAACAAGGAACCGCGGTAATGGCGGAGCGGAGAAGAATGTAAGACGGCGGGTAGATAGGCAAAAAGGTTTTAGGGCGCGCAAGTGTAGTCGAAGGGGCATGATGAGGGCGAACCAGCAACCGTTGATGATGCCAGGTGGCGACAGATGCGAAGGAGGTAATTGAAAGGCAAAATTTTGGCTAAGTCCCCAAACAGTAAAGGGAGAAGCAAGGAACGGTGGAGATGAGACGTGAGAGAAGGATCAGATGTGACAGCTGGCGAAAGGACACATATTAATGTTCGACGGGCGTGAAAAGAAAGAATGTCATTTAATGCTGGCAACTCGAAGTGGGATATCATTAAAACGAAGGTGTCAGAAGGTACCATGGCGAGATATGCGGCGGGAGAAAAGATTCTCCATCCGGTGTGGATCATCTGTGTGGATGCATGAAAGATAATCCGGGACCACATGAGATTTGCCTGCCTTGTGAACAATTTCAAAAGGTGCAAATTCTTGCAGAAGGAGAACCCAACGAGCAATGCGGCCCGTGGGCGTGGATTTGTTGATCAAATAAAGGAGTGCTTGGTGGTCAACAAAGAATTTGATCTGACTGCCTAAAAGATAGTGACGGAAGCGTTGGGACACAGAAAATTAAACCCAAGGCTTCACGCTCTGTGGCAGAGTAGTTGCGCTCTGCAGGATTGAGTTTTCTGCTGGCATATCGGTTTGGTTTGTCGATTAATGCGCATCATATTATTGAGAAAAGAACGGCTCCAATAGCGAGCAGCGAGACATCAACATGGACATGAAAGGGCTTGTCCCATTGAGGAGGAACAAGAACGGGGCTGAGTAAGTAAAAGCTTCAACCTGTTGGAAACCCGGCGTCGCCTGGGAATTCCAAGCCCAGGTGGATTCATCACCCGTGAGTTTATGAATGGGATCTGCAATGGCTGCAAGTCCAGGAATGAAGGTGGAGTAATAATTTACCTTACCGAGGAAAGATCGTGTCTCCTTGATATTGGCCGGTGCTTGAGCCTTGAGCACACAAGCGATTTTGGCGGGATGCGTGGTGATACACGCTTTTGCGACAACGTGTCCTAACGGAACACCCGAAGTGGCCTTAAAAGGTGCATTTCTATTGAGACTAATGCGGACTCATCACGGTTTTGAAAGACGAGTTCCAATTTATCCAAATGGTCAGCCGTGGGGCAGAGGGCGGAGAAGTCATCTTGAAAAATTTGCAAGAAGGATTTTCCTTCATAAAATCATGAAAAACGAGAGCATTATGCGTTGAAACGTTGATGGAGAGTTTGATAATCCAAAAGGAACCACCTTGTAGGCAAAAGTGCCCTTACCGGGGTGGTGAAAGTTGTTTGAGTTGATCAGATTCTTTGATTGAGATCTGATTGTAGCGGAAAAACCATCCATGAAGGAGTACATCTCATGTCCAAAGAACCTCTTCGAACACAGTGGGTGAAAGGAAGTGGAAAATGATCACGCTCCGTGGCCTGATTTAGTTTTCGGTAGTCCACGCAAACACGGATCTTTCCATTGTATTTGAGTGCAATGACAATGGGGCTCACCCATTCAGAATGTTTGACCTCATAGATCAAACTTGCAGCAAGGAGTTTATCAATTTCGGCCTTGACGCGATCACGGTAATTGGGGTTGAGTCGGTACTGTCGTTGCTATACGGGACGTGCATCGGATTTGGTAGGAATGGTGAGTTCCCCCAAGGTTTTGTTGATCCCCCGAAGGTCTCTGTAGCTCCAGGCGAAAATGTGTTTGAACTTTTTGAAGAGCGTGACGGCCCTGTTACGATAGGGTGTCGGAAGATTGGCAGCAATGCGGACAGGTTGATTGTTGCCCACGTCCACAATCTCGACTTCAGGAGTCTGAATATGGGGGATGACTTCCGTGTCTTGGACAATATGAGCAGGAGGTTGAAGCATGACGGGATGAGTGGCGCTTTGCGTGGTGAAAAAGAGAGGTTGCCGATTTTCCTCAAGCAGAGGTTGCTTCATGACAGCGTGTACATCAACAGGATCAGAAGGAAGTGCGGCATCTGAAAAGTGATCAACACGTTGGATGCGATTGCAAGGAGCCAGGTAGGGGTCAAGCAAGGCAGCCACAGCCTGGTCCTGATCAAGCGTCATTTCTCCCCAAGGATCAGCATATTCGGGGTAGGATGACAGAGATAGACTCGCAGGTGGAGCCTGGACGTGATAGATATTCTGGGCATCCTCAGAATCAGTGTCGGAGAGAGAGGGTTCAGCATTATCAACCGAAATGATCTTACCGGTTTCCAAGTCCATAGTGGCATTGAGGTGACCATCTGTGATGACTAACTGATCCGTGGCCCAGTAATGGACACTCTTGGCCTGGCGGAGAAAAGGTCTGCCGACCAACATTTCATAATCACCTGGATCTTCTCCAGCCTTCCAAACACCAAATTCCAAGGGGAATCGGAGATCACCAATGTTGATGTGAAGAAGAGGCGTGACGCCTTGAGGTCTCGTGATATGGCCATTAGCCAATTTGATGTCATATGGGGCAACGATAGAGTTGTTTGATGCCCATTTGTTTGCGGAGTTTATCCGTGATGATGAGATTGACCGCACTACCTCAGTCAATTTGAACATGATTGACTTGTTGATTGCCCACCGTGGCATGGACGTGGGGGTAGAGGTAGCAACAGCCCCAACCAGAGCGGCCTGAGGGGTGGTAACCGGTCCTTGAGAGCGGGACATAATTTCAAAATTGTTGCCAAACTTAAGGGAATTTTGATTTTTGCCAGCTCCTCTTGGAGTTCAAAGGCACATGAGAAAAAGGATCTGCTTTGGATCCACGGGTCCGAGTGCGTGGTAATGGGCAAAGAACTTCTTTGAGAGTAGGTCGACCTCTGCCGCCAATATTCGGATATGTCCGCGAGGCGTGGAGGTTGAGATGTGGAAGGTGCTTCTTGTCTTTTCTTTGAGCTCTGGTGGTGGCATGAACATTAGCCAGCGTCGGCGGCCTTGGCAGACTTGCATGAGGTTCAAGAATGCTTTGGCGTGCTTTAGGCATGACATGAGGCATGAGTTTTCCAAGTCAGGGTGCAAAGTGGACCTTTTTGTCCCTCTACATGAGGGATTGTGTCGCATTCGCAAAAGGCGGGTTGGCGTGCGTAGGAATAATGGTTAAGGGACGTGGCATACAGTGCAGCGTGAAACCAAACCAACCCAATTTGGCCATTGAATTTGGAGGATTAAGAGCACGAAAAAATTTCTTCCGTGCTTGTTGATTGGCGGGAGCTGGTTGATAGCGTGATTCTTGAGGCGCTAGCGAGGTGGCTTCAGAAGAACGGGGACGCTGGTCTTGTTTGCCATTGGCAATCCAAAGTTAGTAAGCCGTGAGGCGGACACCGAGGTGGTCTGATTGGTGCCAGAAAGCTGCACCTGAACTTGTGGAAGTTGAGGACATGCCGTGGTGGTATGACCCCATTCATGACAGTGATAACACTGAGCTTTAGAAGGATCAAAAGGGGGGTGTGTGTTGGGTCCCCGTTGTTGCTTCTGTTGCTGATAGAGTTGATTGGGTTGAGCCTGCAGTGGTTGCGGCTGATATTGCGATTGTTGTTGAGGTGTGGTTTGCACTTGATAAACCAGCTTGTTGCGGAAAGGTGTAGGATGAGTGCGAGTGCACTCTTCCATGGCATGATTGCACATGTTGCATCTTTTACAATGAGGCGGGCCATTGGTGGAGTTGCACTCATTTGCCAAGTGGCCTTGATATTTGCAGATATGGCACCAGATCTGACTGCGCTGCGGATTGGCGTGTTGAGGTTGGACAGCAGTCTGTGGAACCATGACTGGTGGTATGAAAGGGAGCTCCTGAAGAGCCACGCCACGGGAGGAAACATTGACGGAGTGATTGACAAGGTCGATAGCCTGCTCCAAAGTCTTGGCGCAGTATTGATCATGAGCGGATAGGCTGGAGGAGGAAGTCCTTGGAGAAACCAGACCAAGATCTGGCTCTGTGTCG
The DNA here is from genome assembly GCA_021234155.1 of Isoetes taiwanensis. Classification (NCBI taxonomy): domain Eukaryota; kingdom Viridiplantae; phylum Streptophyta; class Lycopodiopsida; order Isoetales; family Isoetaceae; genus Isoetes; species Isoetes taiwanensis. The sequence goes on from JAJEKV010000236.1 coordinate 437,726, forward strand.
GGTACTCCTTGAGTTTGCTGAGCAGGATGTGAAGTCGATCTGCAAAATCCCTGGCGGACTCCGTGGGCTCTTGTTGAAGGTCGTTGAGTTGCTTGAGATGAAGTTGATCATCATCCGTGGTTCCATAGTGAGAAAGAAAAGCAGTTTTCATTTCTGACCAATCTTGTTTCCAGTGGCTTTTGTTGGACATAAGCCATTGATGAGGAGAGCCACGCAGTGTGGTGGAAAAGATGTGGAATTTCAGTTGAGGTTGTGCATGACCATTTAGGACAGCCAGAGTCTCAAATTCTTCCATGTGGGCCTGAGCACTTTGGTCTAATGGTTTGCCTTTGGTGTTGCCAAAGGTTGGATAAGTCAGCTTAAGTGTCTGAAAGGTAGAGGTAAAAGTGCTTGGCTGGACTGGAACTGGATAGGGATTATATTGAGGTGGAGTTGGAGGTGGCATGGTGCCTGAAGGACCCTGATGAAGGGGTGACTGAGGGGGAGGGACTGAAGGTGCATGATCATTGGTTTTGAGGTCTGTAAGGTTGTAAACAGGAAGAGCGGTGGGAAATGTAGGGAAGGGAAATTCCTGGGGAGGAGCAAAAGAGACATGTGGATATCCCTGTCCACCCGGAGGAGATGATGGTTGTGAAGGCAGAGGCGTATGGCCAGAAGAATGATGGATGTAGGCATGTTCGGGGGTATGAAAGTAAGTTTGAGAAGGTTGAGCCTGATAGGGCTCCTGATAGTGATGAGGTGACTGAGGCTGTGAGCAATGTTTGCACGCTTGAGGCGGAGAACTGGGACGAGACATGACACGAGGGGTGGGTGGCGCCGACTGAGCCCTAGACCGAATGTGGCCTCCCTCAATGTCATAAGCAGATCCATACATGTCGTGAATAGCTTCCCTTCGATGATGGCGCTCCAAGCGAGACGCCATCTGGGAAAGGAGTTCTTCTGGCGTGAAGTTTCGGACAGACATTGCGACAGAAGAAAGGAAAATCGAATCAGACCCGGCAGCGGCGACAGTGTTTGCGGTCTGGGTTCGGGAACTCCTGCAAGACAGCCCTCTGTGAGGACCCTTGGATCTAACAGGAGGATCCGGGGACTATGTCACGCGGGATTTGCAAGAAAACAAAAGGAAGGGAAAAGAAAACAAAAGAACAATGAGACAACAATGATAAGCTTCCTTGATATCAATGATGATGATACATGAGCTCTCACAATCGAGAGAAAACTGAAGTGAGACAAGACTCAAAACTCATCTAAAAATCATATGCTAGCTCTACTCATATATATAGTACAATGGCCTTTGGCCCAATATAGACACTCTGACTGATTTCGGTGCCGACTCCTGGAAGGAGGCCTGATTTGCAGGAGTGATGGCGGTGCCTCTTGAAAAGCCTGAAATCGCGCTGACGCTGACGCGGGCGGTGACGGGCCGTCACTTGTCTGAGCGGCGCCTCTTGGTAGCAGACCCAGGCTTTGACTGCGTGGTCTGCTGCTTGGTCTTCTGCTGGGCTTTTGACGACTGACCCGCGCCTGATTGTGGATCCTTGGACTTGACTTGGTCCGTCGTATGCATGAATAATCCTGTACCAGGAGGCACATGACTAACATGAGCCTAAGGGCATGCTTGAGCCTAGGGGCACAACATTTCAACCATAAAAAAACATACAAAATTATATCTCATTCTTTAATAAAAATAAATCTTTTGAAAGAGCTTTTTTATGACCCTAGTGGCATGTTTGAGCCATGTGTTTTATTTTGAGCCTAGTGCCATGGTTGATACTATGTGGCATATTTGAGCTAAGGTGGCATGTCCTATCCAACCTTGAATACTCTGTTCAAGGATCCTGCTTCGAGCAGATCAAAAACAAATTCAAGATCGGTCCCAGAGAACTTACTAAACCGCGAACCGTCTTGGGGGCAAATCCAAGTGTTTTGTCATTCGGACAGTATGAAGGCTTCGGAATGGTTATTCGACCTTGCCATGTCGTCCATAATGTCGAAATCACCATAGAGACCAAGTTACATGGTCAGTTTGCGAAGGAAAGAAACATGAACGCTTAACTGGCCTAACTGAAACCCAAGTGTTTTTCTCATTTGGGCAGTACAGAGGCTTCGGAATGGCAAATTGACTTCGCCATTACCCTAGGGACCAAGTTACATGATTAGTTTTGGCAATGAAAGAAACACGAACACTCCACATGGCAGTATTTCGCAGCCATCTCCCAGGTCAATTGACTACGAATGTGTTGGACATGAGCTATTTCAGCGCTTCTTAGAGAAGGGGTGGTCTTCTGCCCATGAAATTTGGTAAGAGGACATTTGGGACAAACTGCTTCCGGAAGGTTTTAAGGGTCCATCTTCTGGCTTCAGCACCGTCCCTCTACGTGATGACACTGTGCAAGGTCCTGGTTGAATCATACTAGGATATCACCTCCAAAACGTAAACCCTTCATAACCTAGCAACACACAGGGTTTACGTTTCGAAGGCCGAAACATGTTAGTTTTCATGGATAACTCAGTTCACCATCTCTAAATATGCATGCAGAGCCATGGCAATTGAAAAAACGGGGTCGGATCTATCGGCCATACAGAGTAATCCCAAACAATGTCTTGCTACTGCAAAAGCGGCTCTTGACTTTTGATTGCCACTTCGAGAGGAGGATAGATCCAAACTCCATTGTGTCAGTTCGGGTTGCTTTGCATCTTCAACTGTGACTTCTCGGCAACTTCCCAAGTGCAAACGACCAAAACGCGGCCTCCAAAACGTAAACCCTTCAAGAACCTCTAGCAACACTTAGGGTTTATATTTCAGAGGCCATATCATAGTTAGATTCGACCAGGACCTCGCAGCATGTCATCACGTAGAGGGACGGTGTTAACACCAGAAGATGGACCCTTAAAATCTTCTAAAAGCAGTTTGTCCCAAATGTCCTCTCCCTATGGCCCTGATAATGGACGGGCAACTTCTACACTTTGAAACTATGAATTGGCTCTTCCAATGGACTTAGAACGTCGAGGACCCCTTCTTCAAGAAGCACCGAAGTAGCTCATGTTCAACACATTCGTAGTCAATTGCCTAGACCGTGGCTGCGGAATACTGCCATGTAGAATGTTCGTATTTCTTTCATTGCCAAAACTGACCATGTAACTTGGTTTCTCGGTAATTTTGTCATTCTGGACGATATGGCAAAGTCAAATTGCCATTTCGGACCTCTATACTGGCGGAACGACGAAACACTTGGGTTTTTACACGCTCGCCTGCAAGACGCTTCACAGTTTGATAAGTTCTCTCAGACTGATCTTGTATTTTTTTGAACCTGCTCGAAGCAGAGTCCTTGAATAGTGGAATCAATGGTTGGATAGGGAAACTGAGCTCTGGGAGGGGAGCATTAGCATATAGCCTCGCGGAGGAGCACTGTAAGAAAAGGCTGTCTCGAGAACATTTTTGGGGTCTATTTCCTGGGGCTTGGCCTCTCCCCTCTGGTGAGGTAGCCATGCAAAGCCCTTCCTTGTTCGACTTGGGGAAGGTGGCTGCCTTAGAGAGAGAGAGAGAGAGAGAGAGAGAGAGAGAGAGAGAGAGAGAGAGAGAGAGAGAGAGAGAGAGAGAGAGAGAGAGAGAGAGAGAGAGAGAGAGAGAGAGAGAGAGAGAGAGAGAGAGAGAGAGAGAGAAGAGTTTTGCTCTTTTATGCCTCTCAAATCCGTTTTTAAGTATATGCACATGATCTCAAGTCCCATTCAGACTTGCAGGCGTTGAAAGCACACAACAAAACCTTATAGAAATCAGGATTCAAAAAATTGTTTGCTCGTTTTTTCTTACAGTTCATAGAGAGAAAAATATATCCAATTTCTCTCCATCACCTTAGTTCCAAATCAAGCCAAATTTCTTTCCACATGTTCCTACAAGTTTTCCCCAATAGTCATTTCAAATATCAGCCAGAAATGTTAAAAAACACTCAAGATATTATCATTTGAGTGTACATACCTTTTTCTGCCATAGGGATGTGAAATGGCCAAATTTTCTGTCCACTTGGCTCAAACATGCCACCTAGGCTCAATCATGCCAAGGTGGCTCAAACATGCCACCAAGGTGCCTCAAACATGCGAAGATAGCTCAAACATGCGACCAAGATAGCTCCAACATGCCAAGGTGGCTCCAACATGCCACGTGGGCTCTAACATGCCATGCGTGGTCCAACATGCCAAGGTGGCAAAAACATGCCATGTGAGAGAAAGAGAGAGAGGTGGGGAGGGGGAGGAGGGGGGAGAGCAGGTTGGAGCCTATGTGGCATGTTTGAGCCACCTTCACATGTTGGAGCCTAGGTTGCATGTTGGAGCCCACGTGGCATGTTTGAGCCACGTTGGCATGTTGGAGCCTTTGGCATGTTGGAGCCCGCCGTGGCATTTGGAGCCTAGGTGGCATGTTTAAACCACCTTGTGGCATGTTGGAGGTGGCATGTTGGAGCCTATATGGCATATCTTAGCAACCTTGGCATGTTTGAGCCTGGAGCTCGCGTGACATGTTTGAGCCACCTTTGCATGTTTGAGATGTTGGAGCCCACGTGGCATGTTTGAACCACCTTAGCCTGTTGGAGCCTAGGTGGCATGATTGAGCTGGCGTGGCATGTTTGAGCCACCTTGGCATGTTAGAGCCTAGGTGACATGTTTGATCCATCTTAGCATGTTGAAGCCACGTGGCATGTTTGAGCCACCTTGGCATGTTGGAGCCTAGGTGGCATGTTGGAGCCTAGGTGGCATTTCGGAGCCTAGGTGGCATGTTTGAGAACAGTTGACATGTTGTAGCCTAGGTGGCATGTTGGGGCCCACGTGGCATGTTCAAGCTACCTTGACATGTTGGAGCCTAGGTGGCACGTTTGAGCCATCTTGGCATGTTGAAGCCACGTGGTATGTTTGAGCCACCTTGGCATGTTGGAGCCTAGGTGGCATGTTGGAGACGCCTGGCATTTTGGAGCCTAGGTGGCATGTTTAAGCCACCTTGTCATGTTTGAGCCTAGGTGGCATGTTGGAGCCCGCGTGTCATCTTTGCGCCACCTTCGCATATTGGAGCCTAGGTGGCATGTTGGAGCATAGGTGGCATGTTGGAGTCCACATGGCATGTTGAAGCCTAGGTGCCATCTTGGCATGTTGAAGCCACGTGGCATGTTTGAGCCATCTTGGCATGTTGGTGCCTAGGTGGCATGTTGAAGCCTGGTGGTATGTTGGAGCCCGCGTGGCATTTCGGAGCCTAGGTGGCATGTTTGAGCCACCTTGGCATGTTTGAGTCTAGGTGATATGTTTGAAGCCCAGGGGCATGTTGGAGCCCACGTGGCATGTTTGAGCCACCTTGGAGGATCCATCTGAGTATGGGCCTAAGTGTCTGCAAGCAGAAATATGAAATGATGCCATGAAAATTAAAGTCTGGCCATGATTTCCAAGGGATGGCGTCGACGATCGCCTGCCAAATACTCATCATTAGGGGAACATCCATCTTTGCCCTTCATTGCATCCCCAACTGGTGAGACGATCTCGTTGATGCCCAATTGAACTAGATCACAAGTATATATGCTTCTACTCAGCTTGTGGCATGCCCCCCCGGCTGATCCATGAATCATAGGCGTGCTTGACTTGAGAGCCGAATAAGGTTCAAGACCTCTACAACTAGGAGCATACTAACAAAAGCATACTATTATTCCAGGCCAAGGATTTAACTATAAGATAATTCCTCTCCATTATATGCAATGAATGCAAGCTTAAGAGCTAGGTCATTCACCAAGATCATAAATTGATCATATAAACAACACAAACATAATTTTATATCATCAAGGTCAAGCAATAGTCTACGTAACAAAGGGGGGAGCTTGACTAATTGTGTAGCATCCATAGCCAAGAACTTGGTCTGAAATTAGAAATCGCCATGACAAGTAACAATGCCGGCTTATATTTAAGGCTACCGGAAATACACGAATTTATAGTGTAGTTTTCCGGAAATCCTTAGAAAATTTTATAAAAATTGCCTGAAAAAATGTCGTTTTTTTTTTTTTTTTTTTTGTTATCGATTTTTTTTTTTTTAAATGGCTGGATTTTTCAAGGTCGAACCCCCCCAATTTCGAACCCTAGCTTGGAGGTCAAATGCAACTAGTATGGCCGAAGTCCAAGAAGAAGCTGCTCGAGGTGAGGTGCAACATGCGAGGTAGGAGGAGCCAAGGGTTGTAGCAACAAATGAGGCCTTTATATAAAGGTGGATCAAATATTAAAGGTGACTTTAAAGATGTAATGGGGTTACAACATTAACATTGAACTTTGGGGTGACTTTAACATAAAGTTGCTTTAGTGGATATAATATACCTCGGTATGCGCCCCCCCCCCCACCAAAAAAAAAAAAAAAAAAAAAAAAAAAAAAAATCAGGACAATTATTCTCGTCTTAGAAAAGGCCTCGTGACTGAACGTTTAATAAAATTCCTCTTTAGTTTAAATAGTATCTAGAAAGTAAGCTAGGGTATATTATTGGCATATTCTGGTGGTAAGATGGTCTAACCCTCTTCTCTTTCTAGCTTACCGTGTATTCTGTTTGGGTATTGCAGGTTCGAACATACATTCTTCCCTTCCACGTGGCTCACCCCCACCTATATGGGCTTGCGTGTGTTTTAGTACCAATTGTATGACTAAAAAAGGTGACATTCTTTCATGTTTTTACCCGTACATACTTAAGCATCGTCCAACTTTGTTGTGAATTTGAAGAAAGGTAATGTGGTTGGGACCCTATTGTGTATAAAGAGAAACAAAAAAGGAAAAGAAAATCTAGTCTAGGTTGCTAATAGTAAGGTGCTAATCGTTCAAGACCAATTCATTTGGGTGACAGTAGTCACACATAATTTTTATTTCCTGTCTTTTTTATAGCTATTGTAGAACTCATGATAGCCTACACGCTCTTTCCCTCCAGGTTATAACTTGCAAATGCAATGTTGTATTTTGTGCATTATATAAGAGCCATCATTGTTCTTTCAAGAAAGCTTGTTTTTTATTCAAACAAGGGTCATCTACATGTCAATGTAGACTCATTTCATAAAATTAGTACACATGACAGGGGTTGCAGGTAGAATTGCACTATATATATTGTGCCCATGCAAAAATTGTCTTATAGAATTGTGGTCCATTGCCCGTCACTTTCAAGTTTAACAACCTTTCCATGATGTTAAATCAATGTTGTTACATGTCTTAATCAATGTTGACTCTAGATAATTACTTCCCTAACATGTTTTTCACTTTTAAAGTTACTTAGTTGTATAGGGGAATGGGGTATGGGACATAATTCCTTCACGTAGAGAGAGGCTGCATGATCGACAGTAGCCGGGAGCGGGTCTCTCGGAGTGGAGGAATGGTGGACTAGACACCATTCCCCTACAAAATAGAAATAGGGGAGCGGCGCTTGAAGATATCTACCTGTGAAGCTTTTCTTCTGTAGATCCAACCTATGAAGATTTCTACCTGTAAAGCTTTTTCTCTAGATTCGATCCAAGCCTGCCATATTTCTACTTGTGGAGAGCCCAGCACTTACGAAGAGTCCTGATCCGGCATAGTTTTACCTGCGAGGATCCGAGGTGGCTGCGAAGATCCGGCACATGCAAAGAGCGCGAAGACTTCCTTGCATTTTTTCTCGAAGAAATCCCTGCATTTTTGCTCGAAGACTTTGGCGGCAGAAACCTTAAACAGAATCGGTCCAAACCCTAAAAAAAATTCAAGAAAACCTGAATAGCCAGTTGTGCAGAATCAGAGGATCCGAATTCCATTCCGCAATATTAGGGTTGCCACATGTCACAAGGAAAATGCGTGCCAGGGAATATTAGCGACCCTATTTCTATTTTGTTTACATCTACATCATTGGTTGAATGTTTTTATGGCCGCCAAATGTTCCCCTTTTTTTTTTTTGACTTATAAGGCGTGGGATAAACTCTAAAAGAAATAAACAACTTCATTCCGGAAAGGTCCAAATTTATTAGATGATTCTTTACAGGTTTTGGCTAATCTAGTTATTCTATAGTCCTTAACGCCCTGGTTCTCAGGTTTACAGGTTCAGATTTAATCTTAACCGTTGGTTTGTCAACTATTACCAGCTAGTAACATGCCTGCGATTGGAAATTTATGGAGATCCTTATAACACCCTAGGATAATCAGTGGAAAATGGCATTACACCCTAGGGATTTCCGTTGGCTTCTTACCTGCTTCAGCACTTACGAGCCTGCTTCAGACATTGAGCAATCTGCACCCAGTTTTCGATTTGAGAGGTAGTGGGGCTTTGCTGGACTTCATTGTGCTCCACTGGAACTTTGCCGGAACAACGTTTTATTGTGCTGCATGCCAACGGGTGAAAGCATGGAGCTGGGGGTCATTTTCGCGCTAACAAAGCACTCCTAAAGCATCCTCTTACATTTTTATAATAGGTTTTTTTTAAACACACCGACCCGTCATCGTCCGTCACAGATATTTTCGATTTTCTTCGAGGGGGAGATCATGATGCGTCAGAGCATAGAAATCATCTTCTAGTACTGAATGCGGATCATAGCTTCTGGCTTTCTGATTATTTGTCATCATTCCAGCATTATGGATGCCAATATAAACCGCATTTCGATCTGTTTGAAATAGACCAAAATACCTCTGCCTTTTGTTCGACGGACAGTAGCGACCTGTGGGAAAAGGTAAGGTCCTAATTTTGTTTTAATAAAGCTTTCCAGTTTGTTATTTGCTTTTCATCTGCTTTGTTATAATAGGATGTCGATTGCTTTGTTATTAATACGATGCCGATTGCTTAATTTTATTTCTTTTCTTTTTGTTTATAGCAGGATATGCGGATTGCAAACTCTGAAGCAGAGTTTCATGTTTATAGAGGGTTAGCAAATGAAGGAAGGGATCCAACAACTCTGAGTTGGGATGAGTGCACCAAAGCTGATTTTCTGAGTGTATGGAGCTCTGACTAAAAAGATAACAAGATCAAACTCCACAGAATTCGTCCTGATTTTGCAAAGGACCTGCATGACATGGTAAAGAGAATTTATCAATATGGAGTAAAAAATAAGGAAGTGAGAACAAATTTTGCAAGGGCATTTGCATGGCAGCATACAAGTAGGGCTACTATAAACCCTGAACAATACAAAGTTAATTGGGCATACTTTGCTTGGTGGTCACTGCAAATTTCCAAGAGGAATAACCAAACCAGGACTGATGTGCATGAGAAGAGTTTGACCCATATAGCTAAATCCATATCTCATTTGGAGGCAAAAATGAAGCATGTCAGTGATGAGCCTGTTTGTTCTAAACAACAGGTGCATGAAAAAGAAATGCAATTGAGGGAATTTCCTTCTAGTTGTATACCTTAAGCTTGATTTTGCAAAGGCTTATGACAGTGTTAGCTGGAAATTCATGCGTCGATGTATGCTAAGACTGGAATTTGGAGAACAACTCACATCAGATATTATGAAGCTACATGTCTCTGCTCGGTCGACTGTTATGTTCCATGATGAGCCATCAGATGCCTTCTCACTCGGTCGTGGTATTCACCAGGGATGCCCTTTAGTACCACTGCTTTTCACAATTGTCACAGAGGTTTTGTCGTAGTTATTCACTGTTGCAACCACAGAGGGACTTCTCCATGGTCTTGCAACAGAGGATGGCACACAAGAGGTTTGCAATCAATATCCAGACGACACGTTCCTCTTTCTAGTCGCTAATGCTGAGAATCTTGCAGCTGCCAAAATGCTCTTAGATACTTTTTCACTGGCTTCCAGTGTCCTTGTGGAGTGGCAGAAGAGTACAGCTTTATGGACATTGGATACTCCAACTCCGACGTGTGTTCATGATTATCCATGGAAATTACTTGCACATGGACAGGCCATCAAGTTGTTGGGGATTCTAGTTGGTATCCATGTTATTATGGGAGCTGCATGGGAGGAGATCATTAAGGGTTTGGAGAAGCACTTGTTCTGGTGGTCCACCGCAAAGTTGTCTCTTGCGGGTCGCATTACAGTGGTCAAGTCAGTCCTTAGTAATACCCATATTTATATGGCATCCTTACTGCTAGCCCCACAAATCAAAATACAATGAACTCATTGCAATAGTTCAGAACTTTATATGGGCGGGTACTGAGGAAGGTGTTGTGTTTAAGGTGGCTTGGTCAAAGTGCATCCTTCCAAAATGGGCAGGTGGTCTAGGTATGATGGACTTCTTAATGCAGAGTAAAGTTCTTATTTCAAAGTTCATTTGGAGACTCCTGAATGGTGAAGATGACTCTCCTGGTTACGCCTTCTTAGACAAGCTCTTGGTTACTGTATCCCTCTAGGCAAGAAGGCTGTCAAACCAGTCCGACCTTAGGCATTATTTCAAACTCTGCGACCTTTTCCAAGTGCTTCTTTTTTTTTGCGTGGCTTGTTGATAGCATTGGAGGCAGTCAAACATCTTTTCTGGCCATGCCCCTCTACCCACACCCTGTTGGAGACTCCATGGTGGTGGGCACCACTGCCTCCAGACCCCTTAGCACCTTTATTGACAACATCAGTTCATTTCCTTACACAGAGACGATGGGTTCTTGTAGGTGTTGTCTCTATTCAAGCATGGTATGAAGTGGGTCGCCTATTATCTTGGCTTGAATTTCAGGCAAAGTTCCTACTTTCTCATTGGAATGTGTCTCTATGGGAGAAGGTCGTAGAAAATTTGCCTCTTATAATGCAAGTTGATGTTGCTGAAAGGGTGCCATGGGATTGTCAATGAAAATATTCACAAAGGCAAGCACTTTGTCAGATCAGTTTATCGCCTTCTTTTAGCACCCAGCCCCTTCAGTTGCTAGATGGGTGGCACCTACAGGTTCCACAACCCACTTTGTGTCGTACATGGTGATGGCTTTGGCATAGGTTGCTCCACCCTAAAGTCTCTGTACTATGGTGGCAGGTTATCCACAGGTGCCTGCGTATTAATGCCTTCAGACATTGCTATGATCCTCGCACATCTGCAGTATGCCCGCTCTGCCTTTCAAACTTGGAGATTCTTGACCACTGTAGGAACTCACCTTCTCAAAAAAAAATAAAGATCAAATTCCCACTTCTACAACAAATATCAAGGACACAGTTTCCTCTAGAGATTTCTACGTGATTTATAGGAATTTACATGACCAACGGCTATTCAACAAATTTTTTCTTGCTCTTGAAATGCAGTATCACCATTTCTTTTAGCTATAATACTACAGATGACAGAAACTGAATGGAACTGCAAGTTATTACTATTAGAGGATGTCCTCTGCGTCAATATACTTTGGATTGACATAAACTACAACCCAAAATGATTTATATGAATTGCTTGTCCTGTTATATGAATTTTTTTTTGAAGGACGTCATTCTATTCATCATCACATCATGAGTACATTCTACATCACTGTATTCTACATATCATATGGAAGCCAATCCACTACCTAGGCGCGATATGGTAGGTGTTGCTTTGCATATGATTATCGAGTGCATATGGCAGGTTTAAGGTCTCTACCACGGGACCGATTGGTCATACTTGAACTTGACCTCGGGGAAATGGATTTTTAAGGTCCCCATTACTAGAGCGATATTGGCCAGGTTTGAACCTGTGACCTTGGATGTGGCAGTTTAAGGTCCTACCACTAGATCATGAGGTATAGAATTTTTACAGTCAATTGCAATGAGAAAGCAAGAAACAATTGTTGCAAATTACCTCTCACAATTTGCTTTGGGATTTTTGTGTGATGTACAGGAATTTACATGACAACCAACTACTCAACAACCATGATGATGTACATGGTTGGCCAACTACAACAAAATTAACATGAAATATAGGTGAAAGAAGTCCAATAACAATTAGTAAGGAAGATGCAACCCACCTTCTCAGAAAAGATAAAGACCAAATTCCCAATTCCCAATTCTACAACAAATATCAAGGGCGCAGTTTCCTTCGGGGATTTTTGCGTGATGTACATGAATTTACATGACAAACAGCTATAATATGATGATGTACATGCTTGGTCAAATACGTAAAAATTAAGATGAAATATGTGTAAAAGAAGTCTAAGGACAATTACTAAGGAGTACCACTTATAGGTCACTTAATTGAAGTATCTGACCACCATTTTGAACTTTCTTCCTGTGAAAGCTGCTTATCTGGCTCTTGAAATCTTGAAATGCGGGTTCACCATTTCTTTCAGCAATACTACTACAGATGATAGAAACCCAATAAGCCTTCAAGTTATTACTGTTGGAGGTTGTCCTCTGCTTCCATATACTTTGGATTTATATTTGTCCTCCGCTTCCCTATAGTTTGGATTTACATAAACTTAAACTGCATCCCAAAATGAATTTTTATGAATGCTTATCCTGTTACATGACCGAGCTCTTAAAATACAAGATCACCATTTCTTTCAGCAATATTACGACAGATTGAGATAAGTTGTATTTCTATATACTTTGAATATGCCTAAATTGCATACCCAACCATCCACGGGCAGAAATTATAATAATTAAGATACCTCTTAATTAAAACTAAGCTCTGGCCCTTCTATTTTGCCATGCTGTAAATTGTAACAACCTTCTTCACATTGATTAAGAATGCAAGGAATTAAATAATTTTATACACAATCCGACATGCAAAAACAGAATGACCCAATATCATACCAAGAAATAGAATGACTGCTTTACCAAGAAATAGGATAGAGCCCAATATCATATCTTCTTGTGCAAGCTGCTTATCTGGCTCTTGAAATGCAGGATCACCATTTCTTTTAGCAACACTGCTACAGATGATAAAAACCCAGTAAGGCTGCAAGTTATTACTGTTGGAGGTTGTCCTCTGCTTCAATATACTTTGGATTTACATAAACTGCATCCCGAAATGAATTTATATGAATTGCTTGTCTTGTTACATGACTGAACTTTTAAAATGCAAGATCACCATTTCTTTCAGCAATACTACCTACCACAGATGATAGAAACAAAATAAATTGTATTTCAATATACTTTGAATATATCTAAATTGCATACCCAATCATCCACGGGCAAAAATTACAATAATTAAGCTACCTCTTAATCAAAAGCAATCTCTAGCCCTTTATGCCCCTATAATACATGTTCCGTCATTTTGTCTTTTGCCATTTATACTTTTCCATGCCGTAGACCGTAACAACCTTCTTCATATTGATTAACAATGCAAGGAATAGAATGACATGCGAAAATAGAATGACCGCTATATCATACCAAGAAATTGAATGACCACTTTACCAAGAAATAGAATGACCGCAATATCATATCTTCTTGTGCAAGCTGCTAATCTGCTCTTGAAATGCAGGATCACCATTTCTTTCAGCAATACTACTTCATATGATAGAAACCCAATAAGGCTACAAGTTATTACTGTTGGAGGTTGTCCTCTGCTTCAATATACTATGAATTTATATGAATTGCTTGTCCTGTTTCATTGTTACATGACTGAGCTCTTGAATGCAAGATCAACATTTCTTTCAGCAATAATACCACATATGATAGAAACGAAGTGCTTACGATCTAGTCTGCATATACTGCACATTGCAGAAATCAAAGTTTAAAGCATGAGAAAAAGATTCTAGTACATTAGGGCTTGAAGTTTTTAACAAAAAAAAAACACTTTACTACGGGCAGTGCGTGTGCTGATATGTCCGGTGCAGATATGTCTAGGAATGATCTTTGAAACCATATGATTAATTTAATATTGAATCATGCATTTAGCCTAATAGTGCTATTTTTATATTCAAAATAGAGCCAATTTTGCAATCAGTATATATTTTGGCTTTATGCATTGGATTTCTATAAGGTAGTGCAATGGAATGTTTGCGATAAAAAAAACAGATGGCAGGAGGAAGAATTAGAGCCATTGAAGTAGCAGGAAATTGATATCCTTTGTTTCTATACATATAAAAATAGACCAGGGATTGAAGCAAAAAGAATGTCCATTCTAAAATTCAAAATAAATTGACTTTTCTGCTATTCTGGCATGATCTTGGGTTCTGAACACATCTTCATCTTTTGCTTGGTTCTAAACTAGTATCTAGATTCATTATAAAGGAATGTGAATAACTCTACTGAACTTCTAAAGAAGGTTGATGCGCACAATTGCAAATGACTAAGCTATAAAATTAGATTGCAACCGGACCGGGAGAGGGCGGTGCTTCGATCGGCTCCCTAAATTGAGTTCGGGAGCCAGCCGGGTTCGCCCAAGCGAACCCAGAAAATTCGCTTAAGCGAACCCGTTAGAGTGACGTGGCGCTGAGGTGGCACTACCCACCGGGTTCGCCCAAGCTTAACCCAACCGTGGTTGCTGCCAGGGAGGTTTCGGCCACCACGGCCATCTAAGAAGAATACACTATGCTTAAAGCAACTAAGCTACAGATTTGGGCACTCCGGTTAGTTATGGAAAGCTTTCTAGCTATGGATTCTTCGCCATAGAGCATTCTCTGCATTAATCTAGACAAAGCTATCTACGTAAAACATACAGAGCTAGAGATATGGGCAAGCATCTACGTAAAAATACAAAGTCGGGGAGCATTTATGTAAAAGTCCGTGAGACAAAGCCGCGGATTCTTCGGTCGCTTTGCGGATGGCGAGGCATATGGCTTTCCCTTGCGAACCAGCCTCCGGCTCGATTAGAAATTTGCCCAAGACACTCTATAGAAGACATCTTGGTTGAGCGATCCACCTCCAACATCTGTTCGAGAAGAACATATATGAAGATCTGTTTGAGAAGGCATATATGAAGAATAAAGGGGTGGAGGCTATGGCGTTCGTGGAGGTACAAAGAATTGTCTTTGGGAAGGGGGAGCCCAATTTTGCACTTTCACGGCCATGGAATCGCCATATCGCTCCGGGCCCGTCTTCTTCCCCCAAAGCCAGCAAAGAAGGAATTGGGTTAATGCTAAATCAGGGCCAAGCCCAAGCTCTTCATTCTCAAGCTCCGGCAGCAGCAGATCCATACCCAGCAGATTCATACCCAGCAGATCCATATCCAGCAGCAGATTCATACACTTGCAGATCCATAACCAGCAGCAGATTCATCGGACCACGCCTGGCCGATCCGGCGCCCAAGCTCCGACCTGACTCGACGCCTCGCTTAACCCCGTTCGGGTTCGCTTGGGCGAACCCGGTGGGTAGCGCCACCTCAGTGCCAAGTCAACCTAACGGGTTCGGCTGGGCGAATCCGTGGGTTCGCTTGGGCGAACCCGATTGGTTCGCGAACTTGGTTCCGGGAGCCAATAAAGTGCGCGGGGAGAGGGTACCTATTTTAGCGTTGATCTGTGAATTTCGCGGAAGAGCTTTTCCTAGGTTTCGTGTCTGGAAGCTTGTAAATCGGCTCCTACATGTGCGCCTTCTGGAAAACCATAAGGCTCCTTTATCCCTTTGGAAAATCGTAAGTTGCCAAAATTTCTGCCATATTCGTGTCTAGAAGCTTGTAATATCAGCTCCTACATTTGTGCCTTTTGAAAAACCATAGCATCTGCTCCTATATTTATCCTTTTGGAAAACCATAAGTTGCTGGAATGATGGGGCACAGGTGCCTCACCCTTCCACAAACACAGATTTCAAGAAAACAATAACACACACTCCATCATGAATGGTCCAAGGATTTGTGTTTCTATGCATGTGGACTCGCCTTTACCAGATTGTGTAGTTGTGAAGGGCGGGCCTTAGTATAAGAAGTTGGATCTTAAGCTTCTGAATGGTCCAGAATTAGCCCATTTGTTTCCTGATAAGGAGGCTTTTGCTAGCTTTCGTCGAGCTACTCGTGCATCTCAGGCATCTGTTCAACATTCTTCTCAGGTTCAAGCTCCTACTGTTATTTCTTCATCTATTCATGATCAACCTTTGCCAGTTGTCTTGCATTCCTCGGCTATGGAAGATGCTCTACACACAGTTCCAATGGTGTCGTCCTTAGCACCGCCAGCTGCAACTATAGTTCCTACTACTCTCCCCGTTGTTGCTTCCGCTTTTTATGTTTTTGAGGTTGTTATGGCTGATGGTCCTAATCTTCAGTGCGCTAAAGAGTCATGGCAACAGGTCAATTGGAAGAAGGCAGCGAGGAAGAAGTCAGTTATGTCATCTCACGAGGCTATCCTGCCTCGTTCTATTCAGTGTCATGATAACTTGATGTATGTTGATGATCATCCCGATGTTGCAGAACATGTTGATTGTGATGAGGCCATTAAACGCCCCAAGGTGGCACAAGGAGTATGATTATGTACTGTGTTTGGATGGTTTTGCTTAGTGGACCATCTCGTCCTTTAGGTTTTGAATCCCATGTCACAGGTCCCTTGTATGTATCTTGATATTCCTTGATAATAAATTGTCGTCCTTCAAAAAAAAAATTACCTCCGGCCAGGCCAAAATGAGAAACGCTAGAAGCGTCGCCGCCAAAGCGTAGCCCTTTGTATTTTTGAAATCCATGTCATAATTTTCCGTTTTGTTTTGTTGTGACTTTTATTTTTTTTTTCAAAATATAGGCAATCATGTGACGTGGCCCAATCTAAGCCATCGATCAGGGCAGAGGGACATTGGGAGAATCTCGGCCTGCGATCGGGCGGACAAACAGACGCCACGGTTTTATAATGTAGGATAATAGCCTTTTCCTTTCTCCTCAACTCAAGAAGGTTGCACACATTTGCCACGTCACAAATCAAATGGTCATGTGTCTAGCCAAATAGCCTCCCCCACTCCTTTACATTGGAAAATTCGAACAAAAATTATTTAAGGTGCATGTATGGCTTGCCCTATCGAGCTCGCCAAGCCCTTCCCAAGAAATAGCATGCCTCCTAACATATCCCTATCATAAGGGGATATCATATTGAGAATCCTTTGTATATTCGTTGAATAATTATACAGCACATGGTTCCATTGTCACCCGAGGTAACTATAACTTCACAATGCGGATAACTTTTTAAAAGTTGTGCCTATTTAAATAGGTCAATCCAGTAAGCAACAAAGCGGATTCTTTTGTCCCATATGCATTGTCGTAGAACAGAATAGAATATCGATCAGGTTTTGATCCCATTGTTACCCCATGTATAACTTCACAATTCGAATAACTTGCCAAAAGTTCTATTTAAAATGGTCAATCCAATGAGCAAGAAAGCGGTTTCTTTTGTCCGATATGCATCCTCATATATAGAGAATATCGATTAGCTTTTAGCATGATTGGAGCAACTGTTACAGCTTCAGATCTTCTATGGCTGGTAGTGGGTCGAATTTTCGAAACATTTATGAGCCTTCTTACATATGGCATTTTGTATAGGGGAATGATGACCAGAATTTTCAGAATCGAGACCAGAAGTAGCACAAACAAACAGTGGCAAGGGAGATTCACGAAAAGAATCGCTGACACGAGTCAACTTGCTATTGGTTGAACAGGCTGTTTTGAGCGTGGCGATCCTTTACGTAATATCTCAAAAATGGATCCCAACATGTTGATTGTCACGAGAAAGGTAGAAAGGCAATGTTGCTAGAGAACAAGTGTCAAAAGGGGTGCAAAGTTATGTGGTGTAGGACTAGAAGAAAGGAGTGGAGAGGGGGCCTAGTCAAAATGTGTCAAGAAAAGGCAAAGATTTCCTCATTTGAAGAAGTAGTGATAAAGAAAGAGATGGGAAGAGAAAAAAAAAGAAAAAAGAAAAAGAAAAAGAAAAGAAAAAGCTGTCTCGTTGACAAAGAACATGCAACGTATGGTGTACGGTTCAGGTGCTAGGGTTGAAGCTGAAATACAGTACACTCTACGCTAGTAACTCTACTCTAAAGTCTATTATACGGCCAGTTTGGCAGGGCAGATGATGCAAAACATAAATATACTTAAAATAACATAACTATACGGTTGGTGCAGGTCTCAAGCGTGAGAAAACAATCCCTCACTTCAAGACAATGGACCTGCGGTCCGACGTGCGGTCCTTTGCACTGACTTCTGGGTCTTTGGGTTGTTCTGGGGCAATCCTGAGACAATCCTGAGCGTCCATTCGAGACGATTCTGACCGTCCATTCCAGAATTATCTAGTCAACCGGGTGCATTGTAGGCCACGAGGCAGTCAGCAGGTCATAGGGTTTACCCAGAGTCTTAGCCCTGGCCCATGTCCTTTTTAGACTAGCGCCTTCAGACCTGGCCTGGCGTGTATAACCGGGTAGAATAAGTACACAGGTCCTAGAAGAGACGATTTCTGAAAGGCTGTTAGCCCCATGTGCAAATGTCCCCCTCTACATGCCCGCCACGTGGAGCCCACGTCATCTGCTCACGTGTCCCATACAAGCCGAAGTTTCGATTCTCCGTGTGCATTTATGGCCCCCCGACCCTTACCATTGCAACCCTATACGGTCCCCTGCATGCCTTGTATTTTTAGACTAACAAGAAATGCGGTCATTGTATATACTTACAAAAAAATGTCAATTTTCGGGTGATTTTGGCTCTGCCCTGGGGTTGTGCATTGTGCCCCAAGTGGGGTTCCCATGTCCCGCATTTGGGACATTTGTTGGAGGTGTATCTTGGTCGCACTCCCTCGGGGCGTTGTTAGTCGTAGTCTTGGCCCAGTCTTCCCCCCTAGACGTGATCACCAAATTACCAGCCAAATTCACTCTGTGGCACCTGAGCCATCAGCTGCACTTGCAGTATGGTGGTGACCTGATGCCTTCCCAATCTCGTGCCTTCATCATGCGGGGTTTACACCTCCCTGATTCTCCTCATGCTTGTCCCATGTAGGGTTCAAGTTCCCTGTTTGTGTAAACGAGCATCTGTTGTCTTGTCTAACATTAAATGCGCCGTGGTTCTAGTTATGTTGGTTCTGCACGTCCAAGATATGATTTCTGGAAGTTTGTCTTTAAGTGAGTATCTCAAACATTCTTTCTATATAGTGTGGACATAGAGCTTCAAAGTCTAGTTCATTTAGACATCATGATATTTCTACTTTATGTACATCCAAAAATTTGAAATACATTTCAAAGCTCAATCACTTTCTTTCTACATCGTGGTCATCCATAAACAAGCTCCGTGCTATAGGACTAGGGACGACATTAGACAAAGGGGAATAGGAGTTGAAAAGGGCGCTAAAGCAAGCTATTTAATAAAACATCCTTATAAGTGGTATAAGTGCAATCGTGGTATTTATCAACCACAGTCATGTTTGAACCAGCGTGAACCTAAAAAAACTCCGTGTATTTTTTCTCTCAATGTGGTTTTAACATGACACTCACTCAAAAATTGGTTAAGTCCACAAAAACCTCGTGTATTTTTTTTGGTTCAAACATGACGGTGGTTGATAAATACCACGCTCGGTATAAGTCAGGGCTCTAGATTGGGGGGGTTCCTCCCCAGAATTTCCGGTTGAAGTTGTTAAAATCTGGTTTCTTTAATTGATGCCGGAATATTTCCGGTCAAAATTTTGTAAAATGCTTGTTCAAATTAGAGGATATTTTCTGAAAAATCCGGTAAGTAGCAACAAACCACGGCATTTTGCCGGTTTGAGCAAAATCTAATCTGGAGGCCTGGTATAAGTGCCCCACAAAAAACCAAAACCATCAAGAGAAAATTGAGCTCTCAATAGTGAACAAAGGATACTTTAAAGCACTGTGTAGATACTTGTGAGCCATAACGATTCCTCTCAAAGTCTTCTTTTATAACAGGTGTCGTGTACCTTGGTTCGGGAAATTCCCCGGAAGGCCTATAATCTACAGTGTGTATTTGAAATTTTCTTGCTAAAAAGAGTGATTGTTCTTGATACCTCCTATAGGAATGGAGGGGGAGTATGCAGCTGGTAGGCTGGGCTAGATCCAGTAGAAAACTTGCTGATCATGTCGAGAAAAGTTCTCGAACCAAGGTCATGCACCATCATGTATTAGCTTGTTTAGTTAGATTCCTCAATCAACCTTGTTTCGTGTTTTAAAGGAGTTAAAAACGCGCAGTAGGGTCAAGAGAAATCTAGTTTTGATAACGTAGAGGTATCTTCTTACCCGCTTGTTTTAACTCATGATTTCAATAATGACTTCAGTTCGTGTAAACTAATTTTTCTCAATGATAGCACTTGGAGGAACCATTTTATATTTAGCATGTATAAATAACACAAGAGTCAAATTCTTCATTTCAGAGTTAAGGGTGTTAAATATTCTTAAAAGTCTGAGAACAGAAGTAGGCCACATTCATCATTCTCTATGTGCAACAGATGTGGGGAATTTTCTCTGGCAACTTCCATGCAAAATACTACAGACAATGTTTCATTTCATACTCAAAGCAAATTAATTTAAACTTTTACCCCTTATTGTGGTTTACTAAATTTTATATACGAGCGCATGCGTGCTTGTACTTGCCACCTTATGTCACATATATTGGGAGTGGTTTTTGAGTTAGTATTTGAGAGATATTAGATTATATTTTATGTTATAACTTCTATCTCTTCTTACAACCACATATCCTTGGTTTTATATTACTTAAAAGGCAAAAAAAAAAAAAAAAAAATCCATAAGATTCTTTGCACACCTAACAAGGCATACCTGTTGTGCATTTTGTAATACATGGTTTATTGTTTGCTCTCTTACCCGTATCTAAATATATATTCGATATATCTGCATAGAAAGGATAAATGGCGGCGGACAACTACACAATCATTGATTCTTCCGACTCGGTGGAACAAATTATGTCTAATATAGTATTTTGTTGGAATTTTGTTGTAGTTCCTTGGATTCATATGCTTTAGTATTTTCTTGATATAAGAGAAGGATGTTTTGAGCATAAGAATATATTCATGTTCCATTTTATTTTCTAGGTGGATGTTGTTACAAAATTCATTGCTAAGAAATTCACATTATTTTATATTAGAGAGGTTGTACTAGTAGTGGACCACTTAAGACTCGTGGACAACAAAACATTAAGAATAAAATATTTCTGCAATTAAAAATGTCTAGTTGGTTTGAGGCTTTGCTTATACTTTTCTTGGAAAAATTGGGTACAATTGCCCATGAAATCTCCACATGGGGTCTATCTATAACTAAGTTAGAATCATTCAAATACCCTATTGTGGATCAAGATTGATGTAAGAAAATACTATTGTCTACTTATCTTTACTCATTTTATTCAATGGTCGAGACTGAAACCATAATTATGTGTTGAGTTGATCCACACTTAAGAAAATCGATCTATTTTATCATGGTCCACTCTTGGTGAGCCCCCCAAGGTCTTGCCAATTCTAATCTTTTTTGCATAAAGGAAGAATGCTTTGCTTGAAGGAGGAGCTTCATGATTGATTTGATGCCACCCAAACACACAAGGGCATGAAGCTAGAATATACAACATGGGAATAAGGCCTAACAAAATAGGGACAATGTGTCCCCAAGAGCGATGTTAACTTATGAAGCAAGGAAGGAAGGAAGGAAGGAAGGAAGGAAGGAAGGTACTTTTATCGTCCACGGAGACCAATCGGTCTATGGGACCCAATACAAAAACGCAGCAAGCGGATTACTGCCCGGATTAAAAAACCCCCGCCCCGAAGGGTTTTCGAGGGAAAAACCGTGGCAGCAATCAGCCTGCTGACAAACTGTGCTAATCATAGGCATAGAGCTCAAATAGAAAACAATAGAACTAGTCATATCCATGCTATTGGTTAAAAGTGAACTTCGCGACTGTGGTTGTGAAAAATGGACCTATGATTTTTTTGAAGTTCGTCTTGCAGTCGCTCAATGGCCCGCAGTTTTCTATTTTATTCCCTCAACTTGCTATATTTGCTAACTTTCGCGCTAAGACAGTTAAATATATGGAGCAACTTCTGCTAATACTACTACCTGTATTGTCGCCTCTCCAGCTACTCAACCTCTCTTGCCCCTGCTCGAGCCCATGTTTCACATATTTTTTTGCATACTCATACTTCTGATGATGATGGAACAGTAAAAATACAAACGATTCAAGAGATGCAAGAGCAACATGAAAGTATTCAGGAGCATCATGGAAATGCTCAAGAGAGATGATAAAAAGTCACTCGAAAAAAGATGTTTATAATAATAATAATAATAATAATATATTAACGTCCTCTGAAGCCCGAGGGCTATGGGACAAGGAAAATACATATCTAGTACACTCAATGAAGTAGTGGAGTCTCTAATCATGTAGAGATATATCTCTAGCCATGTTCCACATTATTCAAAAGCTCTCTAAGAAAGTTTCCCAAGTGAGGGAGTGAGGGAGTGTGTTGAAACAACTCATTCATGGGTAGCTTCCAGTCAATCATAGAATATTTGGCGCGAAGTGTGTCATGTCTATGACAGTAATATATAGCATGTTTCTCCGTTTCTATGTCCTCCTGACAAGCACAAATCCTCTGACTCTTCTCAAGTTTCAACCATCTCCCTTTTTCAATCATTAAGCAATGAGAACCCATGCGTCGCGTGCAATCGCTCGATTTGCCCCTCGAAACATGCCGTGGAAGGCATAAATACTGTTGTATGGCATGGCTATGCTCGGATTAAAATCTCTAATATAGTATTGGAGCTTCTTTTTTAGGAGGCCTCACAATTATGCAAGAAAGGCTTGGGCCTTAAATTTGCTTGTAAAGGGTATCATATCTAGTCCCCACCGGGAGAACCAGTCATGTACATCCTTGAACCAACAATTATGCCCATCCGCTTTGAGTGTTTATAATAAGTCTGGTCACCCTGCCCCTCACACTACATCTGCTTTTGAGAATCTTCATGGGAGGGTGAGTAGAAAGAAGGCTCACCCTTGTCAATTATTCAACAATAATACTAACCAAAATAATGGAAGGATAGAACAAAGAGGAGGCTCCCCCTTAGTTTCTAGGACGCGGTTGGTCTCCCTTCAGAATTATGTGAGATGGATATGGTAGATGTTGGCACTGTTGGAATGGAGGTGGAACATAATGTTCAAAGCCTGTGAACCTATTGCCATCGGATGTGACGCTCCCCGAACCTATACCATTGTGACGCTCTGATACCATTGTGAAACTCCCCGAACCTATACGATGCTCCCATCGTATAAATATGAGAAATTCCTCCCATGGCGACTCCATCACCATAGAAAGGCCCTCCGTCTGACTCGAACCACTTATGATGGACAAGTGTTCGCGTGAAGGACATGGAGGTGTCATTCGTCCCACGCCTCCTATGGGAATCCTATATAGCGGAAGCATACATACATGTTCGCACCTAACAACAATACAAATAAATAATATACCACCACGAAGGGTGGCCCGACATCATCAACACGAATACAATAGAATATCAACATAACAAAGGAAATGCACCATAAATAAGGCTTCTACCATGGGCTCAGACTCAAAGGGGTCGATTGACAGTCAAGACCTCTGGATAACAACAGACAGAGGTATAACATGGTGTTGGCTGGCCTAGAACAATGGCTAGGGTAGTCTAGTGTGCACACTTTGAAAATAGGCTGGAACATGCTATGGCGTGATTGTACCTTCTGGATACACAATATCATGGAATCACCCTATGAGACTACTCCGGTTTACATCTCTGATGAGGCAGGCCAGAGAGGCGTCCCCTCCCCGAGCATGAGGGATCCCTGGGTGTGCTAGAGAACACGTGCCACATCAGTGACCCCCGCATCCGTACCCGACTTACTCCCCTAAATCTTAAGGCCGGCTCACCTACCCGTTCGAGTCTAGGGCGTCCATACAGGCACGTCACTTGCGACCCAAGGAGTGTCAGACCTATACTCGGACCTCTCAGTGATGGACTATAATCCTAGCACACTGTAGGAGTCGTGTAGCCGTGCTAGGCAAGACCCCACTCCCGATTCACCATCATACTCGTTATTTGGTGCTGAATCACATCATAGCATCCACAACCAGGTGGGCTCTTGTGCACATACCACATTTAATCGGATTTAAGGGATTCTATCTAGGAGCATCCCTAAATCTAGGTAACTTTTAGGTCTCTACCCCCCTTAATCCCATACAACACAGGAGGAACAAAAAGAGAAAATAGCAATTAGATACGAACATCCATCATCATCACAAATAAATTATAGAATCGAATTTAATCATCCATCTCCTCAAACAAGGGTCAGAGGAAAACAAGCTATGCTAAAACTAACCGGTATCATAGCTATCTCTCTGGTTCTCCATCCTTCTGGCTGGAACTAAGGTGAGAAGCAGCTCCTCCTCCACCAATTCCCCCAAATCGATTTGGGGCAAATTGGGGTGGAAGCCCCAATTTGGGTGTTCCAAGTTGGCAGGTCTGCCTTGCCCAATCAATTTGGGCCAAGTGGCAGTTCTAGATTAGTTATCCGTAATTAATTGATATTTAGGCCTTTTTAATATTAGGTTAAACGCTAAATTCGAATTAGGGTTTAGAGTTAGATTTCCGCCTTAATATTTAATGAGTTAACATAGCTAACCTTAGCTTATGAATAATCAATATGCCATTAATTATTCATAGTGACGTGTCATGTATTTATACCCAAAAGGCGTATAAATATGTGGAATGTAACAAAGGGAGTGACTTCTTTCCCATGGAACAAAAGCAACTTATCTCTCTACACGTCTAAATTTCTTACTACCTATGTTTGTTGCAAGTGCATAAATGCTAACGAGGTGAAGTACATAAGGTAGCTAGTGTGTTTGGACATAATTATAACATCTTGGTTGTCTGTTACTGATGCATCTAACGCTAGTGTTCTTACCACTAGAGTGGTCAGGTGATGGACCAAAAATGGTCCATTTGAAGTGTTCACTTTAAAACTCATATAAAACCAATGGTACAAAATCTATTCGAACCCTTTCTAGGAGTTCATATATGGCAGTCATGGTCCACTAGAAAAATACCTAAAAGTATATATACCTCCATTCTTGAAAGTTATGCTCTAGCAAACTCAGGAGGGTCAAGTACATAGCAAACTCAGGAGCTTCATGTTTACATAAAGTCAAACTGTCTCGACTCCAGAAGGCAGTTGTAGTTTAAATACAACAACTTTCACATGGAAATGTATTTTGAGCTAATATTTGATATATAAGCAATTGACAAGTTCCTCCATCCCATAAAAATGCTGGTTGGCCTTGAATTTGATGTTTGGACTTTCACTTTTGATCTCAATTTTAGGTAACTTGTAATAATGATTAATATTTCCCCATATAGAGCAAAACTTACTCTATGATATCCTCTAAAAAATCATAATATGAAAGTTCAAAATGATATAAAACCAAGATAAAAAAGATAAAAAAGATTGTAAGAGATTTTGTCTGGTGTACCGATCAAGGAGGCACTGTGAAGGTGGCGTGGAAGAAATGTATGTTGTTTAAACAACAAGGAGGAATTGGTATGTTGGATCTTTCTTTACAGGGTAAGGTCTTAGCTTCTAAGCTATTGTTCAGTTTGTTGAAAGATGATTGTGCATCACCAGGTATGAAGTTACTTTAACAATCAGTAAAGAAGTGTATGGTTTTTCATAAGCGAGGTGTGAGAATTGAGCTCCCTTGGGCATTGTTATATCCATTGAAAGCTTATTCACATGCCTCTCCAGTACTGAAAGGCTTGCTTCGGGCTTGGAAGGTAGTCCAGCAGGTGATTACATTTGATTGGGAACCTTGTCTCCAGGCATCTTCCCCCTTTCTGTGGTTGCCTTTGTATACTCATGGACAACTACACCCAGTTGTAGAATTTATGCATGCGCATTCCCAAGCGAGGTGGAGGAGAGCAGGTATTATTTCTATTGAACAGTGGTATTTTGGTATTGACATTGCTCCTTGGCAATGGTTTCAAGAGAAATATGGGTTCTTTGGATAAAGATATCGATTATATGGGCTTATGTAGCAAGTGCTCTTCCTTTAATTAAGAAGGTTGGTGACAAGAGATGTTGGAACTTTGTTCAAGGTATTAAAGAAGGCAAGCAACTAGTAAGTTCATGCTACAGATTGCTTACCTCCTCAAGTACTTTATCACCTTCTCGAAAATGGCACTTACGGACTTTGCCTTCTCAATGGCAATCCATCGGAACCTTGGTTGGTCTAAATATAATCCTCCAAAGGTAAATGTTTTACTTTGGCGAGGTGATTCATCGCTCTTTGAGAGTTAATGAGATGGTTCATCGCTTTTAAGCGGGGAGTAAGCCCACTTTGCCCAATGTGTGAGCGGTGCATTGAAACATTGGAGCCTTTGTTTATATTTGTGTGCAGAGTGAGTAGTCTTAGGTCCCGGCCGCATTCTCTTTTTGGAGTACCTTTGGATAGTCAAAGACTTTCTTTTGGGTATTTATCCAAATCAGTGGACTGCTTCTAAAAGGATTGCATTTCACATGGCAAAGTCTTGGCTAATATGGAGTGTATGGAAGCGAAGGCGAAGAAAGGTCTTTTATGATAAGCGTATTTCTTCTCAGGTGGTGCTTCAAGAAAAACGTAAGAAGTTGTATAATTGCTTTCAGATCTCCAATTGGCCTGATCGTATTAAACTTCCAATATGGAGTGATCATCTAAAAGTGATTGATGCTTCAGGGACATTTCTTACTTCTGGAAGTACTTTGTAATCTTTTGAGTGTATAATATGAAGTAAAACACATTCTTCAAAAAAAAATTGAAATAAAACCAATACAAAAACAAGCTCATTATAAACGTAAAAGACATGGTCACAAGAAATCAAGAAATGTTTCTGTACCTGAACCCATTACTGGTCCATAGGTCCATTTAAAATCAATAACTTTCTTATGTTAATTGACCTCGAGTTAAATTTTGGGATATGAATAGCTTCTGATTTGCTTTAGTAATGAAAATATCTGTTGATCATAACCTTGAGATTTGGATTAAACTTTATAACATTAAATTCAAATATGTCTTCTATGCTTATTCTAGATTTATGCCTCAAAATGTGACTTTGAAAAATCACATTCTCAAAATGTCCCATGTCATGAAATCAATGCAAAAAAAATCAAATTATGACTATAAAAAGTCAAGTTAGACTGATATGTGCAATTCCACTTGCAGACCATTATTGGTCCACAGGACTGGAAGTTTAAAAATTAATAAAGACAACATATTAATCAATTTCGATCTCAACTTTAGAATATATAGTTTATACGTAACAATTCTCTATAGGATAAAATTAATTGGTTAGACGAGCTTGCATAATTTGAGGGCAATGTTTAAGCACAAACAACAGTGAATTTATGGGGTACTTATTCGTCAATTGAATCTACATGGACTTCCACACACACTTTTCAAAAATTATGTTATTAAAGGTAAGAGACCGTGGTATCATCATGGGGACAAAATGGATAGGGCTAGTGAGAGATATATGCTCTATACAATTTGTCTAGTTATGTACCATAAATGGTTCATGCTTAATTATATTCGTATCTTTCAAATAATACGTTATTTTAATATGAAAATAGAGAGTTATATTGCAAAGAAAGGCCTGCATTCATGGAAAATGTAGTGTACATGAAAGATGACCTACTTGTAACATTATCCTACTAAAACTCTAATGATTTGTAGCAGCAATGGATATACCAATTTTATACTAATCAAAATTGACCATGTTTCTCCGTATGTTTTTGCAAGAAAGCCACAAAACCTACATAAAGAACCTATATATATATGTTCCTTGTCATATTTTGAACCATTTGAAAGGCTTATTTGGAGAAATATAGCATGTTCTCTACAAAGCTGAGAAAGACGCATCAAAGGTAATATGATTTAATTTTTTACTTTATACTTAAACTTCACGATCTTCACTTTCATTCGTCTCACTAGCTAGTAAATGATGAGGTTTTAGCCTATAATTTTGGAATTAACTCAAATTTTTAACCTCTAATGTGTTAACCCTATGGCTGTACATCATCTTTAAATCTAGTTAATCTGCTCCCTTGGGCATTGTTATATCCATTGAAAGCTTATTCACATGCCTCCCCAGTATTGAAAGGCTTGCTTCGGGCCTGGAAGGTAGTCCAGCAGGTGATTATATTTGATTGGGAAGCTTGTCTTCAGGCATCTTCCCCCTTTTTGTGGTTGCCTTTGTATACTCATGGACAACTACACCCAGTGGTAGAATTTATGCATGCGCATTCCCAAGCACGGTGGAGGAGAGCAGGTATTATTTCTATTGAACAATGGTATTTTGGTATTGACATTGCTCCTTGGCAATGGTTTCAGGAGAAATATGGGTTGTTGGATAAAGATATCACTATATGGGCTTATGTAGCAAGTGCTCTTCCTTTAATTAAGAAGGTTGGTGACCAGAGATGCTAGAACTTTGTTCAAGGTATTAAAGAAGGCAAGAAGCTAGTAAGTTCATGCTACAGATCTCAAGTACTTTATCACCTTCTCGAAAATGGCACTTACAGACTTTGCCTTCTCAATGGCAATCCATCTGGAACCTTGTTTGGTCTAAATATAATCCTCCAAAGGTAAATGTTTTACTTTGGCAGGTGATTCATCGCTCTTTGAGAGTTAATGAGATGGTTCATCGCTTTAAGCCGGGAGTAAGCCCACTTTGCTCAATGTGTGAGCGGTGCATTGAAACATTGGAGCATTGTTTATATTTGTGTGCAGAGCTGAGTAGTCTTAGGTCCTGGCTGCATTCTCTTTTTGGAGTATCTTTGGATAGTCAGCACTTTCTCAGTGGACTGCTTCTAAAAGGACCGCATTTCACATGGCAAAGTCTTGGCTAATATGGAGTGTATGGAAGCGAAGGCGAAGAAAGGTCTTTTATGATAAGCATATTTCTTCTCAGGTGGTACTTCAAGAAATTCGTAAGAAGTTGTATAATTGCTTTCAGATCTCCAATTGGCCTGATCGTATTAAATTTCCAATATGGAGTGATCATCTAAAAGTGATTGATGCTTCAGGGATATTTCTTACTTCTGGAAGTACTTTGTAATATCTTGAGTGTATAATATGAAGTAAAACACGTTCTTCAAAAAAAAAAAATCTAGTTAATTGCATAGTTAAATCCTAATTACACTATATCCAAGTTGATAGAGTAATTTTCTATGTAGAATAAGAAGAATGCAATATTGTTTATCCTCGTGATACTTACAGGTGGTGATTTTGGAGCATTTTAATATAAGATTTTGTTCGAACTTCTGTATAGGAAATTCTCTTTTATATTTTGAAGTTGATATAACTTATGAACACTCCAAAAAAAACAAAAGATTGTACTTCATATAGTTAAGAACCAATGGCCACAAGAACTAAGCAAAAACTTGTAATAATAAGAGAAAGATAATTCCTAAACCGCAAGCAACATTTTTGAACAAAATAGGGTTTGCCAGCTTCCACGGATGTTAGATAATGGCAGCCAAAACTAAAAACACACAAATCAATGTGTTCTATCTATCATAAATAGATAAATACTTCCAATTTTAGCAAGATTTAGGCCTGTTTATGCTAGGAAAATCCAAGAATGCAGTTCTAGACTGTTGTAGAAACTATCAAATTCTCTTATATTTGAACAATCACTACAACATATAGGAAAGTTCATTGGTCTTGAAATTCTCAATTCATTAAGAATTAAGTAAAGATTGATGTGATGGTGATATATCGCGAAATTGAAACTTCTATTCTCAGATATACTGGTTTAAGTGGCAGTGGGTTAACTGGACCAATTCTGGTCCATGGACCAGGAATGGTCCCCGGGACCACTCTAGTGTTACTATGTGGAAGTCCTCCATGCACTTTTACTCAAGCAGATAGGTTTGGGCATTGGATAGTAATCAAGTAGAAAGATAATGGACAAGTGGGGTTTGATAAATGAGTATGCTCATAATAGACCTTGCTAGCGTGGTGTTTTGTAGGCTACTGCAAAGTAAAATTCTTCAGCTGGGGCATTATGTCACATAATGTTCGTGTGGAGATGTTATATGGTAAAGATGGAAAGAAACGGAAGCAATCGATAATTTAAACTGATGCAAGGGCTCGAGAAGAAGAAGAACAAGAAGAGGAAAAAATTTATATCATGCCACATTGGCAGCATCTGATTAGACAAGTGGAATAATAATGGGCAAGAATGGGAGTTGATAAATGTGTCCGCTTATAACAGACATTGCTAGCGAGGTCACCTCACTAGCAAGGTACTCTATGGGCTACTGTAAGGAGTAAAATTCTTCAGCTTGGGCATAATATTGCATGGTTGTTGGGTGGAGACTCTAATATGATCGAGCTCAAAAGAGGCAGAAGTAATCGAAGATCTGAAGTGATGCAAGGGTGCAAGAAGAATAAGACCAAGAAGAAGCAATTTTTATGGCACATTACATTGGCAGCAGTCGATTGGACATATAACGCACACACAATTATGTATATGAAGAAGCTGAAAAGTAATATAAGCTATAATGTCAAATTTATAGAGAACATGAGAAGATCTTAGAAGCTTTATTGAGAAAACAAATACGTGACACAATTCTCCTACCACCCATCCGGATCTCTCCGAAAGGGCTAAAGACAAGGTTATATCACTGGCTTCTAATCAACACTAAATCTCATAGATCCAGCCTCCGGCCAACTGGCTAAGAATTTTTAGATATAGCTTAGAGTTGCGATGCCTAGTTTATGGATTTCGAACAACACTACTTAATCATTGAGACTTTCATCTAGTAATTGATGCAAAGAAGATATCTGAACCATATTGTCATCTAGTCCTCTTTCCATCGGGATGCCTTCTCCTTATTCTCCTCCACGTGGTTGCTAACTAGTTGCTCCTTCCTTACCTTGGTCGTTGTTGTTCCCTTAATTAGGCACCTCCTCCATAAAAGGTGCTCCTCGAGTAACAATTATCCTTCAATATTTAGAAAAAGGTTTCCCATAATATTGTCCTTTAGCCCTTTTATTATTAGGCAATCTTCAAAGAATATATTTTTACATATCCTTGCACCTTTTTCCTTGGCCCTCTCATTGTGAACCAGCCCAATGAGCTTGTGCTATATTAATCCTTCCCTTCTGTAAGTTGATCGTCCTCGATCATTATCAACCTAGAAAATAAAAGCAAGAAACCTCCCTTCTTAAAGTTGATCATTGATCACCTTTTGAAAAGTGTGTTAGTCCTTTCCTTCTCAAGTTTGATCACCTCAAATCTCCTTTGGGAAGTAATTCTTTCTAATCCTTCAAGTAATTTTTCCTTATTTGAACAAGAAAGATCCCATTTCTGATTAGAAATATAGTTTTATGAGGTTAGACATGCAAGTCATTTAATGAATTGAGTTTAGCATCATATTGCAAACAATGAATGGTGTATTATCCTTTACAACAGCCTATTCTTTTCTTAGACATGAGTGTTATGTTATCCCTGGCATATTGGCATGAAATTCACTAGGACTCTTTGAAGCTTCTTTATCCAAATGATGCCCATCTTATGTAGATAGTAAAGCTGTCACTAACTGTTTCAAGGATTTAGAAATGGAAAAGACTCTTACCTTAATGTCGGTTATGTAAAGCTTATTTGGAAACTAGATTTTGATATAATCAAGCACTTCAAAGCCTCCAACTTTGAATAACCATCTTCCATATAGCAATCCAAAATATATTTTTTTTTTTTTTTTTTTTTCTGAGTGGACGTGGACATTTATTACTTAAAAGAATATAAAGAGTACATGGTGGACTCAAAACCCAGGGGAGAAGATGTCCACTAGAGAAAAACTACCCACCACATACATAACATAGGAAAGCAGAGAATACATGTCACGAAGAGCACAACTGGCTATGAGTAAGTCTGAATCTGAAGATATCGCTCCCAAACAATACTTTTGATGTCATCCTTTAAGGAAGAATACTTGTACACTTTTACAATGCGACTACGAGCATTGCTGGCCACTTGCATTACCTGAAAAGGCCCGTCCCTTGAAGATATGAGGAGATTTCATCTCTTCCAGATGGACCAGATGATCCGAGCGGATGCTAAGTGGAAAGCCCTCTTTGCCAACTTTTCGTAAGAACTAGGATAGACTGACAATATGACCTGCTGACTATTCAAATCACAATGGAAAAGGCTCAAAAGCCATTGCCAAGCAAGCCAAACATGGTGACACAAGAAAAAGCAGTGCTCAATTGTCTCATTCCTCTGCATGCAAAGAGGGCAGATCACAGAGAATTCTGGATGAAATCTATGAACATCAATGTTTACCCGCACGTATCTATGAATGATCTGCCACCATAAGATAGATAGCTTAGGATGGAGCAATTTATCCCATACCCATCGCCAGATTGCGTTCCGATGAGGCTTAGGAAAAATAAAGGCCACTTTGGTGATGGAGGCAGCACTTGAGGGTGAAGCAGGACCACATACAAAATGTATTAACTCTCCTTCACTCTGGCTTCTCATCCTACATACAAATAAAGAATCTATGTTTTTAGATGTTACAACAATGCAGATGAAGAGGAATCCGTGTACTAGTCCGGGCTATGAAATCTTGGATTGTACATCATTTTCTAAGGATATTTTGGATTTTCTCAGCTCATGCTAATTATGGTTTTAGCAGATGATGAAGCAACATTTGCCCTAATTAAGTTTTGTGAATTAAAACCACAAAAAATATTTACAAGTGCTCCAAAGATAACTAACAAGTAGACTAAAATAATATGAATGAAGGCACAAATCCAAATTAAAGCACAATTTAAATGGAATACACCATTCTTACCATATGCTTATGCTTCAGCCTTGCTGAAAGTATGCCTCCCTTCCCCCACACCTACCGCATAGACATAAGGATAATGTATTCGTGCCCTTACATATGCATACAAAATTCCCTTTTAAGAATGATCCTCCCACCCACACACATGTTTTGATATGCACAATATTATGAATCCCCCTTGGGAGCAGCTGATGCCATGGGTAGAGGAAACAAACATACGCACACTTACACAAGGAGGATTTAGACCTAACACCGTAGATTATATTTTCACATTGCATGCCTTGATAAAGGACATCAGAAACAAATGACAAGATTTGCATTGCTCCTATCTGGAATTTCCCAAAGCTTTTGACGTCCCTAGGGAGAAGCTGTGGGAAAGATTGGTGCAATTGGGAGTCCCTCAAGAATTGCAAAATCTAGTTTACAGGCTCTATGAAATCTGTTTAGCTTGAATGCCACCCTTAGGAAAGGTTATCAACAATATTATTGGAGTCCGCCAAGGGTGCCCACTTTCTTCTATGTTTTTTTCGCTTGTATACTGATCACTTAAGGATTGGCTTACATAGCATGGAGGTGGGGTGGGGGGGAGGGCTGGGGTGCAAATGTACAAATACTTAGGAGGGGAATTCACTAAAACCACATATCATATTAGACAACAGATGACAGCAGGCTGGAAGACTTTCTATTGCAATGTAGAACAATTGTCACGAGGAATAGAATAGAATAGAATAGTTTTTAACGCCCACGAAGACCAATAGGTCATGGGACCCATACAATGGGCTAGTACAATCATGACTACTAGGATTAAAAACCCGCACCGAAAAGGTTTTCAAGGGAAAACCTTTTGCAAGAATGATGATACTAGACAAGCTTAGATAATGACTACCGAGGGCTCAAGAATTGCGCACGCTTATCTAGAACCTCAAGTATGTATAATGCCAAGTCATGCACGATGGTGCTACCGAGAAGTTGTGGAAGCGTGGAATGGAATGCTAAGGTCGAAAAATGATTCCGACTATCTCAAAAGGTGGCAACTCGGAAGAGTATGGCTTTCATCTTCAATAACTCAGAATCGCAAGGCACATAGTCTCGCTTCGCGGCAATTGCGGCCGCTCCCATCTACCTGTCTCAATCTGTGAGACTGTGGGACCCCCCGCGAATTGATGCAATAGCTACAAGCTTGTTCCTGGACAATGAAGCAAGCAAATAAGCTTGGGGCCCTGGTGCCAAAGTGGGATTTATGTGTGCATGATAATGACCAGTTTTCACTTGGGCCAAAGTAACTGCGTCCCATATCTTTTGAGAAAAACGACCAATAAGATATTGTTGCAAAAGCTCAGGATCAGAACTGGCAAGCATCAGGCAGTGCTCTGGTGCTTTAGGATTGGTCGCACCAGTCATACTTTTTTAGGTTATTGGTGGAGCTAGTACTTCTATATGGAGTGGAAAGAGACCGATAATATCACTTACCATTTGGGAGGACTTAGAATGGGTACATAAGGCTTTTTTGACCGAAGCACTTGGAGTCAAGACCACGGTCCTCAAATTCTTCTGCAAAAGACCGGATATTTATCTTTTCAAACATTACATCATAACTATCAGAAGGTAGGAAACAAACCTCACATACACAATAGCCATGGGTCCACAATGCTCTATAATTTGTTGGAAGGAGAAACAATCCATCTAATTCTCTAGATGGAATATACATGAACATGGGTACATACAGGTGCATAACAATAAGGACCACAATTGCCTGAAATAGTAATTGAACACATGTTTTCTATGTAAGCTTTGGGATAACACTGTTTTATAGTTCGTAAAAGGCATTGCACTACAAAAATTAGATTAATCCTATGCTTGCCAGGGTCCACATGAGTACAGGAGCACACCACCTTAGAATTGAGATAAGCAGATGGGCCGGGAAGAGCGAGAATATACCATCTGCCAATGATACCAGCTAGGAGCTATTGAAGTTTAGTGCCACACTCTCCAACATTGCCCATCATTTGCACCTATCCAGGCATGATATATGACAGGTTATTCACATCTAACCAACCGCTACATGTAATAATGAACACGCTTCGATCGGAGCACTAGCATCTTACATTCAAGAGATACTAGACATGCATGCTTAATTGGGCCCCTGATCATTTCACTACAAGTATACAGTTTATCAGCAAGTCTAATACTGCTAAAGCCCGAGGGATCCACCTTCTTTATATGGTATATGCCACCTCCTGCATACATAGGGTAGCCAAAAAACCCCTAGTATACGTGTTTTTGTTAGGTAGATTTGACCGCTTTTCGTATGTTTTTATAACCAGAAGAACATCCGAAAACCCCAATGACCTCTATTATAGGTACGAAAAAGAGTGAAAATCGCCTCGTCCTATTAATGCATGTGGTTTTGACAGGTTCCATAAGGTGATGCCCCTTTGTGCTAAAGTTTCTCTTCAAAAAACCCTTAGGGGTAGGCTTTTTTAATCTTGGACGATAATAGGCTGACTTTTGTTTGTTTGTTTGTTTGTTTGGGTCCCATGGGCCATCTGGTCTCTGTGGGTGATAAAATACAATTTAATTATTTGTTTACAGAGTTGAGATGGAGTAAGATATTCCTGAAGTGAGAAATTGGTAAGGGAGGGTGCCCACCTACGGTTCAGGGCAAAATGGATCGTTGATGGCCCTCCAGGGCTCGGATGAGAGTGAACGATGGTTCATTGGGTGCCCTGAGAATGGGGCTTTCATATGACCCTAAAAACGCCCACTCCGGTGCCCTAATAAGTGAGTAACGAGGCCCCAAATAGAGGGACCTTTCTGCCCCTGATGGTGCACCAACGTGCCCACAATGGTGCATATAGCAAACGTGCTCCAAATGACACGTGTGAGTACTTGTTTTAAAGCTCTTGGTCAACCTAGTCAAATGAGGCATGTGCGTGGGAATTTCGCCTTCTATAAAAAAAGTTAGGTGGGTTCAAAGAAAAGGCAAAAAAGGCGGGAATTTTAGGGATTTTAAATAGATGAATCACAACCGTTGGATTAAACCAAAGTAGGGCCGCCCCATAAGGGACGTATCACCGTTGACGGGCACCCTCCTACCTTTTATTTGCTTGTCATGCTACTGAATGTGAAGCCTAGAAATGGTATCTCTAAAGTGCACTAGAAGATGTCGAGGAGGATCGGGTCATGTTTTTCCAACTCTATTAGTCGAGATGATGCCATCAAATATATATGCATATGCCTCTGCCTGCCTAGCATTATATTATAAAAAATTCTTGTTTGAAGTCTGTATAGATATGTCTATTTCCATATATTCTGCGGAAATACACCAATGTCTTCATCTGACATGTCCATCGATATGTAACTTAATAACATGGGGTTTTCTTTGTGTTTTTGTACGTTTTTCACGAAGGTTTTTATATGATTTCGTGATGTATTCAAATGGATGTACTAATGCGTACATCTAGAGTGCACCATTTCTGAGCCATTGATTTTAGCCTTTTTTTTTCAATGGTCAACAACCAATGGCTCACAACAAAAGCCCTTTTTTGTGCGTCTGGTTTTCCAATGGTCAACAACCAATAGCTCACAACAAAAGCCCTCTTTTTGTATGTGTGCTGCATAATGGGCACATGAAGGGCTTGAAGGGCGCATGTAGTGCAGTTTCCCTACCGGCAACACATTTCTTATCATAACTTTTGATCCAGAGCTCTGTTTGAGATGATTTTTATTGCTTGGAAAACTCTCTCCGAGATCTTTTTGATAGTGTATGATATGAATATGTTTGGTTAAGTTATCTATGCTAAAATAGCAATTTTTTGGCCGGGTTTGGTAGGCTTTCACATCCTACCAGCTGATTAATACAGGATTGCGCTATTGGATATTGTTTTATGGCTCATTCCGAATGAAGCTTGCAAAAAATTACCATGCATTTTTAGATTTTGAGGCAGTTATTAAGCAAATTCCAAGGCTTCTAGATCCTTGTGCTAACAAGCAGAAAAGTTTCCCACTTTGGTTTCTCACCACAAGAATCCATGGAGCTGTTAAATTCCAGTTGAAAAATGTTTGTGTATGGGTGTTGCAAAATTTATGACTTTCAGAATAATGGGATCAATCTGCTCTATCTTTATGGTAACTTTTACTTATGTTCTATTTGTTTTATTGTGATCAAATTCAAAAGCTACAGGTGATGAAAGCCTCAAATGAATTCTAGTTTTTTTCTGGTTTGAATTCTAAAATTTTTGTCACACCCCGGGAGTTGGCGCCCCTAAGGCATTTAACATATAAAAATTAAATCCTCCAACACATAACAACCAACACATAACAACCATTGACATTAACAACCAACACATAACTACCATTGACATTAATTAACACAACCATTGGGTCCAACACATTTAATCCCCCTTAAACCCCCTTTGGTTTGGGTGCGTATTCACACGGGGGGTGACGTAGGGCAACGGGAGCCCTCATAATTGTATGATGCACGTACGAAATCAACACCATATAGTATCCCGCTTGAAATCTTATAATATTTTGCGAATCTTGAAATCTTATAGTATTTTGCGAATCTTGTTATACAGTATAGCAAATTTTGTACTTGCATACCCCACAAATGAGGAACTTTACGTACGGTGTAGATTAAGGAATAAGGGGTGAATATGCCTATCCAACAGCTCTCGTTGCCCGGAGTCACCCCCCGTGTGAATATGCACCCAAACCAAAGGGGGTTTAAGGGGGATTTTAATTTAAATGTGTTGGACCCAATGGTTGTGTTCGTTAATGTCAATGGTAGTTATGTGTTGGTTGTTATGTGTTGGGGTTATGCTGCCTAACATTGGTGTCATCTACTGATATTAGCACCAATTCCAAGCATTGGATCTACTCGTTGAAGGGTAGCAATATATAGGTTCTAGTAATACAACTCTAATTGGATTGTCCGATTCTCATCATAGACTACAACAGAATAGAATAGAATATTTAACGTCCACAAAGACCAATGTATAATGCCAAGTCATGCATAGATGGGGCTCTGTGGAAGCATGGAATAGAATGCTAAAGAATAGAATAGAATAGAACAGAATAACAATTCCTGACCATCTCAAAAGCAGGACATCTTAGCAGAGTATGGCTTTTATCTTTAATAACTTGTAACTGGAAACATGCACATAATCTTGCTTCTCGTGGCAATTGTGGTTGCTCCCATCTACCTGTCTCAATCCCTAGTTTGTGGAACCCTTTGCGAATTGATGCAATAGCTACAAGCTTTTTCCTGGACAAGGAAGCAAGCAAATAAGTTTGTGGTCCTGGTGCGAAAGTGGGATTTATATGTGCATGATAATGACCATTTTTAACTTGGGCTAAGGTAACTACAGGTGGCAGGCATTGTATCTGTGCATACAAGATCCCATCTAGATCTCTACTTATAGAAGTATTATGTTGTTGGACTATTGATGAAGGGACTTGCATGCTCTGCACCAGGAAAGACTTCTGAGGACCAAAGAGAGATGCTAGCAAAATTATTTGGCCATGGCATTCTTCATATGATGCAAACAGGATTATAATTTTAGACATAAAACCTTCACATACAATTGCTTGTTAGATGCATTGGTCAGAACTAAACAACATAGGAAAGCTTACAAGATCTACAGGAGAGAACTCATAAGGCTAATGCAACCTGATATTTTCACATTCGGCATACTTGTGCAAGGTTTCTGCAATGCAGGTGAACTTGGAGAAGCTAAGGTATTTTTAGACGAAATGAAAAACTTTGGCTTATCGTCTGGTCTTGTGACCCTAACCATTTTTCTTCATGGACTTTGTAGGGCAGGGATTTATCATCTGCATTGGATTTCTTCCACCAGATCTCAGAGCATTTTGAGCCTGATGTTATAACCTATAGTACTCTCATAGACGGTTTATGTAAAGCTGGTAAAATAGATGATGTCTGTTCACTTCTGCAAAAGATGGTTGAGAAGGGATGCATACCTAATGTGGTTACATATAGCACTTTGCAAGGCAAATAAGCCTGAAGAAGCTCATCAACTACTCCATGAAATGACGAACCACATGCGATGAAGCAGAAGAACCACGTGCGAATACTGATCCAGACCCATATGAATTGGGTGTGGAGATCCGTCGCACATTAACTGAATATATAGTCTTCATTTGATAATTGTCTCTTGTTTGATAAGCTTTGAATAACAAAATTGACTAGAATAACAAGTTTGAATAACAATGGTAGGCTTTGAATCCCAAGTTGATTATGTAGTGTTTTAATGAGATGGAATATATGATCAACAAGTGCACGATATCATGATGGTTATGAGTTCATATGTTAATTTGTTCATGGCACAAGAAGAGGACAATTGCTTGAAGCACTTAATAGAAAACAAAAATAAAACTTAACGGAGGTATGTGCGAAGGTATTGCCGTTAGCATTAAGTTAAAAAAAAAATAACCTAATGGACAAATGTGCGAAGGCATTGCCGTTAGCCTTAAATTAGACTAACTTAATAGGCACCTATGCGAAGAAATTGCCGTTAGCATTAAGTTAGCACTAACTTAACTAAGGCAAGTGCGAACTCATTTTTATTTTATTGTTAAATTAAAAAAAAAAAAAACCTAACTTGTTCTAGTCTGAAAGGATTTAACTAGTTTCCGTTAGGTTAAAGTCTTAACGGAAAGTAACTTAGTCTTGGTGCGAACATAAGAGTCTCTTATAAGTTTAACTGGCAGTTAAAAAAAATTAACTTATTCCTAACTTAACGGCGGGTGCGAAGGTACCCTAAGTATAATATTGTGCAGGGCATTGATAGCACCCCACAAGGGCATGTATCCTAAGCTTTAATATCTTGTTGATAAATTATATGCTTAGGATTATATGCACAACAAATCTTCCGAACTCGTTCATCTTCAGCCCGAATAGGAGCATGGATGCCTTTTGGGGAGTTGGAGCAAGCCAAGGATTAGGTAGATGGCTATTCTATTGTGCAATGCCAACTTCCAGCCCGGCAATAGGCCGAGTTGGTATGTTAGATTAAGCCTTAGAGGCTCTATATGTTTCGAGATCTCAGCCTCTAAAGAAGGAACCTAACCATGTATGTTTAGGTAGATAGATTAGATGATTATTCTGTATTTCAGTTTATGGATGATGATGTTCTATCTCTGTGCGCATTCCTGTGTATTGGGAAAGGGGGTAGAGACCTAGAAACCCTTAGTAGATGACGTACCTAGATAGCCTCATTAACTCCCAATTAATGCGGGCTGTGGGTGGCGGAGCTAGACCAGATGATATGGAAGACTTGTCCGGTTACAGTTGATCCCTCTTTTGTGTAAAGCCTACTAGGGAACTCTGTGGGCTAGGCCTAATAGCTTGCCACTGAGTGTGGGCAAGGTATGGGCTCGACACCTCTTGGGTGATGTGTCACCTTCAATGGGGTTGAAGTCATAGACGAGCAGTGGCTCTATAGCTCGCCTGTAATTGGCATGCATCTTCTGGAGAGGAGTGATCTCCTCCTGCCTCATCAGGAACTGGGGAGATGTAACCTAGTAGTAGCCCCTTTGGTTGTGCACTCGACAGGCTACGATTAGGCTCCAAGACTTATCAGCCTATCTGCAAAGTATGCACATGAGGGA
This sequence comes from Isoetes taiwanensis, assembly GCA_021234155.1. Taxonomy (NCBI): domain Eukaryota; kingdom Viridiplantae; phylum Streptophyta; class Lycopodiopsida; order Isoetales; family Isoetaceae; genus Isoetes; species Isoetes taiwanensis. The sequence continues at coordinate 477,981 of JAJEKV010000236.1, forward strand.
TGGATGGAGTGGACTACCCAACGGCCATGTTCTTATGCTAGCCAAATCCATTTGCCATGAATTCTGTCTGCATTGATTTCTGGAGGCCCCAAGCCGTCAGTCGATCTGCATGAGTCTGAGCCTTGGGTAGGATTCCCCTTATGTTGATGTTACTGATGTTGTTGTTACAAATGTTATGCTATGGTGAGCCACACTTCGAGGTGGATATGTATGTTATTTGATGTCATGTGCTCATGTTTGATGTGCTTCCGCATCTAGGTAGGTCTCGAGGGAGACGGGATGAATGACACGTCCATTCTTCCCCATTGGAATCTTGTGTATTAGCAAGGATTTGATGTTAGGTGGACGGCCTCATGTCAGTAAGGGCATTGATAGGAGGGATGAACTCCGGGTCTGTACGATGGGAGCATCGTATACGAGCAGCGGACGTCATAACATTGATCATCGAGCCACCTATTTCAAGGGAAGCTTTTTCTACATATTTTCGTGAAAGGAATTCCCCAAGTTGAGCCAAGTGTCAATGATTGGGAAGGAAATACATAGGAGTAACTAAAATTATACATGATTGTTAACAGACATCCAACATAGTTGAGATTGATCACCTCGCTAAGAAGGAATCATGATACTTGTTGATCATGTATAAAGCTAGTGCCTCCAAGGAATAATCCAACTGAATGAAAAGAAGTAATCGAACAAGTTTGGCCAACTTGTTATGATGATATCAATTCAATTGATAGGAATATTCCAAAAGAGTAAATTACTAAGAAAGGGGGAATCTCTAGAATATATAATTGAATAGTACATGGAAGATATATCCAAAATAAGAAGTGTATTAATCACATAGTCTTTTGAGACAGAACGAATTGATGACAAAACCTTGCGGTTTAAAATTGTTCTAAATAATTCGGCAACCCATCGCTTAGGGATAGATATGTTAAACATGATAGTTGCATCCATCATAGATCGTTAAAAATATTAGCTAAGACTAGCAAATTAATGCGTTAGGTAAGAAGCATATAACCTCTTAAAGTAGATAGAATAGCTGAGATGTTATGGTAACATCAATTGAGGGAATAGGGTGCATTGGACAACATCATTGGAGAGGTGTAGGACCATGTTCGTATGAAGGAAGTAGGGGCTCAATCTTAGGACTAAACCTACCTACATTTGAGGGATTGAATCGCCATCAAATTAGTCAACCCTTAGAATAGAGTTACTTCTGCAAGTAGCCAAAGCAGATGGTGCGTAAGATGGACATAGGCTTTATTGTCCATGTGACCTTCAACATGCAAGACTGATGTGGTAGCCAATTGCACCAAAGCAGAGGGCGAATTAATGGAAGCAATGTAATGGCCAAGTCTTCTCCAAATTAGTCAACACCGGCTCAATGGGGGGATGTATTCTAACCTTAGCGGGTGCGACAACTAAGGTGGGGAGAGGCTTTGCATCTAAGTGTATAATGCATGATGGAAAAAGCATAATTTTCTTACGTCGTGACCAATTGCCTGCATTCATATTTAGGAATGAGCTAGCAACCTAGCTCTTAGTTAAATTATTCAGGGATGTGAACCCTTTAAAACCACATAAGTTATATAATCTTAAGTATAATATTGTGCAGGGCATTGATAGCACCCCACGAGGGCATGTATCCTAAGCTTTAATGTCTTGTTGATAAATTATATGCTTATAATAAATGCACAGATAGTTTTGTCCTGTATAGATATCTTAGTATTAAGATAAAGTAAGATAATAATTACATAAAACCTTAGTTAAACCCTCATAAGGATGTAATTCCTTCCAAAGGCATTTAAGTAACCTTCAGGGTCCATCCGGGTAAATATAATAAGAATTTGTCTATTTTATCATAAGTATGGCAACTGTAAAGTATATACATGTAAGGTTGATACATCATCAAATTGCTTAAATCTTGTATAACATATTGTAAAGTTAATGTAGGGTTCCAAGGTGGGGAGACTCGTGATGCTACGGACAACATCAATGCAAGGTCACTAGTATTATACTACCACGTCACTAATACATGTACACCATGACGACATGTACACGGTGACCATAAAGGATTGTACCATGGACACAACCATTAGAACCCATTATATTGCACATATTATGCAACATGTGAATATATCCTATATTGCCACGTGGCAATACCCCACATGAGCCATATGACACATTAGACCCTAACCCTAAAACGTGGGCATAAAGAGACATGCCCTAAAAGTGTCCTCTTTTCGGATTCCAATATCTAAGCACCTATTCAAGCCAAGTGCATGCGCCATTCCACCTTGCCAGACACTGCTGAGCCCGCTTTGCACAATAAATCTTCTGAACTCGTTCATCTTCAGCCCGAATAGGAGTATGGATGCCTTTCCGGGAGCTAGAGCAAGCCAAGGATCAGGTAGATGGCTATTCTATTGTGCAATGCCAACTTCCAGCCCGGCATTAGGCCGAGTTAGTATGTTAGATTAGCCTTAGAGGCTCTATATGTTCCGAGATCTCAGCCTCTAAAGAAGGAATCCAACCATGTATGTTTAGGTTAATAGAATAGAAACCATCATTCAATTAAATTGGGATTATGTCTTAATTTTGGGATAAATTTTATATTGCACTTTTTTAGTAACTTTGTTAAATTCACTTTTTTAGTAACTTTGTTGCCCTTAGACTAGAATAGACGTTAACATAACATCACACACGGGAATATAAACTCACACCTTAACTTCAAATTATAAAATCATATATCATGGAACTCAAGTAGTACACAACTTTTATTAACTGTAGAAAAGATACATAGTAATTATTTTTCATTTTTCCACTAGCATCCCCAAGGATATGAGAACCTTATTCCTTACATCCTGAGGTATTGTAACTCTCGCTGTTTTACTAGGAATAGTTTTTGGAGTCCACGAGTACAATACGGTTTCAACGTCTAGCCAAAGATCAGGATCACTTGGATTTCTCATCCACCTCTTTGTCCAACAATGAATATCTTTCTTTATCGGTGACATTACTCAACTGATGTAATTGGACACCACCATTCCACGCCAAGCACATTATTGAAGTTAACATCACCTTCTTCTTTGCAAATATCCGAGATAGTCCATCCCAACCACATCGATAGGTCTCTAGATCTGGCTTGGTTTTACTACTACAAATTGGTGGCACTCCACGCCAAGTAGAAGGTTCATAACAATCCATGCCTAGATATTTTGGCCTATCCTTCTTAGGACCAACATAGTGTTTATCGATTGAGGAGGAGCATATGCCTTCACAATGCTACTAATGGTACCATCATCTTCACAAGACCACCAGACTAATGTTTTCCACTTACTTTTTAGGGAACCACCCTTCTTTCAGCTCTCCGAGGATGTGTCTACCTCATCCAACAAGTTGATCACCTTCTTCCAATAATCTATCAATGCACGATTAGTCTCATCTGAATTAGTTTGCCAATGCTTGATGTAGTCATTGATGCCATCCTTAGTCAATCCCAATTGCTTGACTTCTTCAGTTGGTTTTAGAGCTTTTGGTTGACCAGAGGTATCATAGGCTTGCCATTTGCATCCCTATGCCAAATTTCTGCCCCACCTCTCCACTTCTCCTCCTGAAGGTCTCATTTTCCATTGCATGATTGGAATCCCTTCTCTCACCCAAAAAGTGAATTGAAGAGGTCTAGAATGACCTTCCATGTCGAGAGCATAACCATCCACAAAACTCTTCCAATTAGACACTTCTTCTATGATAGATCCTATAGGAGATGGATTTGTACATCCATGAAATATTTCCAATAGCCAGGAAAGTTGGTAACTGTCTGTCATTGTCTCAATACATGACTATATTTTCCAAACAATGCATCCACATCCTCATGAGTATGTCCCAGGGCATTAGGAACCCCAAATTGACTCTTTCAAAAATACCCACAAATTTAAATTAAGTAGGATAGGAAAGAAAACATCCACTGTTCTTATTTTGACCAAAGACAATTATCTAGTTGCAAGAGGAGCTTTTCGGGCAGATCTCGAGGTTTAGCACGAGATGTTGAAGCTCCAACATGTTCATTAGGTCCATTCCTCCTAAATCTTGCCTTGCTAAACTTTTCAATACTATTAGGGGTTCCATCCAACAATGCACTATGTAGTGCCCGGCTAGTGTGGGATCCTCAGAGGTTACCATTGTAACCCTTCTCATAGTTTCTTAAACACCTCATGATACTCCCAATGTGAAAACTGGACCATCACTCCACAACTCTAAACCGAAATGGCCATAATAGGTCCTGAGCCTGCCCATGCAATATTGCCTGGATCATTGAAATGCAAAGGATATGATCTTCCACATGACTTAGGAATGTACTTGAATTGTGGAAGACAAGTCTTCTGTTGGTCCATTTTATCATGTATAATACATAGATAGTTATTAGGTTCCATTGCGGATAAGGTCCCTCCACATCCAATAAGTTGATCTACATGATAGTTGATGCATCATATAGTCCTTCATATGTTCCCTTATCTTTGCCCTTAGACTTGGTTGCACAGTCTTATCTAGTGTCTCCTTCAACTTAGCACATAAATTGCACTTGGCAAAGTTGTTTGAAGTTGCTATGGTCACATGCTTGAAATGCTTATTCCATAGCCTACTAAAACTGGCTGGGATATAGAGGCTACTCCAAGTTCACGAAGCAATGCATTTATTTCCTCTAATATGCTCTTGGGTACAATGGGATGGCAATCTCTTTTCAACAATAACTCTACCCCTGTTCATCCTTCTTACTCTTATGTGGCATGTTTTACGCATTGAAATCCACATATCTTTCAAATATTTCCTTTTGACTATAGTTCTTGAGGTAGGCCTTACTGGGCCAGTGTTCCCATGCAATGCAATTTTACTACCATTTTCATGTCTCTTTTGCGGTTGTGCCAAGAAGAGGTTGGAATTCCATGTATAGCCATCCATGCTTTTGAACATATCCACTTTCCATTCAATGGGAATCTTTTTTTCTTCTTTGATCTTTCATCCCCAATTGCATAGCCAAATATGGTGTACATGAAATTCCTCCCCGCTATCACACTTATGTTCCCGATATGTAGCTCTTGCTCCCACCAACTCCTCCATTGTGAACATTCTAACACAAGAAAAACAACAACATTCACCTCCTCTAACCTTCATCATAGCCGGAGAACAATCATAATCGACTTGCATCTTTTGGTGGGATAATGTTTGAAAGTTGGAAGTGGCCTCTTGCTACACCGCGGTGAACATTGTTGACAATGGTTCTACATCTAAAGGAAACGGTAGTTCCCTCCGGTTGAATATCGCCCCTAGGCCATGCAACAATAGTTGGAACCTCTAGTTGCTTCACACAAGCTAGGCATTCTTGTTTGCCCTGAACCCTTTTTCTTCCAATTGTCATATAATTTTGAGATTGCCACACCTAACCCTGTCCTCCCCTAATCTTTCATCATTCTTTGCATTGATAGGATCTGCTAGAACAATAATCCCTTCTCCCTCTCTCTCTCTTTGCATGCATGCGGGATCTTGACCTTTTGTTTTTCCAATCGACCCAGAAAGTATAAAGTACAATTTCCTTTCCTTTGCCATCATCCTTTTCATTTGAGGTCTTTTCCTTTCCTTTGCCATCATCAACATCATTTGGAGTCCTTTCCTTTCCTTTGCCATCATCAACATCATTTGAGGTATTTTCCTTTCCTTGGACATCATGTTCATTAGTTGGGAATTTCTCCTTGCCTTGATTAGCATCATTGGGGTTTTTTTTTTTAGCATTTTGCATGCCATTGACCTAGAATGCATAAAAATATATAGTAAGTTAGCATATCCAAATAACCTCTAACTAACATGTTCATAAATGAAAGCCTCATATGTCTTATTCTATTTGATCATTCTATTTATATAATGGATTCCCCAAGTTATTTTCCTCAAAATTATATAAAAATAAAACCCTCTACTTATAACCTTCAAACTTGTATCCTATAATAACCTTAGAAACAACTTATAAGGTTATTATAGGTTTGCAGTTTTAAGGTTAAGAAGTTTATTATAGGTTAGAAAATTTAAGGTTGGAAAGTTATTGTAGGTTAAAAGTTTTAAGGTTAGAAGTCTAATTCATGAACTTTTAAACTTATAACTTAACTATTAACTTAAAACTATTTTAAAAACTTATAAGTCATAACTTTTTAACTTAATAACCCTTAAAACAATTGTCCTTAAAACAATTAACCCTTGTAGTAAATTTTCGCGGAAGTTATAATGGCGCTGGGTACCTAAATTTTAAAAAAGCAGTTGTTATTTCAAGTTAGCCTTCCTTTTCAAACTTTTCTCTCACACTTTCGAACATTAAACCTCCGCTTCCATTTTCGCATTCCAGCGCTTACGCTTTCAATTTGGCATTCAGGGCTTACGCTTCTCGGCTTTCTCGGCTTCTATCCGCTTCCAACGGATAAAGTTTCTCGGCTTTCGCTTCTATCGGCTTCAACGGATAAAAGTTTACGCTTACGCTTTTTGCTTTTTGCTTTCGGCTTTCTCGGCTTCTATCTATCTTCGGCATCATCAATCTACCTTCAACGGATAAAAGCTTTCGAGCTTTTATCCGTTTTTATCTATTTTCTATCCGCTTCTACTTCTATCGCATCAATCTCTACTTCTATCCTCGCTTCCGGCTTCTATCCGCTTTAGGGTTTTCGGATCAAAGGTTTTTGGCTCAAAGGTTTGTAGGCTCTATACAATGTCTCCGGTTTTTGGTTTTGGCTCTCTACAATCTCTCCGACTTTGAATAACTTTGGTTTTGTGTTAAAGCATCTCGGCTTCTCGGTTAGAAGGCTCAATTCTGCAATCAACACAAGTAGGTTAGTATTTCCGTTATATACATAAAGTAGTTATTTTACATAAAGTTCCTCACGGGATTGGTTACGTGATCCGCCTATACGACCGCTCTTATTCTATTTCAATAGGTCTTCCTCTATCCGTTCTAAGCCATGATCTAAAATAATGAAGTAAATAATGATCTATGATCTATCCGCTCTATGATCTTGCTCTATGATCTATGAGCTATGATCTATGATCTATCTCGCTCTATGATCTATGATCTATCCGCTTCTATGATCTATCCGCTTCTATGATCATGCTTATATGATTTTTTGTATGATTCCGCTCTTATTCTATTTCACTAGCTCTTCCTCTATCCGTTCTAATTAATGAACTAAAAGAATGAACTAAATATTGAACTAAAATAATGTATTCAACGATTATGCATTCTGTTAGCTGTTAGAATAATATGTTAGAATGGGAGAAATCACGCTTGGGGCATTTCTATTTTTTGTTTTCCGATTTTCCATTAGGTTAATCAAAGTGCGCCAGGCGCGTTTTTAGTTTCTATACAAATCGCGCCAGGCGCGTGTAAAATAGATCTGTGAAAAAAACATAGCAAACGCTACCGGCGCGCTTTTGAATTATGTATGTTTAGAATCATTTTATGGCGAGAGTAATATATCATTTGCTAATGACTTAATTTCTCTCGTTCTAGTGCCATGGATTTTCCTTATGCATGGACACTAGCTGATCCCTTGATGGATGGTTCTAGTTCAAATACACTTCCCCGAAGCGACCATCAACTCGACCCCTGCACAAGATATTACTTGAGTGTCTTTGTTCAAAACGTTCAAAGAGAGTTGGAGAATCCAATAGGCACCAGATCGGGGCCATGGGTACACTTCCATCGCATCTATGGACATATCGGACTCCTCATGCGCTTAGTAAGGCTCATGCCAACAAATAAGTACGAGGATTTGCTTTATAGTATCAAGGATCGATACAACACTCTGGTTTGGAGACTCGACATCCGCAAGGAAGATGAGGATCCTGTCATATCAGGGTGGTTCAGGTGGGACTTTTTGCGGGATTGGGCCGATGAAGTGGGGCTATGTGACATATTGTAGAGATAGAAAGAATTCGCGCCTGGCGCATTTTAGCAGAAGAAGAAATGTACATACACTTTTTTGGAATATGAATACAAACTCGCGCCTGGCGCAATTTTGCACTATATTTTTATGTCATTTAGTTTATTATGTTTTTTTATATGCAATGTCGAAAACATTGAATCCTTTGATGCCCTCCAGCCAGTATGACCAACCCCAAGAAACTATATATTTTCATTAATGTGTAGTTTCATGGGGTTGATATGACTGGCTAAAGAACATCACGGAATTCAAAATTCACAACATCACGCAGATGTTATGATATATTCATTTCTTTTTGAATATCCAAATATACATACCTTTTTCGGACGTTCCTTTGGCCATGCTACAAATGTGCCCACGCTTTCCAATCAACCGATCGCGCACCGGGATGTCTTCTTGAAAGAGCCTCATCTTCGTAATTGCAGGTTTATAATGGAAATCTTACGTAAACCTGTTTCCAAGAGGAACACCATGACACATAGAACTTGATTCAGATCTTCGATTTTACATAAGCCTACTCGGCTTCAAGTTTGTCGTTAAAAGATAGCATTCTTCTCCCATTAATCGATAAAGAACCGTAATGCATTGAAAAAAATAGAGGGACTAAAAAATAGAGAACAAGAGAGAATGCATTGAATGGAATCACACTCACCATAGCTCAGCAGACATCGAATGGGATTGAAGGCGGCTCGATCGAATAGGATTGAAGGTGTTGTAGACGGATCTTGGGCGCTCTGATAGTAGGAATGATCTTGGGCGCTCTGAAAGTAGGAATGATCTTGGGCGCTCTGATAGTAGGTGGCCGATTAGGTGGTAGTAGATTGCCACATATGCGTTTCTTGAAATTAATAATTAATTGTTCTTGAAATTGCACTAAAAAAAAAAACACAATTTAAATTTGTAAATGAGCGGGATCCGGGCGGTTAATTACATGTATAAATTTAAAAGGACGCCGAATTTGAATTTACGGTTGTAAATCGATGGCCAAGATTATGAACGATACATATAAGTTTAAACCAAAATCCCAGCCTCATATTATCCGCACTTGCGTTCTATGGCGCCTAGAGGATCTCGCCGCGCCGAGGTGCCGGTAGAGGTGGGTGACGCCCAAAGCACAAATCCCATGCCCGGAGGTCTTTGAACAAGCGCGAAAGCACAAATCCAACAAGCCTCGTAATTGATCCGCTTTTTGTTTCAGAATTGATTTCTCGGTCCCTTTTTTTGTTAGGGTTTTAGGATGTTTTTCTGTAATAATATAGTTATTATCCAATAAGAAGCATGTGTCCTCTAATGTTTGAGTTCATATGTCCCAAAAAATGTATGGAAACAAATGCTTAATGTGTACATGTTGGTTTTTCTTTTAATGTCAGATGTGTCGCTTGAAGCTTGTATACTTAGTCAACAAAGATTCAAGAGCTAATTGTGTTTTTATAGTTAGTTGTGTCCTCCGATAAAGATTCAACTCTTTAAGTTGCATTTTTTATAGTTAGTTGTTTCCCGAAAGCATTTTGATTCGGACGAAACGCCGGGCGCTAGCTTTTAATTAGGCATTACATTAGTTTCTTTATCTTTCGTGTCATTTCTTAAACGCCGCTAAGCGCCAGATTTGTTGCATTTTGACCGACAAAACGCACCGGCCCCTGACCCCAATAAACTAAATGAACTTGTCGCGGTATTCATTTTCAAATCGCCGCCAAGCCGCTTTTGTTGTATATGTGTCGACAAAGATTTATCCGGAAAGCATAAAAAGATTAACCCATGTGTTTGTAATTTCACAGATCACAAAAGACAATCAAAAAGAGGGAGGACCAAGCAAGGCGAGACCCTACCCGTAAAAAAGCAAAGGACGTAAGAAGATGTTACAAGTATGCACTGCAAAGATGTATTGACGTTAGAAGATACATCCGAATAATAAAGGCTCGTGGAACCTCCATGTCCGTAAGAAGATCTTATAGAGGGGTCGAATGGTATGTGGAGATATTCAAAACCGGTGGGAAGACAGAGCTCATATTCATGTCAAGGTTAAGAGAGACTCGATCAAATGAAGAAGTTGTGGAATTCTTATTACATGTGAAGTACAGGATCTATTCTTTCGCTCGCGGCTAGTTGAAGTGGGCCAAAACATAAGAAAAGCCTAAAGAAGATCAATCGATGCAAAGGCGAAGCTCTTTTTAAAGAGACCGCTTTAAGATCGTGACGACATGGTCGATAACCTCTTCAAATTTATTATCGGGCGGTTGGCGCAGCCATTGACTCCTAGAAGAATATGCGAGGGCTTATACCGCTCGACGAGCCATTAGCACGAGGCCCCTCTGGGCAAAGGTCTACTTACAGCAGTGAAGGACAAGGAAGAAGCTAGCTCTAGAGGCGTGGAAACTACAGAAGTGACAAAGCAGCCTTACAAGTGACGATGACAAGGCCGTGCGCTTGGAGGCAATGAGCAACCGAAGAAATATGCCGACAAGTATCCACGGGCCTCAGCCTTTCACACATCCAAATAACGTGGACAAGCTTTTCAGTCCACTAAAGCTATTTATATCGCCAGAAGGTATGACAAGCAAAGACTCCTTGGAGATATTGAACAAAGATGATCGAAAATCCGTGGCAGGTGCCAATGCCTCGCAGATGCAGTGCCTTACGATACCGTAACAAAAAGGTAATCATCCGGAGCAAGCCGAGGACTTCATCGAGAACCCGCACATACATTTTATGATAATAGATGGCCAAAGATTCAATAGAGGCCCGTAAGATTCTCATCAAGAAGGCACAAAGATACCGGGAATCGCTTGTTCTATAAGCCGATTCTCATCAGAACCCGGGCCGCCTCGAAGCTGGTCAACAACACCGGCGAAGTATAAAATAAGCGCGACTCCTAAATGACATGGAAAAAACTTTCTTATACAAAAGGTAATCTCTTCCCACATTTTTATTTTTCAGATACTAAATCGCGCAAGCGATTATTTTCATAATAGAAGGCCAGCGCCGATTTGCCTTCTCTAAATAGCAAAGGGTTCTGGGATGGTAGACGTTTCGTCAAATAAGCAAAATCGCTACCGGGCGCGATTTTATATTAGAATACAAGTTGAGCCACGCCACGATTTGCCTAGCCCGAGGAGACATGGTCCGTCCTTGAAGATAGCCGCTTTTTTCAAAGTAGACAAATCGCTGGCGTGCGGGCTGTTAATTTGTATTCTAATATGAAAAGCGCCAAAGCGCCATTTGCTTATACGACTAGAACCATCTACTATTTCAAAACCCTATGCTATTTGCGATTTGCCTTTTAATATGAAATCGAAGCGTGGCCGATTTTAAACTAGAAGGATTGTTTGAATTCACGATTATAAAGCTAACGGTTATTCCTTGCAAAATCCCTATATAGAGCAACCGCGCATGCCCTGAACCGCTGGATTGAATATGGGAAGCCAATGCCTACCGACAGGCCACCCAAAAGCGTTGAATTCAAGTTGCCGGAAAGGACACTTAGTCGCTATAATACTGTGACAAGACCAAGAGCACCAGATCAAAGAAAAAAAAGGAGATGAAAAGGGTGATGTCGCCAAGAACCAACTGTATCTAAGGATGCCCGCAAGATAGTTTTTGCTTCAGATCCCGCTTTGGGAGAAATGGAATGAATTTGGGACGCCACGTGGAAAAGAAGTTGCCGATTCACAAGGAAGATTTCCTCCCGTTGACACATCAATTTTGATATCCATATAATGTAGATGAGGAAGGCCTGTGGATTGGAAGATCAAGAACTCATCTCATCCCGGATAGGTTAATCAAAAAGGAAATCCTTTACAAGAAAAAACCTCAAGCAACAAAGGCTATGGAATCCTTTGACGATGCATGCGACGAAATGAAGAATATTAGAGTGCTCAAGAAGGCGCTTGGTGAGGAATTGCAAAGGCTTACATCGTGAGTGGTCATTGTCTGGAGTTAGGACTAATGCAAAAGTATAACGCTCCAACCACGACCTAAAGAAGTATGTATTTTGGTCCAAGGACTTTGTCAAGCAAGAGAGGTTGAAGAACGTTGCAAAGATCGGGATTCACACAAAAGTTGCATCCCGACTTGAAACGAAAAAGTCGCGTTGGTGAAGGCACTCGAGATGGAATCCACATTTTTATCAAGTGTCCACCGGTTTCAAGTGTGCCTTGCCGTGAAGTGGGTGAAGGTCCTCATGATATCACACTCTTCGCGGCTTGATAGCCGAGGCGCTTAGATGGTCACTTGAAGACTATAATACGTTCTTCAACATATGCATTGGTTGCACGCACGTAAAATGAATTACACAATCGTCACTATATGTCCCTCCGACATGTCCTATGCATATGCTCTAAGTGCTGCAAATGACTTAGAATGCGTGAAAGTCATACGACACAGCGATCTCATAGATGAAAACAAGGACAAATGACTTCAAAGACGGCAAGTAAAATTTCTCATGTGCTTATTATTATGATAGCCATGATGGATGATAAGGAAGATGAAAGGCTTAAGGAAAAGCGGATGGAGAGAAACTAGCATGGCGGTGCTATCGTTAGATGAACGATCCTGCTAAACGCCTTCTATCCGGAGTAAGAAGACAAGGGGAAGGCTGTCAAGGTCGTGGAAAAGTTAAGGAGGAAGAGGAGGATGAGGAAGAAAACGAGGATGACCCGGTTCTTGTGGGCCACATTAAGTATGAGCTCCTAACTTCACATAAGGGGAAGCTAAACAAGAACGGGTTCTCTATGGACCTTTCCCAAGATCTCATTGAAGCATTTTGTCCATTGGGAACAACTTGTCGGGAACTTCACGTTGGAGGTTACATGGTAGAGAAGCTTTGAAGTTAGCAAGGAAATGCCGAGAGCGCCGTCTCCTCGGATGATCGAGCCGTAAATTTTTGGACCTCTTCTTTGAGAAAGTACTAGAGGAAGCCCCTAGGGGACCAATCGGCAAGGCACAAAAACAAAGCTTCTAGCTCTAAGGCCGAAATACCTTCAGATTTGCTTAAGGAACGGAGATTCGAGATGTGGGCATTGCTTGGCTCCAACATCATGGATGACATGGACGAAAGGTGCAGATCTCCAAGTGCCTATCGACATGCCCGCGGAACATTCTTGGCCCCGAAAAATATAGACCGTGATGACAATGCCAAGGATGATGATAATAACAATAATGATGATAAAGCGGACTCCAAATCTGATAACACTAGCCGTTAGCGTAAAGAGTAATGAACTATCAAGTTTAGTTCACACCGCATGCATCTCAACCGATGTGGTTGGTGCTTCTAGCGCACCGGAGGCAACTCGTAATAAAGATGCAAGGGATGAAGAGAACACGGGAATGATGAAGACGAAAGGTATCGCGGACAATGTTCCTTTTTTGATATCCATGCATTTTACAAACTAGAAGCATATAGAAATCGCGCCTGGCGCGATTCAGAGTTTCCTAGAACATACTTTTGAATTATGTTGACATGCATCATTAATGAAATCGCGCCTGGCGCGTTTTTGTTTTCCATTTCTTTCATCTCATAACGCTATTGTTCTCCTTACGTAAATGATTTGGCTTCCCCAAAAGTACGGGTCTTTGATTTGAATGGTGTGCTATGTAGAACATTACCTAAAGCCCGCTTTGAAAAGTCATGGTATGCTTTTAACAACCATTTGAGACACGCACCAAATATGTTTACCCGCCCCTTATCTGAAGGAGATGTTGGACCAGGCCTTCAGTCTGTTTCGTTGTGCAATTTGGTCATCCATGGAGCATAGAAATATACAGGACGTTTTGAAAGTAGTGCCTGAACTAAATAGAAATTGGGCGTCCATCTGGGATCAAAGCAAATGTGCTTCATTCACAAACCCTAAAGAACCGAATGTGTAAAAAGATATTTGTGAAATGCTTGCGCAACATGATGGATGCCCTAGGTGTTGAGGATAAGGAAGGCATGATCATCGTGGATGATGACGCTCTAAAGTGTTGCTTCAATCAGTCACAGTCATTGAATCCGCCACCCTATCATCCTCAAGATTTTGACAAAGATGACTTCCTGCTTTGCTTTGTTAGTGTCCCCGCAGAAATAGCTTCAGAAAACGGTCGAAGAGATACAAACACTATACCCCAAGAACTTGATCTGGACAGGGAAATTGACAGGACCTTGAGAAAATCGTTCTAGAAAGGGAACTTTTTGATATATATGTATACAGAAATACACTTTCCAAAAAAAGTTTTGAATATGAAATATACTTTATCTGAAAGGTTTTGAATATATATTGTGTTCTTTTATCAGCATTATTGGTTTACGGTATGCGTATTGTTTTTTATATTATGTGTACGGTTTGCTATACTTGCAATAATTTTATGTATATATCGTCAATTATTTTGGTGTGTATAAATAGGTATGCATGAAATAGCCCCGAATCGACCTTCGTCTCCGCCTTCTCCTTGTTATTATGGCACATTCTATTACCGCAAGATGAACCATGCGGACCTCTGCAGTGCCGCGAGCTAGAAATAGAACTTCGTGGATCGGGCTTGATGTCGTTGCTATGAATCCCGGTCCGCTTCTATCCCCGATCCCTTTGATGTTGTAATCCATCTTATATGGAATCCGAGCATGGTTTGTTCATGATCGATGTGATCTCGTGACGCCAAGCAAAGCCCCGAGAGGACGATGAATCGATTAGTTTTTGTAGTTTATGTTCTATTATAATGCGTTATTTATGTTAAAAGCAAATCGCGCCACGCGATTTGAACCACTAAAAATCTCGTTTTGTAGCAACTTGCTTGTTGTTATTTACTCGTAAAGCATTACAATTTTAATGTTTAGATTTCGCTTGTCGTCCGCGGAATGTGCGTAATTAATAGGCAATTTCACCTTTTTCAACGGCCTACATTCTCGGTCATAATATGGGTCATTTGCATCGAATATTTGAATGCCTTTGCATTTTCACATAAAATGCATATTCCCAGCCCGAAAATGAACACAGTGCAAAAGTGTGGTTAATTCAATATAATGGTCAATAAAATGCTTATACGGCACGATTTTGGAATAGACATAATCCCAATTTAATTGAATGATGGTTTAGATGATTATTCTGTATTTCAGTTTATGGATCCGATGATGATGTTCTATCTATGTGTGCATTCCTGTGTATTGGAAAAGGGGGTAGAGACCCAGAAAACCTTCGTAGATGATGTATCTAGATAGCCTCATTAACTCCCAATTAATGCGGCATGTGCATAAGAGCTCGCCTGGCTGTGGGTGGCGGAGCTAGGCCGGCTGATATGGAAGACTTGTCCGGTTACAGTTGATCCCTCTTTTGCGTAAAGCCTACCAGGGAACTCTGTGGACTAGGCCTAATAGCTTGCCGCTGAGTGTGGGCAAGGTATGGGCTCGACACGTCTTGGGTGATGTGTCACCTTCAATGGGGTTGAAGTCATGGACGAGCAGTGGCTCTCTAGCTCGCCTGTAATTGGCATGCATCTTCTGGAGGGGAGTGATCTCCTCCTGCCTCATCAGGAACTGGGGACATGTAACTTAGTAGTAGCCCCTTTGGTTGTGCACTCGACAGGCTACGATCAGGCTCCAAGACTTATCAGCCTATCTGCAAAGTATGCACAGGAGGGACAGATGGAGTGGACTACCCAACGGCCATGTTCTTATGCTAGCCAAATCCATTTGCCATGAATTCTGTCTGCATTGACTTCTGGAGGCCCCAAGCCGTCAGTCGATCCCCATGAGTCTGAGCCTTGGGTAGGATTGCCCTTATATTGATGTTACTGATGTTGTTGTTACAGATGTTATGTTATGGTGAGCCATACTTTGAGGTGGATATATATGTTATTTGATGTCATGTGCTCATGTTTGATGTGCTTTTGCAACTAGGTAGGTCTCGAGGGAGACGGGATGAATGACACGTCCATTCTTCCCCATTGGATTCTTGTGTAGTAGCAAGGATCTGATGTTAGATGGACGACCTCATGTAAGTAAGGGCATTGACAGGAGGGATGAACTCCGGTTCTGTACGATGGGAGCATCGTATACGAACAGGGGACGTCATAACATTGATCATCGAGCCACCTATTTCAAGGGAAGCTTGTTGAAGACGAAGGACAATGAGCACTATTCCGTAACACTCAGGAGAACAATGAGCACTTGCTAGTTTTCTCTAACATGGGAAGCTAGAGATGAAAGACATTTTTTTACAAGGTAAGTGTATTCATCTGCAAATTTAGGAAAGGTTTTTCGATCTAGACCTCTAAGAGTAGTCTCAATCAGATGCCCTTTACTGTCATTATATTGACCTAATTCTGTTAACATAGAACCCCCTGCTGAAATAATGCCACGTGGATCTCTATTTTGCTTCTTTATTCTATTTTTCTTTCACGATCCTTTAATGTGTCCTACGTGGATTTTTGGATGTTTCATATGTGGAATCACCCTGTAAAAACCGTTATTTAATTTAAGAAACTTTAATGCCACATCCTCAAGGAACGTCCACCATAGTGGAATCTCACCCTAAGTTTATCCAAGAACGGTACACCCGATTAAGATGCCACATAGCATCGACAGATTAACAAAAGCAGATACAAAAAAAAGGGAACATAAAGATACGTGCAAGTAGGCAAGGAGGATTCTCTAACTATGACATCCCTTCAGATGGTGATCACAATACAATGGACATTAAGAGTAAGTTCCTGATTTGGTTACAGAAGTACGCAACATGACGTATGTTAGATAGATCACAATATGCTCGACATGAGGAGCAAGTGTTTCTGAATGTCCAGAAGACGAGGAGCAAGTGCCAATCTGAAACCCCAGAGAAACATATGAGCAAAATCTAACAAGGGATGACAAATTGGCCCACTAATAATTATGTAAAAAAAATGAATGGTTATATTGGGGAGCCATATCTAACAAGGGATGGCAAATTGGCCCACTAATAACTATGTAAATGAATAGTTATATTGGAGCCATATATTCACAACTAGTGTGGTGATATGGACACCCGCAATCAGCCAAGAAGGGTGGCCATATGACCAGAAAATATGGCCAGGAGAAAACCCTAAAAAAGCACAGCAAACCATGCAACAGCGGCAAGCCTCGAACAAAGAAGTTCCTTTTTTGCTTCTTCTGGCTATGGCTAGCCTTATCTGGGAGCCAAAGTATTAGACCAGAAGATTGGCTCTCCATCTGCGAAAAAGCTCCAAAAAAAATCCTTGTTTTGTAGCAGCCGCTGCAGCACAGCTTTATGTCTGTTTCTAGACAGAAATCGATCTGCCGGCTCTTCGTTTTCTGCTTGTGAAGCAGACCCATTTCGCAATTTTGGTCGCATCTCGTTTCCGCTCGAGGGTATGCGTCAATCTTAGCCTTTGCAGCTTTGTCTGGAAATTGAGTTTTTTTTTTGGGCTTTTTTTTTTTTTGCCCTTTCTGCCATAGCCATCAATCCGGTACTGCTTGATTGCGCCCACGTAGAAGAAGAAAAGAAAGAGCCCTTTTAATCTGCGCCTTGGTTTGCTTTATAATGCGACAGTCTGCTTCGTGAAAAATGCTTCTCTTGCTCCCTTGCGACAGATCAGAAAGCGGACCCCTTTGTTTTTTCTTCTCTTGCAAAATGGCCCTCTCGATTCCTCTGTGAATCTGTTTTTTCTCTGCAGGATCCTTTTCTGCCTTATCTGCCTATTTTCCGCACAATGCAGCATATTTAGGTTTCAATTCTACCTGGGTTCGTCGAATTTCGCCCTCCCTCTTGCACCCCTTTATCGATTTTTGCGTTTGAATCCTTGAATCCCATTTTTCGGGGCCCCATTCTGTCTGTTTTCCAAAAATCCGGGCTCGCTAGGCTACAAATTCGAAGGAAAAACTGTTCCAGATCCAGTTTTTGTATGGAAAAGGAAGAAATCGGCTCTGTAAGTTATTTCCCGAGCGGCAATTGTAGAGATTTTCTTCAGGACAATTTTTTGCGTTTTGGGTGGATTCAGTTTTGGTTTTAGGCTTCGGTTCCGGCAATAAGCTGAACTAATGGTTGGATTTCTCTGTTTAGATTCGGAAAATGATGCCGGCTATGGATTATCCTTTGATCCACGATTTTGTGGCCTCTTCGCCGGTGTTTAGCAGAGAAATCGAAGGTCTGGATATGGCAGAATCGGCCCTGATGGGGAATCTGCTAACCGATATGCTGGGCGGGCAGTTCTACGGATCAAACCGGCCGTTCGGCCCCGATCTGCTGCAATTTTCTGGCGACCAAAATTCTTCCAAAATGTCATTCCTGCAAATGCTGGAAGAAACAGAAGTCGGAAAGGAAGCCCCGGACGACCCATTTCATCTCAAGCTCCCGATTTTAGAAGAGCAACCGGATCAAAAAAATTTCTCGTACAGCCCAGAAATTTCTACCAAATCGTGCAAGGTAGAAACGAATCCGCAATGCGAAGAAAATGAGGAAGAAAATGCAGAAAATGAAAACTGCAGCACGAAGAAAAGCGAGAAATTTGGCGGTCCGGCCAATTCCGGCCATAGCTCGGAGAGGCAGGCAGAAAATAATAACAACAATCAAGGAGGCCAGATTGGTTCCGATGTTCCGATTTCGCAATCCAGCTCCGGAACGGAGAATCAAACAAAACCCAAAAGAAAAAGGGCCAAATCCTCCAAAAACAGTGAGGAAGTGGAAAGCCAGAGGCAAACTCACATTGCCGTGGAAAGAAATCGCCGGAAACAGATGAACGAGCACCTTGGAGTCCTTCGATCCCTCATGCCTGGCTCCTACGTTCAAAGAGTAAGCATTCAATCCATTTCCGGCCATTTAATCTGCAATGCTGGTTCTCTTTTCGGTTTCTTGCGTCACATCTGCAATTGGGTTGTTCGTTTTTTTTCTTCAAAATTATTGCTCCAATCCGGCGCATTAATTTGCCCATCTCTGAACAGAAATCCACGCCAAAATCTATGTTTTTCTCTGCGCAGAAATCTGTGCGAAAATCTGTGTTTTTCTCTCAGCAGAAATCTGCGCGAAAATCCGTGTTTTTAGCATTAGTTTTCCATTCCGGAAGTCCGAGAATGAAACAGTAATGTGGGTTGTTTTGTTTTTTTCTGTTTTGGTCGTTTTATGTTCCAAATCCGGCGGATTCAACCGGTTGAGAGGCCGAAATATTTCTGGGTTCTAATTAATTTCTGCTGTGCAGGGCGATCAGGCATCAATAATCGGAGGAGCGATTGAATTCGTGAAAGAATTAGAGCAGCTGCTACAATGTCTACAGGCACAGAAGCGAAGGAAAATGTACGCAGAAGTTTTCAGCCCCAAAATGGGGATGAAGGCAAGCACAAATCCGAGCTCAAATCCGGCAATGGGCTCGAGCATTACAGCCCAATCGGCAGATTCAAAGTACATAAGCGAGAATTGCATGGAAGGCAAGGAAGAATTGGCAGAATCGAAGTCGGAAATCGCAGATGTGGAGGTGAAAATGGTGGGCAGCGATGCGCTGGTTAAGATTTTGTCACAGCGGCGCCCCGGCCAGCTTCTGAAAGCCATAGCCGGCCTCGAAAGCCTGTGCCTTGTTATTCTCCATACAAATGTCACCACCATCGAACAGACCGTTCTCTATTCCTTCAATGTCAAGGTATAATTTATAAGATTTTGGATTCCTGCTCCCGCATTTATTGTTTGATTCCTTCCTTTCCCCCTCGCCGCTGCAGCTCGCCCATACGGCGCATATTTCTCAGATTTTAGATTTTGTCCTGCATTGCATTTTTTTCTCACATGGACGCCCTTTTTTTCGAGATCTTGACTCCTTCCGATCGGCTCCTTTTGCCCTGTTTCTGGGTCCTGCTTTTGGGTCGATTGTGATGCTTTTTTTTTTCGCCGCTGTTGCATGTTTTTTGGGTCAATGGATTTTTCACCACACTGCGCTGATTTTACCCTCAAATTTATCAATTTTGCAGCTCGGATTGGAGTGCCGGCTTTCTGTCGACGAAATCGCTGCAGCAGTGCAGCAGATCTTCACCATGATTCACAGCGGAGCTTGCATTGCTTGAAAATCCTCCTTTTGGGCTCCGAAGATCGACTCCCAAAACTGGAGCTTTTCGGATCAAACCGCAGCAATTTGTGGGCTGAAAAATTCGGGAATTTTTGCAATCCGAATGGATCGAACTCCGAGTTGTAGATATTCATATTCATCAGACTGGTCCATGATTCCGCCAACTGGGAAATGTAGTTCAAAATCCGGCTGCCGGAGTTGAAGAAGCCATAATCCGAAGCTTGTTTTTTGAAGAAAAAATTCTAAGTATAATGTACTCGTTTTTTTCTTGGATCAAAGGAAACCTTTGTTTTAGGTTACATTCCCTTTTTTTGTTCTCTTGGGTTGTGTATGGTGTTTTTTCATGAATCTGGGCCCTTGATTTCCATGCATGTTGCTTTCTTATAGGATCATGGCCCTCCATTTCCATGCATGGTGTTTTCTACCTATGTTGTATTCCATCAAGAGAATGGAATATATCATAATTTGCTCTAAACACTTCCTCAAAGTACTTCTCATTGTGTTCCATGAACTTCCCATATCTATGTCACCCCCAATTTTTTAACATATATATGCCCTGGATGTCTTAAATAGCTGCCAATTGGGGCATTATTTTATTCCTCGCCTACTCCCAACTTCCAGTCTCATCAACTCTAAACCAGTCTCATCATTCCATAACCAGTCTCATCATCCAGAACTGTCTCCTATTACCATCACCTCAGTGTTCACATTATCTATGTCAGTCGCCTCCGTTATAAACCACATATCCTTGGAACTTCCAGTTTCAGATCTCTTTCTGGCCATCATCATTACTCTTAATTTTGCCCCTAAATTTCGAATCTCAACCATGGTCTTTATATGCTTCTGAATTCTGAAGCTTCGCCAAATTAGAAGTGATCTAGACATCTGCCGTTCAACCGCCATTTTAATGCATTCTTGATCTGTGTCAGTGCAGTGACGGCAGGCATTATTTTATTATTAATCTACCTTTCAGTAGACCATCACATTAACATGTCTAGCAAGTGTCATTTTAGTATAATACCAAAGACGCCAAACTTGATAGGAGCAATAATTTTTTAATTTCAGCCAGTCTGCTATTAATTCTGTCAGAAACTGCAAGTTCTATAGATTGCCTAATGCTAATTTTACCATATTATGGTCGTTTCAAAAACCATAACTA
Source organism: Isoetes taiwanensis (assembly GCA_021234155.1). Taxonomy (NCBI): domain Eukaryota; kingdom Viridiplantae; phylum Streptophyta; class Lycopodiopsida; order Isoetales; family Isoetaceae; genus Isoetes; species Isoetes taiwanensis. The sequence continues at coordinate 499,131 of JAJEKV010000236.1, forward strand.
AAATGAATATTATACCATTCAATATATCAACCTTCATCATGAAGCCACCAATAAGCAAGTATTAGAAGTTCAATATGTTTATATTCTACTACTATAACATTTAGTTTGTGAATGCCTTATTTCATTTCATTTTGAGGCTAAATGAGCGACACTTTGATGGACATTTTTAGAAGATTTTTCTGAAAAGGGCCAAGAGCAGTTAGAATTTTTTAATTGCAAACCTTTATTCAAAGACAGAGAGCGAATATCTTTGTTAGCCGCCATTGTTATGAAACACTATATTTCAGAAATTCCAGTTAATGCTCCTGAATTTCAAATCTCAGGCGCAGTCTTAATATGCATCCAATTTTGAATCTTTGTCGATGGCAAAAAACCTAGATAGCCGTCATTCAATGCAATTGTAATATCTCTTGATCCTCATCATTACCAGTGGCGGCAGATATTTTTTTATTATTAATCTACCTTTTCGCCGACCATTAACATGTTTAACTGAGTATAATACCATGAGATGGCAAGCTTATGGTGAGCAATAATTTTTGAATCTACATTAGAAGGAAGGAAGGAAGGAAGGAAGTTTATTTTAACGTCCACGGAGGCTAGAGGCCTATGAGACGGTACATGCAGAGAACAGGCAAAAAAGCGAAAAACCCCAACACCAAAAACAAACAATGTAACTGTACAGTAGAACCCTACTACCGGGATGAAAAAACCCCCACTTGGAAGGAAAAACCCTAACAGTAGGCTCTCAAATACCATGCCCCCGAAGAGCAAGTCTGACGGCCAAAATCTGCAGGATGTAAGCTCCCAGTCGCGCTACCATAGGTGATGCGAGTAACTGATATAGCGGTGTGTCAGAGCATCTAAGATCAGTGTGCACTGCTCGGACATGGGCATATGCTGGGCACCGCTGGAGGGCATGGTGCTCATCCTCTATCACGTGCATCTCACAACACTGACATATCCTCTCCTCCCTGGGGATCCCGTGCCCGCCATTCAACCCCCAGCGACCTGGCAGTAATGTGACTGCTGCGCTTTTTGTAAAACAATTCTATTCTATTCTATTCTATTCTATGCTATTCTATTCTATGCTATTCTATTATTTTGTTATTATTTGTGATAGAAACTGCTATTTTTGTAAATTACACGCTGCTAATATTATGTTATGGTCATTCAGAAGGGCGAAGTGACGTGGAATATCATGCACTTAAATATATCTTCATCCCCCCTCGCCCCCGCCCCTTTTCATTGAAGTTTCTATGTGCTAGTCCATTTGCATCTAGCCAAAACCAAGGATACGGAACTCTAGGAATCTCCTGCCACCTAGAAGTCTATGACTCCAAAAATCAGCCTTTCAATTCCTAGTTCCAAATGCATTGGCCTTGCTACAAGTGCTATAAACAGTCAAAATTTTGCTAGAGTGATAAGTTACCGAATCAAAGCTGGCAAGATTACCATGTTTTTTATGTCAATCCATGAATCTCATTATCTTCTTCATCCATCCCTTTCTTGCAAGTATATTATCATCTAAAAACTAATGTAGTACCAATATTAAGGGCAAAGTCATCCTCTTTTTTCACAAGCATAATACTATTAGAAAGGTTACCTCTTTCTAGACCCTCCTTCCAGAACACTCGGATATTCAATATATATAGGAAGGTGATATGCCATCTGCGTAGATATGGTAGCAAGAAACACCCCTCGTATACAAAATTTTAAAGTCAGATTTGAATCCCTCTATATGCAGTTCACCCCAAGACATACTTAAACACTCCCAAAAAACTCTTCTCCCATATCTATACATATGAAAATTAGTCAAAAGACTCCCTCTAACTTGAATGCAGACATGAAATTCCTGCATAAAATGTGAATCTTCCTTGTGATATCTGAGTATCACCTATTAACTGAGAAACATTATAGTATGGAAGAGAAAGAGTCTTTCCTTCTTCTTACATATGATATCAACACCTTCGTTCATCTCCTAAGGGTCTACATTTATTTCAAAACCAAAGAGCTATAGATGAAAAGGGACAAGATTTATAAGCACCATTCATGACAATCTTCTTCCTCCTCAAACACATGCTACTAGAAAGATCGCTCTTTTTGAGGAATATCATTTGCCAAACCATAAAGATCTACTCCAAGAGATATTTGGGTAGGATTTGAGGATTTGTTTCCCATCTTTTCATGCTCAAGTACTGCAGAAGCATAGCTCCTCTTCATATGAAGGCAATTAACTTGAAGCAAAACTAGAAAACCTCATATCAATGTCAATACAGAAGACTGAAATATAACCTAATTAAACCATCCAGATTGCAAGGTAAAAAAATATGCAAGAAATGAGTCTAAAGCCAAGCACACAAACATTATGATAGGATCTACCAAGTTGATCCTCACTACAACTATGCATTTATCTCCTCCCATCGTCCAACATAAAAAAAGGGGGATGTATGACTATGACCACCACCAGCGAGCTTCAATTGGTTCACCTCGCCATTGGAGTCTCAAGAAAACTTAGTTTCTAATGTAAATTGCATGTTGAAACTAGTTATATGTGGATGGGACAAAATGTAGCAAATGGACAATTAATGAAAACCCTTAAAGAAAGGTAAGGAGGAACCATTTGCGATCGTATAGGTACACTTCTTATCAATTCATATATAAATACATGCAAAATGAACTTGGAAGTCTATCCAAGCTCAACTTTCAATATACATCCACTAAATGTATCTAAGCTATAAATTTCTATTTCTCAATATTTTTTCCTCATTTATGGAGAATGCATAACCTTGTAATAACCATTGAGATTGGCCTTTGATATGATTTGGCCATAACTAAGTTGCTAGAAGATGAACCCAACAAGTAGAGGCTTTGATCCTGAAGCAAGAATGAAGTTGGAATGCAGGAAAGTAAGTTGGTTTCCAAATAGGTATTAAAAAAGTATGATATCAAAATAATCATTAGTTGGAGTAGACCTGTTCACAACACGAACGAGGTAGTCTTGCATGTTTAACATATTCCCAAAAATGCTTTATTCATGGTTGTTTACCAGCAATTAGGATTAGATTATAATTGAGGATAAGACTAAATAATAGGGCAAAGCTTATTTAGTCAAATCACTTTTTATGTTGTATGATATAAAATAAGCATTTTAGCGAATCTATAATGGAAAATTATATATATTTAATTAATCAAGCTCATAATAGTATAACACAAGATCTATTATGACCATAGTGGTCGGGATGGTCAAATATAAAGGAACAACAAACAATCTACTTTGAAATTGACAACTCGCCTGTCAGAAAAAACAAAATATTTTGATAAATTAAGAATATGCATGCAAAAATGTCATTTTAATTAAGCATTGTGTGCATGGATTATAAAACCAATGCTCTTATGCCCTTTGATGATTTAAAAGGTCAAACATGCATTTGGCAATAGAAGGAATATGTTAATGTCTTTTCTTCGCATGTATAAGCATCTTCAGAGTGTATGGTATACAATTTCCATTAGAATATATGCAATATATAATAAATGATGCGATCCAGACATTGTATTGTTGTTCGTATGTTGTTGGAATTGATCAATAGAGCGAATTACAAGCATATTTTCATGATTAAGAATGTGCCTTGAAAAATCTTTGCCTTTGCTTGATTCTCTTTATCATGTTTCTTCTCCATTGTGTCCCCTCAACCATTCGTCTATTGATTTTTTTTTCTAAAAGATTCTAAGAGGTAAACACTCCTCCTAACAGACATGACTTGTTTCATTTCGTATGCGTATATACAATGTAAGTTACTTAAAATCCACTGACTAGAAGAGTCATCATTGATAATCACCAATCTCATCATGATGGTTTTGTACTAAATAGACTCACCACATATTCAATACTAGTTAGACTCACCACATATTCAATACTTACTTACATTTTGCTATCTATGCTGCTAGTTTCTAGCATGGATTTCCATAAAGCATCAATTAGTAGAAATTTAATAGAATTGAATGGAATGGAATATACTAGATAGGTTAGAAGAGAAATAGAATAGAATGGAATAGAACTTTTAATATCTACGGAGACCAATTAGCCATTAGACCCATACAATTGGGCTAGTACATCATCACTATGAGGATTAAAAATCTCAGGAGTTTTTCAAAGGAAAACCCTCAACAAAACTAAATAGGAAACTAGTACAGAAACAAAATGACTAAGTAACTACCTAACCGGAGCTTCATTTACTTAACATCAACGTCAGCTAGTACTAAAATTATACATCCTCATTGCCAGCAACTTGAATAACAATCATTTCATTTATTCTAAATATGACATACTAGTGAAATAGTTGCATTTGAAGTAGTTCTAAATGTGGCAGAACTACTTCAAATGAAATGGAGACATTGCAATGGATCCGTCCTTTGTGTTGAAGGGAAGTTTACTAAAGTAGTGCTTATGGATGCTTTTTCAAAAGTTATTGTATGCCATGAATCTAGTTTCTTGGAAATTGATATGGATAGTGGGTTATGGAAAAAAACCTGAAAAGGTTGGGATCCATTGGATAACAACTTTTATGAGAATCTACCCTTTTGGTGTGTTTGTTATCACTAGGAATGCTAGTTGTAACATTTGGTATGAGATCCCAGGGTTCAATTCCTCGTAGTAACATTGGTGTGCTCCACATGCTTAAGGGCAAGCATGTCAAGGAAGGGGAGAATTTGATATGGTCCATGGGGTATGGGATAAAACCTTGGAAAGGTTGGGGCCCATTAGATAACGAGTTTCATGAAGGATCTGCCCATTTTGTGCGTTAGTTAGTAATATAGAATTAGTTCGTATAGAAATAATATAATTCTATCGATCCATGTATTTTCGTGCAAGACGAGCATGCATACATTGCATGCATGCATCGCATGCATTTTTTGACAGCTCATTCAGCTAAAAGATCGCTATTTCTTCTAGAGTTCTTCATCAGCTTCTCATCGACGCTTTCTTGTCTTTCAGTTATATCCCTTATTTTGTTCTTTGATCTCGTCAATGTTGTTAAAAAACCCGTTTTTTATTTTTAAAGTACCTCTATAAAAATCTTCACGTTTTTTACAGGATTTTTATGATTTAGTATGGCCAAAAACAAAAAATAAAAAAATTGCACATTCTTTGCACTGCTTTATTGGACATATTTGCTACTGTTAAAATGCACATTTTTGTTACAAGTTATAAGACGTAGCATGTCAACAAGCAAATTAGAAGCTTATGTTGCTATTAGAAACTATTAAGTTCAAATACAAAGATATCATACTTGTTTTGCCATGCAACTCTTAAGAAAGTTCAGAAAAATATTATTATAGAGGTTAAGAAGTATAAGAATTTTATATACAAGGATAAATATGTTCAAGAAAATCATATATTTAGATTAAAAAAGTCACGGTCCAAGGATTTTTAAGGATTTTTGAAGATTTTTAAGGATTTTTAAGGATTTTAAAGATTTTTAACGTATTTTATATGAAATACGTTTTTAAAGATTTTTTTCAAAAATTTTAAAAATCTTCAAAAAATCTTAAAAAACGTTTTTTAAACGTACGGATTTTGACGTACTTAACAACATTGGATCTCGTGCAGAGGAGGGAATTCTTCTTGCATGGGTTGACCTTTCTTGGCAGTTCTTCTTTTCATATCTCTTCTATCGTAGCCTTTTATCTGGTATGGGACAATCCTTCGACCTTCGCCTCGAATCTAAAAGAAAGTTCTCTGGTTTCGGGATGATGTTATTTCATGCGACTCGCATCACAAGAATTCCATCGATCCGCGTAGCGGATCGAGATTCTCGTGCAAGATGAGCATGCATGCATGCATCACATGCATTTTTGGGCCGCTCATTCAGTCGGAAGATCGCTATTTCTTGCAATGTTCTTCATCAGCTTCTCATCGGCGCTTTCTCGTCTCTCAGCAGTGTCCCTTGTTTCTCTCCCTCCTTTTCTTAATTTGCTATTTATATAATGTTGTTTATTAAATATTGTCGCGTTAAATCAATGTCAATTTAAATAGCCGTCATTCAATTGCAATTGTAATATCTCTTGATCCTCGTCATTACCAGTGGCGGCAGATATTTTTTTATTATTAATCTACCTTTTAGCCGACCATTAACATGTTTAACTGAGTATAATACCATGAGATGGCAAGCTTACGATGAGCAATAATTTTTGAATCTACATTATTTTATTATTATTTGTGATAGAAACTGCCATTTTTGTAAATTGCACGTTGCTAATATTATGTTATGGTCATTTAGAAGGGCGATGTTACGTGGAATATCATGCACTTAAATATATCTTCATCCCCCTCCCCCCTCGCCCCTGCCCCTTTTCATTGAAGTTCTTATGTGTTGGTCCATTTGCATCTAGCCAAAACTAAGGATACAGAACTCTAGGAATCTCCTGCCACTTAGAAGTCTATGACTCCAAAAATCAGCCTTTCAATTCCTAGTTCCAAATGCATTGGCCTTGCTACAAGTGTTATAAACAGTCAAAATTTTGCTAGAGTGATAAGTTATCGAATCAAAGCTGGCAAGATTACTATGTTTTTTATGTCAATCCATGAATCTCATTATCTTCTTCATCCATCCCTTTCTTGCAAGTATATTATCATCTAAAAAATAATGTAGTACCAATATTAAGGACGATAAAATCATATTCTATTCTATTCTTTCACAAGCATAATACTATTAGAAAGGTTATCTCTTTCTAGACCTTCCTTTCAGAACACTCGGATATTCAATATATATAGGAAGGTGATATGCCATCTGCGTAGGTCAAATTTGAATCCCTCTATATGCAGTTTACCCCAAGACATACTTAAAACACTCTTCTCCCATATCTATACATATGAAAAATAGTCAAAAAAACTCCCTGTAACTTGAATGCAGACATGAAATACCTGCACAAAATGTGAACCTTCCTTGTGATATCTGAGTATCACCTATTAACTGAGAAACATTATAATATGGAAGAGAAAGAGTCTTTCCTTCTTCTTACATATGATATCGGCACCTTCGTTCATCTCCTAAGGGTCTACATTTATTTCCGAACCAAAGAGCTATAGATGAAAAGGGACAAGATTTATAAGCACCATTCATGACAATCTTCTTCCTCCTCAAACACATGCTACTAGAAAGCTTGCTCTTTTTGAGGAATATCATTTGCCAAACCATAAAGATCTACTCCAAGAGATATTTGGGTAGGATTTGAGGATTTGTTTCCCATCTTTTCATGCATCAAGTACTGCAGAAGCATAGCTCCTCTTCATATGAAGGCAATTAACTTGAAGCAAAACTAGAAAACCTCATATCAATGTCAATACAGAAGACTGAAATATAACCTAATTAAACCATCCAGATTGCGAGGTAAAAAAATATGCAAGAAATGAGTCTAAAGCCAAGCACACAAACATTATGATAGGATCTATCAAGCTGATCCTCACTACAACTATGCATTTATCTCCTCCCATCCTCCAACATAAAAAAAAGGGGGGATGTGACTATGACCACCACCAGCGAGCTTCAATTGGTTCACTTCCCCATTGGGGTCTCAAGAAAATCTTAGTTTCTAATGTAAATTGCATGTTGAAACTAGTTATATGTGGATGGGACAAAATGTAGCAAATGGACAATTAATGAAAACCCTTAAAGAAAGGTAAGGAGGAACCATTTGCAATCATATAGTTACACTTCTTATCAATTCATATATAAATACATGCAAAATGAACTTGGAAGTCTATCCATGCATCCACTAAATGTATCTAAGCTATAAATTTCTATTTCTCAATATTTTTTCCTCATTTATGAGGAATGCATAACCTTGTAATAACCATTGAGATTGGCCTTTGATATGATTTGGCCATAACTAAGTAGCTAGAAGATGAACCCAACAAGTAGAGGCTTTGATCCTGAAGCAAGAATGAAGTTGGAATGCAGAAAAGTAAGTTGGTTTTCAAATAGGTATTAGAAAAGTATGATATCAAAATAATCATTAGTTGGAGTAGACCTGTTCACAACACAAAAGAGGTAGTCTTGCATGTTTAACATATTCCCAAAAATGCTTTACTCATGCTTGTTTACCAGTAATTAGGATTAGATTATAATTGAGGATAAGATTAAATAATAGGGCAAAGCACTTTTATGTTATATGATATAAAATAAGCATTTTAGCGAATCTATAATGGAAAATTATATATATTTTATTAATCAAGCTCCTAATAGTATAACACAAGATCTATTATGACCATAGTGGTCGGGATGGTCAAATATAAAGGAACAATAAACAATCTACTTTGAAACTGACAACTCGCCTGTCAGAAAAAACAAAATATTTTGATAAATTAAGAATATGCATGCAAAAATGTCATTTTAATTAAGCATTGTGTGCATGGATTATAAAACCAATGCTCTTATGCCCTTTGATGATTTAAAAGGTCAAACATGCATTTGGCAATAGAAGGAATACGTGAATGTCTTTTCTTCGCATGTACAAGCATCTTTCAGAGTGTATGGTATACAATTTCCAAACTAATATACATTAGAATATATGCAATATATAAGAAATGATGCGATCCAGACATTGTATTGTTGTTCATATATTGTTGGAATTGATCAATAGAGCGAATTACAAGCATATTTTCATGTTTCTTCTCCATTGTGTCCCCTCAAACATTCGTCTATTGTTTTTTTTTCCTAAAAGATTCTAAGAGGTAAACAGTTCTCCTAACAGACATGACTTGTTTCATTTCCTATGCGTATATGCAATGTAAGTTACTTAAAATCCACTGACTAGAAGAGTCGTCATTGATGGATGTAATAAAGAAAGCACTTATCATAATCACCAATCTCATCATGATGGTTTTGTACTGACTAGACTCACCACATATTCAATACTGGTTAGATTCACCACATATTCAATACTTACTTACATTTTGCTATCTATGCTGCTAGTTTCTAGCATGGATTTCCATAAAGCATCAATCAGTAGAAATTTAATAGAATAGAATTGAATGGAATGGAATATACTAGATAGGCTAGAAGAGAAATAGAATAGAATAGAATAGAATAGAATAGAATAGAATAGAATAGAATAGAATAGAATAGAATAGAATAGAATAGAATAGAATAGAATAGAATAGAATAGAATAGAATAGAACTTTTAATATCTACGGAGACCAATTAGCCATGAGACCCATACAATTGGGCTAGTACATCATCACTATTAGGATTAAAAATCTCCCTGCTTCAGGAGTTTTTCAAAGGAAAACCCTCAACAAAACTAAAAAGGAAACTAGTACAAAAACAAAATGACTAAGTAACTACCTAACTGGAGCTTCATTTACTTAACATCAACGTCAGCTAGTACTAAAATTATACATCCTCATTGCCAGCAACTTGAATAACAATCATTTCATTTATTCTAAATATGACACACTAGTGAAATAGTTGCACTTGAAGTCGTTCTAAATGTGGCAGAACTACTTCAAATGCAATGGAGACATTGCAATGGATCTGTCCGTTGTGTTGAAGGAATGTTTACTAAAGTAGTGCTTATGGATGCTTTTTCAAAAGTTATTGTATGCCATGAATCTAGTTTTTTTGAAATTGATATGGATAGTGGGGTATGGGATAAAACCTGAAAAGGTTGGGATTTGGGATCCATTGGATAACAACTTTTATAAGAATCTGCCCTTTCGGTGTGTTTGTTATCAATATTTGGTATGAGAGCCCATGGTTCAATTCCTCATAGTAACATTGGTGTGCGCCACATGCTTAAGGGCAAGCATCTCAAGGAAGGGGAGAATTTGATATGGTCCATGGGGTATAGGATAAAACCTTGGAAAGGTTGGGGCCCATTAGATAACGATTTTCATGAAGGATCTGCCCTTTTTGTGCGTTGGTTAGTAATAAGGGATTAGTGCGTATAGAAATAATATAATTCTATCAATCCGCGTATTCTCGTGCAAAGACGAGCATGCATACATTGCATGCATGCATCGCATGCATTTTTGGACAGCTCATTCAGTGGAAGATCACTATTTCTTCTAGTGTTTTTCATCAGCCTCTCATCGACGCTTTCTTGTCTCTCAGCTATATCCCTTGTTTTGTTCTTTGATCTCATGCAGAGGAGGGAATTCTTCTTGCATGGATTGACCTTTCTTGGCAGTTCTTCTTCTTTTCATATCTCTTCTATCTTAGCCTTTTGTCCGGTATGTGACAATCCTTCGACCTTTGCCTCAGATCTAAAAGAAAGTTCTCTGGTTTCAGGATGATGTTATTTCATGCGACTCGCATCACAAGAATTCCATCGATCCGCGTAGCGGATCGAGATTCTCGTACAAGACGAGCATGCATTCATGCATCACATGCATTTTTGGGCCGCTCATTCAGTCGAAAGATCGCTATTTCTTGCAAAGTTCTTCATCAGCTTCTCATCGGCGCTTTCTCGTCTCTCAGCAGTGTCCCTTGTTTCTCTCCCTCCCTCCCTTAATTTGCTATTTATATAATGTTGTTTATTAAATATTGTCGTGTGGCACTCGTTATCAGCCCCTCTCATTTTCGAGGTTTTGTGGCGTGGCTCGCCTGAACAACCCCTCGCTTTTTCGAACGCTCTATTGTGTTTTTTTGTGTTGGTGATGTGTAGGTGCAGGGGTGATGCGCGACTTCAGTATTTTCTATAGAGCGTGGGTTTTTTTTCGAATATTTAGCAACCTTGCATTGTCCAAGCCCCTTATCGAAAGTTTATCACTAGGGTTTTTCCTCAAAAACTTGAAAGGGCGAGGTTTTTTAATCCCGGCGATAAGCTCTCGGCAGGTAAATTAGCCAATATCTGTAGCAAATAATTTTAATTTTTTGGGGTCCAGGTGTTATAACTGGATATTCCCTATATTTTCTCATTGTTTTGGGTAGCTTGCGATGTGCAGATACCCACTCTTTACCATTGTAGACACACGGCTGAGATGAATGAAAACTCAACCTCACATAGCTACCCACTCTTTACCATTGTAGACACACTGAATGAAAACTCATCAATCTGTCTACAATGGTGAAGAGTGGGTAGCTGCACATCACAAGCTACCCAAAACAATGAGAAAACATAATCCAGTTATAACACCTGGACCCCAAAAATAAAATTGTTCGCTACAGATGTTAGCTAGTGTATCTGTCAAGAGCTTATCGTCGGGATTAAAAAACCTCGCCCTTTCGGGTTTTCGAGGAAAAACCCTAGCGATAAACTCTCGATTTGGACAACGGAAGGCTGCTAAACATTCCCAAAAAAACCCATACTCCACAGCGAATACCGAAGTTGCGCATCATCCCCTGCATCTGCACATCATCAACACAAGAAAACACAATAGAGAAAAATAAAAACCTTGGAAATGAGAAGGGTTGTTCCGGCGAGACACACCACAAAACCTCGAAAACACGAGGGGTTGATCATGGGTGCCACGCGATAATATTTCACAAACAACATTATATAAATAACAAAATTGAGGGAGGGAGGGAGGGAGGGAGGGAAACACGGGTCACTGCTGAGGGATGAGAAAGCGCCGATGAGAAGCTAATGAAGAACTCTAGAAGAAATAGCAATCTCCTAACCGAATGAGTGGCCCAAAAATCCTTGCGATGCATGCATACGACGCAATGCATGCATGCTTGTTTTGACGAAGAATCTCGATCCGCTACGCAGATCGTTTGGTATTCTCGTGATGCGACTCGCATGAAACAACACCACGGGATGTCGTCGTTTCATGTGAATCGCATCACGAGAATGTATCGTTTAACAAAGCCTTAATATTTTGACTAGGCATGATGTAATATACCTTTGATTACACATAGGGACTAAAGATACACTTTCACCAGGTATGCGTAATATAAATTTTCTTACGCTTGAGATTATTCCAATGTGTGTTGACGCAAGGGTGGCATGCTTAATTAATATGCATTAACAAATTGCTAACGCAATAGAGGGTTGCCCTCTAAGGAGGAATGTAGGCATTCATCGTAAGAAGAAATTGCTTAAAGCACATAGGTATGAAGAAACATGAGAAGCATACATGTAGAAACAAACTCTGTCCAAGAAACTTCACACAATACACAGAAACAATAATACCAGATCTCATGATTCGTTTATTTACAAGGTCCAAGTTTTATAAACCAAAAACATGGACAGATGTAAAAGGACAATTCAAAATATCAGTGCCTACTTGATTCGATCTGTAAAAAACACAATACTAGCCAAGAGCGGCTTCCACAGCTACAGAAAGCCGATTCGAGAGATCGATCTGTTGTGTTCCATGGAAGACCTCCGATAAAGCACCAGTATTCGATATCTGTGGCTGCCATTTCTGTTCAGAACAAAACGTTTTGGACAAAAAAATAGATCAACAGGGTCGATTTGATCGAACCGAAGCAAACGGAACGAGAACTGGGGATGAAGAAGCATGCAGTCTCCAAGTTCTATGGCATATTCGATGAACCACGATTAGGCAAGAAACTCTGAATTCAGGATCTTTTTTTTTTTTTGGACTATCTCTCGCCCGCCATTCAAATTATTTTGCTCTTATTCCTTTCAACACATGTGTCTACGCCATTCAAACTGTATATTCAAGGCATATTCCTAAAATAGGATTTGCCCTGGGCGCAACCCAAAAATGAGATTACATGAAGAATGGGAGCGTTATAAGATGCATTTAGCACATACAAAATAAAACAGATTTGTGCTCTTTATTGGACTGAGAAGGTGTACGTAAACTTGATTCCAGGCATATAAAATTTAATTTAATATGGAAACAACCATTGCCATGGCCACACCTAAAGTTTAGCCATATTATATAAAATGGAAGCAATCAAAGTTACAACCATAGAAATATAGTTTTCTACAAATACTACATAATTATACAATAGCAATGTAAGTAGACTTCTTATTTCTTCGTGTCCGGGTGTTTGGTACCACTAGGCTTAGAACAAATATATCTCCAGTTCGAGGTTGCCCATAGTCACATTCAATGTAAGGTGGTTGGACGCAAGACCCAACAAAGCAATATTGGTGGTTGTGCATCATATATCCAATTGAATGTTGTCAATGTAGCATGACATAAAAAATGCTTTTTCTTCTTTAACTTTTTGGGCTTCTTGCTTAGTTCCATAGTTCTCTAATCTAATCTAGATTATGATATGATTTATTCTTTCCAATTGATTTGTTGTCCTTCTGAATTTGATAGACAATAATGTGGAAAGTTTTGAACATGCCCCAAAGTTACCATGGTTTAGCATGTATATAGTTTAGGGTTTGTAGGCCTCTGCCAATATATTGGAATGAGGTCGAGATAGGTTTGGTGTTCTTTCTTCATTTGTTATGGCTCTAATGGCTGGACATCCCTTGACCACCATTTTGTGTACGGGATCATCCTTGTGGTGGTTGGATTGCATGCCCTTTGCTAAAATACTACCTATCTACCTATCTATCTATCTATCTATCTATCTATCTATCTATCTATCTATCTATCTATCTATCTATCTATCTATCTATCTATCTATCTATCTATCTATCTATCTATCTATCTATCTATCTATCTATCTATCTATCTATCTCTTACTTTGCTTTGCAGGCATGAAGTTCATTGGATTCTTTAAGGGACGTAATGACTTGAGACTCCTATTAAAAGTGGGTAGCAAATATTTTCTCGCCAAATCTATTGTTTTTATGCCCAACAACAATCTTATTCTTAAGGTACTACTGAGAATGCCTATATTCCTTTGCTAATGTCCATTTTATAGTCATGATATAAATACGAAGTTTTATATGGATATAAGTTTGAAAAGTGGAAGACATGGCCTAATGTCCACCGGTTGGGCACGCATAATTTTTCAGACTTGCTATTTATGGCAATTTGTAGTTGTAAATCATATAGTATATGGCATTAGGGTTTATGGGCTACCGTCTAAGGTCAATATTTTTTTGAAGGAAGGATGTTTTATTGTGGCTCAACCATCATGATCATTGAGTTTGTATGTTATACTAAATGGGTGAAAGCATGTTGGGGTGTACCACCTTTGGAACTTGCAAAAGTACCTACACTAGGTACTACAAAACTGGGTGCATTCTTATTTTCTTTTCATTAAAACTAATTCGAAAATTCAAAATGAAAGTCAAGGACATGTGAATAATCAAAAGTTAAGATAAAGATAATGCTATCGAAATTTTTATTTTGTCGTGTTATGAATTGAATTGAATAAAATTGAATTGATTTTTACCCAAACAAGGAATACAACAAGCATATTATTGCTAGGATTAAAGAACCCCAGCCTCAAAGGGTATGTGAGATGTTGTTTTTTGGGTTCGAAAAAAAATTGAAATTCAGAAAACATTGGCAAGTTTATAAATAACATAACAAACTATTAAATATTGCACAAACCTCATAACTCCAAAGCAAAAATTTTCAAATTTTTTTTGTAGCAAATGAAGAGTCCATGTTCTGGCCAGGTAGTTTGTGGCCACGAGCTTCTTTATTTTTCTTTTCCAACCAAACTACAACGAAATGAATTCCAAACTACATCTCTATCCAATACAAAGATTCTAATTCCAGCATCATCTCGAGTTTTGATACTCTTCACAGATCTGATTTTCTGATTCAACTGAATAAAGCAGAGTTCCTGAAAAAATCCTGACATATGATTCTGATGCAACTACAACCTCTACTACAGTTGTAGCAAGAGCAAGGGATTGAGAAGTAGGAGATTGAGGCTAAGTATAGCCTTTTCATATATCTAACTCCGACACTCCCTATGCTTTTGCTTCCAGCTTCAGCTGATTACCTGTATACGAGGATCAGAGGATTCTAAACAGCCCAGGAATGATATGATGAAAATATTTTTTATTTTTTATTTTTATTTTTGCAAACAACGTCCTAATTGCTCCTCTTGGATCTGAATTGACTACTACAGTCGTAGCTAAAAAGTTGTTCCTTGCTAAAAAGATGATCCATGTTGTGTCGGTTGATCCTAATCTTATGTGTCGTTGCTTCTTTTGTTCCACTTATCTTCTACTTTTTCCCCAAACTTGTCGTTGTATCCATGTTTGGTCGCCCCTTTTATGGGTTCGTTGGCCTTCTCACATATATATTCGTTGCCTACCTTTTAATTAGAAGGATAAAGGTCCAACAAATATAAATATCGTTGCCTATCTTTTTATTTGGACCACCGCTTCATATAAAGTCATGACCCCATTTAAAATATCGTGCTTCATACATTCTATTCTATTCTATTCGATTCTATCCTCAAACCATGACCCCATAATGATCCCCTTTGTCTTTTCTTCAATTTTTAACTAAAACTTTTTTTCCAAACCAAAATTTTGGTAAAAAGCATTTGTCCTTACATGGCTCAGTAAACTTGGCCTAGTTAACACACCCAAAACAAAATATAGTCAATTTTTTGCTTCCTATAAATAACCACAAAACAAATATTATTTTTTTTATTTTTTTTTATTGATATCCAACTGTAACAAAGTCAAAAAGGGAGCTTTGAATCAGCCATGTCTACTTTTTCGGCGACCACCATAGCCATAGCTTTAGCTCCTCTCATAACACACCATAGTCACTGCAGAAGTGACGGAAACAAGCTAAACAAATTCGACGTGAAAAAAAATCAGGTCAAAAGAAAACCACAAAAACCTGTGCAATCCAAGTCCAATGATATGTAGCAGAGCAAAATCGATTCTAGATAGAGAAAAAGATGCTCTACATGCACCAAATAGGAGCACAAAATTTGAGAGGCCCGAATGCTCTGTTTTGCCCTGCAAATATTCTCTCTTCTAGCATACAAGCTAAGCATGGTAATTTTAATTTGCTTGGATATATTCTGTTAGAACTTGCATTAGCAGATCTTTTGCTGTAACCTTTTCAAGATTTTGCAGAGCCATATTTGATAAGCAGTTTCCTGTCTTTGCAAGCTCATCAGTTGTGAAAGCTTTTTTTGGCTTTAAAAAAATCGTTTTTATCTTAGCTTGAATTATATATTGGGTTTTGTCCAATGGTCTAGGTGATAAAAACCTCTTTTTTTTTTTCATTATTTTTTTCCCAACCAAATTTTTGTAAAAAGCATTTGCCAATGTAATGGTATGATTCTAACTTGTTGTGCTCTCTTTCTTGTATTGGGTCCTATGGACCTTATGGTCTCTATAGATGATAAAATTCAATTCAATCCAATTCTGATGGAACACTTCATCTGCTTGTGCATCCATCATTCTTACTTTGAAAAGTGCCAAAGCAAGCTCTTTTTACTATCAGTTCTTGTCAATAGCATGTCTGCTCTCTACTACATATTTCTATAAAGCTTCATCTCTGTTTTATTGCTTTGCAAAACTTACATTGTTGGAAACATCATGTTTTAAATACTTATAAGCTTCTACTACTTTATATAGAGTTGTCTCATATATAACTTGCACTGTATCCAAACTGCTTATAGCAACATAAATATCAGCTTACACTCCTTCTCGTCCATTGGTTAATCCAGGTTCGAATTGGAAGAAGAGTCATGGAATCCACAAAAGAAAAGTATGAATTAATTGAAGTTCGAATCCTGGGGGTAGCTATATATATGATGTACATGATGTATTTGGTTAATATGTAATTTCCATGGTTTATTGATGTTTATGCTATTCTTTTACAAGAGACACGTTTTTGGCCTCTTCAACATTCTGCCATGAAGCGCCATCTCCACTATATCTGCAAGGTGCACCACATGGATGATGTTAGGTATCCTATTCTTGCACTTGCCATGGCTGAATCTCCTCAGCGTTTGAAACGATGTTGGAAAGAGCATTGCACTACATGGTTTGCCCGTTGGGCTGTGCAACCAGAGCACTGCCTGATGCTTGCCAGTTCTGATCCTGAGCTTTTGCAACAATATCTCAATGGTCGTT
Organism: Isoetes taiwanensis; assembly: GCA_021234155.1. Classification (NCBI taxonomy): domain Eukaryota; kingdom Viridiplantae; phylum Streptophyta; class Lycopodiopsida; order Isoetales; family Isoetaceae; genus Isoetes; species Isoetes taiwanensis. Next base: position 516,078 of record JAJEKV010000236.1, read on the forward strand.
TTTCTCAAAAGATATGGGACGCAATTACTTTGGCCCAAGTGAAAACTGGTCATTATCATGCACACATAAATCCCATCTTGGCACCAGAGCCCCAAGCTTATTTGCTTGCTTCATTGTCCAGGAACAAGCTTGTAGCTATTGCATCAATTCGCACGGGGTCCCACAGGCTACGGATTGAGACAGGTAGATGGGAGCGGCCGCAATTGCCGCGAGAAGCGAGACTATGTGCCTGTTGCCAGTTGTACATGGTTTTTTTTGCTTTGTAGCTATTTATATGACTATTCACCTCTAATATACATAATGTAAAAATATATGTGCCCTTTGAACAATCATGTATACAAGTTTTTTTTAGTAATTTGCACAATTGGTTAGGGTTTTTAGTACTTTTGTACATTTGGTATTTTAGAATTAGGTTTTCCAAGACAGTGGCCAGGATGCTAGGGTTTTGGGCATATTTTAGGATATGCCCCCGACCAATGGCCGAGATTTAGTCATAAAGCAAATTTTGGCTAAATACAACATTAAAAGTTGGCTTACTTTAGAAACTTGAAATCCGCATGATTGTTGGAAGCTCCTTGAGAGCATTAACAATAGAATAGAATAGAATAGAATAGAATAGAATAGAATAGAATAGAATAGAATAGAATAGAATAGAATAGTTTTTTTATCGTCCACTGAGACCAATCGGCCTATGGGACCCAGAAGGAGCGCAGCAAACTTATTACTGTCCGGGTTAAAAAACCCCCGCCCCGAAGGGTTTTCGAGGGAAAAACCGTGGCAGTAATAAGAATGCTGTCAAACTGTACAAGTATACATCATCATGAAATAGAGGACATGCTTTGTCGAATCAAAATCCATTGACACGGTTTAGTACTCTAGCGGCAATGGAAGAAAGCTTGAAATCCACACTTGATTCAAAGCTCCTTCAATGCATAAACAATGCCAGATGCTTGGTGGATCAAAAATCGTGTTTTGATGCTCTAACGACAATAGAAAAAAATAGGTACAAAAACATTTATCAAACCATAGAGTTGGATCGAAACCAGTCTTTTAACATAGAGTGAAAACTCTCCAAGCCCTGCAACAAGATCAACACCATTTTAAGAATTATATAGTAGATTACATCAATGCTTGCATGTAAAGCTTCAAGAAGATTAAAAAAGACAAATGTGGCTAGACTAGAGAGTGGCACAAAAAAGTACCATGTGCACTCTGATGTATGCATATTCATGGCAGTCGTGCTTCTCTTACTTCACATAACTCCTTTCAATGCTTGTAAAGCTAAAGAGCAAAAAGATCTTTCTGCACTCAAAAGTCGGTATTTGGCCATGCTAGAGAATATAAAGTCTATTGACTGCATCTTTAAACCAACTAAAAGATGGCGATGATGGTCGGATCGTGTAGTTACCATTATACAAGGAGAACAACTCCATTAACATCCCTTGACACAACGGTGCTGGAGACTAGCAGGCGTGCTTGCAATTTCTGTATGGTGTAATGAAATATGATTACCGAGATGGAAAGAATTCTAGACAAAGTTCCTTCTTTTCAGATGGGATCGTGCAATTTAGCAGAAAATAGTCTCCACTCTTCCATCTGTACCACAAATAGTGGCTTTCCATCTTTGGGTGGTTGATGAGAATATTAAGGCTGAGCATCTGGTTCATTGTGTGCTTGAGATCCTTTTTGTTGCAAACATGTTGCCCCCTTACAAAAGTGGCCTTTGATGGTACTAGTGAATCAATGAAAGGCAGTATGGAAATGGGTTTGGAATAAGTTACTCCATCTCAAATTATCAGCTTCGTGGTGGCAGATCATCTATAAATGTGTGCTCGTCAATGTTTTGGTCCAAAGAGGTGCCTGCAACATCGCCTGTATGTGCTCAGAGGGATGAGATGATTGAGCATTGTTTCTTCTTGTGTCAACATGCTAGACCAACTTGGTTGTGGCTTCAGAGTCTCTTCAATTGCGATTTGAATAATCACCAGATCTTATTGGCAGTGTATCCAAGTTCTTGAGATAATATGGCAAAGAGGGCATTTCATTTAGCTTCAACATGGATCATTTGGTCAATTTGGAAAAGAAAAGATCTATTCATTTTCAAAGGCAATAGATACCCTAATGCTCAAGTGCTCATTAAAACTAAACAACACATTGTCAAAGCATATTTATCTTCATCGGCAAAGGACAAAGTGAAGAATTTGTATTTGGGTTCATTATCTTCAGATTAGTACTTATAAATAACCCATATAGATATTGTACGTTGCAAGGTGGCGGGTGGTTTTGCTTTGGCGGATAATTTCTCCACCGTGTTTTCAGTGCTCCATCTATGTCTCTAATTTCTTCTTAATAACAAAATTTCAAAACAACTCCACTAACATGTACATGCATTACATGCGTAAAGTAATGCAACATCCTTGCTTGAATGACCTTCCACCTCTGTCTCTACAACTCCTATAATGAATGTAGATTTAGATATGGCAACTCTAGAACTTTTTATCAATCTGATGTTGGGCCTCTTATGTCATTGTTCATTTGGATGGATATGTTCACACTCCCACTTCAACATCTGTGAATAGTATTTTGACTTAGAGGTTTACAAGGAGGCCTCTATGGTGGTATGCCTACTATGGCCAACAAATGAGGTGAGGATAAATTCTATAAGCTATGTCCATCTCAAGATAGCATGTCATGTGCCAGTCGTAGAATGCTCCGAGTGAATAATACATGTCTAGTCACAGAGTGCTGGTGATGAGTGATGGACTTGTATATCTAGAGCATTAAAAGGTTATATGGAGTATCCAATTGATATTTTTAGTCGGGGGATTCGCTTTTAAAATGGTGCTATAAGTTATCCGCGTTCCTCAAGTTGGAATGAACTCCTTATAAGGATTCCCTATGAAGAAAAATCTCCCCTATATAGTTCTGTATTTTTTCAAATTTTATACCCTTACCTTAGATTTGTCCCATAACATTTTTTTAATTACGGTAACCTTATAGCACTTATAGGATGTCTTCATATACCTCTTCCCTTCATTGGGTCCCATAGGCCGATTAGTCTCTGTGGACGATAAAAGTCATTCTACTCTATTCTATTCTATTCTTAAATTTACAATTTCAAAACTAAAAAAACTTATATGATGCCTTACATATACGTATGACAATACATAGTTAAAAAACCCTTCTAATATCTTACATGTTTTTTAAGGTTCAATAATGTGAACCCCTTTTTATTTTTAGATCTCCTACCATTATGTATCTTTCATAATCATAATGTATTATCACGCCATTTTAGACCCCCAGGCCCATATGGCAAAAATTACATCGTCAATACTTTTGAGGTGCTAATCAAAGGCACCATTCTCATCAAAAGTACTCATATTCACAAATAATTCCAATATTTCACTCCTCTCTTTCAAAACTTCCTTCAAATAAGAACTCAGAAGGTTTGGTGGGAGAGATAAGAGTTCTAACAAAGTAGAACACCCTAGGGCATACTTATTCCGGATACATTCATAGGCAGGGCACTCTAAAAATGTATGGGATTCAGTTTCAACCTTTGGATCAAGGCAGCTTGGGCAATAGTGCCCATATCGAGGTACATCATACCACCTACTAGTCTCAACATGAAGATGGTGTGAAGCCGTTCTTAGTTGAGAAATCACCATCCGGTTATTCCTGCTAATATCTGCCAATAGGTAAGACTGTTCCTTGTATGTGTCCATCGGATTGACTTCAGTCTTATAAAAATGTTTTTTGACTTCCGTTTCATCAATGGTCCACATCTTCTCCAAGACCTTAGGCATAACATACTCTCTAATATCTTTCAGTTTATCGGAAGTTGGCCAAAAAGACCCTCCCATTCCCCAGCGCGCCGCCCACTTGCATACTGAGTTATACCAGCCTTTGGATTCCGAATGCATCATAGCTTGGCATGGCAACCTGTCATTAGGAAGTGTTTTTAGTCTGTTCACATAAGCAATTGTTCGACAAAGGGCTTCAACCTCGAGAGGAAGCATTCCAGCCTCTGCAAGCATTACATGGTATGGTGTCTGGATCTTGGCAGTAAGCTCCGTCATTAAAAAGCGTTTCTGAACCTTTTCAATTTTTTCCCAGCTTTTTTTCGCCAGCCCAGGTGCCCAAACCTGGCATCCATAAAGCACAACTGTCTTAACTTGAATGCTATATAGTAACCTTCTGAGCTCCCAATGCCAAAGATTGTTAACCCAGCACATATGTATCATGCTATAAAGAGCTCTAAGCCCCCCTGATGCACGCTTTTCAGCAGCCATATTCCAATTATAATTATCAGATATTTCAATCCCTAAATACTTATAATTAGATACCTGCTCAAGTGGTGTCTGCCCGACAGAGAAGACTTCTGCTCTTCGTGTACCCAGGATCATGATTTTGGATTTACTAGCATTAATTGTCATCCCCTTATGCTCGCAAAAATTCTGCAACACATTTAAGTGATGCTGGAGTCCAGCTGCTGTCTTTGATATAAGCACGATGTCATCTGCGAAAAGCAATATCTGAATGATGTATTTGCCAAGTCTAGCGCCCATGCCGCCCATCCTCTCCAGCCATCCTTCTAATTCGTCAATATATAAACCAAAAAGAGTGGGAGAACAGGGGCATCCCTGTTTCACACCTATTGTACTGGCAATGTGCATATCATGTTTGAATGGAAAAGAGAGGTCTATCAGGACACTTTCATAGAGGCAGGCCACCGCTTGTCTAAGCTCCAAAGGCACATCAAGCATCTCCAAACGAGTAGCAAGGTCTCCTCTGTCTACTCTGTCAAAAGCTTTGGCTAAATCTATAAATGCAAGGAATCTTTTATTTCTCACCCCTTTTGCTCCTTCACTGATTACACGCAATGCAACCAAATGTCTATAGTTGAGTGATCAGATCTAAACCCAGCTTGCCCATATGCCCTTATTTCATTTTCGTCCGCCCATTCTGCAATTGCTTTCTCAATCATAGATGCAAACACCTTTGCAAACACATTACTGATAAGGATGGTGCGGTAGTTCTTTACGTTATCTTTGTCTCCTGCTTTATGCACTGGTACTACTCTACTTAGTCTCCAATCTGTCCGAAAACAACCAGTCAACAGTGTAGAATTGCAAAATTCTACAAGTTTTTCACACAATGCATTGCCTCCCCATTTAAGCAACTCAATGCTAAGCCCGTTTGTATCCGTTGCTTTATTATTCTCCATCCTTTTCAAAGCATCCTTGACGTCTGAGAGGTGAAAGATAGGAACACTGCATTTACCCATATGTGTCATAGGCTTGCAACCTGCAATTGTATAGAGCTCGCTTACCCATTGCACCAAGTCTGTTTGGGTAAAATCCCCAATAAACAAGATTGCAAATTAAACGGGAGTGTTGCAGCACTCCCGTTTCAAAGATTCCCTTTAAAAAAACACCATGCTCTTAAAATTGGCCTTTTTTAGACAAACTTGAGAATTTAAAAAAGGTTCAGTTTTTCTTCCCCCTCATTTTGGCTCCTCATTAAGTGACAAGTTTGTTTTTTGCAAGGAAACACCCTTGAAAATGGCAAAATATAGACATGTATACATAATCTCTGAAAGTGAGATATCAAAAACATCAAAATAGAGAAGAAAAAATAATAATTATTTCTTAAAAAAATTTCAGTACATCAATTTGGCATCCCCAAAATTTGGTGCGTATTGAACATGCTTGTCCGACGCTGCAACTGGGTATCTATCTCAAGTATCCATGTTTAGTTATTCTATCAAACATGTTTGATGTTCTATTGGCTGAATAAAAAAACAAGAAAATAATCAAGTAATTAAATGAAAATTAGGACACATAAAACAAAAAATGTAAAGACAAAAGTATTCTGGAATACACTTTTGCTTTTCTAAAAAACAAACATGTATTCCAGAATACACTTTGAATTTTCAGAGAAAGCAAAAGTGTATTCCGGAATACACTTTTGCTTTCTTGAGAAAACAAATGTGTATTCTGGAATACACCTTTGCTTTCTAAGAAATCAAACAAGTATTCTGGAACAATGTATATTCCAGAACGTGCATCCTAAGAAATCAAACGTGTATTCCAGAACGTGCATAGTTGTGTTTTTTCACATTCCATTTGCTGCTTCTTTGTAAAAATGGAAGGCAAATCCATGCCATAGCTTCAGTGCCAAAGCCAGCATCGCTAGCATACTCAAAGAGAGTCTTGCCTTCAAAGTCAGATATATTTGCTAACAAATCCTCTGAAAACTCTTTAGTAGTGCACAACATACTCACAATCCATAAACAGTCGGATAACAACTCCACCATAATTCCATAGTTGTGCAAATCAATTATCTAACTCAAATCATATAATGCATATTCCGATGCAACCAGCAAAAACTCATGGGAATCTTTTAAGGAAAACTTCAAAGCTAGTTGGAACAATGCAACTGGCGCTTTAGTTCAAAGCAGAAAGAAGAGGATATCAGAGGCTTAAAAATGTAATGGGCTTTACTGTAACCCGTGGAATTGTACTAGTTGTTTGCATCTCGAACAATAGTTCTGAAGCATCGAATATCACAGGATTTAGACATGCATTGAAGCAGGACTATAACCCTGGATCCATTTTGAGCTCCATTAATGACGAGAATTTTTCGAGTTGGCAGGATGATCATATCCCCCATGTTTCTTCTCAGAGGCATCAAAAGCATCTGCCAAGAGGGACTGTCAGTCGTAACACTCATTAGCCCACGCGTCTAAGATGCCAGAGAAAATGCTTACTTACAGTACTTATAACATGTAGCAAATAGAAGGTAAGTTAATTAGCAAAGCATTGACGGCTATAATTATAGTATCTAATGGAATAGTATATGCAAAGGCAGTTGTTTCGTGTGAACATTTAGAGGAGCTGGGATCTATTATGTACTGTTTGAGATTTCAGCAAGCCTGCAACATATTAGATATAGTAACATGTTAGATAAAGTGTAAAGAATATAAGATTTTGATGGTAGACCCTTGCGCCCATGGTAAAATCTAGGGCTTTTTTGTTGTCTACTTAAATAACATTGGCCAAAATATACTACAATATCGTGATCAAAGTTCAGCAGAAAACATGCTTGATTGCTTGACATGAGAAAAGTCACGTATTTGGCATGTGATTTGTGTAGCTGTACAATACCATCTTTTGAACTGAAAATGTTCCACATTTATCCTGCGCTAATACTAGGCCTTTATACTAGGCCTTTATTCTCGCAAAAGGAATGGACTAGGGCAGTAAAAATGGGCTCGCCATTGGCAATTTCTCCTATGTTAGCGGCTGCATATTCAAGCATTCTTTGCAACATATCATTTCCAGATCCTACAGAAAGAAGATAAAATCAGGAGCTAAGGAAGTATGGTTACTATGCATGGTTGAGATCAGTGGAAGCATCACGTCTGGAAGCATCTTTAAGTATCAGCCAAGTGCACTTTCCTTGCCCAGTGTGCTTATGATATCTGCACGAGTACTCCAAAACTTGTCTAATTGTTGCCACATATTGATTCTTCCAATTTGGAGCCTATTAACTTAGCTGGTTGAGTTCTAAATCTAATATGAAGCTAAATCTTAAAGCCAAGTCCTATCTCGGTTAGAATTCCTGGAGCTCCTGAGCCATAATTGACACCCTTGAAATGGGCCTCCTTTTTGTACATGGTGCAAGGAATGGGAATGGAGGTGCAAAACGAACACCAAACATTTGACTTGCAACAAACAAATGCCATCATCAGGGTTGGAATAAACTGCCACGAATTATATCAGGTTTGGTCCTTCTGTTGCTGAATCTTCCAGGGAAATCTATGCATGCTTCTCTTAAGCGTACAAGCAGTAGCCCAAAGGTTCCAGGGAAATCTATTTATGCTTCTCTTAAGCGTACAAGCAGTAGCATGTTTAGTTCTGTCTAATATCAAAATTAAATAATGTGTGCATTTCTACAAGAGAGTGCACTGTTAGGATTTAGTAAGTGCAATCGGATATCTGAACAAGCTGAAGCTCATTGACATGAAATTCCCGACTAACATCTTTGCTTATTCTGTCATAGCTAGCTTCAATCGATGCTGCGAAAGTCTTGAAACCTAAAACTTAAACAGTAAGAAATCTTACAGAAAGCAATAACAGCTTCTAAGAGACCAGAAAACTTCCAAGAGATCTAAAAGCTTATGAGACCAAATTGCATCATGGCAATGAAAAACAAGTGATGCCGCATTGAAGATTGCCCAACAAGGCCTTTAAATCTTGAGCATCTAAAAGGAATTCCAGTCTTGGCATACACAGCATATTCTTAAGGGTGTTTCGGGCAACCAAAAAAAGGATATGGTATGGCAATGTAGGGAAATTTTATCGAAATATTGAGGCAGTTTGCAAAGATATTGAGGCATTCAGAAATTTCCTAAATATAATGATTTGAACTTGCTACCTTAAAGCACTAAAAGAATGATTATGTTCCACTATGTGCATGATACAAATGAGTTTCTTTACTTACAATTGCAACAACGTGCATAGTTGAGAAGCCTGGGAAACATGTTGGGTACTTCACTAATGTCTGGTTGGCCACTTGGGATGAGGCGGCAAAGGCCTTTAAGACACGGAGAAAGCATAGTGTTGTGGACTTGTATCGCGATAGAATCATTCCGATTGTAACTAGAGTTACTCCTTGGAGGATATGAGCTTGGATACATGGCCAAGTGAGACTCATAACCGCCTAGATTGTTTCCCCGCAAAAATGAAAAAATCGGGAGTGTAGGAACTGCCCAGATTGCAAAATGGCATTTTTACATACCGAATACAATGGTGCGAGATGCCCGATGCCCAAAATCAATGCTCTCAATTAAGTTACCGGATGGATACCCGTAATTAACTAAACCAAAGCCAAATCTTGGGGATAAGCATCCGGGAGAAGACATGAGAAGATCTCATATATGGTGTGCATGCAATTGGTAAAACCGATGCATAATTGTCTAAGCCTGCCGCCTGTGGAAAGCATTACGTAAATCGACTTCTTGCAACCGTCCCAAGAGCCGCAGCAGGAGAATCACCCAATGAGCGGACCTATTCGGGTCCAACCCTAGATGGACACGCTTTCGACCCTAGCCGATGTAGCCAACGATGGGTTCACATGTCGCCAAAACCAATGCAAAACCCATCGCAAGACAGAAATCGTAGGCGCTAAGTCCCAAGAGAAAGATCGCCAAGCAAAACGAAAACTCGAGGTCTTTCTGAAAACCAAAACGTATTCCGGAATACAAAGTGTATTCCAGAATAAGTTTTCCACTATCATTTGGAACCAAGATCCAGTATCCCTGGTCCAAAAAAAAAAGAAAAGGAATCCTTTTATCATTTAAAGCCATAATCCTGTATCCCCACAAAACAAGCAAAAAAATCGCAAGGTATTGAAAATGCCAAGAACCTTTGACTCTTCAAGAACCGGATATGTATTCCAGAATACAAAAATAGTTTCATATTTTTTTTCCTTTCACTATTCCGGAATAGCAAGTGTATTCCAGAATACAAAAATGATTTCACGTATTCGAACACAATATCCCTTTTTCGCTACTATGTTCTGCTCTTCAAACAAGAGAAATTTGCTAATTTCCAAGACGCATGGAAAACTGGATTTTGGCCCTTTTGGATCAAAGAGCTCTCATCACTTCTGTGATTCTCTTATCACTTCTCATATTTTTGGCCCTTCTGTGATTCTCTCATCACTTCTCATACTTTTGCACAAAATTGAGTATTTTAAAAATACTGTAAATTTTGATTTGAATATCAAGATTTTATCTTCAAATTTTTAATATACCACAATTTCAATTACTACTTCATTTTTATTTTAGGTTAAAAGTTATGTTCTCTTAAAATAGGAGTTCTTTCAAAAAACATACTTGGGAAAAATTCTAATTGATTGGAAAAATGTCACTTTGACATAGTCAGTTCTCTATTCGCAGAAAAATATGGGCTATTTTGGGGGGATCAAAATACAGTTTTATGTCTTCTTTTTCTTTTTAACCTCAATTTAGCCCTTTTTTTGAAAAAAAAAGGGAATCTTTGAGGAATATTCCTTTTGCTCTCGTTTAGATGATTTGCTCCCGTTTATTATGCAACCTTGTTAATACCTGTTTGGGGCTTTAACTTTTTCCAGAACATTTTTGGATCCGTCTCAATCTGCTCTATTACTTTTTTATGGTGTTCCCTGAGCCACTTCCTTTTCTTTCTTTTGATCAAGTTCTTATAAGCTCTCCTTGATGCAGCTTTATCAGTAGCACTACGAAAAGCATGCTTAGCTGCTATACATTCTGCATCATACCACTTCTTTGATTTATAGTTCCTGTTTGAAATTGCATGGAGCCAAATGTGTCTTTCGAGCATTAAGAATTAGTTTCTTCAAGAGTTCAATTTTATCATCAAGGTTATCTGGCCACTCAGCTTTCTCAATAGCAGCAGTCAAGCTTTTTTCATAATCCTCTGCAAGCTTATATGACAAGCGGAGTTTAAAAGAAGTTTTACCTCTTATGCAAGCACGTGGAGTTGGCAGCTTCAGCTGGAGCGCGAGCTACGCATGGTCTGAGTCCACATGCTGATCACAGACTTGGAATTTAGTCACCAAATGCATATTGTCTGGGCTGCCAAGTAGAAAGTCTACAACACTCATACCATTCGGTTGAAAGCATGTGAAACTGCTGGAAGATGGAAATGGTTTTGTGCCATTGTATATGATCATATCAAATGCTTCACATAAGTTTAGTATATGCTCACCCATGCGGTTAAAACCGTGCACATCTCGGGATATCCGTCCATAAGCAATATCTGTACGCTCCTGCAGCCATAGAGGATTATCCTCTCCTGCAAGAATAACAGCTTGTTTGTCTCCCAATCTCCCATTCATGTCACCTATAATATACACTGGGCCTTTGGTCCGAAAGTAACAAATGTCAGCTGATAATGCATAGAATGAGTCTTGGGGATTTAGATCTGGGTTATCATAAATGCGTGTTGGATAAGGTTCAAGAGGTGCATAGTACACTAATGCAATATATATGCGGTCATGCAGGCAGATCCATAAGAATTGCTTATGCTCACATTTTTTAACAACCTTAATTACCTTGCAGATTTCATGTTTGGCAAAGCAGGCAATACCTCCCCATCCTCTTCTGCTACCATTTTGATCATTCCATAGTGATTCCAATAAGGTAAAGCCAGGGATGTCAGTAAGTCTGCTGGTTTCATGCTCCCAAGTCTCTGTTAATAGAAGAATTTCATATTCACGAAAACAATTCATGTTACTCAATACCTTCGTTTCAGAGAAACCATGTATGTTCCAAACCAACAAGTTGAGGGTCTTCAATTCCTATTGATTGTTACGCACAATCACTCTGTTTCCAATGAGGTATGCATTTTTGCCTTCTTCCTTTAATTTACGTAATTCTTGAAGTGCAATTTTCCTTTCTCTCTGATGCTGGATTGTCAAGTCATCATTTAACCAGATTTGGTGCCCTTTCAAATGATTACGATGCTTCATTACTCTGTTTCTTGCTTCTATACTATGGAATTTTAAAAGGATCAACCTGTGTTTCCCATCCATTTTCTTACCAATCCTTCTGCAATACTTTACTTCAGGCGATGCCAAATGCATAATATCATTAAAGAAGCTCTCAACAATCGTCGGTGTGTCTTCTTCTTCCTTCTCTGTAAGTCCAGCAATTAGTATGTTCTTGGCTCTGTCAGCACGGTCTTCCTGTTCTTTCAGCCTCTCTTGTCCCTGGTTGAATAAGGAGGATACTTGTGCCTCAATCTTTGAAGATATCTGTGCGACAATCTCCTCGGGTTGGGTCAAGTTATCCTCTGAATTTGCTGAATCTGAGTCTTCTTCCAGGTCTGTAACCATGTCTTTAAGTTCTCCTTGCCCTTTTGACAAGTCCGAGACCCCATTTTGGAGAACCCCAATTGCTTCTTTCAGCGCTTTGATTTCCGTCCTTGCTTGCTTCAGATCTTCGGCGAGCTGTCTGACAAGAGTTAGCAGTTCGGATTCATCATCCGACTCCTCTCCCAATTTGCCTTTCTTCTTTCGGTTTACCATCACGAATTTCGTAGGCGCCAAGTTTAGCGACTCCTCTCCCAAAAAAATATTAGAACACAGAGGTCCAATGTCCTCTGTGTCCAAGCTTTTTAAGAGGTCCAACGTTCTAAAAAGGTAGATTCTTCTAGGTTGTTATCTTATTGAATTTGAACTATTATTCCAAAATCCAAATTGTCATGGTGTTGATCTCATACACGTGGCAGGGACCTCCAGATTCAAATTTCTTGGTAGTGTAACACAATGCAATAGTGCTGGAGGAACCAAACCCCTAGGGCACATTGCCATGCTCTAGCGCCAGATGGTGAGGAAAACAGTTAACCTGCTCATAGATCTTACCTTAAATTAGATGATAAAAAATCAACCTGTTAAAGATCGCTTGAAGGAACAAACAAAAAGAGGAAAGCAACTCATTCTAGAAGTACTAGTGCTCAACCAAACTTGATTGATCTCTACCTAAATAATAATAATAATAAAAAAAAACAATAAGAAGAATTGCTTGTGATGTAAAGACAAGGAAGTAAAGAACTGATAAAATTTTGTGCTCCAAAAAAACCAAAGGACATTCGTTAAACCAGACCTGCCATCTGCATGTAAAAGAGCCTTGCAAAGAAATAAAAGCAAGAAACTTGGTTTTGAAATCATTGGTGAGCTCTTTCCTTTACCAACGTCCTTTGAATTAGGCAGCGTCCAGATGGAGTTGTGCATGGAGCTGCCAAATGAGCATATCAGACCAAGATGGCAAAAAACAAAAAATGATATTGGACAGCACTAAAAAAATTCTTTTTTGGCTAATGGACAATTTTGGTCAAAACCAAAAGGCGCTTAAAAAATATTCCCGAACATTATGGATGTTCAAAGTGCCCACCAAATGGTATTTTGTTATCTACCGCCAACGAATTTTTCTCTAGTAGTCATGGCCACTAAGAAAGATTTGTGGTAAAGTTGCTGCCCAATTATTCCTTTCCATGAAGTTGTTCTCTTTTGGTCTAGTGGTAACACACTAGTTCCTTAGCAATGTGGTCTCGAGTTCGAGATCGCCCAGAATCGCACTCGGTACTGTTGGGGGTCAAATCCCAACAGACGCAATGTAAGGTGGTTGGGGGCAGGGCCCAACCAAGCAATGTAGTGTGGTGTGTGGTCATGTCCAGTTGGATGCTGCCTAGTGGCGTGACGTTAAAACTACTATCTATCTATCTATCTATCTATCTATCTTAAGGGCAAAAGTATCATGGTGGCATACAAAAAAATGCAACCCTAGCACTCACCATCAACACCCTGCACCCACTATTCTACTCTATTACTCCACTTGCCATTTATTGGAGGTGTTACATGCTTCTAATGATTATCTAATTACCATCCACTAGCACCAGTAGCACCCTAAACAAGCTGTCATATACAAGCTGTCAGCATGGGTCCGGACACCTACTTTTGCATCCCACCAATATACTTTTACCCTTAAGCATGTTCACGATGTGTTTTGGAAAAGCTCGCTTACCCTTTTCTCCTGTTGGAAAAACAATAGTTGATGACTTGGGCTGGGGATATGAATTCATGCTATTGGCTAGGCGGAGTTTAGACATTGCGTTCGACTATTGATCACATTCCACATTGCAGAGTTGCTAGAGGACAGTCGTAACATATGCTATGATCTTTATTGTTGCTTTGTAGACAATCCCTAGAGATGAGCTCTGGAGGAGTGTATGCATAGATTGGTGTCCCTTAGGACTTGTAGAATGTTGCCTATAAAAATAGTGTTAGTTCAAATGCCACCATTGAGCCAGTCTATTAACACCAGCGTGAGAGTATGCCAGGGTTGTCCGCTCTCTTCAACATTGTTTGGATTATACATTGATCAGCTTGATGCTTGGGTTGCCCAGCATGGCGACAGAGGAACAAGACTTGCTCATTATATCATTAGGCAGTTGTTGTACATGCAGATTATGTGAATTTGTTAGCACATATCCCTGCGAGTATGCAACAACATTTGGATGCCCTCGGTAGTTTTTACTAGCATGAGGGCTCTCAAGCAATCAATAGACAATACTAAGCAAAAAAAAAAAAAGGATTCATGCAATAATCTGATAGGTGGGTAGGGCAAAAAGGATAATTACTTAGGAGACAAAAGTAGATATGCTGAGATGGTACTGCTACAACTATATAAGAAGGCCTAAAATGAAATTGTACTTACCTAGAGATCCTAATTACACGAGTAGAAGAATCTTTTCACAATCGAGGATAAGTTGTATTTATTAAAGCCTGCCACAATAAATTGGAATGCTCAGGATGGTCTTAGGCAATAGGACTTGGTTTCTAAACTTGTTTTTATACCACAAGCAATGTGTCTGTGGATGTATGCTCAACAATGCAAGATTTGTGAATAACATCCAACATTGGAGGCTATGCGTAAAATGCATAAACTTCCTAGCAGATTGGATTAGGGACTTTTTGTATTTATTTGTACAACTCTACTTGCACTTGGATGCTGAAAAAAGTTCTACGAGCGTGTTACATTTATATGTTGTTGGAGTATATATTGATAGGTTATTGCAGAAAAACACATTTTACAACAATTATTTGGCTTATTTGAAAATAGCAGCTTTTCATCTTAACATCCTTTAAAGGCTATGAAAAAAGAAGTAGAGCAAAATGCATATTACTCAAGCCTCATGGATTTATTGACTCCAAATGTATGCTCTTGACATGGATGGTCTAAAAGGTACGCTCTTAAACAAAGTGTGGGCTTTGAGTACTTTAAAATGCAATCTTGTTAAGTGCTTTCTTCGCATCTAATAGGTACAAAAACATTGCACAAGTTAGCATGCGCCCAGCCATAGATGGACGTGGTTTTCTTTTAAGTCGTGTAAAAATTGAGGTAAAAATTGCTTCTTCTTCTTCTTCTTTTATCAACTTGGTCACATTTGGATTTCCTTGCCTTGATTTTGGTGCTTTTATTGTCTCTCGATTATGGGTTCAGTTCCAAATAGATATAGATTCATAAATTTGCTTTCATTCTGGAAATGGAATACTAAAACAGGGTATTAGACTCATAGGTTTGCATAAGTAATGTATAAGTCGAATATCTAAAAGAATAGTATGTAAGTCGAATGCCTAAAGAGCAAAAAAATGTCAAAAGTCGAGCTCGAACCCATGCAAAAGAGCTTAAAACTAAACACACTATCTACACTACCTAACAAACAAATTCAAGTTTTCAAATATCTAAACAAAGTATTCAACTTATAGTTCTGTGGGATCCAACCCCAAAAGGGGAGCCAGTATTTCGCTCGCGCGGATTTGCCACTCTGTTATCAGCCTTGTCACATTTTGATTTCCATACCTTGATTTGCAGGGCTATTCTGGACCAAGCCATAGGAACTAAAGACCCAATTAGGTTGACTGTAATGATGACATAAATGATCATAGTTCCACGATGATCTTTAAATGCTTTTATGGGTGTTGTGCACTCGGATATAGAGAGTATGCAAATGTGTGCTTATACATAGATAATATGAAAATGAGGTGCTCGTCAGAAAGAAGACCGTGAGAATTAATTTAGAAATCTGTGTTGTCCTAATTCGTAGCAGAGGGACAAGATTTCAAGCATTTTACACCGTTGGAATCATAAGAACAAGCAAATTAGTGATTTTGCCATCACACAAACAAGACAAAATCTTGCATGAATCACATATTTAACCCAAAATGTCCCAAATTTCTCTCTTTCCATAGCTTGTTTTAACCATCGGGTCAGCCTAATTAGACTTCACTTCAGACTTTAGCTGTGATCATGGCTGTGGCAACGGAGCACTTCAATGCAACAGAGTAGAAATGTTCTCCCAAAAAGAATATTCAGGAGATTATTTCGATAATCAATGCAATATTCTTTAAAAACAGGTATTCTGGAAATTATGGATTATAGCCTCATCTTGATTCTAACGGGGGCAACGCGGGATCAAGTTAAGCTATAAGGAGTTGGAGTTAAAGAAGAGATAACACCTCCGGAAGAGTCAATTGAACTGGAGATTCGAGACCTTTTTGCTCGGATAGGAGATGCAACACTAGTCTTATATGGCAAGGATAGATAGTAAGAGAGGTCATTGCTCATAAGTTAGGTGATGTGTGGATGTTAAGTGTGAAAGAATTGGGTGTCTCCAATTTCATTTATTTTGTAGCAAAATTCCTACCCGAGTCCCAAGGTGACAATTGTCAAAAAAAGTAATACATAACACACATCCCTATCCAAAAAGGAATCAATATGCCCCAAACAGACGGACAGACTGAGACCTTGCCCTATTCCGTCGCAGAGGTCGGCTTCAGAGACAGGGCGACCAGAAGGAGAAATGTACAGCGCCCTTTCTAGACGACGAAAGGTACTGTTTTGTTCACCATAGCTGCTTCTTTCTCAGCGCATTTAATGCCTTCTCATTTACGTTTTTAGATTATGATTCCCTCCCCAGAAGCCGAAAACCCCCGCCTTTATAGTTCTTCATCATCAATCTGATTCTATTTGTTTGGAATCTCTATCCCTTGTCGCCCTCAGACCATGCTTGTTTTGTTCTTTCCTCTCTTGTTCCTTTCAGCAAATTTATGACCTAATCGGCTAGTTTTTGCTTCTTTAGTGCCTGATGAGACCTTGAGAGTTACCTGTTTGATTCCTTCTTCATCTGCATGTGCAAATTTTTATTTTTGGTTTTCCACAGATGTATCTCATGAATGTCACAGAGTCAAACCTGAATTGCCATTACATTTTCACAGAATAGTGTGTGGATGAATTAACTACAGCTATGGCTTTCCTTTATGGTAAGTACTCAGTTTCTTTAAGAAGCTAAAGTTTGTTATTCAAGTTTTGGTTGAAGTTGAATACTAAAAGTAGTATTTCATCTTGAGTTGCATGGTTATGGTCTTAAACTCTTATGCAATCCATTAACCATTGCACGAGAATGTCTATCTCGTCTTTAATATAGATTGCGGGCTCTTTATGAGCAAATCTATGTCCAGCCCATTCTTGTGTCTATGCTTTACCAAATGCCAAATTTTTGTCTATGTCGATGTTTTGAGTAGCCTTTATGAAGATCTCATGTGGTGCATGTTGCAATGTGCTCTTTAAGTATTGAACAACGTTCACATGTTGCATTTCAACGGTTTAGGTTCTGCGGATGGCTTCCCACTGTGTTTCCTGCCTTTCCTGCTTCTTCTGGCCAGACAGAACATGTCATTCTTATCATCAAATCAAACTCTCGGCTTTTTCGATGCATTTAGTGCTTGATAATAGAATTCTTTATGAGCTTCATGGGGCTACAACCTATTATTCACATTACCATCCAATCCAATTGGCAGAATTGTCTTGTTTGTAATCTAGCTATTTATTTTTAACTATGGCCTATGGAGTGTGAGTAACTTAATACATTGATTCGGGTTGATAACTCCACGTCCTATGTTGGGTTTTTGGCAGGGGTTTTGGTTATCTTATATCTTTCTTCCACAACCTCTTATAACTGTCATATAGGGGCCTATAATAGGTATGTTTAATAGAGCATCCACCATTCAAACTTTGCAATCTTCCTTTTGTATTGGTCGTATAGGTGATATAGAAGACATAGATTGGTGTCATGCATGGATCTCATGGATGACACTTGGTCTACTTTGACTATCTTTTAAATGGGGTATTCCCTACTAAGAATTTGTGTTGTGTGTGCATATCGTGGTTGAAATCCTCACAATAGAATTCATTACCATTTCTAATTTTCAAGAGTTTTGAACTTGCCTATATATGACATATCATTTTTTTCCTTTTTCCTTGAATTTAAGGCACTACATACTTAGTACAAGGCACATTAAAGAATCATATAAAGTTACAAGTGGGTGTACTACGAGGGATTGTACAAATTATGAAGATTCAATAAAAATCCCCTTAGATTCTCCAAGGTTCTATATAGTTTCTAGTTTTTCTTTGATTCCTTCAAAACTCATCTAAATTTCAACGAGGTTCCATTAGATTTCTCAAGATCCTTCAAAGATTCTCCATATTCTTGAAAGCTACCCTTATATTTTCTCGATGTTCTACAACATACACCTAGATTCACCTAATATTCCCTAGCTACTCTAAGATTCTTTTATATTCTCCTAGATTTCTTATGAAGATTCTCTTAGATTCTCAAAGATTTTATGAAGAATCCTTGACATTCTTTAAGGATTTTTAAGATTCTTTTAGATTTCTCTAGATACCCTAAGATTGTATGAAGATTCGTTTGTATTCCTCTTGATTCCTTTGGATTCCATGAAGATTCTTCTAGATATAAAAAATATTTTTTTAAATTCTCAAGGATTCTATAAAGATTCCCTTAAGTTCTATAAGATTTTCTCCATCTAGATTCTCTTAAGATTTCTATGGATTTTCTAAGATTCTATGAAGATTCTTTGATATTCTCTTAAGATTCATGTAGATTCCCTAAAATTTTACGAAGATTCACTTGGATTCCCCTAACATTCCTTAGCTCCCCTTAAGATTCCCTTGCATTCCTCGAATATTCTTTTAATAATGTAATGCTCTTTTCTTATAATATTTCAACTAGGTTCTTTCGAATATTCCCTCTAATAAATACCATGCCACCTCACTTCCTTGGAATTTAATGCTCATTAAAGGCTAGTACCTTGTAGTTTTTCTATAATTTTTTTATAAAAATTCAACGGCTAAGATTTATCCTTCCTTTTTGATCTATGGTCAAGATTAGCTACATCAAATAAACCTTTAAGGTACCTTCTTAGCACCTCCTTAGAAAATTTCAAGGGTTAGGTCTGACGGTCTAGAGGCATGGTGCATGCATCCATGCATGCCCTCGTGCATGCACATGCATGACCCATTGATAACCCAATGGCATGTCGCCACCTCAAAATATTGGAATCAGTCTAGACGTCGCCACCTTAAAAAGGAGCTTATATAATTGTATATGTATAAGAGATAGGTATTGTTGGCTATGCCCGCTTCTACTTAATCAAATATGTAGCAAAATAACAGGGGGTTCTAGGGGGATTTGATGTGGCTGTAAAAATAACAATTCCTGAAACCATAGACCATATATCCATAAAACAATTGAATGGGTTATTATAAAGAAAAAACATAGTTCAAGATAAAAAATAATCACGTTAGCTCACTTGGTACATTGGTTAAAGTAGTCTTATTAGGAAATTGAGTTATTTTGGTAGAGGTTCGAGCCTTCGTGTTTCATATTTTAAAATCGAGCCCCTGTATTTCATATTCTAAAATCTTAAGCAAAGCTGTATAGAGGTTCGATATACCCTCAAAACCTTAGGCGAAATCGTATTTCATATTTCAAAATTATAGGCCCCTCCAATCATAATTGACTATAAGCGAAACGAGAGGTGTCTAGAGGCCCCAGTATACGATCTGGGTCCTAGCACCTCGTTCAGAATATGTGTTCCTTATGCCACATTGACACATCTAATTGGACATATGAGGTCACAAAACACTAAAATTGTTTTGTCGGTTTTGCCCTTAACCACTTTATACTGGATGTGACTTTGCGACATGTCGACCTTAAGACATATTTGTCTTAGAACTATTGCGTTAAAAAGGAAAAAAAATTAAAAGTTATAGCTATAGTAGTAACCATCATAAAAGTAGATGAATGAAAAATGATCTATAATATAAAAACATCTATGGTTATCCTTAGCTATATTCCAACCTTCATTTAGTCATCAAATTCAACTTTGCTTTCCTAATAAGTTTTCTACTTAGTATTCTAGTAGAAGGTCTTTACTTAGCATCTAATAGGGAGGCTCTTTCTTGAACTTGTTCAATTGCTCTTTAATATGCTTGAAAGGCAAGCCCTCTTTATTTCTGAGGATTAGGTTAGATTGTATTTATTCTGATTTGCAATGGAATTTAGATATTTGAAGAGGCTCTTTTTAACTTGTCCAATTGCTAATTGGTATTTAGGATGCTTGAAAGTAAATTTATCTAGGTTTTGATAGAGTCATTTGTCTATACGGGGTTGGAGTTTGGGACTCGGTCATATCCCTGGATACTTGGAATGAAGTATAGAAAGCATTTCTAGCTGGGGCGCTTGGGGTAAAATTCACAATAACTTACCAGCTTCTTTTGCACCTTTACAGAGTGCAGCATTTTACCGTTATATTAGCTACAATTTGAAGAGGAATGTCACGCTTTGCAACAATGTCCAACATTCAAATGTGATTCGAGCTTGGTATCTTTGAGTTGATCCCGCTTGATTAGTGGCTTCACATTCTTTGGACATGACCGCGGTGGGTTCGATAGGATCTTTTCTCCAAGACATTATGAATGCATACACTCAATTATGCCTCAGACATGACACTGATGTTAAGATGTTGAAATGTATTAGAATGTAAAGATTATTAGCCTAGTTATTATTGTTTGCGGCATATGTCTCAGTGTCCTGTAGGCATCTTTTTTTGGATCTCATAGACTGATTGGTCCCCGTGGACAATACAAATCAAATCAAATTAAATCAAATCAAATCAAATCAATTCAATTCTTATGCTTTGGAGGGGAGGGGGGGAGAGGGCTTAGATGCTATAATAATTATAACTGCTATTTAGCATTGACATTGTGATTTGTCCTCTTGAGTTTATAGAATTTAATGCACATATATCAAGGTACAAGTTAATAGCCCTAAGGGCAACACCCCTATTCCTTATTGCTCATTTGGAATCACTGGATCCCAAGATAATGTTAGGAATATCCTAAGTCAAGGGATATGGAACTTCCACCTTACATTAATGTATAAGGAAGTGCTTTCCATACCTGTATTTATATATATGTATTTATATATGTACACATATGCTATCATAGCAGAATAAAGCAGACTGAATAATGCAGACAAAGATCCGCTTTCGAACAAAGGCCCACCAATCCGCCTTCGAACAAAGAAGATTTCACTGTAAAAGGTAATCCATCTGGCCGAAATCAAGTTAAGTTTAAAAAAGAATTCCCTCTGCCAAGCTTACCAAACCTTCTCTGCTGTGTTGTTAGCAAGATGGTTCCGTTTAGTTTAGTATGATTCTTTGGTTGCTAAACTACGGAAGCACATGATGGACTGAAAATTACAGAGCTTACTTCCAGTTCACTGCAAGTGCATCCAGCAATCTTATTGTCCCAGGGCGTGCCATGGTCGAGTTGCTTTTAGCATCCCTGTAAAACGAAATCCTCACAATTCCTGGATCATACACCAACCGTGCAAAAAAGGGCCAATCAAAATATCTTGTCAATAGTCAATACATGTCAACTATGCTAAAAAGGCCTAACTAAACAAGGTGTTGCGCACAAAGGGTTGCCCTCCACTTTCTTGATGGTGAAGTGGCCTAAATAAAATCGTAAGGTAAAGTAAATATCTACCATGCCATCTTGATAATGTACATTGTTTAAGTTATGGCACATAATTTTATCGGCTCTGTTATCCTTGTCGGAGTTCCAGAAGGATGCACGAAGTAAGTACGACCAAAGAAAATAAAGAAAAACAATTTTCTCACTTCTGTTTATAGGCATGATTGTTTGACATCCACTGCATGGGAATAGCCCCCCGGCTTTAGGCCATGGTGGAGCATTGAACGCCGACTTCATTGAGGGGTTCAACTCTCTGTGCTCCATGCTTTCTTGCTTGTCAGATTGAAGAGGTTATCGCGCTCTGGAAGAACACGTGTTCAATGGAAGACACACGTCAGGAGGTATGGACCCAATTGATATCATTCCTTGTGGAATCCAATTAATATCATTCCTTGTGTTTCACACCTTTTAATCTCTTGGATATTTGGTCATATGTAGTGAACATTACCATGCATGACGTGCTAACCTTGTCTTGAATTTGTAATCTCGTTTTAACCACATCCTACATCAATAGGTTGGCAAAGTTAGGATAAGAATCACTATCTAAATTTGATGATAATTATTCCCATGGTCTGGGTTTCTTTCTTTATAGATTATAAGTGTAAAATTTAAGTGCAGTTCTATATATGGCATTATGATAGCACGTTAGCAAGAAACATTTAAGAAACTCCAAAATTTTTGGTCTATCTAAAATTTACAATGACTTTTTCGCATGTGGAAAAAGGTTCAACTTCGTGTCAAGAGTACTAATAACAACCTTAGATGGATTTGAACCACCCATTTCTCTCCAGAATGTTCACTGGATTTGAACCACATAGGGGGACTAAAAATCTCTGCCTTTCTAAACATGTTATTAAATTAGGATTTCGAGGTTACTAGAAATCATTAATTTTCTAAACATGTTAAGCCATTGAATTAATTTCACCAGGGAAAAGTTACCATCGGATTTGTCACGGTGAAGCTCTGGATGCTTTTTGCAAAAAAGAGCAAGCTAATTCCCATTGAATCCCTAACTTGTCCATCGATTACGCTTTTGTGTTTGTCGAGCAAGCAAGTCTTTTGCTTGCCTCCCAAAGAGGCAAATAAATTGCATTATAGGGCCCCCAGACCATTTGAGCTAGTAGAAATCCTCTGTACAATGCCCCCAAGCCTTCCTTTGCATATATCCTTTTTGCAGCATCTAGAGATCCCTGTTGCCAAGGTTAGCAAATATTAGATTTGACATCCTCCATGCTATTGATAAAATCATCAACAGATCAATCTAAAGGTGGTTGCCAAACCTTATAGGCGTCTTTGTCCTTCCCTTGAACCATCGCCTTTTGTCTGACCACCTCAAGCGGAACCCCACCACAGTTGTGCCGGTGTAGCTAGAATGCCACCACAAAATTGAACTGATGGGCTTTGGCGTCCACCTATAAATAGAGTTTGTTATGCCATAGAAGTCAGAAAGTGTAAAGCAAACCCATCTTAGTTGAAACATTCACCTACCAGGAATCACATACTTTGTAGTTTCATAAGTTGCCATGTATAATGCACGGTGAGAAAGCAATATGCACAACACTTGCATAGCCCTTATCCCTCCTTTCTTTGCTATGGTTCGTAGTGCATGTCTGGGGACCCTTGTAATTGTATAGAGATCCGCCCATCCCGAACAACAATGATATTTACAAAAGAGTTTTACGTAAAGCGTGTTTTGCATTCAAAGAAAGCTTAAGAGTTTGCACATTATGGTGGCAGCAATTTATGCTTATAGTACAACAAGCTTGTTATTGAATGCAATAAATGATGCTAGCATGCCCAAACCTACCTGCATATGTAAATACATTATGCGATGCACGAGTCCATCCTCCCTACCCCATGTCTTTATGTGAATTGTCCCATTTTCTTAATTACTTTTTGAAGTTTTTTAACTCTAGTCCTTTTAGATAAAACATGAGGCTTACCTCTGTCATAGTTCTTATACAAACGGGGAAGGCATGAAGCTTAAACCAACCATTTGCATAGTTGTTTTCCTAGACCATATTAATTAAACATTTAAAATCTAGTTCCACATTTCTGATCATAAACTGCCAATCGTAAAGATCATCAAAGAAGGATCCATACCATTATGCTCATGTTTGAAGCAACAGATCTTTCTTAGCATGGGAATGAAATGGTCACCAACAAGTTCGCACTTAAAAATTCATCATTCGCTTGATTTCAGGATATTACGCTCAGGTGAAGCAATGGATATTCTCTATCCGCTCCAAAGATGCTTTTGCAAAGAGAATGCAAAATAAAGGCTAATGATTTTGCACTTGCACCCTATATTATTTGAATTTATCTTGAAAAGAATACCACAACATTGTCAGCTTCTAACCTCCAAATTTAACCATCAATGTAATTCTTCTTATGTAGAAGTCATTGCTAGGCTTCACTATCGCCACACAATGGTGTTATCTTCTTTAAGATAAACTTTTCCTTGTATGTATATAATCTTAACTTCATAACAGAAGTCTGCAACACATCTCTTTATCCTTTGGGCTAGCCATTTTCTGCTATCTAATGGAGCGCAAACATGTTGCATTCCTTGTAACTAACATATAATTTCATAATGTTCACATCTGACACTAAGTGCACATCCGGTTTTGCTTATCTAACTTGAAGTGTCTATCTGATTTGGTCCCTTTTCCCGACGCGATATTACCCTTCCTTTGTAGTTGAAACTCTTTTTATAATACTCGACAAAGGTCTAGGACAAAGCAAGCTGGATGCATTCTCAATGGAATACAAATAGTCTCTTCACTACCTTGATAAAGAAAAACAACAAGTGGAAGCCAGAAACGGAGACTAGCATTTATCCTAGGTAAGAAGCAAACAAGGTCTGAAACTAGCATTTATCCTAGGTAAGAAGCAAACAAAGACTGAAACGCACTGACATAAGATCATTTCTTTGCTCAAGAGCAATTATTTACGTTGATTTACGTAACAATGTCTTCTAAGTATAACCTAATTTCTAGGTGTACATGGACATTTTCTCATATATCTAAGCACTAATGTTTGAAAGAGTTGTTAGAAAAAGGCAACCGGTGATGCTTTACTAACTTAAACACTTAGGCACAATGCCTTACCCGTAAGTTCGGGTTAAGTTTTAGAGATTTCTCCATCCCAATGGTAGGAGAATCACTCTTATGTTGCATGAGATAAAACACGATACATGCGGACGTTATATGATTTGAATTTCTAATATATAATCTCGTGGTACCCCTATTTAAAAGAAATATGACATTAAACACAAAGATACCATCATTCTAGATTTCACAGTCATCAATGGATAGACAACGCTATCTCGCAATAACTCCCATTTGAACCAGCCGCTAATATTCGGGTTTTCAACATTTGTTGGAAATTTCTTTTTGTCTTGTCCATAGTGTAATGTAAAAAGATGTAAATAAAGAAACTTCACATCTGAGTAAGAAACTCGTGATTAGCGTATGGAATCACAGGAGTGGTGCGAAGAAAAAAGAAATAACAAATTCAAAATTTTAGTGCACGATTTTATCTATCTTGTTAATAAAAGGTGAGATACCTGCTTCTTGTTAACTTGACTGATGTCCAATCCGCTCATTGACGAAACAATGTGCCACACCTTTAAGATACAAGAAAACAGAATCCGGAGGAAAATGGTTGAAAGAAATAAGGAAGGGATAAACATGTGCTCAACTCGCCCGAACCCTGACGGAAGGCGCGGAAGGGAGGGCAGAATCCGAGGTGCAGAAGCCATAGCCGAGGTGCTGGATGACCGAGCATTTACAGGCAGCAGCCAGTTTTTAGCAGTCATCAGCATATGCTAGGTATATGCCAGCATATACTTGAATATGCCCACATACCCACATAAACGAGGGTTTGCCCCCCTAGGGGCAACCCAAAAATGCCCCCATGTTGGCATAAAAAATTTGTGACACGCCATTCGAAATTCAACGTTGGTCCAAAAGAATCGCAATTGTACCAAATGCCGGATTGCCAGGCCAGATTGTAGTCCAACTACTACCAAATTTTTCTCGGATTCAATTCATATGTAGACCCAATCACATTCAATTCATGGTATAACGTGTACCAAATTGTTCTCGGGTTCATTCTTTCCAACAGATCCATTTTTTTTTCTTCTATAGTTTGCATGTTTTCCATTTGAGGCAAGAAAGAGTTTTTGAAAGAGGTCAATTCTGGAAAAAATGTCTTGGATCATGATTAGGTCTATGTTCAGGGCTAATAGGTCAAAAATTTAGTCATTGCAAACAATTTTTTTGAAGTTGTTCGTCTTACAAATGGTTGAATGAGTTCTTGTTTGGTTCTTGTCATTCATTAGGTGGTAGTTGGATAATGGACATAAGCAGCTCTCCGCATTCTATATGTGCATCTAGTTCCTTTTATTTCACGTCACTTTAATGTCTTAAACGTTGAATTTAATGTAGATGCATATCAAGACCTTCATATTTAAGATAATCAGACCTTTGCTCTCCATATGTCTTATTTGCTTTTAGTTCCTTCCATTCCAAGTCACTCCCGTGTCCTAAATGTTGAATTTAATGTACATGCATCAATCTAGACCTTTATATTTAACCTAATCCACTCTCCATATGTGTGCTTTCGTTTCAAAGCACTCCAATATTAAAACTTGAATTTAATTCCTTTCATTTCAGGTCACTAATGTCCTAAATGTTGAATTTACAAAACACCACATTTAATGTGGTGCTACTTCCTTGCAGAACATAAACAATGATTTATCTGAAGACCATGGAAGGCTTCAAAATTCATCAATTCCTTTGATATTTTATTGAAGGTTGTAGAGCATGATATGCAAAAAGAAGGGGCCAAAAAGAAGGGGAATTCCGTTTGTTAGTCTCAGTTTCTTGCAAAGAACAGTCATTTTATAAAAATATATACAAAATTGACGGCCCAAAAACTCCAAAAAGATAGAGTAGTCCGATAATATGATAAAATAAAAAAGAAATTAACTTGTCCATCTTAAAAAGTTGCTTAGAGATAATGTGCAAGTTTGAACTTGTCTGTATTGTCATTGTGAATAACAATTTTTATAATATGTATTCAACAGGTTCACTTTTGGGGGCCAAACAAGTTGCCTTAGACCTACTATAGTTAGTGGTCCTTTCTGTCATGACATTCGATTTAATCTAAAATGTTGGGTGATTAAAATGCTTTTGTGTGTCATTATGTTTTGCCACATGTCTTCCCTCTACATTGCAAAATGGAAGTAGGAACACATCATTCTTTATTGATTCCAATGAAGAACAAGCAAAGGAACATGTACTCAACAACATAGTTGGCAAAATACGAGTAATGCGGTTGCAACATGATAAATATAAACTTAGCTATAACAACTAGTGAAGGATTTCTACGTGCCAATATTTTTTCCAGAATGAGCATTTGTCAGTTTTGTTTATTTGCTTGGACCTGTGACTCCTTAAACCAATTAAAGATGTCTTCAGAAAGTGAAACTTGCAGTAAAAATGCCTTCCCAACTTATACTATATAGGGGATGGTATTTGGTCCTGTCATTCTCTGCAACAACGAAAATCCTCTTCCAGTCAAAGTAGTTAATAAGCATAAAATTGATTTTTTTTTTTTGGGGGATACGTGGGATAGACCATGATCCTATGCCAGCGATGGATAAAAGAGCAAGATAAAAATAAATGGTAGGAAAATGTCTTCCCTTTTTGAAGCACCGGAGAGGTATTAGGGAATGTTGGTTAGATCCTCAAAAGATTTTGTTCCTCCTTTATGGAGGTTTGAGACATCTGGGGAGGCGTGGGATGGGCAAATCCCGACTGCGCGTGGGGTGTTGCACCTAATTTGACAGCGAATAAGCATAAAAATTTTTTTTTTTTGTGTTTGGGGGCAAATGAATACAAATGGGATAGACCATGGTTCTATGCCACTCATATATAAAAGGTGTAGGATTAAAAAAAGGGTAGGGAAATGTCTCCCTTTTGAAGCACTGAGAGGTATTTAATATTGTTGGTTAGAGGACTCCTCAAAAAATTTGGAAAAATTACCAAAATGCCCCTGTATTTTGCAAAAATTACCAAAATACCTCTATAATATGGTGTTTGGCTAAAATAGTAATAACTTCTTTGTGACTGATCAAACATGAAAATGTCCTCCATAAAACTTATAGATGATAGTGAAATCTGTCCAATTACAGTAGAATCATCTAAAACGGAGTTGGAATCTTCAAGTTATGGTGCTTTAAATAGGGTTTTTAAAAAACAACTCAAAAGAGCATAACTTGTGAAGTTGAACTCCAATTTAGATGAGTTTGATCTTATTGGAAAGATCTTATCATGATTTACAACTATTGTGAAGATAACTTTTGCATTTGATGAGCCACAAAAACTATATTACCATATTACCTAAAATGCCCTTCTTTTGTTTCTTCAAAGGATACTAGTGGATTATGTATGGTGACTATTGAAATCTTAAGGTATATTTTAGTCTTAGAAGACATGGCACAACATTTTTTTTTTACTAAGTATGCCTTCATCCTCCTAAGAAAAAAACAAGGGGGAAAAGAGGAAAATGCAATCTCGTTGAAAATCTTTATAAAAATGTACAAGGTTATTAAATGATTTCTAAAAATAAAAATGCGATTTTTAACTACCTTGTTCCTAGCTACTGTTGGTGATGCTACCCTCCAGCTTTTGATGGCCACTAGACTCCATCGATGTTGCAGAACGACATCCCATATATCATTCCCCTTGGAAAAAATGCTAATAAACTAGAAATATATGAAGGAGATCACAAGAGGCGTTGCTTTGTGTGAAAGAAAGGACCATATTTAATGCAGGCATATTTAATATAGGCTTTCTTTTTTAATCTCATTTTTTTTTCCTTCCACCTTGGGAATGTCTTGAACTTTATGTATTTGTTCCTTCCTACAAGTTGTGTAAATTCTAGAGACATAAATTATATTCTTCTGCATTGGCATGTGTGTGCATCTAAAGCAACTTCAATTACACCGTGTCAAGCACTAGATATTGTTTGTATCTCATAATTCTTTTCCTTGTTTCTTTATAAGGTTACATATCTTAGTCGGTTATAACTAATATCATTCATGAATCTTTTTGTCATTTAGGACATTAGAAATCTAAAACAATATACTTAATCCCTAGGATGGTGGAAATATTCAAACATCTTATGAGATGTTGAAGTTGTCTTGTTCTTTTCATAGCTTTAAATGCGTTTTTTCCCTCTTACAACACGCATGTGCATCTTACTATTATATTTTAAAATAGTATTGATTCCATGCATGAGGCGCGTGTATTTGGGAATGTTAAGGGACGTGACATGACCTTTGCTTCTTTTGCATCTAAAATATGAATTCCTAGAAAATGCTTACATTTTAATGTAAATAGTTAAACCATATTAGTATATCTTATCATTTTAAATATGTAGTTTTTTTACTATAATCCTTCAAACAATAACAAAGCTATTGTTGCTTTAGTTAAAGTGTTGTATTGGGAGAGTATAACTAGGACCACTTCTGGTGTGGACAGTGGGTTAACCAGGAGCGGATCGCCAGCACCACAAAAAGTGGGACTACAGACTTTTATTCTGCATTGTAGGAGTTGCAATACTAAATTTTATCCCATCAGTAAAATGTGACCCAAATTTTATATTGATTACATTTTTTATTGTTTATTTCTAGGTAAATATCCTAAATTCTTGTGGTTCATATTGAAAAGCACAAGTTTTTAAAAGCTAATAGCACATATAGCAGGTGTATATAATAGTTTAAGGTAAGTTCATAGTCTAACCCCTTTTTTAATTATAAAATGGCACTTTTAGAAAAACTCCTAGTTTATTTCCAAGCAGAAAGTAAGTAACCAAACATAATAACCAAGCTAAGCAATTTATTTCAATCTAGCAGGCATTTATTTATGGAATTTTATTCTTGCCCTTTGAAATTCATGTTGTGCCAACTTGCTAGAACAAATATTACGTTAATGTTGTAACATAAATCACCACTTGTAGCTCCTTTACTATGAAGTCAACATGAGAAGGCATTACAATCCCATACAGTATCATAATGTCATAGACCTGTTGATATATATTATTATGGACATTGGTGACCTTAGTGCCTAGGTGGACCATTTTATATGACACGAGGGAAGAAGACTGGGTCTTCCTGCAAGGGAGATCCACCAGAGTATGAAGGGGATTCAGCATAGATGATTGCCCTAATATGTGAGATGAAGTCAGAGATTACAGGACTTCGGAAATTGCTTGAAGAAGTGGTCAAGCAGAACAAAACACTCACAAAAGGAAGCACTAAGTGAACTGATGGAGACCAATACCGTGGATGTGAAGAGCATGGCATCTTTGGTAATGACCTTACATCATGAGAGAATATTGGCAGGGTAATTAACGGGGCCCGGAATATGAAAATTTCAGGCATAGTGGGACAGTGGAACAGAAAGGTGAAGACATTAATGAGGCATCTCCCTGTGCAAGGCTGAAGACTAGGCAAACCAGGAGGTCATAACAAACCAATTCTAATTCAATTTTGCAGTGTCGAAGCAAGGGACCGTGTACTGCAGAACAAGACTATTTTGAAAAGGCAAAAATCCTATCTAGATCAAGACTTAACCCCTGCTCAATTGAAAACCAGGAAAATATAATGGGAAAAGGTAAAAGTAGCAAGAGCTGAGGGCTTTGTAGCATATCTACATAGACATGGAAAGGTAATTGTGACAAAAAGAAAGAAGGAATAGGAAATTAGGGCCTTGAAGATCAGTTCTAGAATGCACATGGGCATACACATGCTCTAGATGCTACCTTGCTGACATATCTCCTGATTCATATTGCAGATGCAACCTTTGGGTACATTAAGTAGAGAAAACCAGGGCATCATTCCAATAATTGGTGGGATAACGATTGTCAGAAGGCCCGGACAACGCTACTAAAGGATGCAGAATTAAATCAAAGTGGTATAAGGATTTGATCAAAAGTAAAAAATGCACATTCTTTAAGCTGAGACAAGAGTAATTAGGGCACTGGTTTATGAAATATTGAAAAATGTTCTAGTCTAAGTTGCTTGCGAAAAATGTGCAGGATATGGTAAATATAAATGACATGTTAAAGATGGTACAATCAATATATCATCATGAAGGTGCAGGATCGATGCAAAAACTTAGCATAGAGGCACCCATGTTCACGGAAGAGGACGTAAGAGAAGCTCTTTCAAATATGAAAAATGGTAAAGCCTCTGATTTGTAAGGAATGAACTCTTGAAGTGGGGAGGAGATAACTTGATCCCAGTAGTCATACACCAATTGAATGAAGCCATCATTAATGGTCTACCACAAGCTTGGCAGGAAAACAAAGTACCAACCCAAAAGTCTGGCAGCAAGCTAGAAGCCAAGAATTATTGTACAATCATGGTGGGCAACATGTTTTCCAAGTTGTTAGGCAGTTTGTTAGAAAAAAAAGTAAGTCATTGGGCTGAAGTAATTAGTAAAAGGGCCTCGTCTCAAGCAAGTTTCCGACAGAATCATAGTACTCTAGATCATGCACTAACTCTATGCGTTCTATCAGAAAGAGCTACACCCAAAAAAGTTCTATGTATGGTTTTCATCAACTTCTCTAAAGCCTTTGATACCATGCCAAGGGATAGCTTAGATATGAGGATGGAAAGCTAGGAGTCCCATATTGCTTACGGGGCTCATTAGCTTGCCTATATGAGGAGGTGATTTATCAATTTGGGAACTGGAGTATTAGACCTGGTACATACCACCATAAAGGTACGGCAGGCTGCCCTTTGTCACCTACCTTATTCGGTCTATATATTATCTTCTTATCATTATGCGAAGATAAATTCAATTGCCAAAACCAGATAGAAGCACATATATTGGAGGGGAAGAGGAGACAAACTAAAACAAAAGCCATGTCTGGGCATCTCCACTAAATCAGATAACCAAAATACAATGAAAGAAAAGCCACATTTGGGCATCTCCACTAAATCAAATAACCAGAATACAATGCTGAAAAGAAAAGCCACATCTGGGCATCTCCATTTAATCAAATAACCAGAATACAATGCAAAAGCTCCTGATCAGTGAAACCATTGTGGTGGGGATTAAAAAACCTCGCCTTTCAGGTTTTCGAGGAAAAACCCTGACCATAATAGTGACACTAATCAATAGGGATCTAAATTGTAGGTTTATGTTCTTTGGTCTTTTTGTCTGGTTGGTGCTTTTTTGTCATTATCTATTATATCTAGCAATTATCAATTTATTACATGAAGCACAGATTATTCAGAGGGTAAATCTGGGTGAGCTGCAAGCAGTTTGGGATAATACAATAGACCGAGATATGTAATAACTTAATTGCTTGGGGTAACAGTTGTAAGGGAATAATGCGTAATTTAATATCCATAAGAATAACATGTTAGGCATGAGCAAATGTTTAAATCTATAATTGAATAATTAAGGGAATTGCGACGGCTTGCTCCTAGAGATGGGGCTTGCCTGGGAGCTGCTTGACGGAAGTTCCAGGCAGTTGCGGTCAGGGGACCCCATGGATTTTTAAGCAGGAAAAGTGTAAGTTGGAGGCGCCAGTCTGAATGCGCAATTAATTCATTAGCCAAGAAGTGGAATTTTAAATATTAAAACATTGGAACCATACCTAAGGGAGCTTAAGTAAATAATATGATCAAGTTACAGGGGTGGTTTGAGCACGCTACAGCAATATTTGAGTTGTCATCAGGGTTTTCATCACCGATCTAGCTACTTCGGCATGGTT
Organism: Isoetes taiwanensis; assembly: GCA_021234155.1. Taxonomy (NCBI): domain Eukaryota; kingdom Viridiplantae; phylum Streptophyta; class Lycopodiopsida; order Isoetales; family Isoetaceae; genus Isoetes; species Isoetes taiwanensis. Next base: position 548,350 of record JAJEKV010000236.1, read on the forward strand.
AGGTTGTATGGGCAACCTCGACGAGGGCTAAGACTATGATCTAGGCACATTATAGTAAATTCTCTAATGAACACACGTCATGGTCTTTGAATTGTTCCAATGTCGTTCTTGATATTATGTATGTACTTGGATCCTCCGGGGTCGGACTTCCAGGTTCGGTGGCTTGGGTTGCTCCGGCATGACTCATGTTTCTATGTTCTATGTATTTGTGCTCTGTGACACCGGGCATTAGTTCTCCTGGCCGGGATTGCTACGTCAGTCAACTCTTGTGAAAACCCATGGTAAGAGGTCCTCCAGTGCCAGACATGGGCTGAGAGGGTATGCGCATACGAGGTTCACCCCACCACCTTTCTGAGGGGCTTGGAATAAGTCGGTTGGGCAACATCTTTGCTAACGGGGCTGTATGTAGGTTGGCTGAGCTACCCATTGTCCCGGAGTTTGTTTATGATGGTTTTGGTACATTGGTTATATTCTTTGCTATTGATGTTTATGTTGTTTTCTTTGTCATTGTCTAGCGTTGCACCATAGGTTCTTGTGTCTTTGAGTGGTTTATGTTGTTATTCAGACTTAGAGGGGCGATCCGCCTGTGCAGTGATGAATTAGAGAAACCTTGGGCCCATGGTAGACCCTTCAGTATTGAACCTTGAATGTGCACGTAGGCGTTCGAGACACCGGCATAAATGGGTAGAAGCGGCTACTCATAAACGTCTAGACGGTTTTGCCTAGTTGGTTAAGGGCATGTCGGTTAGGAACGTCACAGTTGGTATCAGAGCAATGTTGGATCTTTGGGAGTTGACATGGCAAATCAGAGAGTAAGTTGAGATTGTGGAATTATGATGCTAATGATTTTTCTTTTAGAGACATCAGGAGATGGTATCCTCAGAGGGAGGAGCAGTATCTGGAGGCTTGGTGGTTAGTAATAAAGTGATAAGGGATAATTCTCCATGTAAGTGATGGAAGTAACTTTTGACAATGTTGAGGTACAGTTTCCCTTGTAGTTTGGTGAATACATGATCATGATAGTTATAAGGGATTTGAGAAGTGCTTGGATCTATGATTGACCCATGAGGACATGGGTTAATTTTTAGAAGGGGAGACTGTAACGGACCTGGCCACTTGATGGGGCAGCATGCGTATTTAAATACGCATGTATACATGCATGGCATGCATGCATGTGTGCATGCATGTGTAGAGAGCTTAAAAGCAAGGGTTTTCTTGTGTTTTTGAGAAGGAGCCTTGCAAAGCTTTTGTAGGAGGCGAGAGGCAATTGCGAGCATAGAAGGATTCTGTTGGAGACACCAAAGAGGCAAGAGCTTGGAGATCACATCAAGAACGACATCAAACATCTTCTTACAGGTGGGGTTTTGTTGAGTTAATCTGAGGTACGTGGGCTGATATCATTGGATTTATGCATGAATTGATAAGAAGGTTTGGCTATGTATGTTCGAGAAAGTATGGCATGCAGGAACATCCAGAGGAACAAAAGATGGAATAGAAGCTAATCTAGATGCATGGTAATGATCTTAAAAGAGCCTGGAGTAGGCCGAAATTGATGCAGAAGGAATCTAGTTGAGAAGTTATGGGCTGCAACAACGGTTTTTTCATGCAACAGACGGAATCGTCGCCGACGGAGCCAGAAGATCTGGAAACATCCCGATATGACATGGAACAGGCTGATTTGGGCATTAGAGCCCCGATGCATTGTGGGCAGCTCCGAAAAGTTGCGACCCGGTCTGTAACCCGATCTGTTTGTTGGTTGTTTTGTTGTTTTATTTGTCCTTTTCCTTGATGTCTTGTTAACAAATGTCATGTACACCTTAAATAAAGTTATAAGAAGTACAAGGGCAGGGATCTAGCCCAAACTATCCACAATAGTAAGTTCAGTACAGATGCAGGAGATAGGTCTGATTTGATTATTAGTTATTTAAGTATGCTTTGTTGTTTTTGGTGTTGGGGTTTTTGGCTTTTTTGCCTGTTCTGTGCCGTCTCATAGGCCTCTGGCCTCCGTGGACGTTAAAATAAACTTCCTTCCTTCCTCCCTTCCTTCCTAAAGTAACATGAGGCATTGAACGAGTGGTTCCTGGAGATGGGGCGTGGTTTTATGGTAAGTTGGCAGAGGCTATATCCAGTTGCGGTAATGAGGTCATGTGGATTATGAGGTCCTGTGGATTTTTAAGCCAGAGGTGCAAGATTTGAAGTTTCCACATTAAGACGCATTAATAAATCTTAAGCTATGGAAAGTGGATTTTTAATTAGAATATTAAAAAAACCTTAGCTAACAGTGGTTCAAAAAGAAATAGATGTTGGAAGTTTGGAGATCTGGAGAAGTTGGGCCGGGAGAGCAATATGAGGTATATGGAGTGTCCAGATGAGGCTATGGCGTGGATCACTGTTAGTCTAAGTGTATACATGTAAGTTTCTAAGTTGTTGCATTGTATTTTATCAAAGGCATCATAGCTAATGGATTATCCCCATGAGAGAATGGTTATGAGGCAAGTATTCCATTGTGTGGATTGGTAGTATCTTTCCTTGTTCAGCAAAGTACATAGGCGTCGGAGCTACATCAATGATAGCCATGCTTGCGACTTCATCGACGTGATTAGATTGTGATCATCACCCGTGTCAGTAAGTTTAGCTACTCTGACATGGTATTGGATGAGAATTATATGTAAGAAGTATGGTAAGTTACTATGACCAACGGATTTATCAGAAGCTAATGTGGAGTTGCATTTCTTAATGGGGAGAATCGCCTTAGCGTAAGCTGTAAGTATTGTGAAAATGCTAAGTATGAGATATACTTCTATGTCATTGTAGGGTTCATTGGGAAAGCTACTTCAACAGGTATGGGCAACCTCGACAACGGTATGATCTAGGCACATGTATAGGGAATATTCTAATGAACACCACATGTCATGGTCTTTGCATTGTCTCACTATTGTCTTGGTATTTTGTTATGTACTTGGATCCTCCGGGGTCGGACTTCCAGGTTCGGTGGCTTGGGTTGCTCCGACATGCTCATGTTCACCTGTATTCTATGTTGTATTCTTGTACTCTGTGACAGAGGCGTGGTTCTCCTGGCATGGATTGCTATGTCAGTCAACTCTTGTGAACTCCCATGGTAAGAGGTCCTCAATTGCGGGCGTGGAATTTTGAGAGGGTATCGCGATCTGAGGTTCACCCACCACCCCTTCTGAGGGCTTGAAATATAAGCCGGTTGGGCAACATCTTTGCTAACGGGCTTTGTATGTAGGCAAATTTGAGCTTCCCATTGTCGGAGCTATGTTTATGATGATTTGGTATTTTGGCTATGTTCTTTGCTTACATTTGCTCATGTGTTATATTCCTTTGCATTAAGTTGTCATTGTCTTAGCACTTTGTCTTCGACGTAGGATTTTCCGTCTGTGTTTGTGCTTACCCAAGATTCTTGAGTATTTCCATGCATGCGTGGCGACGGGGATCCCCACTTAGTCACGAGGACTAACCTTGGTGAGTGCATATGTGCAGTGAATGAGCAAGGCGGTGGTCAAGCTAACGGTAGTAGTGCAGTTGTGGCTCGTGGTTGAGCGAGAAGATTCTAGGGTCGAATTGCTAGAGTTGGATGTTATCTCTATCGAGAATGTTGATTTATTGGATGTTGATCTTACCTAATTATATTGAGTTTATAAACATTTGTTCATTGAATTTGGAGTAAGTAAGTTCAATTGAAAGGAAGATTTAATTCTTCACCAGTATTATCAACCTAGAATTATAGAAGTTTGACAAGATCCCGAGTTGCCAGGAGGGTCAACTCGGCAGGCTCGTCACAAGTCCACAGCAGCTGAACAATCTGATCAAGACGAAACATATACAAGCGCTTTGTGCTTAGAAACCTGTTTATCCCCTATGATTACAATAAAAAAAACCTATCCTTTGTATATGATTGCACTTTGGACATTTGCTTCCTTTCAGTTTCACTTTGGAATGTCATACGATGTACATCTACCCATCTCTTCAGCAGTAATGTTGTTTTCGCGTGCGTTGGGTTGGGACCTGATGATGATAGCTCCATGGAACTTATATTGGCCTCCTCCTCCTGCACCACTAACCCTTAGTTCTTGCTGCCTCTGTATTGTATCCTGGTGGAGATGCCCAGATGTGGCTTTTCTTTTAGTTTGTCTCCTCTTCCCTCTCTCCCGCTTCTATCTAGTTTTGACAATTGAATTTGTCTTCGTATAATGATAAGAAGATAAATGTAATTGTAGAAAACCAGTGCTATTTACTTAGTTAGGTAACATGATAGTTAGGTTTTCTTGTTTATATATACCCCTTTAGTCTTTCCTTTTTTTCATCAGCGCATCTTCATCTCCACGCTTTAGACTTGATCCCTTGCTTCCCACTCACCCACCCACCCTCACTGCTTACTACTATTTGTTGGATTTGTGGAAGATCCTCGTGTCTTGGGCACCATGCCGATTGGATAGTGGGTCAACTTTGTTTACTGTTGATGCTATTTGTACTACTCTCCATACCTTCTAGCCTCATTGCTACTATGAGTTTTACTTGTTACTTAGTGGAAGACCCTCATGCTTTAGGCATCACGGCAATGGTTTATATGTTGAGATGCAATGTGAAGGCCGTTGTGGTTTTTTGGTTTGTGACGACTGGTATACTAGACCTCTCTGATCTCTTCTTTCTCCATACATGCCCCTCTACTTTATTAGCTACTAGCTCTTAATTTGATTAGTCTCATTGCTCCATGTTGCTCAACTCTTGATCTACTCATTCACCCACCTCACCCTAACTATTTAGCTATCCTTTACTCGTCTTACTCCTAGTCTGTTGGAAGGGCCCTCATGCCAGTGTACTTGGTCTTGTCCACCATAACTTTGTCTATCCTTTACTCAGTTTGCTCCTAACTTTTGTCTATCTTTCTTTCTTTTTTTTTTTTTTTTTTTTTTTTATCTTTTTACCTTTTGTCTAACTTTTGGTCTCCGTGGACGTTAAAAGATCTATGCTATTCTATTATATTCTATATTCACTTGCTTCTGGTTGTGCTGGAGTGCCTCGAGTGTATTTTGGTTGTGATATGTGGCCCTCATGCCACTTGTTTTATGAGATTGTGGATTCTTGGCCTTCGTGCCGGTGTTGGAAGACCCTTGTGTCTTGTGCCTTGTGCTACATTGTTGTGACAAGATCCTCATGTTCTCTTTGTTTAAAGGTGCGGTCCACCATAATGGTTTTGGAGTATCGTTTTGAAGGTCGATGAAAATGACTAAAAGATGCTATGTATGTATTGGATATCCAACAATGATGATAAAACTAACAGAAGGAATATTGGTACTGACATAGGCCATGAATTGGTTCTCAAAGCATTGACACCACAACTGTCACCAGATCTCTTTGACACCAAAACTAATGGAGAAAATCCTCATCAACTTGTCACCATCCAAGGCGATTAAGAGATCAAAAGCATCTCAAAGTTTTGAATCAAAATATCTGCCAATATCGTGGAAACTCACATGAACATGAGAAGATGCATAACATTGGATAGGGGCATGGTCCATATAAGATATCATGAGGAATTAGAAGAGAGAAACTCATAAGATCAAAGACGGTAGTTGAAAAACTAAAACTCTACAATATACACATATAACTTTCACAAAGCTGACATCACGACAAATCTAAAACCATAATATGAACCTATGGATATAAATGTAATAGAATAGAGCAGGGTTGCCCTTAAGGGGCTATTTATAGCCAAATGGCTAAATTTTGAATATTTTCAAAAATGAAATACTAAAGCTGAGTAGGCTACTATTGAAAACATTTGTATTTCTTTCGCCAAATTTTTGACATTTCATCCTCCTACCTTTCTTAAATTAGCCATGCATTCTTAAGTTTAGATCTGGAGTTTCGCCTCCATTTTTATGGATCTAAGTGTTTGCGATCATAGGTTCGCCCCTATATCCTTACAAATCAAGTAATTCTTTGCTAGCTTCAGTGGCCAATAGTAGGATACTCAAAAATATGTTAAGAGCTACTCAATTTGAGCTAAACATAGTAGGTTTATTTAGGATATCAAATCCCTTTTATGTTGTAGATAAATTGAAATGTAATTTATTTGTTTCAATTACCATAATAATGTTGGCAACATTCGCCTGAGTTTCTATGGATCAACTAAAGTCGAAAAAACTAATCGCCAGCATAACTACTCTGGGAAATTTATAATTCGCCCGACCTTCTAAACTATGCCGATGGAAATACTGCTTTAAGGGCAACCCTGGAATAGAGTAGAATAAATAGTGGCGATAGAAGACATGGTGGTTCAAATCCTCTAGTTTTTAACCTACAATTGTCAATGTTATTGTTCAAACAATGTCAAAAGTTCGGATCAGATTATCTAGAAGGATGATAGAAACAGTAAAATTAGCGAGCGGCAAAATGGTCCATGGTAGCAAAAGGGAACTTAGAAAACCACAAGCAAAAATAATAATGCTAAGGTACCTACAATTTCTCTAAGATAGAAATGGATATGTTGTGATGTCTTGTGACATATATCTATAATTGTCCCAAATAGATCAAGCTCTACCCATCCATCATGAAGATTTTACAATTAACCAAAGATTCTGGATATTACACTACTTGTTGCCATCATCACAATTTCCACAACCAAAGATGTTTGACCAAAAAGCTCCATGAATTGCCATCCCAGCATGACGATCAAAAAACTAGATAAACAAAGCATAGATCTTAACAAATTTCTTGAAGCAATAGGAAATCAACTTGGCGAAATGAAATTGAACAACAAATGAAAAGCAACCACCCCTACAAATGTCAGAAGTCATGCAAAAAGGCATAACAAAAGGACCATACTTGAGCAAACTCCTCTTACCACCCTTACATTTAGCGGCTAAGCTTAAAAGTAGCCTATAACAAATATTGTAAGATAAGTGAGTTCAAGTATAGAAGAATTGGCACATCAAGGTATCGATATAAATCGTTCCTTCAAGGAGATTGAGAACATTAAGAACAAAAAGAAAGGACATCAAAACAAGATAAATGACCAAAATTAGGCAAAGAGGAAACTAATAAAAAAGTGCACCCAGTAAGTTGATCAATATTGTTTTGCTCAGATACCAAGGCCATGTCGATATCAATGTGAGGAGAATTAAAATGACTTGGGTTTAATCTAAGTCTTAGCATCCAATATGATTTTTTTTACATCTTAGTCGGTCAAGCCTTTGTCATACCATCCAAAACCACTATTGATCAGACGCATACCACTATTCAAATTAAACTCATGTTCAAGCCTTGACATACGTATTTAAAAAAATAAAATGGCAAACAAATTTAACCTTTGTTGTTATATAATAGAAGAAGCATAATAGAAGCAGAAGAAGAGTGATTATCTGGAATTTATCTGGAATGGCCCTGACACTAGGTAGCATCCACTCAAGTCTCCTCTGCTAGGCCATGTGATGAACGTATGTTAGAACAAGAAACCATTGTTAGTCTCCTACACACTTCTCCCTGTAGATCAACTCTCACTAATTATTTCTCTGCAATACAGAAAAAGGGATTCACAGCAACAACGATCTCCAGGCTAGAGAAAGCCTGAGCCACCTAGGCGCAAATTGGCAAGGCTTTTTTATTTTAAAGCATCCAGGCATTGTTCTATGCCCAACGTCACCATTCAAGAAAAAAACAACCGAGAATGGCTTTGCTGCATATGCCTTTGCTGTGATATTAGGGCAGCACGCCAGAAGAAAAAGCACCAAAAACTCCAAGGGGGCAAATAACAGATTTTGCACTAGCCATAAGGAAGCAAGGCTATGATATCAAGGCAGCATGCTAGAAGGAAAAGCACCAAAAACTACAAACGTGGCTTGAACAAGAAAGAATAACTAGGCATGCAAGAAAGGGAGGAAATGAAGCAAGGGATCAAGTCTAAAGCATGGAGATGAAGATGTGTTGATGAAGAAAATGAGAGACTAAAGGGATATATAAAACAAGAAAAACTTGACCATCATGTTACCTAACTAACTAAATGGCACTGGTTTTTTATTACCCGGTTAGGTAATTTTGTGATCCAACTTTTACTATATGCAGATGATGTGATTATTCTCGCAGATAGACCTGAAGTATTGCAAAGCGATCTAGATGTGTTAGCACATTTCTGTAAAGAAAGAAAGATGCAGGTTAATCCAGAGAAATTGAAGGCAATGATACATGGAACTGTAAGTAGACCAGATCTGTTCTATAATGCGGATAACCTAGAAGCCGTGGATTATTACAAATACTTGAGTTTAGAGTTCTGTTCTAATTACGGATGCCAGAGGAAAAATGGCTTTGTATTGCATGCTAAAGAATGCCACAGATTATGTCTCACAGATGGGGGATTGAAAAAAATGGTATTTAAGACGTTGGTTCAGACCGCATTATTGTATAGGGCACTAATATGGGTACCAGCTATCTCGAGAGAGAGTTGGGACCAAGTAGAAGTTGTTTTGAAGACTTCCTTAATAGAGGAACTAGGTATTAAATGCTTATGCAATAATGTTGGCCGCGACAAGATTGATCCGTTGGAAGGCGGAGGCCTTGAATCGGGCTATAAACTTTGTGAAACGGTACCAAAAAAAAAGGCGATAGCTTTGCTTCTCCAAGGAGGTGATCAATCAATGGAATCGGGTTGGTACAATGATGTCATAAAATGGGCTGAGAATTGAGGGATTACTGCGAATAGTTTGGCCAGACGTGGCTATAGGGACGAGAGATTTAATGCAAATGCTAGTTGTGAACAAACTTTGGGCCAAACCAGGGTCTCAGATGGATTATTACAGGGAATATGTAAATTCTATGGTTGTGTACATAAATCAAGCATATTTGGGGTCGAAGGTATCAAGACATACAAAACAGATTATTGCCAAGTACAGAACTAGTTCTCATCGTCTTGGAGTAGAGACATGGCACTGGGCAAGGATTCCAAGGGAAGACCGAAAATGCTTGTTATGTGAGTCAAACGAAGTGGAAGACAAGGCATGTGTCTTCCTTCATTGCTCGACTTATCAACACTTAGAAGATGCCTTTGACATTGGCTTCATCAGCTTTCACTCATTGTTAGATATGTCATCTAAGCCTTAGGTTTATACATGAGAAAGATAGAATCTCATAGAGTATTTTCGTTAAAAATGAAACAGATGTTATAACCCGTTGCTCCATGACCTCCAAGGTTCAAAAGGGGCATGATTAAATATTATTATTATTATTATTATTATTATTATTATTATTATTATTATTATTATTATTATTATTATTATTATTATTATTATTATTATTATTATTATTATTATTATTATTATTATTATTATTATTATTATTATTATTATTATTATTATTATTATTATTATTATTATTATTATTATTATTATTATTATTATTATATTTTCATCTATCTTTACTTCAATGCTATAAGGTTTGAGCTCATTAGGGCAGATTTGGGATCTCAAAAGCGACCTCCTATCATCCATTCCGTCAAATTTCGCTCCTATTTTCCAATGCCATGTAGGATACCAAACTCTCATAATTATAAATTTACTTGGAATATTGCCTCGGAATGGGAGGATCGCACATGTATGGCGCCATCTGTCTTTAATTCTGTCACATGCTTCCTGCCCTCTACAATTCAAAAGTTGAATGTGTAGATTCAAGCTTTATATCCCACTTTCATTTTGAGGCCATGCGCCTTAAGTTCACAAACCAGGATCTTTACTTCATCCCAATATAGGCTTCCCGTCCCCTACAATTCAAAATTTGAATTTGCTTAATGTATAAAAGCATGGATTGTAAGAGAATTGACGTTTTGATTTTCATATGCATCATGCATATTTCAAAAATAGGATTTGTATGGACAGTCGGCTCACACGATGCGAATTGGTATAGGCATGCAAACTGTACACCTCAATTTCACGCCATGTGATCCACACAGTATGGAAGCTCCAAATGATGTGTGGATAAGAATCCAACTGACCCATGAATATGCTCCAGTCTTCAATCGCAAAAAAAGGTCTAAAAAAATAAGAACTTAGACCTCGACATGTTGTGTCTTGCAGGCTCAAAAAGTGTCGACGTCTGGGCGGATGGCAGTTTATATCCATTGGATCCGTTGAATGGTAAGAAACTGTCATTTTGGGACACGTCAAGTTTAGTCCGATTTTGTAGTGATAATAACTTTGGCCTCCTTGGATATTGTGAGAGATTAAGAGACGATGAAGGCATTCGGAATTGAATACAATTTCTTGAGAGGAGCTGCTTCCAATTGTCATAAGAGAGCTATAACTTAAACCAACAGCTCTTTTTTCTCTCGCTTCATTACTCCACTATAATGCTGACCGAGCAAAAGGTTTAAGCTTAGTTAGGATGATCCCGTCATTGCCCATGATTACGTGCTTATTCCTACATGACCTCCCCCGATCATGTGCGCATGTGAGAACATTCAAGATGATCCCATTATTGCCAATGCTCACCGACTTAACCTATATGATCTTCGATCATGTACACACGCAGTGCATCATGGCCTAGAGATCATTTAAGATGATCTTGTTGGGAATGTTTGTAGTTATCATATATGCATTTGTATTGTCGAAGAGCCCAGTGTTGAACATCTCAGCAGAGATCGGATATGCATAGATATCTTATAATTTTCGGTTTTGGCAGTAGTCAAGCTTATAATTGTTTTATTCTCAATAGTTTGAAGTGAGAAAAATTCAGAAGTGGTCCTGTGGGATATTTACATGAAGAACTAAGACTCTAAGTGGAAAGCCGATTGATCCGGCTCACTGAACTCCAAAGCCGCTTCCTAAACCATTGGAACCTATATTATTTAGATGTGAGACTCATTTGCAGAAGGGTGCGTTGAAGGAGATCCGACTTAGGGATGCATTGTTCAAAAGTCTACAAGATGCAAATTATGATTAGGTAGATTAACTTGGCATTTGACAAGATAAAGATTAAATCTTTCAATATACTGATGCACACTCTCACCATGTTTAATGTGAAAGTTTTGCACCTCAAAGATCAGATCTTGGGGATCAAGCAGCCTACCAAATCTTGCCAAGAATATCTTAACTATTTCATCCCATGAATTAGCATCTAAACTCATCACATATTCCAATCATGCTCTCACTTCAGCATTTTTAAAACACTTTTTGAATTCAGAGAACTTCCATCCTTTTTTGTGTCCATATTCTTGATAGTATTCCTCAAAAGTCTTCAAAAAGTTATTGGCAATTATACTTGGATCAAATGTAGGCGGAGGAATTGGCATGTTCAACTCAAAGTAGTGGCAACGCATACCTGCATTTGCTTGAATACTCACTCCTGGCACTGCAGCAGAGGTATCATGATTCTCTTGTGCTTCAACATGCTCAGAAGTTTCATTGTTTCTCTTGAAAGCCATGAGTTCAAATTTCAATTAATGATCTCAGTAGGACCTCCAAAATGTTGAAGGTGTTCCTGGCAAACCCTCAACCTCAATGGCTTAGAACCTCCAGGTTGTTTATGGCAACCACTCTGTGCAAGAAAAAAGCCTATACACTGGATTAGTATTGCTTTCCCAAATGAGAAAAAAGGATGCCTCAGGAAAAATGATGCCATTTGCAAGCAGGATGAGATTTTATCATATTCCAATTCAAAAGATGCTTAAAGAGAATTTGGGGTCTAAAGTCAGATGCCAAAAGATTTGCAGAGATCACTCAAATATGCACTCCTCACCAGGTCAAAAATAAGTCAATATCCTTGGCAATGAGCAATTTTTCGTAGATCGAATTGCTTCAAGTAATCCATCAATTCTAAAAGTAAGGAAGGCAATTTCAAGCATCATCAGTCAAACCGGTCTCTAAATGAATGATCTCGATCGATTCTTGCATCCAAAGCGTTCAAAAATTTCTGTAAACAATTTTCCTTTTTCATAATCCTCTTTTTCGATCTGTTCTTGGCGAATCTAACTCAATTGTTTGTCTTTTTGCTTAATTTGAGTGTTCTTGGCTTAGAATGGGTCAATCTGGGAGCATTTAGCAATGATTAGACAACTAGTTCATTGAAGAAATCTGGATCATGGCGTGATAGATTTTTTAAAGTTCTCGAGAGTTCGGCCAATATATCGCACATGCATTTTCAATTTTGGCAGATCGGGTATATATAGCCTGGTCTGACGTGTATTATCAATAATTGCTTGCTATCTCCACGCGATGTCTGGCACGTTGCCAGCTCACATGCCCGGAGGCACCATGTGGCGGGGGGAGACTGGATGGGATGAGTGACTAGGCCCGGGGGAGGGGAGATAGATAGGAATTTTTTTTTTTTTTGAAACTTGGCACGATTCCCAAGAACTCAAAAATGAAGGTCAAAACATAGTCTTTTTCAAAAATTATTTTTCCTCATGGAATCTTTTTTGATGCTCTATGACATGGAAGAATCTTTTTTGTAAAAAGGACATCTGGCTTTTTTGACTCAAAATGGGGTAGAAGCTGATGATGTGGCAAGTTGGTATGGTGACTGGGCAAGTGGAAGATGACATGGCAATATGGTCTATGAAGAAAGGGATATCTCATTATCTATATGGTTTTGGTTATTCATTTGCTTGGTAACATATTAGTTGAAGCTAAGTATTTGATTGAACATTTGTCTTTCTAACATTTGGTATCAGAGCAAGAAATCATGGCAAGTAGATTTGGAGCTAATCTACTAAGGATAGTAGAGCTCTACAAAGGGGGACCTGGTTTTCAAGTATGGAAGGATGTTGTTAAGCATATTTTGGAAGTGAAAGAATTATGGGGTCTAGTTGATCCAAATGAAGGAGGACTTGCACAAGTTGGTGCAGAGAGTACCAGGCCTGCAAGGTCTGTTACTTGGCGGTGCTTCTCATTCATCTGTGTTTGTAGGCTTCTGCGGGTTTGGAGGTTTTGGTAGCACAAATTACGATGGAACTTACGCTGTGTGGCGATGGGCGAGGTTATGCCAGAACAAAAGAGGCTCAAGGTATTATCACCTGCAAGGTCAATGCTACCATTAGATTGAAACTACGAAACATGAGTTCTAGAGAAATGTGGAAGTTTTTACTCACACTATGAAGAAAAGAGCTCGTCTCAGATAGATTTGCTAGAAAATGAATTAAGAAGTCTTAAGTTGAGAGAGGATAAAGATGTTTCTGAATTCTTTAACACATTTGACAACATAATGGCTGATCTGAATGGTGTTGGGATCAATCTAACAGAAAGATATCAAGTTCTTGCTATTGCTAGATCTATAGGAGAAAATGAACAACTTGCTATGTTTATTAGAAATATGGCAAAAACTAGAGAAGAAGCAGAAAATATATTAAGAACAGAAGCTGAACAAAAGCAAATGCTCAAAGGAGAAGATGATGAAACATCAGAGATATTGTTTGCTGGAAAAAGGAGAAATGAAAAAAGGACCTGTTTTTACTGTCAAGAATCAGGCCATTATAAGAATAACTGTCCCAAATTAAATAAAGAGTTCAATTGTTATACTTGTGGAGGTAAAGGGCATTTAGCTGCAAAATGCCCAATTCCAAAGGACTATAACAAAGCAAAGGGAACTGGAAGTTTCAACAGAGGAGCAAAAGGAAATCATAGCAGGGGACGAGGTGGAAAAAAATCTGCAGGCACTTATGTAACCAAGGAAATAGTGAAAGCTGAAAAGGAAAAATCAGAAGATGAGGATGAGGTAAAATTTGCATTAGCTATTCTTGATAAGAATGAAGCTAATCCTAAGTTTAATATACTTGTAGTTGATAGTGGAGCTGAAAGATTAGTAGTTCAAACTACTGATCTGCTCAAGAACTTTGGAGGCACACACTCAAGGATTATTCGAGTAGGAAATGGAGAACTTCAGCAAATTGAAGGGAAAGGGTTGTTGCAATTAATAGATCTTCAAGGACAAGTGGTAGATATTGAAAATGTACTTTGTGTTCCAACTCTTATCAAAAATCTTATATCAGTCAGCCAGCTAGTGGATTTAGGCTACAAAATCACTTTTAATTCCAAAGCGTGTGCCATTTTTATGGAAATGAATTAAAATTCTATGTTAAACGAGTTGGGAATTTATTTCAAATGGATAATAGAAATTTGGCATAATAGATTGGCACATACTCACTGCCATAACATAAACTTTATGGTAAAGAAAGGGTGGCCTGAATGCAAAGAAACAAATCCAGAGAAGTTCACATGTGAAGGATGTCTTCTTAAGAAATTAAATAGATTACCTTTTGTCAAAAGTAAGAAAAGAGCAAGTGGTCTTTTTGATCTGATACACACAGACCTATAAATATTAGGGGAATAACTAACAAGAGATATTTTATATCGTTCATAGATGATTATAGCTGATTTTGCAAAGTGTATTGCCTAGAAAAAAAATCTCAAGCACTGATTGCTTTCAAACAATATGTAAATGAGGTCGAAAGGAAAATTGGCAGAAAAAAATGTGTCAGGTCGGACAGAGGAGGAGAATATCTCTCAACAAAGTTTAAGTTATATTAAATTGCTAATGGCATTAAAAGGCAAATGACATGCAAGTACAGTCCACAACAAAATGGAGTAGCTGAGCGGAAAAATATAACAATTATGGCTGCTCTGAGGTCTATGATCAAACACTCTAGATTGCCAAACTACCTTTGGGAGGAAGCCCTAAAAACTGCCATAATGATTCAAAACATAATTCCTTCAGCAAGCTTGAAAGGTAATGCCACGGTTCTATTGTGATAGCAATAGAATCGACATTCCTTGGATGGGGACGCCCTTCCTCGCCTCTCCTATTTATACGGCTTCATTCTTCCTTTCCAGTCATCGGTGTTCTCTTGAGCTCCTTTTTCATTCTTTCTCTTTGCCTCCACAAGTTTCATCCCATCTCACGACCACAAGACTATTCTCCTACCTAGGTTACCTTTTGTGTGATTGCTTCCGAGGTGCTGCTGTCTTGTTCGGGTTCTTTGGCTTTTTCAAAGGTTAGTTTGTTACGATGAATTGTGTGTTTTTTTACGTGTGTTTGGTTCCGGTTTCAAGTAGGTTTGATTCGAGTGGTTTGTTTTGATGCGGTTCTAGTGGTTCTATTTGGATCGTTTACCCCAGTTCTTCCATTTTGATCGTTTGCTTCCAGTTCTTCTGTTTGATCTGGTTCAGGTGGTTCTCTAGATCGTTTGTGACGTCCCCTACTCGTATACGGTGCACTCACCGTATACAAACAGGAGTTCATCCCCCATACCAGCTCCATGCTAATATAGGGCCCTCCACGTGTCACTGCAACCTAGATGAGTTCCAGTGGGAAGAATGAAGGGGTCATTTACCCTGTCTCCCTTCAGGGCCTACCTAGCATAATATACATGTCAGTAGTACATACATCAACATCACATGACTATGATGAAAGATGGCACATCACATATCTGCATAGACAAAGATCAGTACATCACATGGGGGAATCCTACCCAAGGCTCAGACTCAAGGGGATGGCCCGGCGACTTGGGTCTCAGAGGTCATTGCGAGGCGGAATTCATGGCAATGGATTTGGCTGGCATAAGAGCATGGCTAAGGGTAGTCCACTCCATCCGCCCCTCCTGTGCACACTTTGCAGATTGGGTTGAAAAGTGTTAAGACCTGACTGTAGCCCACCGGATGCATAGCCAAAGGGGGTATTCCTGGGTTGCATCTCCCCAGTTCCGATGGGACAGGTAGGGATCACTCCCTCAGGAGATCTACATCTTGACTCAAGGTGACTAGAGGGCCCTTTGCCCTTATCCAACTTGAACCCAATGGAGAGTGACGCATCACTCCACGGGTGTCGAGCCCATGCCTTGCCCACACGCAGTGGCAAGCCATTAGACCTAGTCCACAGGGATCCCCGGTAGACTTTACACACCAGAGGGATCGTTCATGAGTCGGGACATGAACCTCCTTATGAGCCAGTCTGGCCCCTTCACCCACACCCGGTGTGGCTCTTGTACACAGGCCGAATTTACAGTGCACTAAAGAGGCTAACTAGGAGCATCAACTACCAGGCTTTAAGGTCTCTACCCCCCTTCCCAATACAATGAGTTCATAGAGATACATCATCATACATATCACAGAAGAACTAAAGAACAAGATCTAATCTATATCATAGAGTTAGGTTCTTTAGTTAGAGCTTGGTATCTGGGGATCTAAATGGCTGCTATGGGCAATTTAATAGGCTAAACCTACTGATTCAATGACTAGGAGACGGTTTAGGCTATTAAATTGACAAAATACCTGATCCCTGGCTCGCTTCTCATGTTCTGAACTCGACCATCCTGCTGAACTGCTAGAAGATGAAGCTAGAAAGGGAAACTAATGAGCTAGATCGCTCAGACAGAGTCTGGAAGGTGGGTTTGGCTCCTGGGGCAAGTAAAACAGAGCCCTAAAATGCTATGAACAAAAATAGCAAGTTAGGGTTTCCTTTTCCTATATAGACAAAGGGTTAGGGCTAGGGTGTCCAATTATCCCTTTAAGCATATGTGGGATAATTGGGTATGGCCCACTTGCCTTTATTAACTAGGTGGCATAAAGTGTCCACATGGGAAAATGTGTACCTAGATAAATGTGCACATGGGTAAATGTGCACATAAATAAATGCACTCACCTTGCAAGTTGCCCCCTAGGGTGCTACCTGCTTGGCTACACGTCGGCATACACGTCAGTCGGGGTGGCGTGTACGCGTGACGAGGCAGTACAGTATACGTCCTGGGACCGTATACTGTGCTGGAACGTCACATTCTCCCCACCTTGAAATGATGTTGTCCGACCTTGGAATCTTCTTATCCTGCAATCAATTTGATGCATACAATTTATTATTATTATACTTACACAATTATTAGAATTACTCTGGGGTAATGTTTAAGACATTACTGTACTATTTCATTATCCAATTAACTTATCACTTCATAACTTAATCAACGCAAGGTAACTACTAACCTTACTTAATACAACATTTAAGTTTATCAAAGTTTATCAATTTCATACAAAATTTACACTTCCAAGGTACTCTTCATCCCTTGCGACACGTTATAACATAATTTGCGTTCCAAGTCTTTGCACCTTGAAATCCTGCATTAATTTTACAATATCTATAATTACATACTTACTAGCTTACACAAGATTTAAGCGATTAGTTTCAATGGTAGAAATCACAACTACTCTAGAACTATCTATACAAATGCTCGTGATGCGACTCCCCGCTGGTTCTTCGTTCTCATCGGCCTCCTGGATTCACACCACGCTAGAATATTAATGTAAAGTTGGTTATAAGGGAACCACCCCATCTATCTACATGAATGCATGACTAATCTCCCCGCGTAGGAAGAGGATGCTTCTTCCATCGTGGCCATGGAGACAGCGCCCTATAATGCCTATATACCGCTCATGCCTACACCTTTAGTTGCCTGAGACGTGGAGGATAAAGTCCTTCCCGTATTTGGGCGTGAAGGATAGGGTCCTCCCCGTAGGCATTGACTAGAGGTGCTTTCCTATCAATGCATTCCTGAATGGCCTCTTATCTCTCGAGGTCGTCTAATTCCGTGGGACGGAAGTAGACTTTTTAATCTACCTTCCACTCATCCAAGCAGAACCGCGGTCATGCCTATTGACATTACACCACGTTCTAGAGATCACCGTAGTGGTCTCATCATCGGTAACAACGCATGCAACCCATACCTAGCATAGGCTACATGCGTAGATTAACTTGAATTACCCTAAGGTAATATTTATGAATTAGCATTATCATAGTATCGGATACATTACTTCCGATAGTACAATTATATTTACTCTAAGCTTTGCAATATTTAACGACTTTTAGATCGCGATTATTTAAACAATAACCCTGATTTAGACCTATTATTACATAGGCAAGGTTTTAATTATCATACACAAGAATTAGATGTGCTTCTTATTCTCTTCCTTGGGTCCTGCTGCATTACCCTTGGAAGTATATCCCTAAGATGCACTTAAGTATATCTGAATTCTATTTTCTATTTATATTTATAAGGACCCCGAGGTCATATAGCTAACCTTAGAAGGAATTGCATCCTTGTGAAGGATTAATTAACATGCTACCTCACATTATCGTTGTTATTTAACTTAGCACATGAGCAACTCCGCCATTGCACGCGGGAGATGGCAAGACATGACAACGTCCTGCAAGAGCTGAACTCCAGACTCCGAAGAACAGAAACCACAGCAAAGAACACACCAACCCCGCAAACCCACCAACATACAAAGCGTCAACATGGAACACCTGCTGCGGACACATCAGATCACGCCGGGCCGCCACCACCCCGGTGCCGGCCACAGCCTATGCCTCACCCACCTTAACCAACACGGGTGCGGCCCCGTGAACTCGAGGAGCAGAGATCACGAGGAGCCGCAATGTGGTAGTGCGAGGGCGGCGGAGGGAGTCGGAGAACATCTCACTTCCGGACTCGGACCACGGATCTTGGACAGATGATGTTCCCGGCACACGTGACCATTGTAAAGGCGTAGTCGTCATGGAATTCAGGCGCTGACGCGCCCCGGGTGGTCATCTTCACCGTTGAGAGCGTGCGAGGCGGGTGGCCATCCCACGTGGTCGGGGCCGAAGTTGAAGGGGCGGCTTTAATGCGTTGGAGGGACTTGATCCCGGCCACGACAAAGAAGAGAAGGCGTGAAATCGGCCAAAGTCGAGGGGCGCCAGAGACATGGGGGCGGCGGGGCTGGTCGGGGAAGGATGCGGGAATTCAGGCGACCAAACAAGGATGCGAGGCACTCCGGCCCCTCGAGTCCCCTCGAGGGGCCCCGCCACGAGGCATCCACATCTTCCGCTCCCCACAGGACCACCACTACCACGGACTGAAGTGGCGATGCACGCCACTAAATAGGGATCGTGCCTGCCGGCGTGGTATCACGGAATTGCCGTGGCTTCCCATGGCGAAGGGGAAGCGATCTCAATTCCGTCGCCATGGACATGGACCTTATCTTCCTCATGGAAACATGGGAATATCTTTGGTCCGCGAGGCTACGATTTGCCGGGATACCGAGCTACTCGCCTCTTCAATGAGTGCCTTTGGGAAAGCGAGGACCGCGGAGGAATTGCGTGTTACTACGGACGACCTTGGCCTGTCCCGGTCTCCATGTGCAAAGCCCGGGACGAGGCCACGATAGATACGTAGATGCGAGTGCATAGCGGCGATGGCATGACCCTCTCTTTGTGGCGGCTTGCTACTTTCCACATGTTGAGAGCAACTTTTACCACACGCATTTGGATGTGGATAAGGCGGGGAGCCCCATGTCGATCTATATGATGACATCTGGCCAGTCTGAACAATTGGGCAAGGTCATGTTGCTTGGAGATTTCAATGCGGCGCCACGAGGGATAGAAGCGGTCATAAAATTGTACCTCTAGCTGAGGATGTGTTGCAAATGGACCCCGCAGATGGTTTGGCCAAGGGCGGGATGATGCCGGTGACCGCGGTATGGCCGGCGGCCATTCTTTGGCGATATCTTTGACCTGGTCATTTGCAATGGCCCTAACCACGTGGCAGATCCTCGGTCGCTTCACTTGTAGGCGGGGAGAAAGGCGGCACGGTGTGGTGGATTACGTGCTAGCGAGACGAGCAATGCCTACACTTGATCACTCCGCCGGTGTGGGGACAGGTGGTAGGGACAAGGAATTAGACTCAGACCATCGGCCCCGTTCTTGCGGATAGATTGGCGGGGCCAACCGAGGCACCCATTGCCCCAACACCCCATGTACCACGGTTGCGTCACGGACTATGATCATGCGGTGGTCTATGCGAGGATGCTTGAGCATGAGCTAGCTCCCCACACTTCAACAAACAGGCGCCCCGGTGAACCCGGCTCCGCCGAGGGTAGGGGGACGGATGTTTTGGGAGAGGAAGGCTCTCGACGATCCCCGGGGCTGCAACCACCTTCCCCCCGAATCACCGGGTTCGATGACGAATCTCGGGAGCTGAAACGATGGCTCCGTCAAGTGTTGGACCCCACCATTCACCCGCAGGCCGTCCGTCAATACCGCTCCTTCCTCAAGACCAAGAAAGCCGGGTACCTTCGCGAGCACCAACCTTGAGATGTTTGGTCTACTAGGCCGCCACCCTAGGGCCTACGGAGAAAGGTCTTTGTAAGCTGCCTGACCCACATGAAATATTACCGGAACAATGGATGAGATACTTGCGCGGCTTTATGACCCAATGGGAAGGCGAGACATGATACCTCCATGAGACAAGCCTATAGCGGTCATTCTTGAAGGGGATGTCATAATGGGCACATAGCGCCTAACGCTAATGGGAAGGCAGACAAATTTGGATGGTATCTTGCAGGCAGAGCTTCTCAAGTGGGCGGGCCCCCATTGGTGCCGGTTTTCTGACACTCTTCTTGAGGGGCATTGCAAGAAGGCTTCCCCGCATTGGACTACCGGTAGAGTTGTGCCCATATACAAAGCGAGGGACCCCCCATTGACCAACTATCATACCATTATGGTGGATTCTGTCTTTGCCAAGTTGCTTGCGGGATTCTTGGCGGCCCGACACTTTGGGCAAGAGGATGGAGAAGTGCGGGCTCTCTCCGCAGAGAGCTTAGCCCCGGCATTATACTATTGACCATATCTCATAGAGGATAGCGGAATCAAGGCGGAACACATCTTTGTTGCTTTGTGGATTTCGCAAAGGCTTTTGACACAGTGCCTCGGGATAAATTGTGGGACAGATTGAGACATTTGGGGACCCCTATCGACTTGAGAATGCTATATCTGAGACTATCTGAGGCTTGCTCGGTCATCTCTGCTTGTCGGGGAGCCGTTGTTAGTAGCATTGAGGTGCGCCGAGGCTGCCCTCTATCCCGCTCTTCGGCTTGTACATTGACCGGCTAGAAGAATGGCTAGGCACGGGGGAGGGAGGCGCGATTGATGCACCCGTAATCCCGGCAACTCATATATCTTTGATGATGTTGACCTGCTCGCATATACCCGAGGAAGGACATGCGGTGCCACCGGATGCTTTGGACACTACGCCAATTCATTGGCATGAGAGTTAACTTGGCCAAGGCGAGGGTGCTGCTGGTCCCATCATCCGGCACCACGCCTTCCCTCATTCACTTACGGGGGGCGTGTAGTGGAGGTCTTTCGATCTTATAAGTATTTGGGCATTGAGTTTTCTACTACCACACAGTGGGATGCATCCATCAGGTTACGGGTCACTGCAGGCTGTATGCATGAGGTCACCAGGCACACTTGTTCAGGGCCTTGGTTGAACCGGTCCTCCTCTATGGGGCAGAAGTGTGGGGGCCAGGGATATCCCTCACCACTTGGAATGATCTAGAGCAGGCCTTGAAGGCCTTCTGGGCGGGCCTTTGGAAGTGAAATCCACGGTCCCATATCAGATCTTGCTCCGAGGCGGGCTTCCTTCCATTACAGAGGGCTGCGCTAGAACATCACATTATTTACTTCCAGAAGGTGGTGGCTATGGATGAAGCGCCCGGCTGCCCAACCTTGCTTTGGCAGTGGCGATGGGCCCGCAGCGACTCAAAGCCTGCTGGAAAGACAAGCAAGCCCAGTGGTTCTCGCGATGGAATGTGCAGGCACACAGATGTGGACCAGTGCATACACCGAAGGAACGCGCTGCCTTGAAGCAGTACTTAGATGCTTGCTTCATGGCCAAGCTTTGGGATCACGAGAGGCCCTGTCACATGTCAAGGTGGCAAATTATCGGCAATGCAGTTAATCCCATGCTCACGAGGGCCCACACCACTACCTGCGCACCCATCTACCCATGAAAAGCCTTGAGGGAATTGCTTCCATTCGCACAAGTGCACACCACCTCCGCATTGAGGCGGGGAGATGGATTCGGGAGCAGCGTGAGGACAAAGTCTGTCGATCTTTGTCAGCGGGGCACCATTGAGGATGAAAGTCACGCCCTCGGGCCTGTCCGTCTGAACATATCCGGGCTCGGTATGCTTCGGTTAATTGTGTCCCATCGGGCCCTGCGCATGAGCTACTTGAGCGGCCGACCTGTGGAGGCTTGTTGGGATCGTACCTCAGGGAGGTAATGGATCTGCGAACTCAATTATGCCCCCGTCCAGGCATTAACCTCAAATTGTACTTGTGATTATGTATATAAGCGTGCGGTATGTCGACATCCTTATTGCTACTAAGGTTTTCCCGAAAACCCCGCCGTGGGGTTTTTAATCACGGTAGTATGTCGCCTGCTGCTCTCTCTTTGTACTTGGGTCCCATAGGCCAGTCGGTCTCCGTGGACGATAAAATCATATTGTATTCTATTACTATGATACATATACGTACGGCAACTTCTATGCAGTTATTAGGATCTATATTTAACTTATCAATAAGACACATTAAAGCTTATAATACATGCGCACACCTTACCTAAGGCTAGAACGCATCCGCCCATTGAGCCGTCATGGAGTAATTTGGAGATGACTTGGTCGTTGCATTGCTCCCATACTTTTGCTCCACTTCATTGGTGTAGTTAGCTACCACGTCAGTCTCGCACGTTGAAGGCCTCCTGTTCATTCGCTTCATCTCTATTCGGTCAATTCGATGGCCCTTCAATCCCTAAGATGCAAGTATGTTCAATCATAAGATTGAGGCCCCCCCCCCTCCCACTTTCTTCGAAAAGAAAATGGTCCTGCACCCCTTCAATGACGTTGTACACAACGTCATATCTATTCTCTCCCCTTAAGAGGTTATACGCTTCTTACTTAGCGCATTAATTTACTAGCCTTAGCTAACATATATAACCATCTAGGATGAATGCACATATTATGTTATCATTTATTTCAATATAATTATGGGTTACCTACTTAGTTAGAACGATTCTAAACCACAAGGTTTTGTCATCATGACAATTCCTTTTCTCTCAAAAGACTATATGATTACTATAATTCTTATTTTAGATGTACCTTGCATGTACTATCTATATCTATCTATATATAGTAATAAAAGCAAAATGTAGTTTGTGCAGAGCATCTCGGCCCTTGATTTGTTGTCCTGATATTTTTTTATTATAGGCCGTTAGATTTTAGGTAGTTTTCTTTTCCACTTTTGCAACTTTTTACGGTTTACCAGCGCTCCTTCCAGAGGAGATTCAATTCTTCGTGATATTTGTTGCCGAAGATTCAGAGTACTTCGTGTTGTTTGTGCCGACTGCATAGTGTCGGTTGTTCGGTGGTTACATTGCCACTTTGTTCAGAGCAGACCGTTTCTTGCAAAGCGTTTTTCTTTTCATTATGTGCTTCCACCGATTTGAATGAACCGTCTTTCATCAGAAGGCCGTTGCTCCAGCAGTTTGCTTAATGTGCCAAGAGTTTCCCTTCAATATCTCATTTCTTCATCATGTCTGGCAGTAGATCTAAGGCAAAGCAAAAGCCGTGTTCAAGACTATCAGAAGCAGGCTTCAGTTTTCTGTGGGTTGATTGGGAAGGTACTTGAAGCAAGGCAAATATGTCAAACGCATTGGCTCTTGTGTCCCTGTCTATCTAGCTGACGTTCTTGAATATTTGACAAATGAGGTTAGATTCCTTTTCAATTTTATTCTTCACCTTTGTTTTTAGGAACCTTTTGAATTCAGAGATTAAGGTAGGCTTGATTTTGTTAGGGTTTGGAATGTTGCTCGGGGTAAATCAAAGACATTAAACGTCTATAATAGTATCTGAACTATGTATATTACTTGATGATCTTGTTGCGTAACTGGAATGCATTAGTTGCTGGGTATGTTGACAATGGACTTTATCAGAAGCACTGAAATGTTATGAACATATGCAAATGGAGGGAGTGCCTCGAAATGCTGTTAGCTTTGTCTGCGGATTGAAGGCTTGTGGCAGTGTAGGGGCCATAGACAAAGATTTGGCAATGCACATTGAAATTGAACTATGGGGATTTGGAAATGATCCGTATGTTGGACATACTCTGGTTGACATGTGTGCCAAATGTGGTTTACTTGCAGAGGCGCAAAATGCCTTTGAGAAACTTCAAACTCAGGATGTTGTTTCCTGGAATACTTTAATTGGAGGATATATTGAGAATGGCCAAGGGTTGGAGGCCCTTAAGTGTTTTGAAAAGATGCGGCTGGAGGGTGTGCTTCCATCTTCCATAACATATGTTTGTATTTTAAAGCTTGTGGTATTTTGGAAGCCGTCGAAAAGTTCATAAGGAGATTGCAGATAAGGGTTATGAAGGGAATGCGTATATTGGCAGTGCTTTGGTGGACATGTATGTCAAATGTACCTCACTTGCAGAGGCTCGCAAAGCCTTCAACAAATTGCCTCTTCGAAATGTTGTGTCTTGGAATTCAATGATTGCAGGATATGTTGAGCATGGGTGTGGTCAAGAAGTTTTAGAATGCTTTGATCACATGCAATGGGAGTTTGTCCAGATGCTATCACATTCATCTGCAGCTTGAAAGCTTGTGGCAAGCCACAGAGAGAGGTCAGGAAATACACACTGAAATCGCACGATCATGATATAGTATGCTGGAATTTTGCCAAGTTATGTTCAGAAGGGACAATTGAAGGAAGCAATAGGTCTTTTTAAACACATGCCCCATTATGATGTAGCCTTGTGTACTATCATAATTACAACCTTTGTTCAGAATGGTCATTTCCGGCAAGCTATCCGTTTTTTCAAATAATGCCCAGGAAAAATGCTGTATCTTGGAATGCCATGTTAGTATTTTTGAAGCCTGCAGTGAGAAGGGAGCTTTACCCTTGTTGTTGGGCTACAGATTTACATCAGATATTGTTACACAAAGTACCATAATTATTATGTATGCTAGATGTGGCAGTTTGCATGGTGCTATTGCAGTATTTGACAGAATTATTGAAAATGATGTGGTTTCATGGACGGCAATTATTGTAGCACATGCCCAACATGGATATGGCAAGGAAACATGCAAGGAAACATTACAGATATTCCATTACCGGTTTTATTTCGCCCACACTGTGAAATAGGATTCACGAAGAGGAACTCAAAGAGAAAAAAGCGCTTTCGATTATGCGTATTTCTCTCATTTTTTGTTTGGTGTATCAACAAACAAATAAAACTAACAATATTTGGCCCGATCCATTTTCTTTTAGATGCTTCCTTTTTGTATATGAAACATTTGAAGTTAATTTTCTTTGGGGATAAACAGGAGGAACGTAGAGTTGCTTCCAGAGAATGGCACATCGCATGGTTGTTTCCAGGAGCAGTAGTTTTGGAGGCGACTCTTCTTCATCTTTACCAAAGGTTCCTTTTCTTTCTGTCTATGCAAGTTTTCTGTCTATGCAAGAACACCATTGGCACTTCTTTTGGTGAAGCTTCTTCCAAAGATTTCGACTTGGATTTGAGATGGTATATTCGGTGTTGTGGTTTCTATAATTCTACATCTGAAGTTATGTTTGCATTTGGTTGCATTAGATTAGACAGCCGATTTAATAAACTCCTGCATTGAAACTAAGGT
Organism: Isoetes taiwanensis; assembly: GCA_021234155.1. NCBI lineage: Eukaryota > Viridiplantae > Streptophyta > Lycopodiopsida > Isoetales > Isoetaceae > Isoetes > Isoetes taiwanensis. The sequence continues at coordinate 573,854 of JAJEKV010000236.1, forward strand.
TCTTGAATTGGGGTTCAAATTTTGCAGAACGTTTGTTCAATTGGGAAGGAATGGCCTACTCTGGTAAGGTCTTTAGAAGGAAATATGTTATTACGTTTGCATTTTGGTTTGGGTTGTTCTCCATTTCTCATGATATTATTGGTCCGGATCAAGATCCATGAATTTAGAATGCAAAAAATCTGTAGCAAATTGTTTCTTTTTTTGTGTTAAGCAGGGCATTCTCTGCTATCCACGCATAAAAGGTGAATGCAATGGAATAGAGCAATATCTTTCTGGTTTTATAAAAGCGGATGCCGACTGTTATTCCTCTTTGAGAGGTGTTTTTTTTACATATGGGCAATTGTAGATAAGTATTTACTTCATTTATATTTTCTTTCCTTTGAAGCATTCACTCTAGCATCATGGTTAATGAGCGAGATATACCTTAGAGAAGCGCAAGCTATAGCGGGGTATTTCAAACATCTGGATTTCTTTGGTCTAAGTAATGGGTATTTATATCAGAATCGAGAACTTTCAAAGCAAAGCGAGAATCTCTTGGGCTGGCCACATTTTCTTGACAATGCTTATCAAACCAGTCCTTTGAATAGGAACAGTCTTTGTCATAAGTAGAATTTATAAGCGGTGGCAAGGTTAGGTTTCAAAGGAGAATTCCCTAATATTGTGCTTTTTGCAAGATCACGAGATGCAATTTCTGCGCATGAAGTTCTCAGTTGAGTTGATTTGGGGCAATTCAAAAGTCGGGACTGCCACGGAATGAAAACCCGATGCATGTATTTTGCAAATCTAAATCTTCGACACGTTCAATATTATTTTGGCCATTTACCATATTCACACAAATGAGTATCTGATATGCTAGCCAATGTTATGTCCACATTGCGGCCATTGCTTCATAGTATGGAAACTCTTCTCAGATATTGGAAAGACCAAGCAATGGATAAGATGAAGGATATTTAATCATTGCGATTGTAAGTCGAGTCTCTCGAAGATTTTGTACTATGGAAGATTTATTTACTAAAACCATCACTCACTATGGTATACTTATAAAACATGGTGCTTTCACACTATGGGTTGCCCCTAAAACCAATTGTGATCTCAAAACGAGGGAATAATAGGCCATAATAGTACTACAATGTCTTTTAATGTCTTTGCAATGTAGAGATTATTTGGAGTGGAGTGCGGGATGTTTCTAGGTTTGTGAGCACGAAACATGATCTTGGAGCTTCATTTGCACAATCATAGCTACTACTAGAATTTAATAAAACACTGTAGTTTTTTCAATGAGCTATGGGAGGGTCACAAATAGTGGATCATGAATCAAACACAAAATTATTTGTTTGTGCTTGTACTATATTTTTTTCAATGGGCTATGGGAGGAGCACTAATAGTGGATCATTGATCAACACAATTTATTTGTTTGTGCTTGTACTATAGATCGCCTATTTTCCCTTATTATACATTCTTAGTCATTGATGTACAAAATATTCAATTTGCCCTCTGACTTGGCCATATGAGATTTGGATCTTCCCTGGGCAGTATCAACCAGCAATAGATTTAAGATACTTGGAATAGAATTTAGGACTCTGTGATCTTCTCTACAGCATTAATGGCACCACTTGGCCCTATATCGAGTAAGGATGGGATCCTAAGTTGGTATAACAACTTGGCGTATTTGTCTGAGTATTTAATATGTTCATAATTTTCAAGCTCTTTTGAAGAAGAATATGCTCTGATTTGAAGAATGTACCCACATTATCTTCTCTCCAGGTGTTGCATTAGTGAAGGATTCACATGGGAATGTGAAGACCTCCAGACATAATACCAGGATCCTGCAGAGAAGGGACTCTGCTAGGGTAAGGTACTGATCAAGGCATATCTCTCATAGGACACATAGTGTCAAAAATACGTTCACTTGATGCAACAAAATAATGATTGCTCTATATATTTCAAAATGTCACCAAGACTCAATCTTAGCCCTCGGCTTCTTTGGGCCTTTTCCTTAGCTATTTCAAACTTCAAATTGAATGGCCATATTTCCCAATGATCATAACTAGATGTTCTCTTCTATATCTTTTATAAAATCTCAACAGAAAGCCCAGCAACGCTGGGCACTTTTTCTAGTTGTTTTATATTCTAGATATTCCCCCTTTCTTAGTTATTTAAACTCTTGGAATATTCCTACCAATCGAATTGATGCCATCGTAACAAGTTGGCCAGACTTGTTAGATTACTTCTTTTCTTTCGGTTGGATTATTCTTTTGGAGGTACTAGCTTTATACATGGTCAAGAATTATCCTAGTAATGATTCCTTCTTAGCGAGGTGATCAATCTCACCAAGTGGTTTCAATATGTTGGATGTCTGTTAACAATCGTGTATAATTTTAGTCACTCCTATGCATTTCCTTCCCAATCCTTAACGCTTTGCTCAATATTGGGGCAATCCTTTCAGCGAGAATATCTGGAAATGCCTTTTAATCCCGATATGGATGTTAGCATCCATACATTTAACCTACTAGGCCCCATGGCCTTAGATCCTCGAGCTTGCTAGAAGCTCATCCACTCGTTGCCTGCTTGAAGTAGCAAGGTAACGTTCTTTTGAGTCGCTCAATACTTCAGTCTCCTTGACAGTGGCTCCTCCTTGATGTAGAGGTTGACTTTGTTCGTTAGAAGCCTCTCATTGCTGGTGGCTTTGATGGCGTAGTTGATCACTTGAAAAATCTTTTATGCCTGAAGGTGGCGCCGTTGAAAAAGATCTTTCATCTTGACTTCTTTGTCTTGGCAGCTAAAGGACGACTCTGGATCCGATATTGTTTCTTTGACTCCATCGACGTCTCAGACGTCGAGTCCTCTTGTCGTTATTGTGTTGTCCGAAGAGTGTTGAGGATGTTGATTGCTTCACCCCTGCAAATTGCCTGACATCTCTTCCTTTGATATGTTATGCTATGGGAGGGAAGGAATAACAAGGGAACTATACATGCAAAGCATATAGCTTACATAATTACAATTACTACTAGAGCTATTAGGTCCCCCTTGTGCCTCCCTTCGAGTTGCACACCTACTCCTTGGCAATGTCATCGGTGTTCCTCCCGGTGCAATAGTGTTGACGATCTATATCCTCCTATTTGTACGTCAGCTCCGGTGTTTGTCAGCTATGGCACAACATGCTTTACATAACATTCTAACTAAAGGTGTGCTGGTCGTTGATGTTTTGACATTTTGGTCTGCTTCTTGATCCTGTTCTTGGGCGGTAATTGTTCCCCCTTCATGATGCTTGAATTGGAGGCGTCTCTTGAGGTTGTGCGCGATTCCTTTGGCTATACTCCTCTGGAGTTGTTCTCTTCTGCAGTTGTTCTTTGAATCGTCGATCCTTGGGTTCACCAAGTTGCATGCAAGTCCGCATGCAAGTCATCGGCTCGGTTCGCCTAGTGGCTTCTCCTCGAGCTTCCAATCTTACTTGTTTGATCCCCTCGATCACATGGCTTGGACGTTGTCACGTTCTACAGTGCTATGCCGTCTTCTTGTCTTGAGGTACCTTCCGGTGACTTTGATTGTGCTCGTCAGTTTTGATCCTCGTGTTGCCTCTAGGGAGCTCGTGGAAGAAGTCAGTTGCTAGCACTTCTCCAGCTTTCAGTTCCTGACCTTTGTCCCTCTACGCATGTCGGTCTCTCTGGCAAGTAAAGCATCATGGCTCTCCTCCATGCTGGCTATGTTGTCGGGATGATGGATCCTTGACCCTTGAGTTGAAGAAGTGTTTGCCTTAGATATACTCTTGTCGTTGAATAGCCTGGCTATTATCTTGGACTCTCTTTTGCCGAAGGTGCTTCAGTTGCTATCCTTGTCGTTAAGGTGTCGAATGCTTCTACCTTGGGCATTTGATGTTCCACCTGTCGAAGATACGATCGGCTTCTTCTCTTCTAATTACTGGTAGGAGTACCTGAAGAAGCCATCACCTGGTTGGTGAAGGCATATCTCCTCATCGCGGTGCCTTTCGTAAGTGCATCTCCATCTAATACGCGTGTCATAGCGCATCACCCTATATCACCACAAGGTGGAATTATGGTCGTCGAGATGTTGCCTTCTTAGTTGACTTGTTGATGTCGGGTCGTTCCTCCTATTGTTGAGGCCACTCGTGTCATAAGTTCGTCAAGTGTTGCCGCTGCCACAAGATGTAGTGTTGCGCCCTGACAATGTCCTGGTGCAGCGCTGATGATCTTGACATGACCGGTGTTGTCTCTGGGTACGTGGCAGGCGGCACTAGGCGCCACGTATTCTTATTCTACTTGAGGGCACTTCTCAAAGTGTTTGGAGTCAAAGGTTTGCTTGGGCTCTGGTCGTTTCTCCCTTGTACTTGCTCTTTCATTTTGATCTTGGGCTATAGTTGTGCTTCCGTGCTTCCTCATTTGGTAGTCGAAGTGAAGGAGCTTCCTGATCTAAGCGCTAAATCCGTAAACATGACTCTAAACTCATGTTTCTCCATATATATGTGAACACCCGAGATATACAATAGACATATATGCATTTATATTGGGATTTTAATTCATCCACTTTTTCAAAACAATTACGAAGATCTACTTAAATGTTTATACTCCTTTAGGGTTTCCCCTCCTCCTATCGCGATTGATTCTTCGGTTTTGCTGCATCTTCTTCGTTCTGGTTGACTCCGGGATTCCTTGAGATGCTGCTACTATTGTTGACCTTCATGTCTGATCCGAGCTCGTCACCCCAAGTTGCGAAGAGTGTTCGTCGATGTGATCCCTCGAAAAAGATGCTCCTCCTTAATGTGTATGTCCGTCGTGAGGAATGCGGTGACCGCTAGACGTCCCTACATGCAGTGTGTCGTTGCAAGGTTGCCGATGTGCGGTGCCGTTGATCGCTTGAGTAGGATCACCTGGCTGTTGCAGTTGGGCATTCTTGAATGTCTTCGAAGCTCTGAGATCGTGTCGGTAGGTAGGCATTGTCATTCCTCCGCAGGTTGAATTTCTGAGTGCGACTTCTGTTGCTTGGGCTTTGCTTCATTCCGAGGTGCCTCTCCTGTGCTTGGAAGTGTGGTCATCTCCATTGCACCCACCATAGCTCCTTCTGGTCGCCTTTACGTGATTTGTACCTGCTGGCTAGGTCGTCTCATCCGTCCTTTGCGTCCTATCCATTCGAGTCTCGCACTCCTTGGTTGACGTAGTAAAGTCATCCTTCCTTTGGTTTCTAGGTGTTTCTGGGTCCGGAATTCTTGTTCGAGCGGAATATTCTCCTCCTTGATCTTGCCCCTAATGCTGATATAGGCCTTCAAGTCGAAGATGTTCCTTCCCTGGTATGCGTCTCCTTCCCCTCATGGTCTTTGACTTTTTTGAACTGATGAAAGTTCTCCTGCTGGTGCAAGGGAGCTGGAAGCTCATCCTGGTCAGCCTTAGGTGCTTTGTGGTTGCCTAGCTTGGTTGCTCCTTTTGTTGACGTTGCATGACATTCGCTTGAGCTGCTGGGCTGCAAGGTCGTGGTGGTCTTCCCTCCGGTTTCTATATGCTCCTATGTCGCCATGATTTCTCTCCTCGACGGAAGATTATGCCCTCTGGCCCTAGCTCGTGATGCTAACGTGGCATCGATGTCTAACGTCTTCCTGCACCTGTATTTTGCTGCTTTGCGTTCTTCCATTTGAAACTCATGTGCGTCGAGTTGGTGAAGACGTCGAGATCCTCTTTCTGATGTGAGCTCATGGACGTGGTAGCCGGGAGGTTGACATCTAGAAGATTCCTGATGCCATTGGTTACCAAATATTCTTCCCATTTGATGAAGATTGATGATAGGCCGGTGGTGTCCTGTTCTACTCATTTGTCAGTTGAGGTGTTTGTCGTTGTGCTTCTCTCTCTTGGGTTTGTCTTTTCGGTCTCCTCCCCTTATCTGTCTGTAGATCGACTGGGTCCTCGATGTCTTCAAGAAGTTGCGCCTCTAGCTCTTCTGTGGCTCTGGCCCTGTACTTCGAAAGCAATGCTCGTATATTCTAGAGTCTAAGGGTCTACTTGAAGGGCTATAAGCAAGCAAGATGGCTCGAGCAGCATTACTGGAGACATATCTATAATCTACAAGTCTATGGACATTAGGACATGTGGCATGAAATGAGGTTTGTTTTGCAAAGCCTTCATGATGTTTGAGGCATACTCTAAGGTCCTTGCAAAGTTGGTTTTGGGGGTCCAATCTCTACACATGGAGTGACTTGGGTGGGCAGCACTAGACTCTAGCTCCTTCTGGGTATCCTGGCAATAGGGAGTGTCAATGTGTCGGTTATATAAGTCAAACTCTATTAGAAGGACACAGAATTAGGTCAAGGTTTATGCCTTTGGCATGAGCAGAGGTGATGTACGAACAGTTGAACTTGGGTTGCTATGCTGAGGTCTAGATGACTATAACAAAGGGGTGTTCTTGAGCACTTCTATCTAGGAGTAAGGCATCAGCTTCGAGCCGAGAACAATACTTGCGAGGTACTAATGGGGTATGCTTCTATTTACAAACAGACCATAATTTGGAAAAACAATTCAAGGGTTTGAGCAATTTTGGTCATTTTGAGCTAGGGTTTGATATTTCTAGTCTAATTTGACGTCATAATTGGATTCTTGACTGTCTAACAGTCCTATTGCAACAAATTTCAGGCGATTTGGAGCTCTGTAGCTCAAGCTATGGAGGTTCAAAGTTTGGATGTCTCATGGTATGCGCTGGGAGGCAAAACCAAAATTTGGTTTTGGGTCTGGGCGCACACTGTGAGACATTGAGCCCAATTTGGTCAAAACTTATCTAAACAAAGTGAACTAAGGGTCAAAACATGATAATCTCGCCGAGATATGCAAGATTGACCCCTTACTTGGTCGATTTGGAGATGTTTAGGACTAGTTTAGGACTAGTTTAGGTATAAAGGTCTCACGGTGTGCGCTGGGAGGCAAAACCAAAATCTGGTTTTTGGCCTGGGCGCATACCGTGAGACATTGGGCACTATTTGGCCTACAAATGTCCAAATTTACTAAAACAAAGGGCAATTGTTGCTAATTCGACTTAATTAACATCAATTATGCACATATAACTTACAACGAAACACTTTGTTCTCCTTTAATGTGGCTGGCGAGGTGCATGTCTTTCTTCATTAAGATCACCCTCTTGGCATGTACGGTGCAAACTGTTGAGTCTTCAAAATGTTGGACCAGCTTCTGCTCTGCTGCTGAACCTTGGCCTCCCGCTCTCGTTCTGCCCTCTTCTCTTCTTGTTTTCTTCGGCTTCCTTGGCGTCTGGCTGTTTTGCCTTGTCGAGGAAGTCGAGCGGTCTGTTTGGTGCGCGCCATGTCGATCGGAGGTCGGGCGCCCTAAAATCGCCTCGAAATGCGGAGCAACTTTCTAAACAGGAAGTCTACAAATGGGGGGAAGAGGGGTCTAGGTCTATTTATAGTTTGGGCAATTTTAGGTCAAATTCTAAGTTACTCTTAGAATTCTAACTAATCTAACTAATTCTTACCTTAAAACTCGATCTAGCATGTTAGCTCGTTACAATTCATCATGTTTCAAGGTGATTATGGCCATGTCTCACGGTGTGCGCTGGGAGGCAAAACCAGAATTTGGTTTTTGGCCTGGGCGCATACCGTGAGACCTTTGCTACTTTAGGTCAATTTTTTTTTTTTTTTCAACTTTTTAGTTTTCTTGGTTCTTCAATTCTTCTAACTGTTACTAGCTTAGCATATACTACAAAAATGAGAAAAAAGTTTCCCACTTTTTCGAGGTTTGAGAATCCTACTAAGTTAGTACTACTGGGAGAATGGTCAGTGCTTTGCTCTTGGTCACCAAGAACATTGCTCTGATACCACTGTGACGTCCCCTACTCGTATACAGTGCACTCACCGTATACAAACAAGAGTTCATCCCCCATACCAGCTCCATGCTAATATAGGGCCCTCCACGTGTCACTGCAACCTTCATGAGTTCCAGTGGGAAGAATGAAGGGGTCATTTACCCTGTCTCCCTTCAGGGCCTACCTAGCTGCGGAAGCATAATATACATGTCAGTAGTACATACATCAACATCACATGACCATCACAAAGGATGGCACATTACATATCTGCATAGACAAAGATCAGTACATCACATGGGGGAATCCTACCCAAGGCTCAGACTCAAGGGGATGACTGATGGCTTGGGTCTCCAGAGGTCATTGCAGACAGAATTTATGGCAGATAGAATTCACTCCCTCCAGAGATCTACATGCTGACTCAAGATGACTAGAGGGCCACTGCCCTTATCCAACTTGAACCCAATGGAGAGTGACGCATCACTCTATGGGTGTCGAGCCCATGCCTTGCCCACACGCAGTGGCAAGCCATTAGACCTAGTCCACAGGGATCCCCGGTAGACTTTACACACCAGAGGGATCGTTCATGAGTCAGGATATGAACCTCCTTATGAGCCAGTCTGGCCCCTTCACCCACAACCCGGTGTGGCTCTTGTACACAGGCCAAATTTACAGTGCACTAAAGAGGCTAACTAGGAGCATCAACTACCAGGCTTTAAGGTCTCTACCCCCCTTCCCAATACAATGAGTTCATAGAGATACATCATCATACATATCACAGAAGAACTAAAGAACAAGATCTAATCTATATCATAGAGTTAGGTTCTTTAGTTAGAGCTTGGTATCTGGGGATCTAAATGGCTGCTATGGGCAATTTAATAGGCTAAACCTACTGATTCAATGACTGGGAGACGGTTTAGGCTATTAAATTGACAAAATACCTGATGCCTGGCTCGCTCTTCCTGTTCTGAACTCGACCATCCTGCTGGACTGCTAGAAGATGAAGCTAGAAAGGGAAACTAATGAGCTAGATCGCTCAGACAGAGTCTGGGAGGTGAGTTTGGCTTCTGAAGCAAGTAAAACAGAGCCCTAAAATGCTATGAACGAAAATAGCAAGTTAGGGTTTCCTTTTCCTATATAGACAAAGGGTTAGGGCTAGGGTTTCTAATTATCCTTTTAAGCATGTGGGATAATTGGGTATGGCCCACTTGCCTTTATTAACTAAGTGGCATAAAGTGTCCACATGGGAAAATGTGTACCTAGATAAATGTGCACATGGGTAAATGTGCACATAAATAAATGCACTCACCTTGCAAGTTGCCCCCTAGGGTGCTACCTGCTTGGCTACACGTCGGCGTACACGTCAGTCGGGGTGGCGTGTACGCGTGACGAGGTAGTACAGTATACGTCCTGGGACCGTATACTGTGTTGGAACGTCACATCGTTGCTTCCAGTTCTTCCAGTTTTTCTCTTTGGGTCCCTCTTTGCCATATCTTTGAGCTCTTCCTGTCCTTGGTTTGATCGTTTGCTTCTCTCTTTCCTGTGTTTTTGGATCTCTATCTTGTTTCTCTGTTTTTCTGCCTGAGTCTCGATCCTATCAGCTCGCTTTGCTTCCTACTTTGCTAGATTCTGGGCCTTATTTACTTGATGGATCGGTTCTGAGGGTTGGGGCTTCCTCACCTGTATCCTACCACAGATCTTTGTCCCTTTTCTGTCTCTTTTTAAGAATCTTTAGAATCTCGCCTTTCAGATTAATCCCACGTCTGCAGCAACCTCAGCCTGAGTTCGTCTGGTTCGTTTTTCTTGGCGATTGCGGCATCCTCACCTGCATCTGGCCTCAAAATCGACATGCATCTGGCACCCCTGGCCGATTCGCCACCGCCTCTTTCCGCTGTTCTGTGTTTCCTATCTTAGGCAAGGATACCGGGCGTCAGTTATCCTTGCCCCCTTTTTGGGTTTACCTCGCTTTCATTTTAAGTTTGTTGGTGAATTTTGTAGGGTTTGTCTTGCTGTACTTCATGAAGTTTAGGTTTTGCTTTTGACGGGTCTAGTCCCCTGTTCTTTGAATTTTTCTTTTCTTGCTCGTAAAACTCTTTGGGCTTTATAGCTTCTATGTTATAGCTAACACTATGTGAAAGTACTAGTTGTTGCATGTGAAACTCATGCACATACACTTCGGTCGATGCCCCATATTACTCAACACCTCAGGGTTTGCTCAACGTGGCAGATTATGTAAGGATGTCAATTTTCGTATGATTAGAGAACAGGTTGTCTTGTGATAAAAGAAGTTTTTGTCATCATTATGGTTGTGATATAACATTAGATGTAAGTGAATTATCATAATTGAACTTAGAGTTATTCTAGCAAGATAGTTTTAAGGCCAACAAGTGTATATCTAGGTTATATGTTATACCCTAGAGCTTATGGGACTTTGAAGATGCCACGAGGTATGTCTCTGCTAGGCAGTTTTTGTCTTAGCAACTTGTCTGTCGCGAGTTGTTTTACACTTCTTGTCCTTGTAAATTTGGTTGCGTTGATCGTATACATGGTTTATATCTGCGAGATTGTTTTCTTAGGTCTTGTAGGGCTAGTTCCCTTAGGAAAGTTGTTGGCAAGTAAGTTAATTGCAAATTCCAACAAATAAAGATAATCTTCCCACTGCGTCTTCCGATCGGCCATATATGCTCTCAGCATATCCTCAATAGTCCTATTCACAACTTCTGATTGACCATCTGTCTGAGGATGGTAAGCAGTAGAGAACTTGAGAGTGGTTCCCAAATTCTTCATCAATGCTGACCAGAATTTACTACAAAACAGTTTATCTCTATCAGAAATAATAACATTAGGAAGTCCATGCAACCTAAATATTTCTTTAAGAAATATCTTAGCAGCTTGAGGAGCTGTCATTGTTGCTCTACAAGGAATGAAATGTGCTTGCTTAGAAAGTCTATCAACAACTGTCCAAATTTGATTATTCTTCTGAGGGGAAGTAGGCAAGCCCTGTATAAAATCCATAGTAATATGCTTCCATGGTTCCAATGGTATGGGCAATGGCTGAGGCACTCCTGCAGATTTACCTGTGGATGACTTAACCTGTTGACAAACTGTACATTGCTCTACAAACTTTCGAACATCTCTATCCAACTTAGGCCAAAAGAATCTTCTTTTTACATTGGCTAGTGTAGCTTGCACCCCTCTATGTCCACTATAGGGAGGCTCATGAGATTCTTGAAGCATCTGCTGCCTAAATCCCTGAGTCACACATAGGCGATGCTTATTCCAGAAGAGAGCATGATCAAAGGGCTCTGAGGTATCATGAAGTGGCGGCTGCTGCTGGCTCAGATTGGCATACTGGGCATCAAAGTTTGGGTTTCCCATACTCACAGGTGTGGCAGAATCACCTGCTCTGATACCAATTGGTATCAGAGCTCTTGTCTCCATTTTTCTCAATCTTTTCTTATGCAAATGTATCCACACCCAATCTCCAGGTTCTTGAAAATGACTTATTTTGGTTTGAAACGTGTGATTTTGCTATACAACTATGGTGCAGCAAGCATGTTTTTTCAACCACGAAATGTTTAGCACTATCAATATCAGCTTGGCAAGTGACCTTTGCATCAACACAAGGGACATATGGGTGTCAGTACCAAGATGGGTGATGGGTTTCTTTCTCTCTCTTAGCAATAAATGGGTTATGTATTCCTATAAGATGGCCATGTGACCTGCTTCTGTGGTGCATGTCGCATGAGAGTAAGTTTGCATATTGGGCGTGGTATTCATAATGCATCCTTGGGCTTCGTTTTAGTGGTCTTTCTCGTTCGTATTCTCGTGATGTGAACAGGCTATACATTTCTTGTTCCCTTGTATTGACATTTTCAAGAGGTATGCGTCTTACATGCATTTGTTTTCCTCCCCTGCATTAGCGTTGATTTTTTTTTGTAGTATGTGTACAATTAATATCGCGTTGGCATATTATGCATAGGCATTTCATCCACTCGTTATTGTGTTGTACTGTATTTCACGTTTGATATCGTACGAGTTGCATGGAAATTTACAGCTTGTGGTTCCTTTTTAACTCGAGATGCATTTCTTTTGTAATGTCATGAGTTGCACATAATCGGGGTTTGTGTCCCCCTTCAAACACGAAAAGCGGGTCTCTCTGGCTTTGTACTCTCTGTCTTGGGGACTTGAACATGGTATGTATGTTCTTTCTCATATTTTTGCATTGTTATTGTAACCATAGGTGTCCTTTAGCCGCTATCTATACGTGTATATGTTTTGTTGTCATATACGATAGTTACGTCTATTACTTCTGTTTGTCCCTTCGATTCACATGATTCTGCATACGATCTTCTGGTATGTTCTCCTGAGCTCATTCGGTTGAGATTTTTGTTGCATTGTTTTTGTAACTCGAATCATCAATTTCATGAGAGCGATTTGCCATGTACATTTGTCATGTTGCAACCCCGGGCTCCGAGAGATTGTGCATTGCGTAATTTCCAAGCTTTTGGGCCATTTGTTGATTGCCATATCTCTTTCTCTAGTCTGTTAATTTGGCGCTTGATGTTCACGTTAAATTCATCTTGGGGCTTTCTATGGTTTTATTTATACAGTTTCTTTTGCTCTCCGACATTCTATATTGTATGTTTGATGCATTATAGGCATATATATCTAGTAGATAATATGTGTATTGCATGGTTTCTGTTGCCTTTGGGAACGTTGTGCATTGCGTGATTCCAACCAAGATCGTTATTACAATGCTTGTTCTATATGTCATGCAATTTTCTTTCTTTCAGACTCATATTCATTTATTCCATTTTACTTATTGCTATGATTAAGTCGGGATAGACCAGGGCATGTTCATTTATTTTCCATTTCATGTCTCTAATTATGTGGGAGTGCTGTGAGTGTCCATATAGTTATTTTGGGTTACTCATTGGTTCTTTAGTTTAATCCATGTGATCCCCATGTGTCGGTCAATGCATGCTCTTTTTTCATATGTTCCGGTTGCCTTTTTTGAAGGCCCATGCACGCTTTTGTGTCATACGATCTCAGTTTTTTCTTGCCTTTGAGGGCTTATTATATATTTGCATTATATGACATTAGCGATAAACGTCTTATTTCTTCTATTTCTCCTTGCATGTTCGTCATATTTCTCGTATTTCATTCTATTTCCTTTTATTCTGTTTCTATTTTACATTCTTGTATTGCTCGACATTTTTTGTCTATGTTATGGTTATCTTGTCCCATACGTGTTTGTCCTCTTTTCGTGTTAACTCTCGCTTTTGCTTCTTCATGCTTGATCAATTCTTGTTATATCACCTTTGTTGAGGTCTTTCTTCCTTCGATGCTCATTATATGTTCATTGCTCAACGATTCTGTGCAATTCTATCTTTGCATTCTGTATGGTTGTTGCATCCTTTGCACCTTAGATATTCAGTCTTGGTAACACACATTTGGTTGATGTCTTTTACTCATGGTTCGGTTGGTAAGTCCGCTCATTACATATGTGCATTTGGCATGGGAAAGTTATGTTTCTCGATTTAATCACCCTTTTCTTGACATATAGTTTTTTCCATAGTTAGATGTCTAGTTGCTTACTTTGTTCTTTCATAAAATTTCTATTGGTCCATTCTTTACGACCACTTTTATATGCCACATTTCTCCTGGTCATTTCTTTTTAGTGTTCATGCTAGGGTGTCTCTTTCTATCTTGTCGAGGTGGTGTCTCTTGCCCATTTCATTATGGTTGGGTTTCTTCATCTTGTTCATTCAACTTAACGGCATGGTGGGGTTGAAATTTGAATTTGTTTTTCTAGTGGCTTGCTTGCATTCTTTGTTTCTCTGGGCATTTGACTGTCTCTTTTCGTTTGGTCATCTCACCTCATGATTTTTCTTAGTCCCTTTTTGCCCCGTATCTCATATTCCCTCCCCCCCTCCCCCCATTCCTTTTTTTGCTCTTTATCCTTCATTAACCTCTTGAATTGCCTTAGGCTCGTTTCTAGTTCCTTATTTGTCGTTTTGTCTTGTCTCCTTCCTTTCTCATCTTGGTTTGCCTTGGCTCTCCTTGCTCTGTTGGTGTCCAATTATCATGCTTTTGCTCCTTGATCTGCTTTATCCTTGTTTCTCCATCGGCCTTGCTTAGCCCCTTCTTCCTTGTTTATCCCATCTGTTCGATTCTGGTTATCTTGTTTTATCAATTTGTCTCATTTGCTCCATCCTTTTGGATTATCATTGTGCTACGTTGCTTTTGTTCTCATAGTGGTCTCTGGTCCATGGGTCTTGTTCTCTCCATTTGTCAGTTCATTCAGTTGCTAGCCTAGTTCTTTTCTGCTCTGTGCTCCATCCATTCTTACCTGACCGCTTGGGTTTATCAGTTTATTTTATCATCATTTCTTGCTCATTCTTGCCGCATTCTTTCTCTCGCTCTTTGCGTATGAGCATTTTGCACTAAAAGTTCCATTTCTTGACAATAGCATCCATTGGGCATATCGCATCTTCAGTTTGATGCCTGATTCATTGTTTAGCAATTGTATGCGATCTATCTTTGATTCTCTATGACATCCTTTGCACCTTAGATCTTCAGTCTTGGAAACACACAGTTGTTTGGTTTCCCTTGGTTTGCTTTGCTTATCGGTTGGTTGGTAAGTTTGCTCTTTACATATGTCCACTTTGGCATAAGGTATTTCCATTGTTGGATGTCTAGTTGATTACTTTTCTCTTTCATAATATTTCTACCTTTCCATTCTTTATGACTAATTCCATCTACCGTGTTTTTCTTAGTCTCTATCCTTCGTTAACCTCTTGCATTGCTTTCCGCTCGTTTCTCTGTTGATCCGGTTTCTCCAGTTCCTTATTATTTGTCTTTTTGTCATTTGACTGCTTGAATCGTCTTAGTTTTCTTTTTCTTGCCTTGTCTTCTTCATTTCTCATCGTTATTCGCCTTAGTTGTCTTTGCTATGTTGGTGTCCATATATCATGCTTTTGCTCCTTGATCTATTTTTATCCTTGTTTCTCTATCGGCCTTGCTTAGCCATTTTCTACTGTGTTTGTCTTTTTCATCTGAACAATTTTGGTCATTCTGTTTCCCTCTTTCGTTTTTGCTCTTGTCCTTTCTCTAGTCATCCTAGTTTGTCGCATTCTTTTTGAGGTAGATTCCTCTTCTATCGGCCACTTGATTGTATCATAGGACCCATCCTAGGAATGCCACGGTTCTATTGTGATAGC
This sequence comes from Isoetes taiwanensis, assembly GCA_021234155.1. Classification (NCBI taxonomy): domain Eukaryota; kingdom Viridiplantae; phylum Streptophyta; class Lycopodiopsida; order Isoetales; family Isoetaceae; genus Isoetes; species Isoetes taiwanensis. Next base: position 588,889 of record JAJEKV010000236.1, read on the forward strand.
AATAGAACCGACATTCCTTGGATGGGGACGCCCTTCCTCGCCTCTCCTATTTATACGGCTTCATTCTTCCTTTCTAGTCATCGGCGTTCTCTTGAGCTCCTTTTTCATTCTTTCTCTTTGCCTCCACAAGTTTCCCGCCCCCCTCACCCTCTATCATATCTGGCTTGTTAGTTCTATGTACGGTTTTCAGAGTGTTTAGTGTTTGGTTACGATTCATTTATGTTGTGGCCCCATGGCCTTCGGGATAGTATTTTCTTAGTCATTTTTTGAATTGGTGGGTTGTTCCATCTATGGTTATGTCTCTGTGGTCGTTCACTTTGTCTGCATATTTTCTTTTTCTCGGCGTGGCGTTGTAGCCTCCGAGACTGTACTTGTTATTTATTTTCTTCTCGGCGTGGCGCCGTAGCCTCTGAGGCAGCACTAGCCGGATGTTATTTCCCGTGATGGTCTTTTCCCACGGACGGTTCCCGACTGGTCGGCTGTGTTTCTTCCTCGGCGTAGCCCTGGAGCCTCCGAGTGCTATTATATTCTTGAGTGTTGCGCTTTGATGCGTGCCTATGCCTGTAGCTTCTAACTTTCTAATGTGTCATTCTTCTTTTCAGACTTTTCAGACTTTTCATTGCAGGTCATTTTCTCGTAGTTCTCTCCGTTGTCAGAGCCATCTTGTTGTATTATCGCCTTACTTCTCGGCAAACGTATGCTAGCGGCATTCTTCGAGAGCGTTGACGACCGTTTCTCATTAGGGTTTTCCTCGAAAACCCGAAAGGGCGGGGTTTTTCATCCCGGCGAGAAACGGTCACCAGTTTTTTCTCACTTTTGCATAGACCAAGCGGCGAATGAATCATCTTTTATCCTGTAGTCATTAGTTTCGTTGTGCTCTCGATGATTGTCTAGTTTTGGAGCACTCAAATTTCAAGTTTTTTCAGAAGTTCTACCCCGAATAGGGGAATCATTTTGTACTCAACGATTTACAAAGCTCAATGAGAATACCACTTTGGCCACTTGATTGTATCATAGGACCCATCCTAGGAATACACGTGGTCAAATTTCAAGTGCAAAGTTGATTTTAACATGCTCAAAGCATGTGGATGCTTAGCTTATGCGCATGTTCCCACTGAACTTAGGAAGAAATTGAATGATAAAGCTCAAATTGGCTACTTAGTAGGCTATGATAGTGAGTCAAAGGGATATAGAATATTTATTCCAAAGAGCAAGTCAATAGTGATAAGTAAAGATGTCCTTTTTGAAGAAGAAGTGTTGTACAAAGACAGGAACATATGCAAAGTAGAAATACCAAAGAGAGAGGAAGAAAAGGACTCGGAAATAATGCCACGGATAGTTGACTATGAATCTGATGAGGAATCAAATGATGACTTAAAGCTTGCACAAACTGACAGATCTGATGGGTCAGCCACTGAAATTGAACACATTGAGGGTCATGTACTTGGAAAGAGGAAAACTCAAGTAGAGAAACTATTAGAAGAAGCTCAGGTTGATAATAATACATATGGGAGAGATGCAACTGGGAAAAGCAAAAGATTGGATAGAACAGAGCAATTGACAACTGAGGAAGAAGTAGAACAAATCATAGCTATCTTGGAGGACACAATGATTCCACAAACCTTTGAAGATGTGTTGAAATCTGAAGATAGAGAAAAATGGTTGAATGCAATGGAGGAGGAATTAAATTCCTTCAAGAACACTGGCACTTATGAAGTTGTAGATCTTCCAGATGGAAAAAATGCTATTGGAAGTAAATGGATTTTTAAAATAAAAACGTGCAGATGGAAGCCAAAAATTTAAGGCAAGACTGGTTGCACAAGGCTTTACTCAAAGGGAGGGTTGAGATTATAATATAACTTATTCTCCAATAGTTAAGCTTATAAGGATAAGACTATTATTGGCTTTGGGAGCAGCTTGGAATCTAGAATTGCATCACATGGATGTCAAAACAGCTTTTTTGAATGCCAAACTTGATGAAGATATTTACATGGGACCACCAGCTGAACTTGTGACTGAAAACAATAATGTTGTTTATGGGCTCAAGCAAGCATCCAGAGAATGACATTTTTGTATAGATAAATCCCTTAGGGAGTAAAGTTTTGAGAAACTCAGTAGTGATGGGAACTTGTATATGTATAAGGATGATACAAAATTTTGCATTATAGCACTTTATGTGGATGATTGCATTATGGCTGCAAACTGCCTTGATGTTCTTAATCACTGCAAGGAAACTTTGAAGAAACGGTTTCACGTGTCTATATATCTTGGAGAAGTGCAGCAATTTTTGGGTATAGAGGTGGTAAGAAACAGGGACAAACAAGAGTTACATCTAAAACAAAGTAGGCATATTGATAATATGCCGAAGAGGTTCATTTTATCTAATGCCAATACAGCCAAAACACCCATGGTTCCCGGGCACAATTTGATTGCTGATATTCCTTTAAGTGAGTCAGAGATAAAGGAAGGAAGGAATGGAAGACATGCCATACAGGGCACTTATTGGTTGTTTATTATATTTATCAAATAACACTCGTCCAGACATAACTTATGCTGTAAACATTTTGGGTAGAAGATGTCACAATCCCATCAAGGCACATTGGAGGGCAGGGAAAAGAATCTTGAGGTATCTAAAAGGAACCAGAAACTTTGAAATAAAGTTCAATAGTACAAATCTAAAGATGGAAGCATACACTGATGCGGATTGGGGAAGGGAACCTAAGCATGAGGAAATCAACTTTTGAATATGTTTTTCTTTAGCAGGTGGAGCTATAACTTGGAGAACAAAGAAACAATGTGCAGTGGCAATGTCTTCAGCTGAGGCAGAATATTCTGCTGCTTCTTTAGCATCTAAGGAAGTGGCTTGGCTTAGAAGGCTGTTAGAGGAGCTAGGGTGCATCCAAACAGAGGCTACAAAGATTTTGACAGATAGCCAAAGTTGTATGGCTATTGTTAAAAATCCAGTTGATCATGAAAGGACCAAGCATATAGAGTTAAACATGCATTTTAACAGAGATTTGGCAGCAAAAAAATACACTGAGATGGAGTATATAAGCACATCAAATCAAATACTAGACGTCCTCACAAAGGCACTGACTGAAAGCAAATTCATAAAATTTAGAGAAGGTTTGAATGTGATGAACAAAGGATAGAAGACTTTCAATTTGCAGACATATATGATAAAGGAGAAATGTTGGGAATATTTGTAGTTATCATATATGCATTTGTACTGTCGAAGAGCTCAGTGTTGAACATCTCAGCAGAGATCTAGGTAAACCTATATGGTTAACCTATAATGGGATATGCATAGACATCTTATAATTTAAGGTTTTGGCAGTAGTCAAGCTTATAATTGTTTTATTCTCAATGGTTCGAAGTGAGAAAAATTCAGAAGTGATCATGACGTGGGATATTTACATGAAGAACTAAGACTCTAAGTGGAAAGCCGATTGATCCGGCTCATCGAACTCCGAAGTCGCTTCCTAAATTGTTGAAACCTGTATTATTTAGATGTGAGACTCATTTGCAGAAGGGTGCGGTGAAGGAGATTCGACCTAGGGGTGCATTGTTCAAAAGCCTAAGAAGTCCTGTAATAACAATAGAATAGAATAGAATATGATTTTATCGTCCACGGAGACCAACTGGCCTATGGGACCCAAGTACAAAGAGAGAGCAGCAGGCGTATTACTACCAGGATTAAAAAACCCCCGCCCCGAAGGGTTTTCGGGGGAAAACCCTTAGTAGCAATAAGGATGCTGACATACTGCACAGTTATATACATAATCACAAGTACATCGAGGTTAATGCCGGACGGGGGCATAAGCGTGTCCGTGATATCCATTACCTCACGGAGGTACGATCCCAACAAGCCCTCCACGAGGAGGCGTGCTCGAGTAGCTCATGCAAGGCCCGATGGGGCACAAGTAACCGAAAGCATACCGAGAGCCCGGATATGCTCAGATCGTCGGACAGGCCGGAGGGCATGACTTTCATCCTCAATGGTGCCCCGTTGACAACATTGACGGACTCGCCCCTCGCGCTCCTCGAATCCATCTCCCCTTACTCAATGCGGAGGTGGTGTGCACTGCGGCGAATGGAAGCAATCACCGCGCGCTTTTTCATGGGTAGATGGGTGCACAGGTAGTGGTGTGGGCCCCTCGTGAGCATGGAATTAACTCGCTTTGTCGATAATTTGCCACCGTGACATGTGACCGGGGCCTCTGATCCCAAAGCTTGGCCATGAAGCAAGCATCCAAGAAATCTTGCTTCAAGGCAGCAGCGTTCCTTCCGGTGTATGCACCGGTCCACATCGTAGTATGCGCACATTCCATAGCGAGAACCACTGGGCTTGCTTGTCTTTCAAAGAGGCTTTTGAGTTGCTGCGGGCCCATCGCCTTCGCCAAAGCAAGGTTGGGCAGCCGGGCTTCATCCATAGCCACCACCTTCCGGAAGTAAATAATGTGATATTCCAGCAAGACCCTCTCAGAATGGAAGGAAGCCCTGTCTCCGAGCAAGATCGATATGGGACCGTGGATTTCCTCCCGGTGCCGGGCCAAGAAGGCCCTTCAGACTGCTCTAGATCGTTCCAAGTGGTGAGGGATATCACCCCCCCACACTACTGCCCCATAGAGGAGGACCGGTTCAACCAAGGCCCCGAACAAATGTGCCCTGGTGACCCCATGCATGCATACTACGCCTTGGATTTGTTGTTTTGCATTGCATCTGGGGGCTTTCGACTGCAGCAATGACCCGTAACGATGGATGCATCCCGGTGTGTGGTAGTAGAAAACTCAATGCCCAAATACTTATAAGATGAGCCACCTCCACTACCCGCCCCCGGTAAGTGAATGAGGGAAGGCGTGGGTGCCGGGATGATGGGACCAGTAGCACCCTTGTCTTGGCCAAGTTAACTCTCATGTCGCTGAATTGGCGAGAAAGTGTCCAAAGCATCCGTGTGGCGTTGCATGTCCTCGGGGTATATGTGAGCAGTCAACATCATCACCATATATGAGTTGCGGATTATGTGGTGCATCAACCGAGCGCCCTCCCAGGTGCTCGCCTAGCCATTCTTCTAGCTGGTCAATGTACACGCTTGGGGATAGAGGGCAGCCCTCGGCGCACCCCAATGCTACTAACAACGGGCTCCCTCGACAAGGTGAGATGACCGGAGCAAGCCTCAGATAGTCTATATATAGCATTCGCAAGTCGACAGGGGTCCCAAAGTCGTCTCAATCTATCCCACAACTTATCCCGAGGCACCGGTGGTCAAAAGCCTTTGCGAAATCCACAAAGCAACAAGACAGATTCTCAAGGCCGATTCCGCTATCCTCTATGAGTGTTCGCAGAGTGAAGATATGGTCAATAGTAGAATGCCTGGGAGATGAATCGACCATAATGGTGCGATAGTTAGTTGGTGGGGTGTGGGGGTCCCCCGCTTTGTATATGGGCACAACTCTACCGGTAGTCCAGTCGCGGGGGAAGCCTTCTTGCAATGCCCCGTTGAAGAGTGCTATGAGAACCCGGCACCATTGGGGGCTGGCCCACTTGAGAAGCTCACCGCATACCATCCAAATCTGCCGCCTTCCGATTAGCGTTAGGTTGCAGGCCCATTATGACATCCCCTTCAAGAATGACCGATTGCTAGGCCTGTCTCTCGGGAGAAACTTGGTGCGGCTTCCCATTGGGTCATACAGCTGCTGCAAGTATCTCACCCATTGTTTCGGGGTAATATTTCCTGTGGGCTGTGCAGGCTTACTCAAGACCTTTCTCCAGAAGGCCCTAGGATGGCGGTCTAGAATGCTTTGCATTCTTTGATCTAAGTATTTGATTGTTCTATGAAGAAAGGGATATCTCATTATCTATATGGTTTTGGTTATTCATTTATTTGGTAACATATTAGTTGAAGCCAAGTATTTGATTGAACATTTGTCTTTCTAACAGATCTTATCATCATCCAATGTTTACTTGTATGCATCTTAGCTACTAGGATGAATACGCTCTCTCCATCTTAAGCACTAACATACATGTTAAAGCTACAACTTACTTGTATGCATTTTAGCTACTAGGACGCCACGCTCTCTCCATCTTGAGCACTAACATACATCTTAAAGCTACAACTTACCTCGACTAAGTTGGAGGCAACTTGGCCGTCGAATTGCTTCATAAACTATGCGTAATACCTTTCCAAATCTCGTTTTAGTATCCAAGTTGCATCTTCCACAGGCAAATGATTCTACTTGACCAAATACTGAAGGAATTCTGACCTTCTTGTCTTCTTGAATGCTTTATCAAGAATTAACTCAGAAACAATTTCAATTTGCTCCTTAATCATCTCCAACAAGGTTTGAGTCTCCAAAAATTCCTCTGGATTTGGCGTATGCTTCTTTAATAAGTTTACATGGAAGACCTTATGAACCTTTAGATGAGCGGGCAAATCAAATTTATAGAATTCTAGAATCTTAAAGGGTCCCGCCCATCTTGGAGCAAACTTCTTACAATTATCGATGTGGAACTTCACTTGCTTCAACTTAATCTTGAGCCACACACTATCTCCAACTTGAAATTCTCTTGTCGTCCTATGCTTGTCTGCCAAACTCTTTTGGCGGACTCTTGCGCCCACACTGACACATGTGGACAAGCTCTGGGAGCAGTTTTGATGCAACAAGGGCATGTTGTGGCTTACGAAAGTCGTAAATTAAATCCAGTAGAAAAGAACTATGCCACATATGAACAAGAGTTCTTGGCCATAGTTCATGCCTTAAAAACTTGGTGGCATTCCTTAAGATCAGGGACCAATGAAGAGCCACGCAAGTTCATTGTGTTCACTGATCACAAACCATTGAAATTTCTGCAAACTCAAGCAGAAATAAGTCCCTGACAAGCGCGCTGGTTGGATTTCTTACATGAATTTTACTTTGAGATTCGGCACACCCCCAGGAAAGACAACCTAGTTGCAGATGCCCTTTCCAGAATAAAATACATCAATGGAATGACATCTCTAGAATGGGATTGCTTCCAACGAATCAGGGATTTGTATGAGAAGGATCAAGATCCAATAAAAAAGGAAGGTTCTCTTTGGGTGCAAAATGATGACTTATGGTTCTATAAGGGGCGGATATATGTTCCCTTAGTAGAGAATCTTAGGAAGGAGATTCTTTACAAATTCCATAATACTCCGCAAGCAAGGCACGGGGGGGAGTAGAAGACATACAAATTGATTAAAGGACAATTCTTTTGGCCTGGTATGAAACAAGATGTAAAATCTTATGTATCACAATGCCAAGTATATTAAGCTGTAAAAACAGTAGGAGTAAGCCTCAATATGAGTAGTGGAAATCACCCCCAAACTGACGGACAAATAGAACGAATTAACAGGATCCTGGAGGATATGTTAAAAATTTTTGTGTTTGAAAAACAGTCCAAGTGGGAAGAATATTTGCCTTTTGTAGAGTTCGCTTATAACAACGCATACCACACAGATACCAAAATGAGCCCCTTTATGGCAATGATGGGTAGGAACCCGAGATCATATATACTAGGACTAACCAAGCCTTGAAAACTAATGCGGCTATCTATATGTTGGAAGATATGCAAGCCATATTATATCAGTGTAGGGCAAACTTAAAGAAGGCTCAAGATCGAGCCAGGCTAAGTGCCAACAGACATCGTAGAGAAGTAACCTTCAAGGAAGTGAGTATACATTCTTACGAATAGTTTCCCTCGGCACTCAAGGTTGGGACCTTGAAGCCATTAGTCAAGGGAAAGATTCCCAAACTGACGCCCCAATATGCTGGACCTTTCAAAGTGTTAAGGAGGATGAATGTGACAACATATGAGTTGGAGCTTCCAGATGGAATAGAAGTGCATCATGTTTTCCATGTAAGCCAACTCAAAAAAGCGATATTGTCCACGGACAACGTTATTGCTCTAGCGACAATACCCCTAGCCCTTAGCTCTGACGTAACTCCTGAGGCGATTCTAGACACTCGCATTTGGAAGCTGCGCAATAGAAATATTGCAGAGTACTTTATCTTGTGCCACGGAAAGATTAGCTGAGTCAACATGAGGTTAGTTATCTAGCTAGTACAATAAAATATGGGCTTGCATCAAAGATGGCAAGTAAGAACGTCCGCAAACTAAGAGCTACGAAACCATGACATGGCAAGGTGACCCAGGGAACGGGTTTCCGAAGGGACTAGATGATGAAACCATAGTCACAAAGTGATCCAAGGAATGGGTTTTGAAATATACTCCCACAATCCTTGGGGACCAAGGATTTGAAAGGAGGAGGTATATTATGAACATAGTAAAAGACATTTGGGTGGGTTTGGGGTGGGGGTAAACTAAAAATCCTTAGCTACAGAAATAAATCTCTTAATAAAGGGTGACTTGGCATGACCCGATTGGGTGGGCAAGCTAATAGCCAACGGGCTGGTCTATGGCGCAGACAGCCTCCCGGATTTGCCTTCTCAGACATCGAACAGATCCCAGGAGGGATCCATAAGCTTAGGAGGTAGGTCGATTTGCCAAATCGGCCCTTGGGCTTCAGGGGAAGCCCTTCAGATCCCGGTTTCGTGCTATTTATATATGAGCCATATTTCAAAGGGGCAGTATACTGTGAGCAGTAGCTATTCTTGAGCAATCCCGTGATTATCAGCATCAATCTAAGTCTCAGGGAAGACTGGAACACCATGAGGGAATCAGGGATTCCAAGGGCAGAGGCAGTAGATCTGGATTGATGCGCCTAGTAGCTTCAGTGAAGCCGAGGACAAAAGGTTATTCCCTGATGCTTTGATTCCTTTAAATATCTTAATACCCTTTTTGCTGTCAACCAGTGGTCTTTGCGAGAATTGTGGTTCCTTCTGCTTAGTACATTTATAGTGTAGGCTATATCTGGATGTGTATTGTGAACTAAATATAAAAGACATCCTATTAAAATCTTGTATGGAATATTTTTTGTTTCTGCTCTTTCTTTTCTGTAATTGGATCATCAGCAGTCAACCTGTGTACCACTGGGGCTTTAACATGCTTGGCATCATCCATTTTGAATCTTTTAAACATATTATCTTATGTCTGCTTAGTTTCAATACGAGAATCCCCTTTTCCCTATCACTTTATACTTCAGTTCCCAAAATTATCCAAGCTTTCCCAAGTCTGACATTTGAAAATTGCATTAAGCAAATTCTTAGAATGTGTCATGCAATCTTTGCTGCTAGCTACCATAATACAATCGACATAGAGAACCATGATGCAATAATTATTTGGTGTACCATACTTGTAAAATGCTTACTTTCTTAAAGATTTATCCATATACATATACCACTCCCTTGGGAAATGTGAGACCGTACACAGCCCTATTCAATTTCTATACTTTATTTTTCCCACACTAAAAGCCTGGTGCCTGCCTCATAAATATATCGTCCTCCAATTTAGCATTTAAGAAAGTTGTCTTTACATCCATGTCATGAAGCTCCCGGTTCAATGCATTGGAATTAAAGTCCTCAAGCTTGTAAGTTTTACAATGGGAGAGGATGTTTCCTCAAAATCTATTTCCTTTTTTTGAGCGAACCCTTGTGCCATAAACCTGACTATAAACTTCTTGTTCTCATCAGCATCATTTTTAATTATATACAGCCATTTACTATCTATAACATTTTTATTTGTAAGGTGCCCAACCAATTCATAAGTTGCAGTATGTTGAAACGAATCCAACTCTTCTCCAGACTCCAAGGCTTTTTCAACATTTCTAGGTGTGGTTAGATCTTCCATAATGGTCATAATTGGTTCATCATTTTGACTTAGATTCTCTAGCTTTTTTCTCCTGTCTAATTTTGTCCTCCTATGTTCATTATTCTCTATGTTTGCCTCATCTATTAGCCTTTGTACCTGTGTTTTTATCTTTTTTGTTTGAGGTTCTTCCATATTATCACCTTGTTCCTGTGACATATCATCTTCACTTAAGTTACCTATTGTATTATCATCTTCATTTTCATTTTTAGTTTGTTCATTATCTGATTCCGCATCCAACTCAAATCTGACATTTTTTTCCATATTGGATTTTCTTGGATTTGCTTTCCCTGCTTGTCTATCCTTGTATAACACTCCCTCATTGAAAATTACATCTTTGCTAATAACTATTTTCTTTGTTTGAGGTACAAAAATCCTCTATCCCTTTGATTCTTCATCATAACCTACAAAGTAGCCTATTTTTGCATTGTTGTCAAGTTTCTGCCTAAAGTCTGATGGGACATGTGTATATGCAAAAACCCAATATGTAGCAAAATAACATGGGGTTATAATTCCTGAAACCATATAAACGACATATCCCTAAAACAATCAAATAAGTTGTTATAAAAAATACATAGATTCAAGATAAAAAATAATTGCATTAGCTCACTGGGTATATTGGTTAAAGTAGTCTTAGTTAAGATATTGAATTATTTTAGTATAGGTTCGTGCTCCCCTATTTCATATTCTAAAATCTTAGGCAAAGTCGTATAGAGGTTCGATATTTCCGCAAAACCTTAGACGAAATCATATTTCATATTTCAAAATCATAGGCACCTCTAATCATAAATGACTATAAGCGAAACGAGAGGTGCTCAGGGGCCTCAACATATGATCTGAGTCGTAGGATCGACGAATTCGACAACTGTGGTAGTTCAGTGTGCACCTCGTTTAGAATACGTAGCAAAATAACAAGGGATCCAGAGGGATTTGATATGGATGTAAAATAACAATTCCTAAAACCATATAGACGACATATCCATAAAACAATCGAATAAGTTGTTATAAAAAAACATAGATTCAATATAAAAAATAATTGCATGGTATATTGGTTAAAGTAGTCTTAGTTAAGATATTGAATTATTTTGGTAGAGGTACGAGCTCCCGTATTTCATATTCTAAAATAGAGGTTCGATATTTCCGCAAAACTTAGGCGAGATCGTATTTCATATTTCAAAATCATAGGCGCCTCTAATCGTAAATGACTATAAGCGAAACAAGAGGTTCTCAGAGGCCCCAACATACGATCTGGGTTGTAGGATTGACGAATCCGACAACTGGCAGTCCAGGGTGCACCTCATTTAGAATATGTAGCAAAATAACAGGGGGTTCCAGGGGGATTTGATATGGATGTAAAATAACAATTCCTGAAACCATATAGACGACATATCCCTAAAACAATCGAATAAGTTTTTATAAAAAAAAAAAAAAAAAAAAAAGATTCAAGATAAAAGATAATTGCATTAGCTCACTGGGTATATTGGTCAAAGTAGTCTTAGTTAGGACATTGACTTATTGTGGTAGAGGTTCACCTCTATATTAACAAGGTTGCATATTAAACGAGAGCAAATCATCTAAACGGGAGCAGAAGGAATATTCCCCAAAGATTTCCCTTTTTCCTCCAAAAAGGGGCTAAATTGAGGTAAAATACAAAAAAAGGACATAAAATTGTATTTTGCCCCCCCCAAACATAGCCTATTTCTTTGTGCGAAGAGGGAATTGACTGTGTCAAAGTGACACTTTTTCAATCACTAGAATTTTTCCCAAGTATGCTTTTAAAGAGAACTCATGTTTTAAGAGCACATAACTTTTATTCAAAAATAGAAGTGAAATAGTAACTGAAATTGTAGTATATTCAAAAATTGATGATAGAATCTTGATATTTACATGCAAAATTTACAGTATTTTTTTAAGTACTCAGTTTTGTGCAAAGGTGTGAGGAGCAATGACAGAAGGATCGAGCACAAAAAAATAACGATTAAAGTTCTTTGATTTAAAAGACCAATAAATATCGATTTTCCATGTGCCTTAGAAATTATCAAATTTCTCTTGTTTAAATAGTGGAGATAATAGCGAAAAAAAAGAAAAAAGGATATTGTGTTCGAACACGTGAAACCCTTAATGTATTCTCGAATACACTTGCTATTCGAATAGCTTAAATAGAAAAAAAAAAATTAAAACTTTTTGTATTCGAATACACTTCTTATTCTAGAATAGAGAAAAGAAAAACTAAGTAAGATCAACTAGATTTTTTCCGCATTTTTAGTTTATTTCAATGACCATGCAATTTATTTATTTTTTTGTTTCGCAGGGATACAGGATTGTGGTTCGAAACAATAAAAGGGTTTGTTCAGTTGTTTTGTATAAGACAGGGATACCGGATTTAGGCTCTAAATAATAGTGGAAATGTATTCGAATACACTTTGTATTCCGAACACGCTTTTAGTTTCAACGAGAGGGGGGCTTAATTTTTGCTCCGCCTCCTTTGGCCGGATCGAGCAATCTTCTTGGCTCTACCTACCCTCGCATGCCGGGCTACTTCGGTCCGCATGGTGATCAAACGGTTTTGGTATGGCACAAGTTATTAGATTTAGGGATTCATGTTATTCGGGTTACTTAGGGTCTTCCAAAGACCATCGTTTGTTATTTAGGGTCTTCAGCCAGCCTATCCGGTCTTCGCCAGCCTATCCGGCCATCAAGTTTGTCATTTAGGGTCTTCAACTATCCGATCTTTAGCAACTCAGCAGCCTATCCGACATGGTTCAAAGAACTATTTAGGGTCTTCAAAGAACTATTTAGGGCATGTGCTGCATCTCAACGGGCAGGGCTTTTTGCACTGCCCAATTTAGAGCTGGCTTTTTGCTGCTTCATGCAATACAGGGAATGCTTCTATGGGAATCTTTCTAGCACAGGGTTTTGGATGCAAGGTTTTATCCCAGACTTTGTGCATGTGGTTTTGATGCACGAAAACATGTGCAAGGCAATTTTGTTTGACATTTGCTCCTAATACTTATCGTCCTTGGAGTTATATCTCGATTGTGAAGGTAAATTAATCCATAACAATTGGTTACTAAATGATAAGAGTTACTAACTTGATTCTCGATTGAAACCGCAGATCCCTACCGGCCGACATAAATTTAAAAATGAGACCCGAGCTTGCAGAAATGGTCACTGTCACTGAGATTGTAAGTTTTTTGAATTATTTTATTAAGTTATCTATGTCGATCAGCTCTTGGCCTAACTATCTTCAATAATACAGGAAATTTAGTTACTTCTTCATTTGTCAGCTGAGAAGGTGCTAGTCCAAGGTGGATAAATGCAAATAAATGCACGTGGATTTGCTAGTCCGAAGATGGATAAATGCAACCGACTTGCTAGTCTCAAGGCGGATAATGTTGTGGATTTGCTAGTCCGAAGGTGGATAAATGCACTAATCGCTAGTCTTAGGTGGATAAATGCACAGGCAGAAGGAAGGCAGAAGGAATGTTAGAAGATGCATTTGTTGGTCTTTGTAACCATGTTGAAGTTAACATGCCGATACCAACATCATTTTAAAGTTTTGTGAAAGTGCAAAACTTCCACTCATTTTGCTTAATATCATCTGACTTGAAAATGAAAATATTATATTGGAGTTGCTTACACCCGTGTCATTGGCAAGGATGGCCTGTATATCACCAGAGATAAAATTCTAAACAATAACATACAAGACAACAATACAAGTCCATCAAATTGAAGTACAATATTAGCCATACGCATTGTTGTTGCTAGTTGTTGCTAGTTGAAGAACAGAAAAAGAGGACATGAAGCAAGCTTTAGCACACATAGATAAACGTGTCTTTATTTGTTTCTACAAGAAAAAACATAGATACACCAAAGGTTATGTAGGTGTCTTTAATTGTTTCTACAAGAAAAAACATAGATACGCCAAAGGTTATGATCTACAGAATGTGACTAAGCTTGAAACATGTTATTATTGTACTTCAATTTGATGGATTGAAGGCAAGGATGGCCTAGTGCCCTGGCAAGTAGCATTAGACCAGGCCATTTATATAGGACACATTATGAGCATTCTGGTGATCCTGCTAGACCAGGGAGGCTTTATGGAGTATGTTTCCCTAGGATTTGAGGTGGTTTATTGCCTACACAAGGGTTTTCTCATAAGGAAATCAATCCAAAGTGGCCAGTGAGGCTTTCAGAACCGAAATATGGCATTGGTGATCCGAAATATGGCTTCTTGTTTGTATTCTGGAATAGCATAAAGAGTGCACGTTTGTATTCCGGAATACAATAAGAGTGCACTGGAATAGCATAGGAGTGCATGCTTGTATTCCGGAATACAATAAGAGTGCAAGGTTCTATTTCCGAATAACATAGGAGTGCGCAATATTCTATTCTGGAATAATATAAGTATTCACGGGCAACCTCTCTAGACAGATTTGGCATGTTCTAGTGATTTAATTCTTCATTACACCACAAAACTTCATGATTACTTCTTTTTCACACTTTACACTTTCAGGTTAATGTTCGCAATTTAACCTGTGATCACACCTTGCACTTTCTGTTTAATATTCGTAATTTCACCTATGGTCTATTATAAATTAAACCTTTTTTTGTGTATGTTCACAATAACTCGGTGGAAAAAAATAAAAATGTAGTTGAAATAGCATATACTAAATCATAATCACCATAATGTTTTGAACTTAAGCCCTAAAATTGACTTTTTAAATGGTTGATATCTTGACGCTATCGTAAAGAAAAAAAAATTGGGGCCAAAATAGCACACATTAAATTGTAATCACCATGTGTTTTTGGACTTAACCCACAAAATGGCCATTTCAAATAATTAATCTGTTTTTTAGAAGGGAATCTTCAAACGGGAGTGCTGCAACACTCCCGTTTAGTATGCAATCTTGTTTGTTTCATATTCTAAAATCTTAGGCAAAGTCGTATGGAGGTTCGATATTTTCGCAAAACCTTAGGCGAAATCGTATTTCATATTTCAAAATCATAGGCGCTTCCAATCATAAATGACTATAAGCAAAATGAGAGGTGCTCAGGGTCCCCAACATACGATCTGAGTCGTAGGATCGACGAATCTGACGACTGTGTTTGTCCACGGTGCACCTCGTTTAGAATATACTAAAATCAATGCTTTCTTGAGAATTCAATCAAAGCAATAAGGGTACATTACTTTGTAAAATGGCAGTTGGTAGTCTCTTTTGTATCATGATGGCAGTTTTGAGTGCTTCTTCCCATAGATAGTTTGGCAGCCCACTCTGTTTGATCATTGATCTTATAGTATCCATGAGGGTCCTCTTCTTCCTCTCTGCAATACCATTTTATGTGGGGTGTCCATGCAAGTGAGTTGTCCTTTTATCCCATTAGCAATGCAAAATAATTTAAATTTGGTGGAAAGATACTCTCCTCCACAGTCTCTTCAACTTTCGACCTGTTTTTCTTTCCACTTCAGAAACATTAAAAGTAGTCAGGGTTTGAGGTTTCTTTTCAAGACAAAAACTTTTGCATTTCCTGTTGTAGTCATCAATGAAGATGATGAAATATCTTTTGTTAGTTCTTCTCTTAATATTCAAGAGGCCACATAGATCTGTGTGCACCAGTTCTAACACATTGTTTGCTCTGTGGCTAACCTTTGAGAATGGTAATCTATTGATTTTTGCCCAGCATGCAACCTTCACACTGATTTTTCAGCCTGCACTGCTTTGCATGTAATCCATCCGTTTTTGTCTAAAAGCTTAATGTTATTGTAATTTGTATGGCCTAATCGATTATGCCATACTTCTATTTCAGATACATTCATATTGTTTGTGCTAAGCTCAAACAAACAATCCATTTGAAATAAGTTTCAACTCTTAATGCATAAAATTTTAACATTATCCAAAAAGATTCTACATCCACTTGATTAAAAAAAACTCTATATCCCAGATCTACAAGTTGACTAACTAAGATCAAGTTGTTTGGAACACATAAAACATTTTCAATGCTTACTACTTCGCATTTAGGTCTAACAATTGCAGTCGTCCTCTTCCTTCTCTGGGTATCATTTCTCCACTCCCAACTTGGATATTTCTTGAGCTTGTTGGAATGACGTTCTTGAAAATATCAGTAGATTGGACTACTAATTTCTCAGCTCCACTATCAACTCCAATAGCATCATCATGTTTGTTAGCATCAGAACTTTTGTCAATGATGGAAAGGCTAAGTTTTACCATCTTCTACTTCATTTTTCTCATTTCCTTTTTGAGTAATATGTATTCCAGCAGATCTTCTACCTCCTCGTCCTCTGAAACTTCTTCCTTCTATGCCATCTCTTTCCCTACCTCTACCCTTTCCATAATCCTTGGATGTTGAGCATTTTGCTACAACGTGATCCTTTTCTCCACAATGATAGCCAGTAAATTCCGTACTTAGCTTTGGGCAGTCACTCTTAAAGTGTCCTGTCTCATGACAGTAATAACAACTCCCTTTATTTTGAGTTTTATTTTCGGCATACAATATTTCACTAGAATCTTCTCCTTCTCTTGTTAATTTTTTTTGCTCATACTCAGTTCTTAGAACCCTTTCTTCCTCTTCTCTATTCTTATTCATGTTTTGAATAAATAGAGCTAAGTTTTCATTTTCTAATATAGCTCTAGATATTTGAAGAACCTAACTTCTTTCAGATACACCTGCCCCATTTAGACCTGCAATAATGTGATCAAATCTATTACAAATTTAGCCACATCCCCATCAAGTTGCAGTTTAAGACCCCTCAATTCATTTTCTAATAGATCCATTTGGGAAGAAGTTTTTTCTTTATAATGTTTGAGTAAGTAAATCCACAATTGTCTAGGAGCGTTTGAGCCTGATGGTGGGGCTTACCTTGCATGTAATAATGCCTTGAGCTTCCTTGACTTTTGCATAAACGGACTTGACTGCAACATTAACACTCACAACCGAGGTCACCCAAAGTTGCACCTCCTGTACTAGCACCATCAACATTAGTTCCATTGTTTAATGATCTCTTAGATACAGACCTAAGAAAGTATTTCTCCCTATTTTCAAGGCATCAGAATCTCCTTTTGGATCAACAAGATCCCATAAATGTTCAACTTCTAAAATATGCTTGATTGCATCCTTCCAGATTCGAAAACCATCTCCTCCTTTATAGGCTTTCACAATGCTTAAAAGGCTTGCACCGAATCTACTTTAATCAATAGTCAAATATTTAGGAATTAAGCAACCATTGCCTTCAAGGGCTAAGTCGCTCAAATCTTCGAAGGTCAGATTACTTATATCTTCCAAGACAAAGTCCAAAGAGTCAGAGAAAGACCATGTTCCGGATATAAGTGAGGAAACTAGCAAACTGTCAAAGAAGAAAAAAAGTGAAGACTCCGCTTCAGCCTCTAGACATTCCACACCAGCAGTTAGAGAACTTCGCGGGACCAAGGCCACAGCCCCCAAGTTCCCAGAAAATGCGTTGCAGGTTGTTCTCCATATTGCTCCGACATCCATTTCAGCATCATATGCTCTGCCGAAGGAGCTTAAATCTAACCTCGACGACGAGAGAAAACTGCATGTTCTACGTCCTCATGCCAATGGACCTTGTCCCATTTGATCCTGTGCTGGAGGAAAAATTATCATGGAGTGATCCCACGCACCTAGAGGGAAAAAAATATTTTATCTCTGGGAACCATTCCATGGTGGCAGCTCAAATCCTGTGTAGAATGCTCGGGTCAGCTAAACAGAAAGCCGAATTCTCGAAAGTGTATGCAAGGAGGAGGGCAAGAATATTAAGTGGTAACTTGAAGACCGCAGAATATGTATGCCTATCCATCGAGTGCAATGAAATCATTACCAACACAATATACAAGGAGCGTATACAAGGAGCCTATCATTGGGAAACTACAACAGCTCAGAAATCAGTATCAGGCACTAGGCTCACCTGTGCAAGGCAAATCTAATAACTAGCTAGTATGTTGGCAGTCTTATTTTTGCTCCTTGGAACAATATATGTCGTGTTTTGCTTTTCTCATAAGAATCGCATCGATCCGAGACATCGGATCGCCATTCTAGAATGGGACGAGCATGCATGTCATGCATGCATGCATCTTGGCGCGATGCCCGCTTTTGGTTGGGAGTTCGCTATTTCAGCGCCAAGCCCAGATCCACGCCTCATCGGGCTTCCTCTTCTCTCGCCAGCACCTTATTCTCTTTGATTTGTTTCCAGGCGGGGAGGGGCTTCTTCCCGCCCTGGTTTAGCCAATTTGGCGTATCTTTCATGCTATCCTTTCGCCGGCCGTTGGCCCGTCCCCGTGACCTTCGGCCCTCGATCCTAGTTTGTAAGGAAGTTCTCTCGGTAGTCGGGCGGTTTGTTGGTTTCTTGCGAGTCCCATTCTAGAATCGCATCGATCCGAGACATCGGATCGCCATTCTAGAATGGGACGAGCATGCATGTCATGCATGCATGCGGCGGCGCATGCCCGTTTTGGTTGGGAGTTCGCTATTTCAGCGCATTTCTCAAGATCCACGCCTCATCGGGCTTCCTCTTCTCTCGCCATACCTTATTCTCTTTGAACCCCCCTCCCCCTTCTTTGTTTATTATATTTTGTACAAGTTACGTTTATCATGTTTTTCCACCCATTTGGGTGATGCTTTTTTTTCCACCATTTGGGTGATGCTATTCTCGGTATGTTTTTCGTTTGTTGTGTTGGTGATGTGCGTGTGGCTGGGTTGGCGAGCGGCATCCGTTTCGACTTCTCCATGCGGGGGTTTTGGGGCGATTCTATGCCTTACGTTTTGTCTAAGCCCCTTGCCGAAGGCTTATCACTAGGGTTTTTCCTCGAAAACCCGAAGGGCGGGTTTTTAATCCCGGTGATAAGCTTTTCAGTACATCACCACTCATCTATTAGCATTGTATCTTTTTTGGGGTCCAAATGATATAATTGGATTTTCCCTTTATTTTTCGTGGGTAGTTCGCATGTGTGTGGCTACCCACTGTCCACCATATTGTAGAAAATCTGCTGAGATGAATGAGAAGCCTATCTATGGCGGTTTGTTGGTTTCTTGCGAGTCCCATTCTAGAATTGCCATCACAATTCCAGCGAGCTTTTATTTATTCTATTTTGCTTTGTTTTACTTGTCAGGATCACGCAGGCGATTTTCCTGACCTGTTCTTCTTTTATAGGAATTCGCTTAAGTCGCAACAACCACTTTCAGAGTCAAGGAACCGAAAGAAAAAAAGCAATGGATCTTTATGCCGGAAGTGACCTGGTCTAAGTCTATGGTTGTGGTGAACAAGTGGGTGAAGAGGAAATTGGGTGATGATCAAGACAATGTCCCTGACAAGCCGACAAAGGAGTTTTTAACAAGACCTTCCTTTGGATTCTCAAGGGCATGTCCGACACAGAAATGAATTCTTTGATGAATGAGATACTTGTAGACAATTGTATTCTAAAAACCACCTCAGACTACACGGGTCGTTTGGAATACAAGCAATGGGCATCGGACTTGAGGATGCTAACTCTGATGGAGAGAGAAATCCTGCATCATGTGAACTCCAGCATAGTCCTAACTCCATTTAAAATGCAAGCACCTTTCTTAGCCCACACGATCCATAGTTTGTAGTAAGAAGAGCCTGTGTACTATATATAAAATTATTGCAAAAGCCTATGCAGAAAGACTTAAACAGGTTTTGGGATTGAGAATAGATGCGGCTCAGTCAGCCTTTCTTCCAGGTCGGCAAATTTTTCATAATATAGTGGCAGCATATGAAGGAGTTCATTGGGCCCAATGTTCAGGTCAAAATCTTCTATATTTAAAATTGGATTTTGCTAAAGCTTATGATAGTGTAAAGTGGACTTTCTTGGATGCCATGCTTTTGAAATTGGGATTTGGGTCTGGTTTCAGATCTATGATGCATAAAATGTTGATTTACGCTAAAAGGGGTAGTCTTGTATCATGGAGAACCATTGGTGCTTTTTCCAATTGAGCGTGGAATAAGGCAAGGTTGCCCTTTAGCTCCTTTTTTATTTACTATAGTGGCGAAGGACTTTTCGCAACTATTGCATGAATTTGAAAAGGATGGTTTGGTAAAGGGATTATTATTGGTGGAAGGTGAACAGGTTTTGGTTAATCAGTTTGCCGACGATACCTTCTTGCTAGTGGATGGTGACGAGAATAATGTGCAGATAATCAAAAAGATTTTGGATATATTTTCAATTGCATCTGGTTGTCTCCTTAATTGGGCTAAGTGTAGTGCTTTATGGGCGGGGAAGGAAGCAGTTCCGCATTTTTTATATGAGTATGCCTGGAAGGTTGTTGTACCATCTGCAAAGACAAAGCTTCTAAGAGTCCCCTTTGGTCTAGATATTGACATGAATGAAGCATGGGATGAAATTATCTTAAATTTACAAAGGCAACTGATTTGGTGGAGAGGTTCAAAGTTATCCTTGGCAGGTAGAATTCAAGTAACTAAGTCAGTATTGAACAATACGCATATTTATTTGGTTTCGGTTCTTTTGGCTCCGGCTTCTAAGTTTGCAGAGATAAAAAAAATTGTAAGAGATTTTGTTTGGTGTACTGATCAACAAGGCACTGTGAAGGTGGCGTGGAAGAAATGTATGTTGTTTAAACAACAAGGAGGACTTGGTATGTTGGATCTTTCTTTACAGGGCAAGGTCTTAGCTTCTAAGCTATTGTTGAAAGATGATTGTGCATCACTAGGTATGAAGTTACTTAAACAATCAGTAAAGAAGTGTATCATTTTTCATAAGCGAGGTGTGAGAATTGAGCTCCCTTGGGCATTGTTATATCCATTGAAAGCTTATTCACATGCCTCTCCAGTACCAAAAGGCTTGCTTCGGGCCTGGAAGGTAGTCCAGCAGGTGATTACATTTGATTGGGAAGCTTGTCTCCAGACATCTTCGCCCTTCATGTGGTTGCCTTTGTATACTCATGGACAACTACACCCAGTTGTAGAATTTATGCATGCACATTCCCAAGCGAGGTGGAGGAGAGCAGGTATTATTTCTATTGAACAGTGGTATTTTGGTATTGACATTGCTCCTTGGCAATGGTTTCAGGAGACCTATGGGTTGTTGGATAAAGATATCCGTATATGGGCTTATGTAGCAAGTGCTCTTCCTCTAATTAAGAAGGTGGGTAACAAGAGATGCTGGAACTTTGTTCAAGCTATTAAAAAAGGCAAGAAGCTAGTAAGTTCATGCTACAGATTGCTTACCTCCTCAAGTACTTTATCACCTTCTCGAAAATGGCACTTATAGACTTTGCCTTCTCAATGGCAATCCATCTGGAACCTTGTTTGGTCTAAATATAATCCTCAAAAGGTAAATGTTCTACTTTGGCAGGTGATTCATCGCTCTTTGAGAGTTAATGAGATGGTTCATCGCTTTAAGCCGGGAGTAAGCCCACTTTGCCCAATGTGTGAGCGGTGCATTGAAACATTGGAGCACTGTTTATATTTGTGTGCAGAGTTGAGTAGTCTTAGGTCCTGGCTGCATTCTCTTTTTGGAGTATCTTTGGATAGTCAAGACTTTCTTTTGGTATTTATCCAAATCGATTGGATCGCTTCTAAAAGGATTGCATTTCACATGGCAAAGTCTTGGCTAATATGGAGTGTATGGAAGCGAAGGCGAAGAAAGGTCTTTTATGATAAGCATATTTCTTCTCAGGTGGTGCTTCAAGAAATTCGTAAGAAGTTGTATAATTGCTTTCAGATCTCCAATTTGCCTGATCGTATTAAAATTCCAATATGCAGTGATCATCTAAAAGTGATTGATGCTTCAGGGACATTTCTTACTTCTGGAAGTACTTTGTAATATTTTGAGTGTATAATATGAAGTAAAACACGTTCTTCAAAAAAAAAAAAGCCTGTGTTACCACCTATAAAGGCACATAAAAATAGCAATTGGTAGTATGAAAAGCAAATCAATATATACGTCTATGTTATTTGGATGTTCTACTTTGCACGTTATGTTCTAGAACTCGTGTTTGTAATATACCTGGATGAACATGCAAAGCAAGACAAATGCAATCTAAATAACTCACTTTCTAGATTTAGATGGATGGATGGATATAAATTTGATATCTACTGAACCTAAATGTGCATGGAATGGTACAGAGCATGTGCATCATGCCTAAACAATACAAAATAAAACAAAGTAAAATAGATAATCATAAACTTAGCAAGGTCATCCAACGCACAATTACTATGTTACAAAAGATGATCTAGTAACCAAATCATGGACAATATGTGGAATATCAATAACAACTGCTCAATCCCCTAAGGTCACATTTCTTGCTCTGTTGGTGCTGTAGGAGAAGCTTCGGGTTTTATGATTTTTCCCTTTTGCTCCGTCCCTTCTCTCTCTTCTCTTCTCTCTAGCTCCTTGCTCCTCTCTCTAGTGCCTTGCTCCTAGCCTTCTCTCTAGCTCCTTGCACCTCTCTCTAGTGCCTTGCTCCTAGCCTATAATTAGTATATTTGGCTTGAATTGAAAGGTTATCATGCTTTGTACTATATGGCTATTTGTTATTTTGCTCCCAAACATAAGAAAATATACACAGAGACATAAGCTTCTAGTGATGACTTGTTCTTTGCATTGGAGCAAGATATTATGCATTACTAGGAGACGGGCAGTGTGATCTTAGCAGGAGATTTCAACGGAAGGACAGGG
Organism: Isoetes taiwanensis; assembly: GCA_021234155.1. NCBI lineage: Eukaryota > Viridiplantae > Streptophyta > Lycopodiopsida > Isoetales > Isoetaceae > Isoetes > Isoetes taiwanensis. The sequence continues at coordinate 611,367 of JAJEKV010000236.1, forward strand.
TTACACAGGAAATAAAGATACATTGTGGTTAGAATCTATGAGTGATGATGAGCTAAAATTATATGGTAGGAAGAGGGATTCTAAGGATCCGGTAGTGACTAAATCTGGTAGGCAATTTCTCAGCCTATATAGCAGCACAAACCTCATGATCTGTAATGGATTAAATAGGTTCCCAGGCACTTTAAAGAATACATGCAGAGCTAGAAGCACAGTTGACTATTTGGCAATGGCAGAGGAGACTCTGGAAGGGATATTAGATTTTGTAGTCAGTGATGAAGAGCTCGAATCAGATCACAGCAGATTGTCTTTTAGTCTACGGATCAGCCATCCAGGGGTTGTTTCCCCCATTGGGCAGAAGCTTATGTGTTAAGGCCATTATTACATGCCAATTATCAAGCTTGTGTTGAATTGAAAGTATCTTTCTTGCATTGGGATGGGGATTTGGCCACTATAAGTAAGCAATTGCACACGGTGTTGGAAGAGGCAGCACAAGAGACTTTCACATCTCACAGAGTCAGGAAGGGGTTACCATGCAAATCTTGGTTTGACCAGGAATGCCGTGAAGCAAAATTCAGATGGAAGAAAAGTGGCCTGAGTGATAAAGACTCATATAAGCATCAATATAAGCGCATTGTGCGGTTTAAGAAGCAACAATTCATTAAAAATTGGCAACAACTCTTATGCATGCGATACTTAGATGAATAGAATAGAATACTTAGATGAGCCGAACTCTTTTGGAATGCTCTGAGAAAGAATAAACAGGCTAATATCCCTTTTTCAGCACATGATATTTAGAGACATGTTATTAATCTATATCATAGTGCAGACATTCCCACTAAGGGAGGGAGCATAAGGTCAGAACTGGTTATTACAGGAGGTGGCAGAGAAGCACATGATGCTTTTGGATTAAGCGCAGAGCATCTAAAATGGGCAGGTACTTGTATCCATCCTTTAGTTGCAAAAATATTTACAATGACTATGAGACAGGGATTTCCACTTTATTGGTGTCGGAACAAGGTGGTTCCCATATATAAAGGTGGGGCGAGGCATGATGCAAACAATTATCGAACCATTATGGTAAGTAATCTATTTTCTAAGCTTTTTGCCACTATCTTAGAAAAAAAGATAAGTATTTGGGCAGAGCACAATCAAAAGCGTGCAGAGTCACAGGCAGGTTTTAGAGCAGGAAACTTTAGACCATCTATTAGTATTAAAAACTATATGTGACATGGTTAAAGATACTAAAAACCCAGTTTACATGGCATTTGTAGACTTTAAGAAAGCATTTGATAAGGTGCCACGTGACCAATTGTGGGAAAGGTTGGATAAGTTGAAGGTGCCCAAGGAGCTTAGAGATGCAGTCCGGGTTCTGTATGAAAATATGCTTGTGCAATTAACTTGACCATTTTCATTGGATATCCAGGACCATGTTGAAAGTAATCTTGGGGTCAAACAGGGATGTCCGCTATCCCCCACATTGTTTGGACTTTTTATTGATGGTCTAGAGGATTGGTTGCTTAAGAATTGCCCAGGGGGAATGGAAATACATGGATATGTAATCCAGTTGCTAATGTATGCAGATGATGTAGTCATTTTTGCACGTTCTAAGGATCATATGCAAAACACTTGGAAGGGTTGGCTGATTTTTGTGATCAAATAGGTATGTAGGTGAACCTTGAAAAAACGAGCATCATGACTGTAGGAGCGCTTAAACAAGAATCAATTTTCAGATATAAGGGGAGTGTGGTAAGTATATTCATACAAATATTTGGGCCTTGTATTTAGCAGGAATCATAGGTGGAATGTATGCATCACACAACGAATTGATGGTGGACAAAGGGCTTTATATGTATTGTAGAGCATGTGTAGCAGAACACACCTTTGGTCATGGAATCTTAAGGTGAGACTCTTTCAGTCACTTGTGCAGAGCGTAGTCCTATATGGATGTGAAATTTGGGGACCAAGTTTGCCACAATGCTTATGGGATGATATTGAACAGGTCTTGAAAAAAATTGGAATTAGGAGTTAAAGCCCAAATACCCTATTCTATGATGTTAGCATAATGTGGTCTCATGCCTTTGGAAGGGGAAGTGATCCTTAGATGCATTACGTATTTTAAGAAGGTGTTACTCATGGATGACACTAGAATTACACGTAGGGCTCTGTTAGCCAGCAAGGAGAAAGGTTTGTTTCAAGATGTCAAGAAGTGTCTCAATAAATGGGATATACAATGGGATGAAGTGGTCTTAGTAAAATCTGATTTAAGATAATGGATATCCAGGAAGGTAGATAAGAAGACGTGGTCGCAGCCCAAGACCAAAATGATTTTGTATGAACAGAATATTAACCCCACGTTGGAAATGGTAGGGCACCTGAGGGAAAATATTTCCATCCAAAAAAGACATGCTATTTGCAGGATTCGGCTTAGTTCACATCATTTAGGTGTGGAAGTGGATAGATGGGGACATAATATTCCTAGAGATCAAAGATACTGTGAAATATGTGGGGAAGATAAAGTAGAGGAGTAGAGGATGAGGACCATGCATTGCTTCGATGTACGGCATACAATATATTGCGTGATAAGTTTGGAATATACTATGAAGATCTGCCCACCCACACACACACACACACACACACACAGAGAGAGAGACACACGCACACGCACGCACGCACGCACACACACACAATGTCATTCTCTCTCATACACACCCACATGCTCTCTCTCTCTATACTACTATTGCTACTGCAGTCATTATCTGTAGTGGCTAGAAGCATGATTTGGTCTAGTTTTTCCGTTGCTAATTGGTGGTTTTTAAATAAAATTCTTTTTAGCTTGTAGTCCTTTAAACAGGGTATCTCTTTGACCTTCATTTGCTCCATAGTGGTTTTATGGAATAGGTCTTATCCCCTTTGCATGGCTCCCTTTAGTTTTTCCGTTGCTAATTGGTGGTTTTTAAATAAAATTCTTTTTAGCTTGTAGTCCTTTAAACAGGGTATCTCTTTGACCTTCATTTGCTCCATAGTGGTTTTATGGTATAGGTCTTATCCCCTTTGCATGGCTCCCTTTAGTATAACTAGTAATGGTGCCCGGCGTTGCCAGGCATAAGTAGTTTCTTATGTAGGTAGCGAAAAAAACTTTACGGATCTTCTTTTTTTTTTTTTTTTTAACAATCTATTAAATTTAAAAGTGAAATGGGAATTTTTTTATTAGATAGGTAGAAAGATAAGATTAGAAAGAAGATGCTATGTTTTATGTTCATATTTGTAGTTTGGTATGTATTTACATTACAATTGCTGTCGTATTTGCATTATAATAAGAAGATTCCTAGATGGGGAGGTGTGGCACATGAAGACATAATTATAATATAATACCAACTTGATCAAATTATGATGATAAAAAAACTTCATGTCGGCAAAATGTTGATTGGTTGTCCTAAAGTTTGGGAAAAAGTTCCTCTATGGGCCAAAAATGAAAAACCAGAAAATATGATTCATATGATTCTGGAGGGGGTATGATGTTGAAGAGGTTTCTTTTATGGGCTCATATTGTAGGTGTCGAAGCATTGCCTGTTCGGAAAAGATATACCATATACTATTCGTGATGTCCGCTCTAAGATTGAACAGGTAGATTTTCTTGTGCATGTGATATTTTCGTGAACATGACACTTTTGTGTTCAAACATGCAAATAATCAAAGCCTTAGAAGCCTTAGGCTGATAACATTGCTTAGATAATGTTGTTCTTGACTTTAGCTTATATTATAAAGACAGAATTGAGATAACCATGAGTCTTAATGATGTGTTGATACTGGTATAGTGATCGTGATGTTCGACCAATATACCTTTATTGTATCCATTTGAATGGGGGATGAGGTAGGATTATGAACGTTTTTTCGTTTGCACTTGGCAAATAGGATAAGAACATTGAACTGGTACAAAGCCCTTATAATTCTCATAGTCATACATATAGATTTAGTTGGCCATCTCCATACTCTTCCGAATCTTCCAAACAGTTAGTTGATACAGTTATGTGCAATTTTAGACCTTTAAGTGCTTGAAAACATTGATTAGGGAACCTTATTTGGCATTTGGACTAAAGGCTTTGATCCAAACTGAATAAAACTTTGGAGCCACACTCTAAATAACCATCTCCTTTTATACTAAGACATGATGAACATCCAAATGTATGAAGTTGGTACTTTGTGGAAGCAAAGTTAAATTTGGAGCCACACTCTAAGTAACCATTTCCCTTGTACTAAAACATAATAAACATCCAAATGTATGAAGTTGGTACTTCGTGGAAGCAAAGTTGCTTGTTTGAAACAACGTGATATTATTCTAAATCATCATCGTATTCGCCTGCAATATTGCCCTTTGTAACTTAAAATTATAGCCCTCAAGTTTCATCGCCTCATTTAAAATGTCTATTTCATTGCAACGGCTGTGTCAACCTTGTGAATACTATGGCATTATTGCAAAGCCATGCATCAATAACATTTTGTTCGACATTGCATATGCAACATTAATGGATTGGCATACAAATGTATGAATTAGCATAGCATATGCAACATTAATAGAATTGGCATATAACTATATGAATCGAAGAAATCTAGCAACAAATGTATCAAGAATTTATGGGGCTAAAATCAACTCCTTAAGCAATGGCTTGTAACTTTTATTTTTAGAAGACAGTGCCAACAATTGAACCAGCATAATGTAGTATCAAAAATAAAGAGAACATTGTAATTCAAAAATACAAAATTCTGTTAAGCCGTCTGGCATATCTTAAGGCATACATATTCTAGATTTAGAGAATCTATCAACACAATTGCAAGACATAACAGGAGAATTTGGCCAGGGCAATGATATTTGGGTATGCAGAAAATGGGCAGTGCATGTCCGATGTACAATTATTAAATGCATCTGCAACAACCTACTGCTCCTTGAAGCAAGAAGGAAATGATGTTTTGATTTGCAATACGACTCCAGAATGCTCTGCAAATGTCACTCCATAATGCACTGTTCTTTGCAATAACTTTCTGATCCTTGAAGCAAGAATAAAATGATGCCTATCACTCAATTCAACCTCTGTTATACCTTCAGAACCACCAGTTACTTGGGACTCTAGGAAGGCCTGTTAGATATAGACCTGTCAGAAGAAAGTGCGAACTTAAAAGCAGAGAAAAACAGCAGAGAAAAACATGTAGCGCAGGATAAATCTAGACATCCTTATTCAATATGACTCCAGAACGCTCTGCTTGTGGTAGAATGCTCTACTCGTGGCAATTGATTATGGAAAATAATTATGTGATTAAACATGAGCAAATTTTCTTGCCTTGAACTGAGAATCCATGAACTGCCCATGATGTCCTGAATAGGGAATGTATAAACTTGTGACATGCATGAAGACAGTTGATACGCATGAACTGAGAATCCATGAACTGCCTATGATGTCCTGAATAGGGAATGTATAAACTTGTGACATGCATGAAGACAGTTGATACGCATAGCATGTTTTTGCTTCATTGTTGCCAGGTTTTCAAAAGATGGATTATTTGTGGAGAGAATATTCTGGGAGGAGGTGGAGAAGTTACTGGATGAATATAACATTGAGCCAAGGAAAACCAAGTAGGCAGAGAATCTACATTTACTGGATGAATATTACAGTGAGCCAAGGGAAACCAAGTCGGCAGAGAATTTGCTTCTGCTTGTGGCTATTTCGTACATACAAATATCTTAGTTTTATTGTTGTGTAGCCAATTGTGCAGGAAAGTCATCTTAGAAAATTTAAGTTTACTTGTACCCATACAACGCTTGAGCATGCACTGCATGCTGGCTAACTGAAAATTTTCATAATCATTAACTGTATCTTCAGTCAACTTGTTTGCATGATGGTGGTAATGTGCCTGCTCAAGGAGCACTGATTTCGCAGTTGGTCAGAATGCATTTTTTCAAAGTAAAAGTTTATAGGATGTAACAGCTGATGGCGCAAGGCAAGAATTCAACAGAACTCATTTTAAATTTGAAAGTCTGACTCAAAAGTAGAAGTGGCAGTACCACTCCTACTTGCTATAATCTGCAACAATAAAATTCATGCAGCTATAAAGTATCAATGCTTACTTTGACTTCTGCTAACAACTAACAGACTTCTGCTAACAACTAACAGCACAATAATATATTCAAAGCAATAATGGGACAATAACAAATATCATAAAGCTTTTGAAATACTTTTGTGCTAACCTGTGAGACTGACAAAAGCTACACTACTATAATCTGCAACACTACTACCTGTATTAATCACTAAATGAAGCTACACTACTATAATCTGCAACAATAAAATTCGTGCAGCTATAAAGTATAATGCTTACTTTGACTTCTGCTAACAACTAACAGACTGCGAACAACTAACAGCACAATAATATATTCAAAGCAATAGTGGGACAATAACAAATAACATCATAAAGCTTGAAATACTTTTGTGCTAACCTGTGAGACTGGCAAAAGCTTTTGACGGCAAGGAGTTCCAACCCTGCAATTTACAATGCCCCTTCATAGTAAATCGTTATGAGATAGAACAAAAGTTTGTATTCCCACTTATATCTCACTCTGGATCAAGATTCAAATGGACATAATGGGATTGAAAGATACAAATAAGGAACTGTACCTTAGTTCTTGTAAAAACACCAAACAAAAGATTCCCAAACAGAAGCATTCTAGAACAGGACAAATTGTTTCTTCGGAATATGCTTTACCACAACTTAACGTTAAAAGAACAACAAACATTGAAACATAATCTTACTTGGAAAGGAAAGGATTGAAATACCATTTTGTTCCTTCATGAAACGGAGTAAGCATAGCCTTCATAGGGCAGGGGCCTTTAGTGCACGCTAAGTTCATATCAGATGCCTGCTTCATATGAAAAACACTCCAAATTTGTTGCACAGTGGAAAGAAAAGTCCATATTCTTGCCGATCCAATGGCCAAGGGGAATTTATACACTTTATCTTGAACAACAGCCTGGACTGTTTGAGAAATGCATCAGAGTTTTGCTATTGATTCAGCAAACTATAAATCCGGCACAACCATCTGCGAATAAATAAAAAATGAAAAGAAATCAAGCCTAAGAAGCCAGAAGGTGCTACGACCTGTTATAACATAAGACGGTTATCAATAAACTAAACTTGGACTTATGCTTCCAGAACAGAAGGATCCGATGCCAAAACTAAGCTTTACCGTGAAGTGCATCCACTTGCACAATAGAAGATAAAAGAAACTTAATCATATAGTATAAGCAGCCGGCTGAAGAAGAATCTGAATTAACCTCATCAAGGAGCAACAATATTTACACTGATACAATAAGAAATCGCAACATATCTTTGCTCAAAATATAAGATCTTCCAGTCGAATGAGGGAGCTGCTAACATATTTTTTCCAGACTGGCGGCCACTCAGAAACCCCATCTACATCAAATCGACCAGATAAGATGAGCTAGCATAACCATTCTCCATTTCATCCATCTTCCTCCTTATACCTGGCAAATGCATGTGCATGCCAGCCGCCACCATCTCCTGCCATCCAATCCGCTCCCAAAACAGAAACCTCTCCAAAATCATACCCATCGGACCCTAATTCTTTGTTTCTCATTTTTAGACCACCGGACATTTTTGTCGGCAATAAAAAATACCCCAAACCTTAGGCAAACCAATCTGAAAAAAAATCCAAGAAGTTTTCGGAACCCCGGAAAAACTGAATTTAAACAATAGGATAGTAATTTCAATGCCCACCATTGTGGGGTTTAAAAAAAAAAAAAATTCGTGTCTTTCCTTTTGTATTGGGTCCCATAGACCGATTGGTCTCCGTGGACGATAAAAGTACCTTCCTTCCTTCCTTCCTTCCTTGGACTTTTCTCCATTGTGTGTTGCCATGGCTGGCTAGTTTTTACTCCTTTTTGGTGGGTTGTTTATCTACTTTGTCTTGTTCTAACTCTTTTGTTTATTGCAAATAGTGGTTCCCTAATTTAGAAGGTTGTTAAACGTGCCTTTGGTTCTTTGCACTTTCGATCCCGCGTACATTTTAAACCGGGTCTTCCTCTTCTTTATTCTTGCCTCCTCTTTAATCTTGACTTTTCACAAGTATTGTGCTCGTCTCTTCACTGATCTATTGTGCTCTTCGAATCCTTTCCTATCTCCATCATTGGTCGTCTATAAGGTAAGCTATTGATTCTATTTTTGGGACGTCATAGAATAGGCATTTCTTCTTTGATTGTTGTATCTTCTTACTGTTTACTGTTTTTGGGAATTCGCTTTTCTATGAGTAATTGGATTGCAGGTGGAGCATCTCATATTTTTCTGTGTTTTTGCAACTTGCATAATTGCTTGATCTAGTTGGTTGCTATTTGCAAATTTATTTGATCATGTTGCATTTGTACCCTTTATGTTGCTGAATGTTAATAGTCTATTGTAATGTTGCTTTGCTCAGTTTAGTTCTTGCTTCTGCAATTTCGTCCCTTGGTTAATTTTGCTCATTTTTTACTGTCTCAGCATTTTGTAGCTGGCCTCCTTTGTTGCAATTTTTTCACCTCATTTATTGTCATGTTTTGCACCTTGCCTTCCTCTTGCCCTGCTGACATTTAACCATTGACTGTAGCAACTATTGTTCTCATGTTTTGCTGGTTTCATTTGTTTCTAACCTTTGGTGCTACACAAGACTTTTCCTTTTATTCTTATACCTTGCTTGTTACGAGGTCTTTTCTCTGTGCTGGTTGCTATATTTTATTTTCTTTTCGTACTGACCTTTGTCCTCCTGCCTTTGCTGTGTTTATAAGTCTAACTTGTGTTCAGGCCTTTGCATGTATGAATCGTGGCCATTCCTTTAAATTATGCCTCTACTGAGCAGTGCAGCCTTTACTTACAGTGTAGCCTGCTCCCTGACAATTTATTTAGCTTCTGCTGCAGCATGGTATTGTGTCATGTTCTCAGTTCTCTTCATGTTGTACCACTTCTTCTTCTCCTTTGTCTTTCCTTTGTTCCTTGTTTATTATTTGCAGTGCATTTGTTTCTATTGTCTTCTTGCTTTAATGGTGCATTTGTTTCTATTTTCTTCTTGCTTTAATGTTGCTAAGTTATAACAGTCTATTGTGGTGCCACTTTACTGGGCCTCTTTCTTATTTCTGCAATTTCTTCCCTTGATTATTTCATGGTTTCGTTGTGTTTTCTTTTCATGTTGATTTCCTCTCTTTAGTGTTTCCTTTCTGCCATGCGTATTATTTGCAGTGCTTGCTCCTTGCTTTTGTCTCAGCTTGCTTCCTTACTTTGTCCCGTAGTCTTTTTCATGCTGGTTGTTTTTGTGCTTTTGCAAACTGCTGGTCTATTTATGTTCAAGCGCTTGCATGCTAAAGTCATGTCCTTTCTTGCCATGGTGTAACATGCTCGGGTTGCTTCTTTCCTTTGTCCTATTGTCTTTTTATGTCGGTGGCTTTTGACAATTTGCCCTCCTGCCTTGGCTGTGCTTATAAGTCTATCTGTTTCTAAATTTTGCCTCTAGTGAACATTGCAGCCTTTGCTTACAGTATAACTTGCTCCCTGCCAAATTATTTAGACTCTGCTGCAGCATGGTATTCTGTCATGTTTTAAGTTGTCTTCATGTTATACCACTTATTCTTCTCCTTTGTTTTTCTTTGCTTCTTTGATTACCATTTGCAGTGCATCTGTATCTATTTTCTTCTTGCTTTTATGTTGCCAAATTGTAACAGTCTACTGTGTTTTCAGTCTGCCATGCTTATTATTTGCAGTGCGTGCTCCTTGGTTTTGTCTAAGTCTAGCTTCTTTGCCACGTCACTATTAAATTTAGCAGAAACCTTGTGAAATACACACAAGGATGCTAGATGTTTATAGTAAGCATGATGGAACATGCCAGATGAAATCTACATGTGGCTGAGACAACTTAGTATAAGAGAACAGAGCAGGGTGTAATAGTTTTCTGAAAAAGTTCCAAGAGTGGTATTTTTGAAAATTATGTCATTCTTAAGCTTTTCTTTATGCTCTTATCTATATTTTAGCTTTGACATGGATAACAACTAGGTGGTGGCTATGACACCTGCAGTTCCCAGGTCTAGTTACTATTCTTATACTAACTTAAGCTTCTGGATGGTCTGCAGGTACCACGCCTCTACCCTTGAGCGAAAATTTAGATACGTATATTGAAATTTAAGGATGTGGTGAGATCTTTCTTGTAGCATTTGTAAACCTACAATTAAAAACTTGATGAGTTTAACCATGCTGCAAACATATTTTTTGAGCTATTTTTTGAGTTGTTTAATGGAAATTATTTATTATGCAACTTTGTGGTATGGTTCCAAAAGATGTACTTGTTCCATGATTAAATTATGAATTTAAGTGGCTTTCTCTCATGTCTTATGATATGAAATTACACACACCGTGCATAGTCACCCGCCCTGCACTTCTTAGTTGGAGTGCTAAATTCATAATCTCATCAAATACAAGTACTTTGATGGAACATATGGTCACATAGCATATTTTATTTACTAAATGGAAATTCTGGATGTGGAACAGATGGCACGAAATGAAGCAAGTCAGACTTGGGCAACGGAACTCTTGGAGCTTGGCTATCTTGAAGAAATGCCAGCACCGTCACCTTTATCCCAAGCCCTGCTCTGTCAGATCAAAGACAGGGAGTTTCATGAATTCCTGATCAGACATGAACAAGCTGTTCAAAATGATGGTGAGTCTATCCTAGCCAATTTTGATATTGCTATGTGGCTAGAAATATTTGGAAATAGGAACCCAATGGACAAACCGATGCTCTTCAGAGCCCGACTTGCAACTATTTTGAGAAAAGACTATGACCGGATAAAAGAATGCCTTGGCACCATAAATAAGTTCACATTGGCCTTCTTTGCGGGCAAATGTGGAAGGGATACATAACCCTTTCCATCGCCATGCCTACTATGCCCTGTCAAATCTCACCCTTTGCTACAAGGAAAAGAGCTATGTGAGGAGGCAACGAATATACTAAATGCTTTGAACCTGAGGCCCAACTAGATGAGATATCTCCGAGAGTTTCAAAGCATATGTACCCCATTATCCCTGTTCGGGTTATGGAGGACCTTTCTGCAATGAATGGCAACAAGATGTGGACTATGTGGTCACCGCAGCTTTGTTGCACCTTTTAGTCTTGATGCTTTAATTACACTATGACTATAAATGGTGGAAAAGCATGGACGAAGTTTAAGGCGTAATGCTACGGGGATGCTATCAATAATGTGAGTTAAATGCAGGAGAGATAATCTTAAAAGACATCTCAATGGAAGTATTTGATCTTTGGTAGATGCTCAAAACCGTTAAACTTCATTGCAAAGGAAAAATCCCCCTCGATCAAACGAAGTAAGGATTATTACAAAGTTGGTATGGATTTATAGCAGACCATTCATTAAATGCACTCGCCAAAGAAGGTGATCAAGTGCCCCAAAAGCAACATTTTATGGTTTGATCACGCCCTATGGTATTTGGCAAATAACATTGAAAGCTCTTGGATTACATCGGACAAACTTGAAGTGCGGTTTATTTCCTTTTGTACGTTGGTCGCTTCTTGATTCTACAAAAGAAGTAATTAGAGAGTGGTCTTTATGTACACTAGAGAATTGATGATAACCGCTTGTTGAAGAATAATGAGGGAAAATGAGGCTACTTCAAGGTTATGGTGAGAATGATGGGCCCCGTTATATTGAACAGATGTTTCTTCCATAGGAATTCAGTGCAAGTTTGGCAAAGAAATGTAATGATTCCTTTAAAAAGAGGTTTACCTTAAACCTAAATGAAGATGCTAGTGAAGGATATTCTGATATGAGTTCTGCTGTCACACCTCACTACACCACAAGGGGACGTGGCAGAAACAGAGGTGGCAGAGGAAGACAATTCACTCCTCAACATTCATGTACACGTGGATATACACCAAACCCACGTTTGAGCTTTGGAAATGGCAATCGTGGTAACAGCAATCAAGCAACGCCAATCATCAAGGTCACTTGTGCAGAGCATAGTCCTATATGGATGTGAAATTTGGGGACCAAGTTTGCCACAATGCTTATGGGATGATATTGAACAGGTCTTGAAAAAAATTGGAATTAGGAGTTAAAGCCCAAATACCCTATTCTATGATGTTGGCATAATGTGGTCTCATGCCTTTGGAAGGGGAAGTGATCCTTAGATGCATTACGTATTTTAAGAAGGTGTTACTCATGGATGACACTAGAATTACACGTAGGGCTTTGTTAGCCAGCAAGGAGAAAGGTTTGTTTCAAGATGTCAAGAAGTGTCTCAATAAATGGGATATACAATGGGATGAAGTGGTCTTAGTAAAATCTGATTTAAGACAATGGATATCCAGGAAGGTAGATAAGAAGACGTGGTCGCAGCCCAAGACCAAAATGATTTTGTATGAACAGAATATTAACCCCACGTTGGAAATGGCAGGGCACCTGAGGGAAAACATTTCCATCCAAAAAAGACATGCTATTTGCAGGATTCGGCTTAGTTCACATCATTTAGGTGTGGAAGTGGATAGATGGGGATATAATATTCCTAGAGATCAAAGATACTGTGAAATATGTGGGGAAGATAAAGTAGAGGATGAGGACCATGCATTGCCGATGTACGGCATACAATATATTGCGTGATAAGTTTGGAATATACTATGAAGATCTTGACGTGCACGACGTATAGCCTTGTATGCATACAAGACGCACGCCAAGCACACACACACACACACACACACACACACACACACACACACACACACACACACACACACACACACACACACACACACAGGCTCTCACGGTTGTTGCACAATCCTTTTTTCCCTTTCCATCCTTTCTCTTGGTACAGTTTTCGTTGTTCCATCCTTTCTCCTGGCGCAGTTTGTCTCCTTTGGGATTTGCAGGATTCGGCTTAGTTCACATCATTTAGGTGTGGAAGTGGATAGATGGGGACATAATATTCCTCGAGATCAAAGATATTGGAAAATATGTGGGGAAGATAAAGTAGAGGATGAGGACCATGCATTGCTTCGATGTACGTCATACAAGATATTGCGTGATAAGTTTGGAATATACTATGAAGATCTGCCACGCATGCATGCACGCACGCACGCAGGCTCTCACAGTTGTTGCACAATCCTTTTTTTCATGTTCCATCCTTTCTCCTGGCACAGTTTTCCCTGTTCCATCCTTTCTCCTGGCACAGTTTGTCTCCTTTGGGCCCTCTAGCCATCGTCCTTGCACATTTTTTATCTTCCTGGGGTCATTAGGGCGGATTTGGGGTCTGAAAATGGCCTCCTATCAGCCATTCCACGTCATATTTCCGCTCCCTTTTTCCCATGCCACCTAGGATACCAAACTCTCATAATTACTGATTTGCTTGGAATATTCTTTGGGAATAAGGGGGGATTGCACATTCATGGGCCATATGTATTTAATTACATTTGGTTGTCGACGGACCGATGCAACACGTGGCGCTTCTAAAATGCCACTTGCATTATAGCATACCGCAACTCATGACGGTGTCTCTTGGTAAGCGTCGCGCCACGCCTTCTACATTTCAAAAGTTGAATGTGTAGGTTGAAGCTTTGTATCGATCGGACTTTCATTTCGAGGCGTCATGCGGGGCAGCGCCTTTAACCGATCTTCACTTCATCCTAATACAGGCTTCCCCCCCTACAATTCCAAATTTGAATTTGCTTAATGTATAAAAGCATGGATTGTAGGAGAATGGACTTTTCGATTTCCATATGCACGTTGCAAATTTCAAAAACGGTTAGTTACGGACGTTCGGCTCACACGGTTTAATTGTGTTGGGGCATAAAAATACCACACCTTGATTTCGCTACCGTGCGATCTACACATATGGAAGTTGCTTGTTGTCAAATTAAACTTAAACACAAGTGAGGTCGGCACTTACGTGGTTTTCTCGAGGAGGGTTTGGAGTGTTTTTTAAATCCCAATTATCGACATAGTGTGACGAAAGCATCTTGGTATTAAATAGTATGTTAAATTGAATTATATCGGTGTTCATTTTTCTGGTTAAACTCAAATCATATAGGTTTAGGAATAAGGTTAAAAAAGGAAGATATTGGCTATTTAGGAATAAGGTTAAAAGGGAAGATATTGGATATTTAGGTATAAGGTTAAAAAAGGAAGATATTAGATATGGCTCAAATTTGAGATATGCACATAATGGCATGTAATGATGGTTGATAGGACTGGAATCTGAATCATTCCTACGATTTTTCACGTCTAATCCAGCCTATATCTATTCCAAAAGCCTAGATTGGCCCATTCTCCCCCAATCTCTGCCCAATCTTTGCTAGATCCTCAGCCCAATTTCTCTAGTCCATCGCCATGAAGAGATCAGCTACTGGAAGAAGGAGGTGTCCTCCAAGAGGCGCCTAATACGGCTGGAAGAGGTGTTCCCTCCAAGAGTTCCCTCCCGCTGCCCACGGTTCTTGCTCGAATGCCTCGATTCCTCGATTCCTCGATTCCTTTGACGAGGAATCGGAGAATGAGGAATCGAGGAAATTTCGAGCAGGAGTTCATCCAAGGAGGTGTTCTTGAAGGCTGGATAGGAGATTCTTGAGAAAATGAGTATTCACCCGGCGGAGAAGAAGCCGAAGATGATGAAGAAGATGAAGAAGTTGAAGACGAATCCGGCGACTTCGAGGAGCTCATGGCGTTAGTTCATGGTACATGCATGTTTTCTTTCTTTTCTTAAGCATTCAACTAACGGTTATTTCTTATTTTTTTTTTTGGATGATGAAGCGGATGAATGAAATTTGTTAGGGCGAGAGCACCTCTTATTTTTTTTCCTTGTTCTTAGTCGAGCTTGCCTCCGACTTCTTACCATATATTTGCAAGCCTCCCGGTTTTTTGTTGTGAATAGTTGAAGCCTCGGGCATTTAAATTTACAAAATGATGTAAAGCCATACTGCCATAAAAATTTTGAATGTAAAAAGTTTTTTGCTTCTAATTCCATTTGAATACCTTTTTTTTTTTCTTGTACATGTGTTACCACTCTTAAGTACATAAGTCATCATCCCTTTTCAAAGAGCATATTATTTTTCAAGGATCACACCAAGCTTAATAGTACATATGCAACAAAATGGAACACACTAAATTAAGATCGTGTGATCCACTTTCTTATTTGTTGTCAAATTAAAACTAAACACAAGTCCCTCGTCAATAGTCTCCCATTTGCATATAAAATATCTATCATTCCAAGTTATATTATGTTTTATGAACTAAAATGGCCTCCTATCGCCCATTCCCGTCATATTTCCCTTTTTTTTCCCCGTCGATTTGCTTGGAATATTCTCGGAATAAGGGGAATCGCATATCTATGGCGCCATATGTATTTAATTCTCTTGTTGTCGACAGATTGGCCTTAACACGTGGCGCTTCTAAAAAGCCACTTGCATTATAGCATACAGGCAACTCATGGCGGTGTCTCTTGGTTTGTCGATACCAAATCATGCGCATCACCGATTCTTGTCTTGCCCTATTTTCATTTAGAGTCCATTCCTTCTACATTTCAAAATTTGAATGTGTAGGTTGAAGCTTTGTATTAGACTTTCGTTTTCGGGCGCTGCGATTGCGCCTTAAAAGTTCGTAGAAGGGATCTTTACTTCATCCCAATACAAAGCTTCCCCCCCTACAATTCGAATTTTGAATTTGCTTTTGTATAAAAGCATGGATTGTAGGAGAATGGACTTTTCCATATGCACGTTGCAAATTTCAAAAACGAGGTTAGTACGGACTGAGCCTCAAACGAATCGAATTGTCGTTGGGGCATACAAATTGTACACATTCATTTCGCGCCGTGCGATCCACGCGGTATGGAAGCTCCAAATGATGTGTGGATAAGGATCCAACCCGACTTCGGTGAATATGCTCAGTCTTCAATCATAAAAAAGAGGTCTAAAAAATAAGAACTTAGACCTCGACATGTTGCGCCTTGCGTGCTCAAAAAAGTATCGACATCCGGGCGGATGGCGTTTATATCCATTGATCCGTTGAGTGGCGTGAAACCGCCATTTCGGGGACGTTTCAAGTTTAGTCCGATTTTTGTGGTGACGGTAACTCGGCCTCTTGGGATATTGTGAGAGATTGAGAGGATGAAGGCATTCGAATCGAATAGTTCCTTGAGATGAGCCGCCGATTGTCACAAGAGAATTATAACTTAAACCAGCAGACTCTTTTTCTCTCGCTTCATTACTCCAACGTGATGAAGGAAAGGAATGACGGCTTGGGGAGGAAACTTCTTTGAGATACTGAAGTGGAGAAGTCCAAATTGGTGATAGGGCAGCTGCAAGAAAAGATCCAAGAGCTCGAAAGAGCAAACTTTGGGCTTCAATGTAGGTTAAAGAATTTGAAGAAAACACCCTTGGCTTGCGAGAAAGGAAGAAGCATTATCGTAGATAGAGGAACTGAAGTTTGGATCAGGTGCATTCAGACCTTAGGTCACGCCACAAGGTCCGTTTACAACACTAGCAAAGGCCGGTTAAGATCCGGGGAAACTAGAAGCAATCTTGGTTACGTAGTGAAGAACCTAGCGACGAACAGGGAGATAGTGGACATGATTTGTCAGCCCTACAACTCTCCTCTCATGAAGATGGTATTGGAAATGGTACTAGGGAGATCTACAAGAAGTTAGAAGCGACGGATGTGTGACTGTTTGTGATGATGTAGGCATCGATGAGGCTTGGTTACCGTTCTCTATTCAAGCCATTCCACGAAGCGTTGAAAAGAATGGGCACAAAAAAAGTATTCGCTCCACGTCCACAAATTGTCGAGAATACAAGGGTTACTAGGACAAAGATGGTGTATGCCATATTAGGAGAGATGCACCACGTTGAATGTCTTTGGTCCCGCCATAGCCATAAAAAGATAAGAATGGCAAGGATTGTTGTGATATAGTTGGAATGAATGAACGCAATAATCTTTGGGTTGACCTGGTTACTCTCTTACAATTCCTTGTCAAATATTATGACTTAACAGTTGCAGAAACTAATGGTGAGATTGAAGTTTGCATAAAATTGGATGAAATGGAACTGACCAAGTTTGAGAAGTATGAGAGGGTATCCGTTGTCATCATGAATAGAGCAATTGAGAATGCAATTGCACATGCTAAATCAAAGAGCAACAAGAATAACAAAAAAGATGTAGAGGTGACGGACGAGGAGAAGAAGCGTGCGGAAAAATGGTTCTCATGTCAATCTGAAGATGACACCTGGTGGTTAGGTCTCTTTAAAGTTCGAGAAAGAAACCCACGAGGTTTTGAAATGGGTGTTCAATCAAACTGACATCCCGAGTCTAATATCTAGATTCGAGGGAGGGGAAAAATTGCAAGTAGATCACTATGGATCTTACAAAGTAATTTTTCACTTGGCGCCTCGATTTAAAACCGAGAAAGCAATGTACAACATAAGTGGAGGAGGACAAGGAACATGCAAAAGTTGTCTTGCAATCATGCAAGGAAGTCAAGTACTGGGAAGACTGTTTCAACCTTGTCCCTTAACCAAGCAAATGCTCCTAATAGAGGAGAAGAAGATCCCAAGTTCCATGGCATTTTCCCCATTCCATTAGAGAGGGTTCATATCGCACTTTTGCGGCTTTGTGAGAATCATCGACAAGATGATATTTTTGAGCTGCAGATTCGTGTGGAACATTTTCAGACAAGAAGAAGAGAAAGAGGAAGGAATTAGTAGAGTTGAACATGTTCTATCGAAGCGAGTTTGCATGGTGGCAATGTAAGATTAGAGCTCGATGAGAAACGGGCGGGAAGAACAAGTGTGCCTCGTAAAGGTGTCAATTGGAGGGATGAAAGCTTCGGCGCTTCATAAAGAATCATAGAGAGGCTCGAACGGAAACGGATGGGAGAAAAGGTCTATGAATTTGGAAAATTCTTTGGGTTGATGCGGAGCGGGACCGCCTGAGATGGCGTTCGTTCGGCATTGAGGAAAAAAGCATGGGATGCATTGTGCGAATTGTTCCCATACATTTAGAGAATGGATCTCACAAGAGAAGATGCAGAAATGTTCGTGCAAGCGAATAACAAATTTATTAAAGCTTTCATAGACGCATGGGGGGAGAGAGTGAAGTCACGCACTACTTGCACATCTTTTGGGCTCATGCACCTTGGTTTTTTAGGAAGTATGGAAGCCTAGCAGTGTGGAGTGCACAAGGCATGGAGAAGTCGCATAAACAAGCTAAAATAGCCTTTCATCGTAACACTCAAAGAGGGGTGGAAATGTGGGAACCAACCCTCTAAGGCGGATGATGAGTGGTTTTATAGAAGGGCGATGGCTAAATCGACAAGAAGGTCGCTTTAAGGAGCAACCCGAAGTCGTAAACACCATTGGCATAATCTTTGAAGAGAAAACGGAAAGTTGCTTGGCAAAATTCTAGGGGCCCACTAGCATCGCAACAGTGGAGATCTAAGAGACAAAGAATCGGTAAAGTATACTTGTAATGTGTAGCATGTTCACACGACGCGAAGTACTTGCCCCCAACCTTGTTTGCACTAAATGTAGAGCGGCGTCGTGTGATCTTATTTGTATCATCTGGGCTTGACGATTGGAGTTTGCTATTGCTTGCATTTATGTGGCTTCGCGTCGTGTGAAGCTTTACAAGATAATAATAAAAAAGGGTTACTTTTGATTAAAGTTGTGAAAGATATTACATTGAAAAACAAAATACAACGACTCATTGTTGCTCCAGTGCGAGCTCTTCTTCATTATCTTCATCATCATCATCAGCTCCGTCCCTCGTCTTAGTCTTCATCTCTTCCCCTCAAGCGAGCAATCACCCTATCCAAACGTTCCTCCAATCTGTCCACCATCTCTTTGTACATGTCCCGCTCCTGTCCCAACAAAGACAGCGTGTTCTTACGCTGAATTAGCATCCTCGTTGCCGTCATAACCACCTCGGTCGCGGTTGTTGGGGCATGTCATCTGTCCGACCTTCTATTCAACCGCTTTGATTTGCCTCTCACGGCTCTGAAGCATGAGAAGGTTGAATTCATTCTCTTCTTCTTTGCTGAATTGTGCTTGGCGTTTTCCTTTAGAAGATCATCTTGCTCCTTCAACCTCTTCATTAGAACACCCAACACTATGTCGGAAGGGAGTTCTATCCTCTTCGTTTTCCATTATGGGGTTGAGGATGTGGAGGCCATAGATGACAAATGGGAGGGGCGTTAAGATTATAGAAGTGAGGAGCAAAGACTCTAACCGCGGAAGGAGCACATGCAAGGACCTCAATTTATACATATTAAGCTTGAACATATTAAAACACTCTTTCTTTGCCTTGCGTGTCGAGGGATTACGTCGGTTGTCCGCTAGAACACATTAATGGTCTTGTCTTTGGAACACATTAATAACTATTCTAACTAATCAGTATATCACACCAGCGCTGAAATCGCACCACGAGCTTTAAAACCCTATGAAGGGTTTAAGCCGTGTGATCTGTCTTGTCATTTCTCTACCACGGATATTGAAAATTAAAATAGGAAGCGTAATATTCGGTACATTTGTCAAAAACTTTTCCCATTGAAAAATAAAACCAATTACAAACATTAAAAAAAAAAACGGGCCCCTCTAGGAGGAGCCCGATGCCTATGATCGCCGGGCAAGCTCTTCCTGGAGGGCAGTGATAATTTTTTTCTGCTCCTCCAACATGATTGCCTGCCCCGCAACCACGTTCTCATATTCCGCAACCTTATCTTCCCGCTCATCGAGTTGGGCTCGGGCAGCCTCTCCCGCTTCGATTGCGGCCCTAAGCCTCTCTTGGAGGATAAAAGCATGTTAGGGTGTCCCTTAAAAAGTATTATTTAGTGACCAAAAAAGTACCTAAAAAGGTAGCCAGGACTGGGTACTGGGTACCTGTGTAATATCTCAATATAAAGTATGTTTTAGAACTTTTTATACACATATTGGTCTCCGATAGCATCATCTTTATCTTAACTTTGAATATTAACATGTCCTTGACTTTTATTTTGGATTTTTGTATTAGTTTTAATGAAAAGAAAAATGAGAAAGTACCCAGGTTAAAGTACCTAGTGTATGTACTTTTGCGAGGTCCAAAAGTGGTACACCCTAACATGCTTTTTACCCGGAGGTTATATCTCGCGGGCGCTGCAATTAACCCGGTCTAAGGCAGACCGCGCACTTCCGCACAATTCGGCGTCTTCATCATTCTTTTCTTTTAGAAGGCGGATCCGTTCCTCTCCCGGTATGAATGTTACGAATTTCCTTGACCAAAACTTGAGACAAGATCTGGCGGGGATGGGGCGGGCTGGAGGCCATTGAAAGTGATGGGAGAACAGGAGTGATGGCTGAGGGCGGATGTGGTAGAAACGAGAAGATGGCGGATAGGGAAGACAAAGGCCTCCGGCGTTTTATATAGAAACTAGAGATACGTTGGAATCTACGGTTGCGAACCGAGATAAAGTTGTGTAATAATCCCACGAGGCAAAATTATAGCATGCAATTAGGGCAACGGTAGCCTATGTTCGCATCATGGGATCCGTCATATCCTAGCCGTCTTGTATCATGCGGGCCGTACAAAAACGATGTTTTTGTGGCGGCGCATGCCCGTCCTTGGCATGGCGTTGTCATCCACAAAGCCAATATGTGAATAGGCGTTGTCATCCACATGCAAATTCGCATTTACACGCAAGTTATATCACATAATCTAGCTAGATATTTGTGTTACATACACTTTTCCATTAATAAATTATGAATTTATACATACAACGAGGTGTGCGTTGTGGAGATCATCTGCCACGAAATCCATTGATTGCTACCTAATTGCAAGAATGGCATTTTCGGCGTCGTGTGATCTTTAATAAAACAAAACAAGAGAAACGAGATAGAAGCAAGAAATAGAGCAAATTTTTCTTTGAAACAAAAAATATATATACAATGGCTACGGATCTTCATGATCCTGTAGTCAAGCCAAATAAAAGCTGCGTTCTCATCCTCCATGATTTCGAAGCTTCTTCTCCATATCTTCTAGCACCTGCGAAATATTGTGTGCGATTAAAGCGCCTCGACCCTCTGACTATTGGCCTCTCGGTACACTGGTTAATGTTGCTTTGCCGAGCTCAAGGTCTGGCTCATGCGGCTGACCCCTAGTGAATTCTAACGTCCACAGCCTCCATCTTTCGGCGGCGAGGCGGCTGTTTTCGTCGTGAACCTCCTTGAATCTCTTCATCACCACAGCAAGGGATGTAATGCGAAGCGCAGTTATTGGGGCGCGGTCGCTTCTTTGGAGGAGGATGAAGATGCCATCGGAGGAGAAGGCGGGAAGGCGGAAGGCGGAAGGGGAAGAAGATGAGCGTAAGAAGGCGGAAGCGGAAGAGGATCGGAGGTCGAAGGCAAGATAGAAAGTCTTCTATTTATAACTTGGGGATTTCGTAGTAGCTTGAGTCACACGCCTTGAAGGATGCCGTGGGTCGGGGGAAAATCCAGACTTCTTCGGCGTCGTGTGAGGAAAAAAGGACCGTTACTTCTTCTAACGTCTTTTCTTCGAGAAAGCTCGTGTGATAATTTTTATTGATAATTTCGGTGATACAATCTATACATAAGTAATTTTCTTGATACATAACTAGAGATAGAACTTCTCATTGAAGCAAAATAGAGCGGCATGGAGATCACATGCGGCCGAAATCCATTGATTGCTACCTAATTGCAAGCAAGGCATTTTGGCGTCGTGTGATATTTTAATAAAAGCAGAACATACATTGGAACAACATGATAGATAGAAGCAAAAATAGAAAACTTTTCTTTGAAGCAAAAAATAGATAGATACAAGCGGCTAGGGATCTTCATGATCCTCTAGCTGATTTTCATCATGTCCGGTGAAGTCGTAAAGGCTGCGTTCTCATCCTCCTCTGGCTGAGCTTCTTCTCCATATCTTCTAAGGCTGCGAAATCATGTGAGCGGTTTCAGCTACCCTCGACCTGCGGCTAAATTAAGCCTCTTGGTACATGGCGAATGTTTCCACGAGCTCAGCGTCTCGCTTCGTGCGGCAACTCCCTCGTGAAGGCTAATCTGCCGACCGCCTCATTGTTCTCGGCGACGAGGCGGTTGTTTTCATCATGGATCTCCTTGAATCTCTTCATCACCTTTGCAAGGGTGATGTCCACGCGGAGCGACTCTTGGGGGCTGGGGAGTGCTATCTTGGCGTGGTCGCTTGCTAGAGGAAGATGATGATGCCATCGGGGCTTGAAGGTGGAAGGCGGAAGCCGGGAAGTAGAAGATGGCGAGAAGGAAGGCGTCGGAGGTCGGCGTGGACATCGGTCTTCTATTTATAACATGAGTCACACGAGTTGCTTCTCGCATCGTGTGAGGAATAAATAAATTAATTGTCTTTTCCAATAATATTTCATTTCTTGAGATAGATATCACTGCGGCGAAAACCTAGATATGATGAGAAAATCAAACCCGATGTATTTTCGTGATGTGAATAAATACAAATAAAATAATTTTTATTAGGAATTTCGGAAGGACAATCGTACATAAATAATTTTACCGATACAAGTTGGAAAACATATAACTTCCAATTTCTCAAGCCTTCGTCAATTTCATGCTCTTTCAATCCCCTCATGCTTGATCCAACAAGGCAATGACTTCCATGTTATCGACCCCAGCTTCCAACCTTGGGTGAGTCAAGCCGGCTGACTAAAAATTTAACATATTGCTTTCGCCCATGAGACCGGCTTGGTCGTCAAAATATTGTAACACAACATCCCGCCGAATTGCTATCACCCTTCGGTGTTTGATGCCAATTGGGAATGGTTCGAACATGCATAATGCGGAGGTAATAGACAAACTCTGCACCCTTTGGTGAAAGTTTCTGCTGAAGACGATTATCTCCCCATTAACGAATCTTGAGATATATCTTAACAATGTAGAGTCCTTCAATCTTTTCCTGTCCCAGCGTGCATGTCGGCAAGAAAAATCATCTACTTCCCACAAATAAGAACCCTCAAGATTATCTTCTTCACATTTATCCTCATCTACCGGGCTTATCTTTGCGATTGAGTGAAGGGGCACGCCAAACACAGTAGATCCCTGTTGGCAGACTTTGCGGATTTGATTGGAATTCTTCTTAGTTGGTAGATTCGCCTCATCTTGAGCAAATCGAGACTCCAGACCTCTCATATGCTTCTTTAAGCTTTATAGCATTGCCGTTATAATTAGATACTTCAAACATCTCTTTGTCCAAATCCTCTTCAAAATCTAGGCCTAACTTTACCCATTAGGCCAAGATCTTGATAAGCTCGTCTTCCCTAGCACACATTAAGTAACATAGGCGGGTTCCTCGGTATATCACTTAGCAATAAGTATTCTTTGCCTTCCACTAAAATTGGCGTTATGTCGGACAACTTCTTTTCATCCTCATCCCCATCCTCATCACCTTGAGAATCATCTCCCTCCTACGGTTCACCCAAGGCGGTCGTCGAAGCTAAAACTCCTACATTCTTGCTCTTCTTCTTGTAGATCTATCTCCATTTCTCGTCATAGTCAGCATCATCACATAACTGACCCCCCTTGGCTTAAAGATTTCATTGTTTCCGGTGTATCTTGGTTTGGCGAAGCGAGAATGCAATAACTAGCAAATGCAAGCGGCAAAGAGAAATAAGATACCTTCTTAAGCACAAGGACGCAGCCGGGGAGGAGCCCGTTTGCGCGGCATTCTTGAAAAACATCTTCCCCTGTTTGCAAATGGGAAGCCGCCTCCCTAGAGCTGGTTTTGGAATCCACGAGCCGGGGACATCTGCAAAGGGCGTCTTGGCTGAGACCAAGCGGTGCGGGTGAAAGCTAAAAAGCAACCTCGCGATAGCATCAAGCTCGCTCTTGTTTGCCATGATGTCCAACTCCTTGCAATAGAAACGGATAAATCGCGGTCGGGCGCAACTTCCTCGTTGTCATGAGGGGCGGATGCATACCATTCCGGGAACTTCACATAACAATCCATGGCGAAGCAAAAGCGAAAAAACAAGAAGATGTTTAGGAGCGGTAAAAGTATCGTCACTTTTGAACTCAAGTAGCCGTTGTCGATTATGAAAGGGGACACGGCCGTTGTGGGGAGATTTGTCCGTACATTTTAGGGTTAGGGTTAGGGTTAGGGTTGGATCACACGGCGAAGACTACTATGTGCAACAAAAAGCACAATGCTTCTGCTGGCGTCGTGTGATCCTCATATAACATTAAAAAAAAAAAAAATACAAAGTCTGAAGCTAGGCTTCTAAGAAAGAAATGGACTAAGAGATTAAGCTTATAAAGCCATTGCATTAAGAAATATTATACATATGAAAAAACACAAAGGCACTTCGGCCTTTTTTTACGGGGGTCTTTCTTCTTGTTGTATTCAGCCATAAAATTTTGACCATAGTACTTTCGGGATCCCTTTATCGTAAGATGAGGCGCATGTCCTTGGGCATGATAGCAGTCCCGCTTGGCATGTATTCTTTGCAAAGGCTGCGAGTCCTCGAACAGGCCAGACACCAAGCGCTTCGAAGCCATTTGAAGAGCATTTAAAGGCGGTTGCTTGAATTACAGAAGCGGTATGATGTATCGCACCACACTCTTGCAGAATCTCTCTCACGAGCACGGCAAATGGGAGGCGGAATGACCATCTCGGTGCTCTTCTTGATACTTCTTAATCTCATGGCCTCTTTAATACCGAGCCGTCTTCCGCTTAGGCCTCTACCCTCACCCACCCGGCATTTGGAGCTGTTGCTCGGCCCGACTCTTCCGGCCGCCTCCTCCCGACATCTGCAGTTTGTTCCTCGGCCCAGAGCTCTTCCCGTCTCCTCCCATTCTGGTCGCCTTCCCCTTTGGCGTTGGGCCTCCTCCTCTGATTTGAAGGTCCGGCACCTCCACCGGGAGGAGCGGGAGGGAGGAAAAGCAAGAAGAAGCGGCTGCCCAATAATTAATCCGGCATCATATTACGCTTTCGCGGTCTCTCACATTTTCATCCTCTGTCTCGAGCCGGAGTGCACCTCCCTACTTACTCGGGGTTGCTTCTCCCGCTGATGCGTCATGCGGATTTCTTTTCGGGTCTTCATTAGGCATGGTGGGAGGAGGAGAATCTCTATCGAGACTTGAGTCGAGATGAAGAAGCGGACTAATGTAATCACGGCCTTACACCACGGATGGATCCTTGCGGTTTGCTTAGTTCTTGCCATGGCTTCTCGGCGGATGGCGCTTTATACTCTGAACAACGACAAAAATAGACAAGCTGGCGGGGAGATAAATAGTAAAAAGCGAAGTTAAAGTAAAATATGATGGTAGCGTTTTTAAATAATTATGCGGAACCCTAAAAATATCGGACAAAATCACGGAACCCTAAAAAACATCGGACAAAAACACAAATAAAAAACCGAGATTCAAAGCTAGCCGATAGACAATTTCTTGTTGATCGCGAACTCACTAAACTTTACATTTCCCTCTTTCACGTAACCAACCCTAATGCCATCAATAAAATAATGGAAGTCGTCGACAATTTCCTCTGTCTCCATTAGCACTCTTAGCTCGATAATGGCCATTCGCTTTCCATGGTGGCGTATAAATGACTTCCCTCCCTCTCCATACTCGAATATCCCGCGTCGGAGTGTCTATTATGGTCCTCAAGCGGCTCCCAAAAAGTTGTGCGACCTCTCTTTTTTGTTTCCTTCGTTCTAGTTGGCAATTAGCATTATAAATATTGTTTTGGAAGAAAGTATCGAACTTAAAGGAGGACTTAACTTCTGGCGGACCTACGTTAGTTGACCGGATGATTAGGTGGAATCGAACATCCCAGTCGGAACCAAAAATAAGCCATCCACAAAATCGGCGGGGGAGAAAGCATTATATGTCTTTGAGCTTTTGAACTTCTGCGCCATCCGGAATATGTTAGCAAATACCTCAAAGCGGTGTGAAGATTTTGAAACTCATCCTCACGCCTCCGTTTTTTCGGACATTCCGCTTGCACCTCGTCGACCATGCATTTCTTCATTGCAATTACATTGTTCTCATTAATTAGTGCGTGGCTTACAAAGTTCACTTAAAGGGGGCAATTCAACCGGCCTCAAGCTCGGTTTCCTGACCTTTACGTTATAATCATGTCCGTAAAACCAGATGCCTATACCCCGCAAGGTCACGGCATCCATACCTTGGAAAAGGACAATTCCGATGTCTATGTGATACCACGACAAAGTACACTACTAATACTTTGGTAGGAATGACATCCACGACGTCTGATAAACATAAACCTGCACAATAAATTTGTTTGTAAACACGTGTCAACGAAAGAAATGAAAAGATAAGAAGATCACACGACGCGAAACTATCTCTACGCTAGATTAAGTAGGCGGCAGCTAGCCGGCGTCGTGTGATCCGTTTAAAGGTGGTTACCATTTGCGGGCAATTTTGGGAAATTTGTTTTTGGTGGAGATTAGCTCTTTGGCCATATCAGAAGGGGTATATGCATGTCGTATTGTTATACTTTCCACTTTCCGGCCGCTAGAATTCAACTTGAACTCTTTTATCCTACCTATCCAATGTGTCCGCACGTCTGATCGCCTTTGTCGCTTAACTCTATGCTCGCCCCTCGTTGATGGCAGCATACTCACCCACGAACCTATTGAGACAAAACCTCCCACTTCTTGACCTTGGGAATTACGTAAATGGGGCAAGAACACGAAATTCAGGAGACATGGATTGCAGATGAGGAGTGAAGGCGGAGAGGATGCACGTAGAGGCCGGAGTGTGTGATCTGAAGTTTGGCGCCAAAATTTGACAAAGGGAGTTGGTGGCGGCGGGGCGGTCAAAGTCACCATTATTTTTGGCGGGCGGCGACTCCAAAAATACGGGCCATTAAAATGGTTGCAATAAAAGCGCAGGCATCCCCTATGAAAATACGCCATGTGGATGCCAAGTAAGCACGCTCATCCTTCTACACCTTAAGTATCATCGACTTTCGTAAAAAGCATAAAACTGATTGGTCTGGCGAATCGGCGTGGAAATCTTTAGCCCAAGATAAGGGCCATTTTCGGACCCCAAATCCGCCCTAATGACTTTAGCCACTCTCTCTCTCTCTCTCTCTCTCTCTCTCTCTCTCTCTCTCTCTCTCTCTCTCTCTCTCTCTCTCTCTCTCTCTCTCTCTCTCTCTCTCTCTCTCTCGGCCACATGCTAAAAAAAAATCCATCTCGTCACATACGGTTCCTCCCGAAATGTAATTATTTTTTGGGAGGAGAGGAGAGACGATTGTCTCTCGAGGCTTAACAGCCTCTGTTATTGGCAGATTTTTTGCTGTTTGCCGGATTTTCGATCACGCATCAATTCCGGCCGACGAGAGAAAATGTGGGATAATTCGATCGTAACGTTCAATTGGCCAAATTGTGGGATATTCAAGCTTTGTATTTCTTGGTTGGGCGGGCTATGTGGGATAATTCATTTCTAGTTTTCCCTCCCCTTTCTTTCGATTCCGGCCCCTAAACCATGGATCCGGTCATTCTTGGTATGATTGCCATGCTTTTTCGTGCTTTGACACTTTGGATTTGCATTACAGAGATCTTGTTTTGCAGCTATTGGAACTCAATGAGCTCGAAGATCCAATGACCCCGATTCGATGACGATGTTTTAGAAGACAACAATGGTATGTTTTTGCGCGATCCGCAAGCGTTAATGGTTCTTGGGTTCCAGCAGGTTAGAAGACCACCAAGAAGATTTTGGATTGCTCAAAGGCGAGAGAGAACACAATGGGATAATATTGATAACCACGCATGGAATTGTATAGCTTCCTTTGAAGATGATATGTGGCACCAATTTTACAGGATGAAGAGAGCCACATTTGAGAGATTGGTAGGTTTAATTGTGCCCTATCTTGTCGCCTGGTATTAAAGTAAGGCCCCCGTTGATCGTGAAAGCAGTTGCTATGGTTCTCGTATTTTCTTGCACACGGGGATATGCCCTTACATGTCGGTCGAGATTTTATGTTGGGAAAGCAACAACGATGTAAATATACCAAGAAAATCACGCTTGTTTTGGCTTCAAGACAATGCTTTTACAAACGTTTTGTTGCAATGCCTACGAGGTGCAAGATTAATTGATGCATTAAGGAATTCCATGATGCAACAGGGTTGCCCAATATATATGGTGCGGTTCCGGATCCCATATTTTTTTATGGAGGAAACCCAAAAAAAAAGACAATGGGGAAGACTATTACAGCAGACATAAGAGGCATTCATGTCTCATGCAAGGAATTGTGACACATAGCAGACTTTTTATAAATGTTTGTGTAACAAGAACAGGTTCTGTCCATGATTCAAACCAGTTCAAGAAGAGCTCCATCTATAACAAAATTGCTTCAAAACAAATTTTGCAAGAACCAGTGGTGACTCTTAGTGGCAGAAAACTGAAGAAGGGGCAGCCTACTGATCAAGATGTTCAGGTAAATGCATGCAAGAATTGGAGGGAGCTTAAGTAGCCTTTACGAATTTGGATGACTGTGACTAGAAGGCAATATTTAATGCTAAAATAATAGGGCTGTACGACTTCTTTAATATTTAAGAATACTGGATGATTTTGTGACAGTTCCAAAAAAGAAATTCTAAAAAGCAAATAACTGAAAACGAACCTTTATTCCTTGTTTTTGGCAGCAAGTTTGGCAATTTCGAGCAAGGTCTCCTTTGTCATTTCACATATGCTTTGAATCATTGCAGCCATTGACTCTGCAATTTTCAATTTGTTTTGCGAGATCTTATTGTTTCCAATTCCCCGACCAACTCAATTTTTCTTGCACTTTCTTCTTTTTGGAAAATCTAATTTCTTCACCTCTGTGTCCCCAAATGTGCTTGCCATCTGTGATATTCCCATTGCAATGTCCTCATCTATTTGCAACCTGGACTTCTTTCTACTTGTAGGTTTTCCACAAACTCCAGGCTGATTACATGCTGCTGATCTAGGACTTGAAGAATGCATGCGGTTTCTCGTGGGTGTCCTATTGATTGGAATTTTCGGCATCACTTTGGACTGCTTGGATTTCGATGTTAACATCATTGTTTGAATTGGGTGGATCAGCAAATTGGTCTTCAAATCTTTGCATCTGTTCCAATGGTTTCAAAATAACTATCATTCATGAAAGATTCGAGTAATTGGCATGCAAGTCTGCTGCCTCGAAAAGCTTCATTGCCAAATTCACCATCATCACCAGACTGGTATTGGATTATCGGAGGTAACACCATATTTAACTTCTTCCATTCGTCATACCATTGCCAACTTGATGGTTCGGAACACGTATGGCTACAAGCCTCCTTCTCATCTTTAAATTTAGCTTGCAGCTTATCCCATTTGTTCTTTAGTTGTCTCGGCTCCACTAAACCCCCAACAAAGGGCTGCAATTTCATCATAATTTCCCTCCACTTTGTGTGTTGGAGAGGTTGAGGGTGCCTCGGTTACCAATTTCATCTCGTTCGGAGATTGAGGAATGTGGAGACACCGTGATGCATCCATTGCAGGGGACTTCCTATTCTTTTGTGTCTATCACTTTCAAATTTTCTGCTCATGCACAACAATAGCCAAAGCGTAATCGGTTTCTAAAGATTCACTCACAATATTGGAGGGTGCCTGAATTTATTTGAATACACGCTTGGATCTCTTTTCTTTTGATTATCTTGAAGTCGGAATTGGCTCGAGAATTAGTCTCCAATTGAACATCCATGGAGATCCGGCTGTCATTTTCGGGTCCTTCTTGGTGCCATTTTTCAATCAGGAGGCACGAAAGGCTTGTCGGGTTTCTTTGGCAAAGCGATCGAGAGGCCTTAGACATCTGAATTCAAGGAAATTGCAGGAATAAGGGCGACACAAAAAGGAAATTGCCGATCAAAAATTAATGAACAAATGCACAAAAACATAATGAAAATGCCTGCATTGATGGGATGAATACCCGGATCGTAATCGGCTAATTGCTTCGAGGAATTGGATACTTGTAGCAAGAATAAGGCGGCCTTGAAGATCAAGAAATGGGGAAATGGCCCACGGTATTCGATGTGGGGGAAACATTTGAGCGTTTTTTCGTGCAAATGTAAAATTAAGGCTAATTGTTTGGTTAGTGGGCAATGAAAACGCCCCTACTTGGTCGTTAGGGGCGAATCATCTCGAGGTGAGAGTTGGGTTTTCCCACTCTCACCCATCTCTCCCATCTCTCCCCATCTCTCATCTCGTATTCTCTCAGATTCTCTCTCGTCATCTCTAAGTCGAGATGTGGCTAGCGCATCTCTCTCTCTCTCTCTCTCTCTCTCTCACCCAATCCATTCATGAAGTCCGGCGTTGGCGATAAAGGATTTGATTCTAGAGATGAAATCAACAATTGCAAAGGGATATAAAATCAGAAATAGATAAGGTTCAGGGAAATCGAATGATATTGCACTCTTTAAAAGAGAAGTGAAGAAAGAACTGGAGCAGCTTGAACAAGATGAATCAGAGGAGGAGGAGGATGTGGAAACACCAAAAGAGGAGGACACGGCCATCTCTGATCTATCACAGAAACTTGCAAGCTTTATGGAAGAGCAGGAAAGGAAGAGTCGAGCAGCTCAATTTGAGGTTAGTGGGCTTACCAGAAACTCATAACGAAAAAAAAAAAAGGCGTAGTAGAAAACTTTTTCAAGGAGAAGATGCAGATTGATGAGGCTGGTATAATAGATGCATTTCGGGTAGGGAAACAGGCAGATTGGACCAGGCACATCATAGTAAGGTTTCAAGATAAGGATCACAGATGGTGTGTGCTTAAAAACAGGGCTGTTCTAAAAGGTGAGAACGTTTGGATCAATGAGGATTTAACAAAGGAGCAGCTTGCTCTCCACAAAGAAGAAATCAGGAAATTTAAAGAAGCAAGAAGCCAAAATAAAAAGGTAGCATGGAAGCGAGGGAAGGTGGTCATTGATAACTAGGAAAACGAGACCATCAGGATCGGTATGTGGAACATCAATATGCTTACAGTTTCAAAGTAAGTAGCATGTTTGAAGTTCTCGAATCTTTAGATTTGATTGTATTTATGGAAACATGGGAGCATGAACAGTTTTCATTGCCGGATATACCTGGTTTTCAAAAAGTCACATCTGTATGGAATGAGATAGGAACAAGTTACAGGGGTAACGGAGGCATTGCATGTTTTGTTCGGGAGAGAGTTTTTGCCCATCTAGTAAAGGAAGCGAGATGTTAGTTAGTAAGCGAAGCATATTTGGGTGGAAATAATGGGGCATAAGAGGATATATCTAGCGGGATGTTATTATCCTCCTATACACAAGAAGGCATATGATCTGAGGGGCGTTGGCCGAGCAGATCCTTTCTTTCGGTTAGAACAAGACATTGTCAAACTTAGAGACAAAGGTGATGTAATACTCATGGGGGACTTTAATGGGAGAATCGCTAGTAAGCAAGCCTCGATCCTTAACGGGATGGAGATCTCATATGGATGCAAGATATGGATGATGATGAAGCTATGGACGGTGAGGGTGGGATAGAAAATCGGATGATAAGGCTTATGTGACTCATATGGGTAGAATGTTGCTAGAAATGTGCAGTGGATTGGATATGAGAATATTTAATGGGCTGAACCGATTCCCAGGATCAGAGAAATGTACATGCAGAGGAAAAAGTGTGGTTGACTATGTTATTGGAGGTGAAGGAATTGCCCAGTATACAACACATCTTAAAGTATGGGAGTACCAGCCTGAATCCGATCACGTTCCAATCTCATTTCACTTACAAATTGGTAATGTAATCAGCCCAGATCGAGAGAATCAGCAGGGAAATTATGTGAGACTAGATAGAAAGAAAGCAGATTTATACCAGAAAGCATGTGAGGAAGGCATATCAGGGTTGGTGGATTTGCAGCATGCAGTGGACCTAGATAGGCATATTACGCAACTCATCCTTGATGCGACGGAACGATGTTTTGCACACAAACGTAAGGCGAAAGGGCTGCCATGTAACAGTTGGTACGATGAGATGTGTAAATCTAAGCGTAGAGAATATTTGAAGGCAGAAAGCAATGTCAGAAAAATAAAAAAGAAAGAGTATGTGGCTCTGGTTCGAAAGAAAAAAAGGATATTTTTGAGGGAAAGGCAGACTAAACATATAGAGGATCTAATCCGTGAACCAAAACCTTATACGGAACAAAATGAAAAGGAAATCTGCAGCAGCCCCAGACATAGATGCATTTGAGTTATTCCAGTATGTTAAAAGGTTATATCACTTGGAAGGCATTGACGCGGTGGTAGCAACAGGACACATAAGCGATCCTTTTATCACAGAAGACGATGTTGCCACAGGGATCAATAGATTGGCTAATGGTAAAGCAGCGGATGCAGGAGGGTTGGTGGCAGAGATGTTGAAATGGGCAGGGGGGGAGTTAGTGGGACATGTTACGCGGATGTTTAACATGGTAATAACTGAAGGGTTTCCAAAAAATTGGCAGATTAATCGGGTAGTACCTATCTTCAAGGGAGGTGATAAATCCGATATTAATAATTACAGGACCATTCTAATTTCCAGCATTTTCTCTAAACTCTTTGCATCAGTGTTAGAGGCCAAGATCAACAAGTGGGTTGAGGAGCATAACTTGAGAGCCAAGGGGCAAGCGGGTTTTAGGCACAAACACTCCACTATTGATCACTTGGTGACAATGCAGGTAGTAATGGAGTCAGTGAAAGGTAAGAAAAACCTCGTATTTGGCATTTATTGATTTTTAGCAAAAGCTTCGATATGGTCGAGGGAATGCTTGTGGGAGAGGATGAATAAATTAAACATTCCAAAGGAATATAGAGAGGCAACGAAGCTTTTGTATGAACAGGTGCTAGTAGAGCTATCTTTGCCTTTTAGAACTATATGTGGTGACGTGGTAGTCAGTAATGTTGGGGTTAAGCAGGGCTGCCCTTTGTCTCCCACATTGTTGATTTGTTCATAGATGGTTTGGAAGAATGGATTATAGGCGTGGTGGATGTGGCACTCCTATTGCAGGTTGTGTTCTTAATCTTTTGCTTTATGCGAGATGATGTGGTGCTCATGTCTAGACAGAAAAGCGGGGCTCCAAAACACCTTGATACCTTGGCTGATTTCTCGGATGTAATGGGAATGCGAAGTGAACTTGATGAAGTCTAAGACAATGACCGGTAGGGTCCGGGAAGAAGCTGTGATTTTTACTATAAAGGGGAAAAGCTAGAATCGTTGACACATATAAGTATTTGGGGCTGGTGTTGGAAAAGAATTTCAGATGGAATAGATGCATTGAACAGAGAACAAATGGTGGTCTTAAAGCTCTCTATGCCATGCAAAGGAGTTGCGGGAAGGCACATGTTATGAATCTAGGCCTTAAGAGGATGTTATATAAAGTTTTAGTGCAGTCAGTAGTCCTTTATGGATGCGAAGTATGGGGACCAGGATTGCCATCGTGCTTATGGACACAGGTGGAAAAAATCCAAAAGCGATTTCTATGCACGGAGTTAGGAGTGAAAACTCAAATCCCATATGAAATGATGTTAGCGGAGAGTGGTATGATCCCCCTGGAAGGAGAGGCTCTCATTCAGACACTGATGTATGTGATTAAAGTAAAGGGAATGGATGATACTTTCGATTGCCCTATCTAGCTATGATGGAAAGTGATACAAATGGGTGGTATAAAAAGTTAAGTCTTTGGTTGCAAAATGGAAGTTTGAACATAGATGATTGTCCAACTCTGAGACATTCGAGAATGGGTGATTAGAGGCATATATGCATTATTATGGGAGAATCCAAAAACCAAAATCACGAGGCATATCGTACTAACATAAATCGAGGTTCTGAGGAAGCAAGTTATTTGAAAAGTGATATATCGGTGATTAAGCGTAAAGAGATATCCATACGTTTGAGCTCCCACCCACGAGTATTGAAGAGGGCGATGGCACCGTATCCCTAGAGACAGACGGTTGTGCAAAGTTTGCGGTCAAGATGAGATTGAAGATGAAGTACATGCTCTGATGCTGTGCCCAGCATATGAGGTATTGCGACAGAGATATGGAATCCACGGCACATTAGAAGACTTGTTTTGTTTGCCTCCCACTAGTGTTGGGAATTTCATTATAGATGTACTAAAGGTTAGAAAAGCATGTATTTCTAGTCTAGAGGTGCTTTTGCAGAATGATGAACATGAGATAGAGGAGTTAGAGCCGACAGATGATACCTCTGATTTTGGAGGCTCATCAGATGATTGGTTTGATGTAGAAGATAACCTGAACGTCTGATAGACCTGATGGTCTTAGTAGGCGTAATAATTAAAAAACATTTCATTTCTCTCTCTCTCTCTCTCTCTCTCTCTCTCTCTCTCTCGCTAGAGTTTTGGTCAAAGGTGGCGCAAATCCTTTCTTCCATGTTCCATCCTTTCTCCTGGAACAATTTGTCTCTAGCCATCGTCCTTGCACATTTTTTATCTTCCTGGGGTACTTTAGCCACACACTCTCTCTCTAGTGTTTTGGTCAAAGGTGGCGCAAATCCTTTCTTCCCTGTTCCATCCTTTCTCCTGGCACAGTTTGTCTCCTTTGGGCCCTGTAGCCATCATCCTTGCACATTTTTTCTCTTCCTGGGGTACTTTAGCCACACACACACACTCTCTCTCTAGGGTTACTTTAGCCACACTCTCTCTCTAGGGTTTTGGTCAAAGGCGACTCTGACTGCGCTTTTGATTGTGTCTAGAGTCTGGCGCGTGGTGTGTCTCTTTGAAGCCTAGGTTTTGGTTCTAAGTCTTCAAGTTACATTCTCCCTCTAAACTCAATGCACGTGGAAGCCTAGGTTTTGGTTCTAAGTCTTCAAGTTATATTCTCCCTCTAGAGTCAAGGCCAAGAGCTCGAATAGCCCACCTTCTAACTCCGTCCCATTCGAAAAGAATTAGGCAACAATAACGAGGAATTGAACCCTCACGCATAGAGTTGAACCACCTCCCAAATACCAACCACTAAGGGTGGGCATTCTTTATGCTTTTCTTTTAATCTTTGAATCCCTATATACTCCTTGTGTGCTTTTAATCTTTATGCTTCCCTTTTAATCTTTAAATTCCTAAATACTCCTTGTGCGCTTTTAATTCGCTCCTTGACCTTGCGGACTCCAATCAACAATGGCCATTTATATACCCCTTACCCAGACCTCCACCGGGATAGAGACACCCCTCAAGTCTGCCCACCCATGCCCCCAAGCTACCAATCTCAGACAGGACGAGCCCGGCCAGGAGAATCAAGCGGATGGTCCCCCACGAAAATGGCTCCGACCAGACGGCAAGAACAAGGGAGAGGCCACTTCCATGAGGAGAGGGGCACGGGCAAAGGCCCAATCAGCAAGATCGACCCGATAGGAGATTGATTGTTATTCAGACCCGATGGCAGACCAGCCACAGATGACGGCCTTGAAAAAACTGGAGGCAAGAATCGCATGCAACAGGACTCGAATTGCAAACATGGCAGAAGAGATCCAGTCCTCGGTGCCCCATGTTCTTAGAAGACAATTGGCAGCGGAGAGGCAGCGGATTGTAGAGATGGAGATCCTAAACTGGAAGACGACATATGTTTGGCACACTTAGAAAGAAAATAGCAAAAACAAGATCTTGTCGATCTCGGGCTCGTGTGGACTCCCTCTCCACCATCATAGAGACCATGGCACAAGATAGACAGCGTGCTAATCAGGAGACAAGGGCAACCATCTCCCGCCTCCAATCAGAAGTCGCAGAGGTCACCACCACCATGCGAAGCGTGCAGACTGCCTTTGAAGCGAGTCAATCGGAGTTTAGAGCGCTTCAAAGGAAGGCCGAGACACGAGACCAGGAGTTGCAGGAGCTTCGGGCAACCGTCGTCCAGCAAGGCAATGGCCTTCATGTGGAAGCCCATGAACAATTGCGGCAATGCACACATGAATTGGTAATGCAGTAGCAATTCCAGCAGGAGCTGAGCTCTCGACTATAGAGAGCAGAGGCCATAGCATGGGACATGACAGATCCATATACCCGATGACACGCAAGGCGCCAACCGGGGTGGCCCATCGCGCGCATCACCAAGCTGCCCCATGCCACCACCACACCACTCTGGACCACAACCCACCCCGCACGCCAAACAACAAATGCCGCAGCAGCCATTACGAGCCCCCACCACCTCAGAGTTCCAGGGGCCGGAGATGCGGGAACCCACGATGTAGTGGTGCCGCAAAAACATCTCCTGCACCGGTGGGGCAATACCTACAACAGCTCTACAACACTGAGGGTGCACATGTGGTATTACTCCCCCCAGCAGGGCCCAATACTGGAAATCACAGAGGCAGAGGTAGCGCAAGGGCTGCAACATCTAGCCAATGGAAAAGCACCAGACTTTGATGGCATGCATGTAGAGTTACTCAAGTGGGCAAGACCATCCATGGCACCGGTACTAACCGACATGTTCAACAAGGCATTGCGGAAGGTTTTCCCCCCAAATGGACCACTAGAAGGGCTGTCTCAATCTACAAGGCAGGAGACCAGCATTGCCCCGCCAATTACCGGACCATCATGATCAGCTCAGTGTTTGCAAAGTTCCTCGTCGGGATCCTTGAGCGACAATAGACAGGATGGGCGGGCATTCACACATGCAGGATTCAGGCAAAGGCATTCAACCATAGATCATATCTTCATGATGCGGACTCTAGTTGAGGACAGTAGAAACCGTTGGCAAGATCTGTATTGTTGCTTCGTAGACTTCGCCAAGGCTTTTGACACTGTTCTCCGGGAAAAGCTGTGGGCAAGATTGCAGCAGCTAGACGTCCCTGCTGAACTGCAGAATGCGGTGTATAGGCTATATGAGACATGTACCATCCGGCTGCAACTAGCGGGCCAATAATCGAGAGCAGTATCGGGGTCCGCCAGGGATGGCCTCTCTCTCCCACATTATTTGGCCTGTATATTGATGGAGAGATGGCTCGTTCATAATGGAGGCACTGGGGCTCACCTCCTATACCAGATCATCAGGCAGCTGATCAATGCTGATGTGGACCTTCTAGCACACACTCATGCAGACATGCAATGCCATCTCGATGCTCTGGACACATTTTGCCAGGTGACTGACATGCGCGTCAACTTAGCCAAAACCAAGGTAGTTCTGGTATCGTCCGCACGTCATCCAAGGCCTCCAATCCTCATTTATCGTGGCCAAAATGTTGAAGTGGTTTCTGCTTACAAATATTTGGGGGTGGAGTTCCCGTCGGCCATGAACTGGGACAATTCCATCCAGCTGCCTCAACAGGTTGGAAGGCACTGTATGCAATGGAGGACAATAGCCACAAGGTAGAGCTATATGATTGAGCTCACCAATCGCACCTATTCAAGATGCTAGTAGAACCTGTGCTTTTGTACGGTGTCGAGGCCTGGGGCCCAGTGATTTCCCTTGTCACTTGGAATGACTTGGAGCAGGTGCAGAAAGCTTTCTCGACACGGGCTCTGGGGGTGAAGTCCACAGTCCCATACCAGATACTGTTGCAGGAAACAGGTTTCTTGCCTTTTCAAGGAGAGGCCCTTGATAGACACATCGTCTACTTCTAGAATTTGGTCAACATGGACGTTACTTGTCTCCCTAACCTCGCTTACATTATGGCAATGGGGCCTCAATGCTAAAAGCCTACTGGCGGAAAAAGAGAGCTCAGTGGCTCACCAGATGGAATGTGCAGGAGCACGGGTGCATCCAAGTGCAAACGGAGGCAGATCGTTGTAGTCTCAGGCAGTACCTTGATGCATGCTTCGTCAGTAAGCTATGGGATGCTATCACCCTTGAACAGGTCAAGACGACACATTATCAACGTCACATAAATTCCATGTTGGAGAGGGGCCCACAATGTTACCTGCGCTCATCTACCCATGAAAAAGCACAGATCCATTGCCTCTATTTGCACAGGTGCACACCATCTCCGGATTGAGACAGGGAGATGGATTGGGGAGCTGCGTCAGGAGAGGCTTTGTCAACGCTGCCAGGTTGGAGCTATGGAAGACAAATGCCACACCCTTCAGAGTTATCCGGCATATGATGATATTCGGATATGCTACGCTGAGCTGGTCCATCCTGGCCAGCCCCTGCATGAGATGCTGCACACGAGCTCAGTGCGGAGGTTTTCAAGAGATCATAGATCGCCAAGATCAGCTCAGTCCTTGGGCACTTACCTGATACATGTACATATTATGTCCCCCATGATATATATTTGTATTTGTATTTGTACAGTTTGACAGCAAACCTAACCTGCCACGGTTTTTCCCCCAGACAACCCTTTAAGGCGGGGAGGGGTTTTTTTTAATCCGGACAGTAATACGCTTGCTGCCTCCTGTTTGGGTCCCATAGGCCAATTGGTCTCCGTGGATGATAAAAACTCTATTCTATTCTATTCTATTATATTCTATACACTATTCATTTATGTGTGAAGTGAGCATCATGTACTTTGGTTAATTAAGAGCTCCATTACGTTAGCAAATTTTTTTATTTATTTTTTTATTTTTTTTCCTTTTTAATAGTTTTGGTTGAAAGAAAGAGTTTTTAATCAAAAAAATTGTTTTTTGGGGATTGAGCATTGGTTTTAAGGACCTACTATCTAGAAGTTGAGAAGATATTATTACGGCATCAAGCCCGCAATAGAAAAAAGTGGATCATTTAAATATAAAGGACGAAGTTTGGGGTCCATCCCTTTCTCATGCATTTGGGGTGGTTGTTTGCAGCAACCGCACAAATAGGGTGCCAGAGTTGGAGCTCCTGGCGGTGGCAATGATTTGCATTCCGGAGGAGCCTAGGCACTTTGTTTTTAGGGTTGATAGCCATAGTTCCATTTTGTGAAAAAAATGGAGACGGTGTATTTTTGGATTTGAAAAAAATAAAAAGGCAAAAAATGTCACCGCGTTTTGTAATGGATTTTTTTTTTCAAGTCCATCAAACCCTAAGACCTTAGACTTTTTATCATGAATTGATCTTTGCAAGAACAAAGCATGATACAATTGGCAGCCCTAAGTACAATGAGGTGCCCGTATACTCAGGCCAGAGATATGATTACCATAAAAAACTAAACTCAATATATTCCATAAAAAATCTACTGCTAGCAATATATGCTACAAGATTACAACTGTTCTCAGAGTTCAAATGAGAACAAATCCAATGATAATTAGTTTAACATATAGTGACAAACATAGCAACGTAGTTGCCTTATATTATAACATTCAAATGATCCTCTTGAAGACCCTCGAGTAGCACTTGCTTTTCCCAAGAAATCCATCTTTAAAGCATATTCTTTACACCAAGAAACACAGCAAGGAGTAAAAGACCCTGTTACCTGCAGCCGAACCAAAGGAAAATTAGCCAAGTTCATGGGTAAAAGCATAAGCTACTAGCAGGTGTCATGGGGCCTCTTAAGTTTATCACCCTTCACCTTGCTTGTAACATAAAAGAAGCAAGGATCTCAAAGTTAAAAGTATTCCCTAAGAACCTGGGCATACTACAACTAGCATGCCTCTAATCTTGCTATTATAGGGAAGTTATTTTGTTGCACGAGCATTCTATATAGGTTTGCAACGTATCATTGACTTCAATGGTGGCAAAATTCAACAAGGTAGCCAATGCACTCAAAGCTTCTTATGCACGTCTCAATAAATCGATTAGATAGGCCATTAAAAGCCAAATGTTTAAACAAAACTCAATATACCATGCCGGAAATGTTAGAAAATGGTCCAATCCTAACACAGCTTTATTTAAAAAAAAATCGTACGCATGCATGGCCACTTTGTGAAATGAGCTCCACAAAATAATGCCCACCAACTCCTAGATCTGGTCGCAAGTTAATGAACGAACCTTCTAGTTTCAACACTATGTATACATCATAATGCATTTGCAAAGCCCCAATAGCTCCCACTAGCAGGTTTGCAAGGTAACTCCCAATAGCACCAATCTATATCAAATGCAATAATATCTATGCCCTCAGCCCCTTACAACAGAGATATTCATGCTTTAGTATTAAAAAGGATCTATGACATCAACTACATGCAATAGCAAGTAAGAGAAGCAGATTTGTAACTGCATGTATGTGCATGTTCAGACTTATTTGTTACATCATCTATTCTTAAGGTTTACTCCAGATCTAGACATGTCTTCAACGTATATATCACAAATAAATCATAGATCACAAATGCATATAGTTAGCAGCCTGGACTATTAAGACAATAGCGGTCTATCAAGACAATAGCAGTAGCAGTCATCTTGGCAATATGCATTTAACATAATAAAATAAGCAGTCTATAACTAGAATACACACTATAACTAGAATACACAGTGTCAGTAATCCTTGCCATAAACCAACTAAAATTTCCTAAGCCATATGCTATACTTAGATCCACAGCCTATTTTGTAGCCAAAGCATGTAGTGTAAGAATTTAAAAACATCATGTAAGCATTTAAAAAGAGCCCGAAACCTGTGAGGATGTTGGACATGGAAAATAATCTCCATTTCCTTGTGTTTCATCCACCTACTCCATATTGGATTTAAGTTGTACAGCCACTACATCTATTGGAATTAGTTCAGCAGTCTGATTCTTCAAGGAATAATTCTCAGCTCTCCACGCTGTAGGTCCATCCATATTGTAAGAGGGTATAATGCATGATTATCACGAAGAAATGTCCAATGGGATACCCAGCGGTAGATAGATCCCAGCAACATTCAAAGCTACCTGGCTCTACTTGGTCACCTCAATTATTGAGAATTATGAGAAAAAACGAAGTAGAAAGCAACAAAACTCTAATCTGGCCAAACATAGGTAAATGAGGTATATCTGGCCAAGCTGCCTGCTGAGCTTCCATTTGCCATAAATCTCACCTGAAACAGAGCACTGGTTGAAGAGTCATGAA
Organism: Isoetes taiwanensis; assembly: GCA_021234155.1. Lineage (NCBI taxonomy): Eukaryota > Viridiplantae > Streptophyta > Lycopodiopsida > Isoetales > Isoetaceae > Isoetes > Isoetes taiwanensis. The sequence goes on from JAJEKV010000236.1 coordinate 652,335, forward strand.
AAAAATATACAATACCAAGTGATTGGATAGCAGCACAACCATAATCTGGCTGCAAATTTGTTGTTTTCTCTTTCATAACTTGGCCAAACATAGGCAAATCAGATATCCTTGAAAGATCTATGGGGGAACTTTCTATTGCCATTAAATCGCACTTGAAACAGAGCTCTAATTGAAGAGTTAAGAGATAAAATGTAATATCAAACGATTGAAAAGGAATAAAACCCTAAATTCGACCATAAATTTGTTGTTCAAGGCAAAGTAGATATCGATGGAAAGCTTTACTTGAACGGTTTCCATTGGCGTAAATCTTATTTGGTAGCCACCATAGCGGATTGGAATTGTCAAGTAGAAACAAGAACAAAATAAGGCGCTGGACCAGGAGGAACAATTGCAATACCTGATTCCTTGTATGAATGGGAAAGAAAACTTTGTTGACTATATATTCAGACATAAATGTCCACACTATGCTCTTGAAATCGACCTCTATTGTTTGACCGTGGCTCCTTGAAATTAGACACCCCTTTAAAATTGCTTATGCCTTGGTATACTTAATATTAAAAAATTTGCCTATGCCCTAGTATACTTATATTACAAAGTGTTCCATAGGCCTATTGGTGACGATAAAAATATTCAATTCAATTCTAAACCACTATGCCTGGTCTAGACCTGACCTGCTCCATAGGACCCTTTGATTTAGTTGGATCTATGCACCTAATGTGGCATACCCATTGCAGTCGCCTAAAAAGCAACTAACGCAAAAGTAATGCTCAGTAGGTTTAAATTACGCCATTATTACCCAAGAATTATAATGCGAAATATTTGTGCAAATATTGGGGGAGCGGCGCCGCTTTTCCTTCCCCTGTTCCAGCGCCCATGGCTTGGCCTTCCTTCCCCTGTTCCAGCGCTTATGCGACATGCAGATCGAGTTTTATATTCCAGTTTTCCCTGTTCGACATGCAGATCGAGTGCCCATGCGACATGCAGATCTTCTTTTCAGTCTGCTTTTCAGTCCATGCGCCCATACAGAGCTCAATGCTGAGCTCAACACTGCTGTTTTTTACATGAATCAGTTAGGTTTTTTATGTTTTTTCTTCCTCTGTATAAGCTAGAGACCAGACATTGAATCCTTACCTTTATATACATGGCCTTTTCAGAGTTTTTCCCTTTTGGAAAAAGGCAAGGACAGCAAAATATATCAGGGCATCGAACTGTTAAACAGGGATCTACAGAGGGCTGACGTCGAACAGTATTTTCGGGCCATGAACAGTGATTTGTGGACGGTGAACAGGAAACCGTGGGCGAACTCCAACATCCGAAAATTTGAGTTGCCCAACGGACCGGCTGCTAAGCTGTAACCAAAGTGGGAGATATGAATTGCGGATCAATTGGAGCCGAGACCTGCTCCTCTGTAACAGATGGCCTAATGTACAATGGATGCAGCCAAACCGGCTTGTCAAGTTTCCGCTAAGGATGAAATGTATTCCAGTGAAGGAAGCTATTCTATTCTGCTGTGCAAATCCCTTGAAGGCTACTTCTTGATCTTGGAAGATCACATAAACCAACCATTTTTTTAAGATTTAACAAAGAAATCTCATCCGACTAGCTTCCATTCACGCAAAGAATCTGCCGGATCAAAGCAAAGAGTGGAAATTTAAACCTACTGAGCATTACGTTTGGTAATTTTAGGTTGGTGGGTTTATGCCCCTTAAAAATTCTCGGCGGCACCGCCAGCCTCGGCGGCGCACTCGCGGCTCCACCGCTCGTGCGCCGCCTCAGCTGGCGGAGCCGCCTCGAATTTTTACGGGGCATAAAGCCCCACCAACCTAAAATTACCTAATACGAAAAACAATTCCCGATCGCTATACAGGCCTTAGTTTGAAAAATATTGGAAGGGGAAACTTCGCGGAGCAGGAAGTTTCTGGGAGAAACTTGCACTGGCCCAGAAACTCTCTGCGACCAGAGTTTCCCTCCGTAACCTTAGCGGACCGTTAAATTTCCCCAGTCTTCCTTTAATCCAGCTCTTTCTGTAACCAGTTCTCGTCTGGATCTGTTGTTCAATCTTTCATGTTCTTTTTTTGTTAGATTTGAAGGCAAGCGGGAAGTATGGGCACTGGAACAGGGATTGACAAAGGTTTTCCAGCTTTAGGCAATGGTGTTTGCAAACAAACAGCATGCAAATGTCGAAGAAGCTCTATTCCGGCAATGAAAAAATGCAAGATCCAGCACGAAAGGGGTTTTTCTATTACGACGCTCCTTTTAAGGGAAGCTTTGATCCAGTGAAGCTCCAGCGATCTCTAGCCTAAAGCAATCTCTGCCAGGCCGCTCACAATCTCTGCCAGGCCTTGATCTGGAACTGAGTTATCAAGAAACAAAGAAGCAGGGCGCAGACTTTGGTGGCGCCACCAGAAACTGTGGCCCTAAAAGTTACCTTAAAAAGAAGGGTTTGAAACCTTAGGAAATTTGAGGGTCGCTAAGGTTACGATAGAATATTCCCAATCAACAAGGATTGAAATAGTAGAGCGCAACACACTTAACTTAGGGCCTTTTCACACGATGTTTTAAAATGTGGTTGTCCCACTCCAAAGCAAAAAATAAGACACACAAATATAAGTTGTTCTCACACTACATGGTGTCTTATACAAAGGAGACACCCAAATAAGACCACCTCTTATTTTGAATATGATTGGTCAATAAGTGGTGTCTTATTTTATGGCGGGGGAAGTCCCCCGGTATAAAATAAGACTCCATTTCACTTACCGAACCTACCCAAACCTACCCCAATCTTGTGAAAACAACTTCACCCTCTTCTGCTTAAGTGGCATCCTCCTATTGGACACTTCTAAAAACTTCTAAAAATAAGACAGTCGTGTGAAAAGGCCTTAGGGTTATTTTCTACTATAGTCATAAAATAAGACTGTCACATTGAGATATGACACCGTTTATGACTCCAAATCAAAAAATACGACACATAGAATTGAAGTTGTTTTTCCACTATAAGGTGTCATAAAATAAGACACCATCAAAATGCTAGTGGAAAACCCCCCCAAAAAAAGACATGTCTTATTTTAATGATATTTTTAACATATGTGATACTGTCTTATTTTATACGGGAGAAAAACCCCGGGTATAAAATAAGACTCCATTTCCCTTTGGTTTAGTTTAGTGGCTAGTCCATTGGGGTAGCAATTAAGAGATCTTGTGTTCAAGCCTCTGGGGTCTGTCATATGTTCTCATGGATGCTGCCAATGTGGCATGACGTAAAGGTCCAAACCTAAATGTATCTATCTTAAACAGAGGAACCGAACCTATCCAACCCTAAATGTATCTAACCTAAATGTATCTATTTTAAAAGGAGGAACCGAACCTATAACCTATCCAAACCTAAATGTATCTAACCTAAATGTATCTATCTTAAAAGGAGGAACAGAACTTATCCAAATCTAAATAGGACATGCGTTATTTTTAAAAGTAGAAAATTATTTTTTTTTCTTATTTTCTTATGTGGCCCATGTGGCCAGTGTGGGACAAACTCTAAAAACCTAACAAGTATATTTCCTGTAAAATTTAAGTTAGGCGGAAGGAGCCTATGAAAATCTAGATTTCATCCGGAAATATATAAAGAAACCCACAGATTTTGATCAGAAAACTTCCTGCGATTTTTTTTCCCTGTCGGAAATTCTCGATTTCAGTAGGTAGGATGCTAGTGTTCCTAGGAATTCGGCATACACTGCATGTGGCCCAATAGAAATGGCTAAAATATGAGACACCACTCTTGTGGAAAATCACCCTTAACGTGTGAAAAGGAGTGGCCTTAAATGTAGTTTCTAATTACTAGTTGTTGCTCATTGCACGTCAGAATTCCATTCAACTTAATTCTCCAAAGAATAAGCACAAAATTTCTCGCCTGAACCATGGCGGCAATGCCTGGCAGAATTTTCTTTCCCTTTGCTTGTTCAAGCTTCAAGAGGCATGCTAAAACTCATACCTGTTTCATTCAATTGCCCGTTACCAATATAATAGTACCACGAACATCTTATCCCATTAGCACGAATTTGAAGTCTAGGTGGGCATGCAGCAGTGTTCTGCAGCAAAATAATTCAGGTTAGTTGATTGTTTCGTTATGTTTGCTGTTTGTCCTCATTGTAGTGATTGGTAGGATTATGAACACAGAATATGGAGGGAAAAATGACGCGAAGCTGGATAAACTTCTTGAAAAAGTAGAGGTGCTAGGCCTGGATGGCAATTATGTTAGTCTTCCAGAGTTGTGGAAAGGCCGGACTGCCGTTGTTGCCTTTGCTCGACATTTTGGGTAATTCAAAATGATTTTGCATATGTGTACTCCATACCAGGAAGAATTATATCTAGCAAATGCAGCTAGATATCAACAATCTGATTAGAATGTCTTATTTATCCCTTCTCACCGAAGACCTTCAATATGTTCATGATTAAAGTACCTTTTGCTTGCAAAAGCCATATAGGATCATCTCACTGGACATCACCATGACAAACTGCAATTTATGGTGCCTGTAGTTAGAGATTGCTTAATTATATCAAAGTGCATAAGTCTAGAAGATAGAACTTCTTCATTGGTTGTTTCTCTGCAGGTGCATACTTTGCAGGAAACGTGCAGCTTTGCTAGCATCATACAAGGTTTCATCACACATTCTAGAATTTCTTTTTCCTCCCCTCCTTAGTTTTTGGTAAGATACTGATATTCCATCCTGTTATGAATACATTTACAATGGTGATGCTGGGGATGTTAAGTGTTTTAACACTGGATAAGATCCGTAGATACAGATCCTTGGGGTATATAGATTATTATAGAATCTCTGCTAGATATATTGACCACACAAGGAAAAGATAGCCATATGTCCCATGTATACTTCCGTCAGCATTGTGTTCCGTTTGTGAGATAGGTGAAAGCATGGCTGAGTACTAACTAAGCTTAATTTGTCCTCCAAGTTGAGGAAAGGTGCTTCCAGACAAAGGAAGGCTTCACTATTACTAAATTGTTATGGAGTGTATTGTCTGTAGGGTAAGATAACTTCTTTGTAGTTGAAGTATTTTTATATGTCTTAGGCAGATATGGCTGCAGCTGGGGTCGCGCTTGTGTTGATTGCACCAGGAAAACTTGAACAGGTGAAGCTCCATGCAATTATTGTAGATCAGATTCTCTGTGTTGATCAAATTTGGTGCGACGAGGTCTCCACTCTTTAGTTACATTGTTACTTCTAGGATGCATAACGAGAAACTACACTAATAGTGGTATTGGATTGAGAGACACATACGCAATGGAACTCTGCACAAATAAAAGACACACAAATGCACACAAATATGATCAGAGACTTGGATTTGTGACATTAAATCTTAGGGCCATAGTTAGTCCTACAATTGTAAGTTTTAATTGTTTTCATTGCTATCCACAATATTCCAGATATCTCCTTGGTGGGATATGGACTTATCCTGCCTTTGAAACTGTCTAATCAACCCATGTACAATTATAATTACATGTGCCTTGAAGTTTAGTTTTCAGTAGAGCCTTTGATATAATTAAGGAATGATGGTGGAAAATTATGTATGCTTATTTTCTGTATCTTGGACAGGCTAAAGCCTTCATGGAGCAGGTTAACTTCCCTGGAGGTGAGTACATATTTCTATATGATGATAGACCTATTTCTACTGTTTAATATCAACATACTGAAAATAACTACAGCTTGACAAAAGCATGGATCCTTACTACAGTTGTCCTTGCCCAGATTGTCCACTATAATGCATCACATAAAATGAGATGGAAAATTTCCTGAAGTTGTATAGTAGTAGCTAATGTGAATAAAACACTTGCCTTCAGAAGTATATGCAGATCCATCACATGCATCATTTCAGGCCTTGAAATTTGTTGAAGGTGTAAGCAGCATATTCACAGCTGAGGTACCTTCTTTAAACGGAATCCCTTTTTTTTTTGGAAGAGAGATCACATTATGCAATTGGTTATTTAAATTCCATTTTTAGATCATATATACACATAGCATTTACAATTTCAGTTACTACTTACCATATATGACTTCACGTATTTTACATATTGAATTATATATGATTTGCACCTGAAATTTTTTACGGCCAGGGTGACAGGAAGAAAGCTTATTACTGTTAAAATCCTATTATAATTATACGGGGGAGGCATATTGCTTTGCCTATGATTCTAAGCTACGTACACATCTGGAAAATAAAAATGGATGCCTGTTATTTCTACAAGCACAGCTCGTAGAGGTCTGGTTCTGTTCAATGCAGATGAAATTAGATATGGCATATGCACCCACATTTGCAAGAGGATAATGATAAATGCACCATACCTTGAGCAATTTTGAAGGTTGTCATCCTTTATAAGGATTTCACGAATAATCCCCCACCTTGGTTAGGATTTTGTTGGGGTAGCGAGATTGATGAGACTGCGGCATCATGGGGCCTGTTTTATGGAGCCTCTGAGAAGCATATTGTTTCATATAACAAGATGGCCACAACACTGAACTGTTGGAATGCTAAGTTATTGAGGTCAATCACGTATGAGCAAGGATAGCACTTCAGTGTGTGTGGGTTATATATCAGAAGTAGAGGAGTCATGTCAGTTGATTCTTGTCAATTTGACAGAAGAATACCATTAGTGATAGACCCTTTTTAACATTCTACATCAGCTCTCTGTTACATACTGCTTCCTGTTGATTTTGAAAGTATTCAATCACCTGTAGGCAATGGGGAAAGATATCTGCATCTAAAGCCCATGAGAAGGTAAGCTAACATATTTCAGTTGAAAGGCTTTGGAATCTGTAGTGATTCTTGCTTAAAAGCAGAAAAAGATCCATTTTTATACAATAAAGACTAAATAGGAAAATGGATGGCTGTAGCTCTTATGGAGTGGCATTCTTGCAGGCTCTAGTGAAGCTAATTACAGCATTTACTGAAGGATATAGGCAAGACTGGGCGCTATCATTACAGGAACAAACTGTACGTAAAGGCGGCTGGTATGTGTCATTTTTCAATTGCATATTCAAGCAAATGTGTCTTTATATATGTTATTAATTATGGGCATAAGTGGCAAATTGTATGAAGGCAACAAGGTGGACTTCTTGTCATTGGACCTGAAGGTACCGTATTATTTATGCATAAGGTACACCTCTTGTTCATCACTCCTCTTGTTCATCACTATTTACATTCTACGAAAGATACAACTAACAATGTTTCTAAATAAACAAAAGACAAAATTAGATAATGCAGCTTGCAAGTATTGGCAATAAAGATGTAATGGAGGCATAATATTTAAGGCACACCCCCATTACCTTCTAGTCAGCCAAACCAGGATTGGAATCTGGCAACCATTCCCATTGAGCATCACCAAAAATTCAAACTAGAGGACAAGAAAATAGGGTAAGAACTAGAATCTTTATGAATGCCGTGTCTAGAAGACAAAGAAATCCCACAAGATCTCAAACTAAAGGACAAACTTGGTTGCCAAATGGGGAATTTAGAAGTGCATCAGGACTTCTAAAGCGAGGACACGTGCATCGGCCAGGTCCTCGTAGATGGGAAATTTGGAATGCAATGGGAACATCGTTTATAGAACCGGGTTTGCCATTTGTTTTACGGCCTGCATTAAAACAAGGTTGTTACAACACTGTGCTAGCAAGTAGGACCACCTCTAGATGGAGCCACATTCAACAGAACTTTTAGGGCCTCCAACCTGGCAGCCTTTCTATGGCGTCCTTACTGTGTAGCCGTCCGACAACGGAAGAGAGGCATCTTATTGTCACTTGTTCAAGAAAATCATGGTGGAGTGGAATACTTCAAATTGGTCTTCGCTCTTAGATGGGAGCCTCCACCTCCAGTTCTCAGTTCTCCTCTTGAAGCATTCCTTACTTTCTCCAAATAACAAATCTATCTCTGCCCCATAATGCTTATTAGTTACGTGCTAGTGGTTAGAAAAAACATCCCAGTGAGATATTATAGGAAATTAGAGATGTGAGAGGTCAAGATGTACACATTTGACGCTGAGAGGTGTTGGGATATCCACAAAGAAAACTAGGGCTTTCATAGCTCTTGAAGCTTCTATTGCAATTTCTAGTCAAATTTTCCAAAGCTTAAATACATTTTTTTGCAGCACATGTAACATCTTGTGCTTTGTCAAACAATAATGTTAGATGATTTTGGAGAGAACATGACGGTCATCGAACTATTCCAGTGTATTTTTGTTATGCTACATAGTACAAACACCATGTTCCGAGCTTTCATTATATAGAACCTAAAACTGCTACCAAAGTTATAATCAAGCACATTCGACGCATAGTTTGCAGCACAATCCACATTGAAAAGTCCAGGAACCTATATCAGCTTGCTTTATATACATCTTCATTGAAAAATAAATTGTGAGAGGCCATTACCCACATGACCCAAGCACGCCCAATATATGTGTTAGTGGACACTTCTGCTCATCCATTAAACAGCTAGCACACGTGGCTTTGCTAACACACGTGGCTAAGGCTGCCTGCACATGTCTCATATGAATACAAGAACCTGATATGATGGGGTAGGTTGTTGTTTGTTTATCCACTGTGTTATGGTATCAGAGCGGGTGGGAGATCAACCTCTGGGGCTGTAGAGCAGCAAAAAGGTGCAATGTCTGGCATGGCATCTCTGCAGATGGATTTGAAAAACGTAGATAAGCTAGACCGAACAAATGCAACAATATGGTTTTGGAAAGTGCAAGCTATTTTGGAAGAACGGAAAGTCTGGGATGTGGTCTCAGGACGTTTGCAAAGCCAGGAGAGGCAGCAGCTGCAAAGAAAGCAGAATGGCTTCGAAAGGATGGGGTCAAACGCTAATTGTCCACTCCTTATGAGTAGCATCAAAACGGAGTGGCTGAGAGGAAGATCCGTATACTGAAGGAAAGTGCTCGAAGTATGCTTAGATTTGCAGGTCCATCAGACATGTTTTGGGGAGAGGCCATCATGACAGCAGCTTATGTATAAAATAGGGCTCCAACCGTGGCTGTGAAGAATTGCACACCAGAAAAAGCATGGTCAGGCAAAAAGCCTAACGTAACACATCTTAGTTTTTGGATGCCCACCTTATGTCTATGTCTCACCCAACGTAAGAGGAAAAATGGATGATCATGCGCGCAGATTGTTGTAGGCTACTGTGCAGAAAGCAAGGGATATAGGTTGATTGATGCTCAAACATATAAACTGGTTAAAAGTCGTGACATCAACTTTGATGAACAAGCTCTGGAAGCTACTGGAATTTTTAGAGCTCAAGTCAATAGTGGATTGTTTCAATCCCTAGTCACAGCAAACTTTGGTTGGAGATAGATGTCCCGGCAACCACGAAAGCTCTAGTACATAGAGTGGCAGCAAGAGAAGAACAAGCTCCTTATGTTGCCATAAATAGGTCTGATATGCCAATAGATGCACATGTTCCTTGTGGTGCCACAATCAGGCCTGATACACCAGCAGATATTACGCTCGAAACTGAGCCCTTGTTGAATGTGTCCAATGCCTCACTTAGATCTACAAGAACTCCTAAGCACACGTCTCGTTGCCTGGACTATATTCAACAAAGGACATCGGCAAGCTTGGCTACGACAGCGTTCCAAGAGGAGGAACTATTGAAAGATTATGCATCGTGTTGGCAGGAAGACCTTGAAGAAATCTGCGCATGTACTGCTTTCTCCACAGACTTGCTAGAACCACTCACAGTGAACGAAGCACTTAGTGGATCAGATGCTACCCATTGGCGGCATGCAATGCAAGAGGAAATCAATGCGTGGGAACTCACAGAAATTCCTCCAGACCACAAACCGGTGAGTTGCAAGTGGGTATTTCGGATCAAAGCCAGGGAAGATGGTACGGTGGATTGGTATAGAGCTAGATTAGTAGCTCGTGGATTTTCACAAATGCCCGGAGTAGATTTTGAGGAGACCTTTTCTCCTGTGGCCAAGATGACATCGATTCGAGTTGTCCTTGCACTAGCAGCGCAAGAAGATTTTGAGATTCAACAAATGGATGTGAAAACAGCCTTTATGGAAATCTAGAGGAAGAGATTTTCATGCAGCAGTCGCCAGGATTCAAGGAAAAAGGCAAAGAAGATCTGCTCCGCAGGTTGAAACGAGCTTTGTACGGCTTAAAACAAACGAGCTTTGTATGACTTAAAACAAAGTCCACGGGCATGGTATAAGAAAATTGATCAGTTCTTTAAAGCGATCAGTTTCAAGAGATGAGTTTCAAGAGATGTGTTGTGGAATGGAACGTGTATGTGAAGCTTACAGGTTAAGATCTCATAATCGTGGTTGTGTATATGGACGATCTCATCTTAGTGGGCAATAGCAAAGAGCAATTTTAGAAATCAAGCAATGATTGGCATTGGCATTGAAGATGACAGATCTTGGGGATATCAAAACATGTCTTGGTCTTCAAATAATCAGAAATCGCGCCAAGAAGGAACTCGTAATCCATCAAGAGAAGGCAATTCAGAAATTGATTTACCGATTTTGGATGCAACATGCCACTCCTAAAGACACTCCTGCAGCCATGAATGAGAAATTGACAAAAAGAATGGGCCCAAGGACTCCAGAGGAAGAAAATTTCATTATAAGTCTCGCAAGTTATGTTATTTTATCCCCTAAGTTGTACTGAACACTTTCTACGCTACACACCAAAGACCATGTCATATTTTTGAGTCAAAAGCAGGTGGTTGTATTCATGTAATAAAAAAAATACATATGACTCACAGCCAGCCATAAACATCGGAACGTCAAGAGAGCTCTATTTTTGCCCGAATAAGATCTTCAAGCACAAACTCCACAATGTCATTTCAGCCACACAGATCCAGCTAGCGATCCAAGTTCGTGACAGAGTGAGTAGTGTTGTCCAAGAGCATGATAGCCACAGCTTCACGCTGCCTTACACGCTGCCTTACACTGCTGCTCATAAAGCTTCCTGAAAATCGGTTTGAATGCATTGTGGATCCACAAGTCCTCCATTCTCAGGAGCCTCTTCAGTGCCTTTGCCCCGTAAATGTAGGCTTTGAGAGATACTAGGCATTTTGCCAGCTGCACCCTGGAGAGCTGAGCTGAGCCTCTGCATTGTACATTCGACCCGAGGCTTGCTCTTGGAGTTTCGTGAGCCTTGCCCTCCAAAGAAGACTATCAAAGATACGCTCTTGGTCACTATCATGAATATTTGCAATAACTTGGTTGAATACTTCAAAGATTTCTCCTAAAATTTCTCTTCTCATTCTCAATTTCTTATTCTTCTTTGAAAGTGAAACTTTAGAGGGAGAATAAAGGACATTCCATATGAATGCAATAGGCTATTTCATGCACATCATGGTCAGTAGCAGGCCAGACATCGCAGCAGCAGTGGGCATAGTTAGCATGTTCATGCAAAACCTCGGCAAACCACATTGGTGCGCAGTAAAATGAATAATATGCTATTTACTGGGCACACAGCGAATGGGGCTTCTGTATGCTCCAGATTCAATTGCCCCTAGTGGACACATACATTGGGACTCAGCTCATCCCTCTAACGGCTAGCTCATCCCTCTAATGGCTACGTTCATAATTGTTGTTTGTCAAATTTGTATTTTCTTTATTATGTTTTCTATCCATTCTCAAGTAGTCTGATTTATGAGCAAAACGGGGTGTGTTAGTGGACAATTCGGCTCATCCATTAAACAGCTAGCACATGTGGCTAAAGCTAACTGTACATGTCTCATATAAACACAAGAACCTCATATGATGGTATAGGTTGTTGTTTGTTTATCCCTCTAACTGTGTCAATGTCATTAGAGAATAGCACTGCCATGTAGCTATGGTGGTACAGTGGAGGACATGATATGCGTTCTCTACCACATATCATGTCCTCCAAAGAACACATATCTTGTCCTCCAAAGCATTGGGAAAGCTATTCATTATCAGTGAGGTATGTTATATAGGATGGCTGCAGTTCTGTAGAGAAATTAACACCTGTAGAGAAATTAACACTGAACATCTTTCATGATAGATAAATTGGTTGAAAGCAGAGCACTGGTATAGTTTAGAGCTCTGGTATAGTTTATGCATGTATATTTGTTATGCATAAAAAATTGGCTTTGCAATCAGAGGGAAAACCTTTCTTAGATTGTTTAGATAGCTGTATCCAAGGAATAGTTGTATCCAAGGGAACAGGTATAGTAGCAGGGAGCTTTGCCATAGTAGGACATGCATACATACCCTATTTCGTTGAGGTTCTAACCATGTGAGATCTTTGTGTGGATTGACAGCTGGATTTTTCTCCATGCCAGACTGGATCTTTTGGATGAAACATCACATTTTGTTGAGACATTTTTATAATACAATTTAAGATGGTCATGGCACAATATGGGACGATTCACCATACAGAGTGCAAAGCTAGAATTATAATTCTTAACTAGAAACAATGCTCAATGTTTTTGGGCATAAGTTGAGAATCTGTGAGAACTTGTAAATGTGAGAACTTGTAAATGATACACTGTAGCAATATTCGAATAGAACATTAATAATCCAAAAATACTCCATTGTTAAAGTTCCCCATCTTTTCTCCCGTCTTCTTTCCAATCGGTCTTCGTCGTGGACATTAAAAGTTCTATCTACTTATCAATCTATATTTTGCCTTCCTGGCTTTCCCTTTCGATTTTTTCCTTTCCTTTTTATTCTTTTTCTTTTCCCATTCCCATTTTTTCCTTTTCCCCATCTTTTCCCCCCTTCCCTCCCTCCCTTTTCCCCTTCCATTTTTCGTGCCCTTTCCCCCTTCCTTTCCCTTTTGCATTTCCCTTTTATCTCTTTTTTTTTTTTCATGTTTTCCTCTCCTTTCTTCCCTTTCTTTTTCCCGTTCCTCTGCCTTCACTTTTCCATTTTTCATTTTTTCATTCCCTACTTTTCACTTTTCTATTTTTCCCTTCTCTTTCCCTTATTGACTATTGGATTGAGTGAATCTTGGCATCGACCTTTCTCCCTTTTCTTTTTCCCCTTTTTCTCTTCTCATTTCCCTTTCTCCATTTCCCATTTCTATTTTTCAATTTGCCCTTTCCCCTTTCATTTTACCATTTCTCTCTTCCCCTTAACGCCCCCCCCCTCCTCTCCTTTTTTTTCCCTTTCTCTTTTCCCATTTACCCCTTCATCGCCTTGATTGTTAGATTGAGTGAATCGGATTGAGTGAAGGCCGTTGGATATTTTATGCAAGACGCGCACACGCGCTAAAACTTTACAAAATAAGAAGATAACTCTAAATAGTGGTTTGCGGAATGCATTTTTTGATTATAGATGGATAATATGTTGAACTTATATAAAAAATGGGTCGCATAAATCTCTTTACTCTTTCTTTATGTGTTGAACTATAACCTATTATGGATTAGATTGATGTGATGACTTGATCAAATTTCATATATGATTGTGTGTAACTAATCATTTGAACTTTAATTGGTATCTAGGACAAGTATGCAGGGGACGAACCAAACATGGATGCTATCATATCAGCATGTTGCAAAGGCGCATCATTCAAGCTAACATAGTTACAACATGGTTGTTTAAGGATTAAATAAGGATGCATTTCTATTAGCTTGAAAAAATATTCTATTTGCATTAATGAGTTCCGCAATGATCGAAGTAGTTGTAAGAGTATAACATTGAAGTTCCTAGACATTCTCTTCATTTGCAAGTGTGGTATTTAACTAAACAAGAAATTTATCGTGGCGGCCAACTTTTCTCTTTTCCATGTTTTGAGGAATGAGTCGGTAAAGAGAGAAGTTCTCATCGTTGGCCGTCATACATCTTGTTTTGCCGACACACACGCTAAGAAAGAACCTTCACTGATTTGAAGGTGGTTGACATCCATATAACATTGGGGTAGGGAATGTTCTCAAAGCAATCAATTTGGTGATATGGAAACTGATATAGCTCCATAGAGAACTGTGGGGGTAGTCATATATCTGCTCCTAGGAAACTGAGCTAGGTAAAGTTTAACTAGAGGGTGATGACTACATGAAATATTAAATATCCTTTTAGTACGTAGGTAATGTCAAGACGACATTGTTACCAGAAGGAAAAGCATTTTTAATCCTTCACTATCTAAATGACCCCGTCTATCAAGGATAGTTACGTGGAATATATATGAGAGCTCGGGTGAAAGTGCTGAACGTTGGAAATTGATAAGGTATCCTTATCTTGGATCCATACCCGAAAGAATGGCTATCACGATGTTTGCGATCCCATTTAATGACTGGAAATTAAGCGACCCAGAAAGGTATACTAAACAATTATGAGGATTGATTGATCTTGTGGCCTATATATTGCCATTCAATGTAGAAGGAGACATGATATAGCACTTGAGATTTATAGCTATTGCTACTTGAATCGAGGTATAACTCATGGGCACTTGGTCATTTTTCCAAGTGCTAAGGAGGATTGCAAGCCAACACTTCCTTCAATCATGGCCGATTAAGTGGAGGAACATGACACTTGGTCATGTTCCGAGTGGACATGTTTAACCTCTAGTAAAGGAACTCTTCTCTTCATTATTTCTGTATTCATACGAAAGTGAACTAGAAGTTCTATTATACACCCTTTCTTTTTGTTGTTACACTTCACCCTTTAATGGTCCTAGTACGCATATATCACCGAGGAGCACATATATCCTCGAGATACACATATAGTAACAAGTCCGGAGCACGTTCTCCTTGGTAAGTTGTTCATTGGGCACCTACCTTGTTTATATTCCACACTTGGGCTACTCAAAGTGTCCCTTCGACTTCCCTTCATAATATAATTTCACCAAAGTTCCAGCATCCTTGCAGCTTTCAGACGATTGCGCCTTCTGCTAGCAATTATCGTCTTCCATTCCAACCATCTTTTAGAACACTTATCCTCGCCTTCGATCAGTTCGACCTCGATTCTCTTGACCTTGTCTAAAAACTACGTTCCACACTATTGTCCAGTCTTCTATTCGAGACCCCTTAGCTTCCAGGAGAGACATGATGCGTCCATTCCCTTAACTTGTACCATGCATGATGGCCATGCATTTGACCAACATCACTAAGCGCATCCACGTGGCACATCACTAAAAGCGATCCCGTGGCTTCACGTTCGCCTTCACGTATACTCTTAAGGTCTATATTGCACACTTAAGGAACTTAAGCTTC